>CP139508.1:511020282-512220282 GCA_021014915.2 Artemisia tridentata subsp. tridentata | reverse complement strand
ATAGATGGTTTCTGCTGATGACATGGTTTCTGCTGAAGGCTTATTTCTACGGATATAGTGAATCCGTATCTTTATTATTAGTTTGTTAGGATATGCATGAACTATTTTAGGTAGTGATATGCATTGATATTTTTATTTATTATTGTATTAGGGTTCCTTGTGTATAAAAGGAACTGTGGGCTTTAGTATTAAACACGCTTCTGGGGAGAAAAACACAACTCCAGGAAAAACATTTTAGAGAAAAATAATAGAGATCCATAGAGGATCATTGTTCTTGTTATTAGAAAAACCTTGTGAAACTTTTATTGTTCTTATTGTTCTTATTCCGTTGTGCAACAATCATTGTTACTATAATCCTAGAAGAGTTAGATCTTGGATTCCACAATGGACATATTTTAATATTTGTATGACCGGATTCGAACTCGAGGCTACGGGATTGCACATTTTACGTATGAGAATCAATGTTAAATAATTAATAGATAATAGTTATATATTAATTATTAAATCATGTTATAAATAAAGTAACTAATACGCGAGGGACTTATTAGTACAAAAACCAAACCCGTGAGGTGTTGGTTGAAACCGGTCGAACATAAAGGGATTGGAGGGGTCCAAGTGTCGTTTTGTGAAACTTGAGGAGGTGATAGACTCTAACTTGGAGAACAAGTTTGAGGGCTATATAAACATCTCATTGGCCACAAATTATACACAACACTTAATCCTTTACAAATCCAGACGCATGTGTATAATGATTACTTGTTTAATATATGAACTTGTCATGATTATTAAATTCTAACAGTGGCATCACGAGCCATTTTAACATGTAGTAAATTACCGAAACACATAAAAAATGAATCTTGGATTAGGTTTTAATGTTAGTCGATTTTTTAGGGTTTAAAAAATCGAAAACCCTAATTTTTTAGGGGGGGCCGATGCCCTAATATATAAAAATTAGTTTTGTAAACCCTAAAGTTGTACCATGTTTATGTGTTTAAAGTTGCGTATCTTGTGACTTGCACTAATCCATGATGAAACATGCATGTTTATCATGGATTAGGTTTGATTAATTGTTAAGTTGATTTACACTTGTAATTATGATAGATCTAAAATTGGGGAAGACCTCAATTAATTATATTAATGAAATTATTATGTGCAATTTGGTATATGTTTGCTAAGACTAACGCAATCGATACGTCGATGCATGTGGCTCACTTAACATTGTAAGTGATAGTCTTAGTTAAATATATGCATAATGAAACATAGAAAGATTATTAATAGGTTTTACCAAACAAGTTTCATATGGCTAATTGATACATAAATTGATTGTTAAGATTATGTGTGCTTATTTAGTTGTTTATTTTTATTATTACTTGTTTTTTGTTTAAATTGTATGACACATTGTAAGCAAAAAAGGGTAATTTTTGAATAGAAAATAAATTAAATAAATAACTATGAAACTTGATGTGATAAATTATGAATCTTGCAAAGTCTTATGTGCCGATAGTGGTTTGCTTCGCACGGTAATTTGCTTCCAGGCGAGACTAGCAAGATTATAATTTATAACATGTTTTTAAGACTTAAATTCATAAACTTTTAATTGAGTGATGAGTTTTGTACCAATAGTGTGAACGGCTCACCCAGTTTTGATAAACTATAACAGGGGTATAAGGAGGATTGACATTAAATTGTCAAACCGAAAGAGACGCGTTTTTAATTGGCACTTGTGCTGACGGTTGTCTCTCCGCTCCTTTGTGCGTCAAATTGGAGCTACCAAGTACTACTATTTATGTACAAAATCATCTTAAGAGTGAATTGACCTCAATTCCACGTGCCACCTTGTGGTAATTATCCTAATAACTTGGGTCGTTTGACTCATGCAATAGTAGGATATAGTGGGCGATAATTGTAGGTAATTCTTTGATTGGTGAACCCAATACCTCAATTAAAACTTTGTTGATTTAAATCTTAGCTTAAAATTGGTTAATAAAAATGTTTTGAAAACTTATGATACGAAGATGTTTGCATGCTTCTTCGTAAATATTTTGATCGACACATCAAAATAAGTACCCTAAAATTTAAGTTCATGTCATCTAATTATAAGAAACACTTGAAGTTGTAATTTAACTTAAGTGAGACCTTGTCTAGATTACAATGACAAGGTAAATTTCCATTAATGCGTGAGACCATATGTTAGCATTGATAAAAAAAAGTGATGGTTATTTCCAAATTTACAACTATGTATTGTGTCGTGTAATTTGTATAGAATAGACGATGGGCTAATGGCTTGGACTAAGCTAATAGATTAAGTGTTAAGTTTTGATAGTCCATGTATTAAAAGTCCAATCCATAGTATACGGCCCATAGAAAGCCCATGAGGCTTATGTCTCTTGTACTATAAATACCTCACCACACCTTCATTTGTGTGTGTGCTTGAGTGTGTGTTGTATGTGTTTTATATAAGAATTCTCTCTTCATCTCTCTACTCTCTCTCTCTAAGTTATACGATACATACATACTCTTGTGCCATCCATACTTGTGCTTTATACGAGTTATAGTGTGTGATAAAGTAGCTAGACCTTGTGTTTTACAAGTGGTATCATATAGCCAAACATCGATTTAGGAGAGTTTGTTTTCGTTTTTTTTATCAAAGTCGTACAAAAGGTTGCGTTTTTTATTCATAAAAACGTTAACTTTTGTTAAAAGCTTTGATTTTTACGCATTTTAGGTTAAAAGTTGTTGTTTTTCATAGTTATTTACGCATTATTAGTGAGTTTTGGTAGTTTACATCGATTCTTATCATCAAAAACTGGTCTTGCATCGTGAAAAAGGTTTTAGCTTGTTATCGAAATTGGTTAAATTTGAATATAGGCGATAAAGGTTGAAACTTTATACTTATTTACGAGTTTTTAAAGATATTTGATCGTGAAAAACAGCTTAGATGTTTTTAATCTAGTCGCTATATTGATCTTCATTCGAGCAATCCTTTTGTCGCAATTCCTTGTATAAGGGTTTGTCGAAATTCGGACTACTAGGGTTTGTCGAAATTCTTGCTTTATCGCAATTCAGATAAGTAAGGGTTTGTCGGAATTGTGTCTAGGATCTGTCGCAATTCTGTCTAGGGATTGTCGCAATTCAAAGGTTATCGCAATTCTAGGGTTTGTCGCAATTAAAAGGTTGTCGCAATTCAAGGTTGTCGCATTTCAAAAACATTGTCGCAATTCAACTTGAACTTAGTTTCTTCGAGATCAAACGAGAACTCAGTATTCTCGTGCTTGTATAAGTGTGTGGAATACTTCGAAAAAGGAAAACATCTTCTAATTTGTACAAATTAGATAGATTTTATCGAAATTGCAAATTCATCTAAATTACATATTTCTGTCGAAAATCAAATTTTGTCAAAATTGTATAATTTTGTCTAAATTGAGATTTCTATCGAAATTGTGATTCTGTCAGAATTGTAATTTTGTCAAAATTGTGATCATTTGATTTTTTCGGAATCGTGAGCTTGTCGGAATTGAACCTTTGTCAAAATTGTACAATTTCCAATCGTGCCCTAATCCATCTAAATTGCAAGTAATTTATTGGAATTCAACATAATCCATCGGAATTGACTTCTGCTTGAATTTTAATGACTAAACTTCAAACGATCATAAGTTAAAGACCAGAACTGAGCTTAACCTACCAAACAAAACTCCTATCTCGTTGCACCGTTCCAAGATCAACTTTATCATACCAAACATCAACAATGGCAACTCAGCAAGACATTCATGCAGCCGGTGCAGAAAACCATCCTCCTATGCTTGAAAAAGGTGGATATCTTCCATGGACGAGCCGTATGCTTCGCTACATCAAAACAAAACCTGATGGTAAACTCCTGCTCCAATCCATCCAGAATGGACCATTCAAGCCTCGTCAAATTCAAGACCCTGGAGAACCTAATGGAACACCTACTGTACCACCATTCTTTCGTGAACAATCAGAAGCAGAATACACAGAAGAAGATAGGAAGCAAATTGCAGCAGATGATATGGCAATGCACTTAATCCAACTTGGATTACCACGAGAGATCTTTGCTGCTGTCGATAGTTGTGAAACTGCCTATGATATGTAGGAACGAGTTAGAAGGCTTTGTCATGGCACAGAAATTGGGCAACAAGATGTTGAAAACAAGCTACTAACTGAATGGGAGAAGTTTACATCTACTCCAGGAGAACCCATTGAATCATATTATACCAGGTTTTGCACTCTAATGAATGAGCTAATCAGAAACAAGTTGACACCAAGACAAATTGTAAGCAACATCAAGTTCATCAACAATCTTCCAGAAGAATGGGGACGACTTGTCACTATTGTCAACCAAACTGTAACAACCGTGATTTTAGCAGGTTAGTCTAACTATTAGTTTTGATCTATTTAACTTTTGCTTGGTGTGACTTAAGTGTTTTGTGTGGCATATGTGTGATAAACGTGTGCTTTGGTACTAAATCCCGTTGTGTGACTCTATTGGTGTGTCTTGAGTAGTGTTGTTTTGGAACAAGTTCATTTTGTTCACTTTGGTGACGTGGAAAATGACTTGTATGGTTTTGTGTTCGGGGTTTTTGCGTAATGAGTTGTGTTCAAGTTTGTGAGCGTTGGTAAATTAAGTGGTGTTCGGTTTTATGGGTTATACTAATAATGAGTGTGAAATTCTATTTTTGGAAACTTTGTTTTGAAAATGATAATTTTTCCGAGTTGTCGTAAAAACGAAAGTTTATCGCGTAAGATGTTAGGTTTCAGTATAGGCTTTTATCAAATAACGAAAACACAAGGTTTTAAGTGTAATAATTAATATTAATAATATATATATATATATATATTATATATATATATATATATATATATATATATATATATATATATATATATATATATATATATATATATATATATATAATATATATATATATATAAATAAAGGGGCGGCCGATTATAAGGTTTTAGGGGAAAAAGGAAACCAAATTTTAGTCTAAATACACTTACCAATTATAAGGGTGATCTAGAATGTTCATTAGGGTATTATAAATACAAAACCAAAACACCCCAACCCTCTCTTTTATGTATTCGGCCGAACCAAGGGAACCAAGGAGAAGCGGAAAATTTTAGGGTTTATTTTTGAGGAAGAAAAATCAAGATCAAGGTATAATTTTTAGTTCATGTATTCAATTAATTATTATAATTCATGTAATACAAGTTATGATGGATCTAGGGTTTATGTTTAATTCTGTAAATTTATGATATATAACATGTTAGGATCAATAATTAGTAATATTATAATGATTGGTGAAGAGATTAGGGTATAAAACATGTTAATTATTGAGTTAGGGTTTGGACAGATTCATAGTGCTGTAAAGATACGAAGATATTTAATAGATGGAGATGAGTTAATTGATGATTCTTGAGTCTAAATTGTAGTTAAGAGAAAGATCTTTCCAAAAAGTCCGGCCACGATTGATTTCGAAGTCGGGAAGTCAGTCTAATGATTTTTGCAAGTAAAGGTGTCAAAATAGTTAAACCGGGACAGATTTAGGTTAAAAGTATTGAGGTCAAAAGTGGTTTAAAAAGTGTAATTTGGGTTGGACCTTCTGGAGAAATTGAGTTCTATATTCTCTTTGACTTCCACGCGAAAATTAGCCGATAATAAGTTGTGCAAGTATGGTTGTTGGGTCAAAACATTTTGGTGTGCGTTCAGATCTGAATCTGGATAGTTTTCATGTTTGATTTTTCAAAGAGTACTTGTGTGTGTTTTTAGAGCATAGACTTCTGGGAGAAGCTTGTATGCCCATGAAGGACCATGGTGAATGTTTGGTGTGAGTTGTGAAGTTTATTTTGTCATGATTTTATGTGGGTAAAAGTACCCTAAAAATCTGCGTATTCTGGAAAAGTATATGCAAGGGATTTAGTGAGTGTGAGTGTTTGGTAGTGGTTAATATGGAGTCTAGGTGATCCATGGTGGTTTACATGAACCTTAGACATCCATCATATGTGTGTTACATGGACTATAGCTTTTAGCTTGGTCGCGTGTAATGTGATCTTATCTTTGTTATATAGATTTGTGATTGATAATTGGAAGCTGCGAAGTTTGAGGTGAGTTTCATAGTCCCATTTTTACTTTGTTTTAACTTGGGATGTGAATGATGCTTGTGTTGAAATATTTTTGAGTTACTGTGATTATGTGGTCGTAAAATGCATGGACTTGTAAGTGTTATTATATGTGTATTGCATGTTATGAGATTATTGTGTGGTGATTCTGTGTGGTCCATTTGGAGGGTAGCTATGCTCCCATTATCCAATTGAAGAGTAGTAGCTCTACTCACTATTATTCTGTGTGGTCTGATCAGAGGGTAATGATTACCCATTATTGTGAACTTGGATCGTGGGCGCGTTCCGTCCCAAATTGATGTTGGATATTGATATTTGGATCGTGGGCACGTTCCGTCCCTTATGTCCCGTTGCTGGTTAGTTGGTTGCGATTGCATGCTAGTTGTATAATAACCATCTTTGCTGTCCTGCTATGTTTTATAATCACAGTGAACTGGTTGCCTGAGATATATTGTGTGTCTTAAACCTATGAACCTCACCAACATTATGTTGACGTTTTTAAGCATCATTTTCAAGTGAGCATTCTAAGGCTAAGGTAGAGGGAAGCGACTAGACGAGACTTAGTTGCATTTAAGGATGATTTATCTTTATGTTTTGATTTGAATAAATTGAATTTTGATTGTGATACTTTAATGTCTTTCGACTAGTACTTTATGTTTTATTGAGGATACCTTTGGAGATTTGTTTTTGGTTATTTTCTTTTGGGGTATCGTTACGACACTTTGTGTCTGTACTTTGCTCTATTTATCTGCATATAGAAATTCTATATTTTGACACCATGTGTTGTGATGATATCCATGATGTTGCACTCGCGTTTCCGCCTTGGCGAGGTGTGACAGATTGGTATCAGAGACTTGGTTATAGAGAAGTAGGTGGTTGAGCCTAGACTATAACCTAGGAGTCCCTCATATAGTTGCATTTAGGGCTTATGTATAAGTATGGTATTTTATATGTCTATTTTTCTTGAGTTTATGAGAGGTTTTGTCGAGTTTTGGATGACTATTTTGTCCCCTATATTTAGTATTGTATACGTCAATTATAGTATGTCACCTCCCTCGCGTAAGAAGTTTCGTTGGGCTATCATTTTGCTACCGGTTGTAAGGGAAGTGGTAGGATGAAGCGGACTAACCGCAGAATCCGAGTTCCCGCTAGCATAAATCTATGTTCGGACAAGGACAAGATGTATATGGAAAACATTGATGGAGAAGAAGTGGAGAGGTTTGCAACCACGGTGACTATTGGAGATGGAGCCGTTACCAAGTACTCTGGGAAGTGTCCTCACTTCTCATATGAAGGAAAGGTGGTTCTATCTAAACCTCGTGAGTTGTATGTACTTGTGGATCATGCGGAATTGGAAGAAAGAAACAGGAATGGGTGGTTGAGTAAAGATGAAGGGGAGTTAGGATGGAATGACGTGGATTCGGATCTGGAGTCCGCAGCAGGTAGTAAGTTTAACCGATCTGAGTGGGGAGGCAAGTGCGAGAGTGGAGCTTGAGCCATTATGCGACGTCTTTTGTTTTGTGTCATGTTTTGGAATTCTTATATTGTCTTTTGCCGTCTGGAGCCATGTTGGAGCACGATTACTCCTGAATATTGGATCGGTTTTATCCAAGTGATTTTGATTATAGAGTTAAAGTGGTCGTTGGAATTGTTCCATGTGAGATGATTGTTTGCATGAAGTGTGGTCATAGGAGGAAGTACACTTGTGAAAGGGAGCATAGATAATTATGGTGGCCAACATAATTATACATGCGTCACAACACAAGTGGACTTGCAAGTATGATAGCATGGATTGTGTTGTGTATTAGGTGCTATGTGGTATATGTGCGTTATCATTGAGATGTGTGGTTTTGGAAGTAAGTATGCGTGTGGAATAGGCCTTATAACTATGGTCGCGAACATAATTATAAGGGTATCACACACGTGGATTTGTGACCATGATTACATTGATTGATGTTTGTTGTTATATGTTGTGGTAGATGTTATGTGATATCATGTTGATGATGGTTGTATGGTTAGAGATGTATTCTCTTAACCGTTTGGGAAATCGTTGTATGTGGGAATGTGTGGGTGGTAAGATTCCATTCTACCTATCATATGCTGATACCTCGATTATCTGTTGGTACTAATGTTGTGATATTTAAGTTGGTTCGTTTGCTAGACTGTTGAATATTGAACCTAGTGAACTTAGGTCTAGTATTGTGATTGAGATAGCTAGCGGTAGGGAAGTAGAGGTTAACAAGGTTATTCGTGGGTGTACTATAGTGTTAGAGGGCATTCCGTTTATGATTGACTTGATACCTTTTGGACATGGGAGTTTTGATGTGGTGATAGGGATGAGCTGGTTGTCTAAACATAAGGCCGATGTTGTATACCATGAAAAGGTAGTTCGTATACCTTTAGAGAATGGTGTTATACTTCGAATACAAGGAGAATGCTTAGGGACCGATTTGAAATCCCTTAAGAATGCGAAATCCAAAGAACTTAAAAATAGAAGAGATTCCTGTGGTGTGTGAATTTCCTGACGTCTTTCCTGAAGACTTGTCTGGGTTGCCTCCAATCCGTCAAGTTGAATTTCGTATTGAATTGATTCCTGGAGCGGCACCTGTGGTGAAATCCCCATATCGTTTAGCACCCTCTGAGATGCAAGAGTTGTCCGACCAGTTGCAAGAACTTCAGGATAAGGGGTTTATCCGACCCAGTCACTCTCCGTGGGGAGCACCTGTGTTATTTGTTAAGAAGAAGGATGGTTCGTTCCGGATGTGTATTGACTATCGAGAATTGAACAAGTTAACGGTTAAGAATCGGTATCCTCTTCCTAGAATCGATGATCTCCTTGACCAGCTGCAAGGTTCTCGATTCTTTTCGAAGATAGATCTACGTTCTGGTTATCATCAGTTAAGAGTGTATGAGGAGGATATTCCGAAGACTGCTTTTAGGACTCGTTATGGACACTTTGAGTTTACGGTTATGCCATTTGGGTTGACAAATGCACCTGCGGTATTCATGGATCTAATGAATCGCATTTGTAAGCCCTATTTGGATAAATTTGTGATAGTGTTCATCGATGACATATTAGTCTAATCTAAGACTGAGAAGGAGCATGGAGAGCATTTGAAGTTGGTCCTTAAATTGCTAAAGGAGGAGAAGTTGTACGCTAAGTTTTCAAAATGCGAGTTTTGGCTTAGAGAGGTACATTTTCTTGGTCATGTGGTTAATAGCGAAGGTATACATGTAGACCCTGGAAAGGTCGAAGCGGTCAAGAATTGGAAGGCTCCTACGACGCCGTCAGAGATACGTTCCTTTTTAGGATTGGCAGGGTATTACAGACGATTTATCAAAAAAATTTCGAAGATTGCCAAACCCCTCACATTGTTGACCCAGAAGAATAAGAAGTATGTCTGGGGAGAGGGAGCAAGAGATGGCTTTTCAGACATTAAAGGATAATTTGTGCAATGCACCTATTCTGGCACTTCCAGGCGGGCCAGATGACTTTGTGGTGTATTGTGATGCGTCGAAACAAGGTTTTGGAATTCTACTAATGCAGAGAGGGAAAGTGATGGCCTATGCATCCCGACAACTCAAGATTCATGAGAAGAATTACACCACTCAAGATTTAGAGCTTGGTGCGGTAGTGTTCGCCCTCAAGAATTGGAGACATTATCTGTATGGCACAAAGAGTGTTGTTTATACAGATCATAAGAGCCTTCAGCATATCTTCAGTCAGAAGGAGCTGAATATGCGACAAAGAAGATGGATTGAATTGTTTAGTGATTATGATTGTGAGATTCGCTATCATCCTGGAAAGGCGAATGTGGTGGCTGATGCGTTGAGTAGAAAGGAAAGGATTAAGCCTAAGCGTGTGCGAGCTATGTGCATGACCTTGCAATCGGGAATCAAGAGGAAGATATTGGCAGCACAAGAGGAAGCCCTCAAGGATGAAAATGCAACAGCTGAGATGCTGCGTGGGTTGGATCATCAAATGGAGAAAAAGGAGGATGGTGGATTATATTTCTTGGATCGGATATGGGTTCCGATGGTGGGAGATGTAAGAAGGTTGATCATGGACGAGGCTCATAAAAAGAGATACTCAATTCATCCAGGATCTCACAAGATGTATTACGATCTTAGAGATGCTTATTGGTGGCCAGGGATGAAGAGGGAAATAGCTGAGTATGTTAGTAAGTGTCTGACTTGTTTGAAAGTTAAGGCTGAACATCAGAAGCCCTCTGGATTACTACAACAACCGCCGATCCCTGAGTGGAAATGGGAGAATATAACGATGGATTTTATTACTAAGTTGCCTCGAACAAGTAATGGACATGACACGATATGGGTCATAGTGGACAGGCTGACGAAGTCTGCACATTTTCTGGCCATTCGTGAGGATTATAAGATGGAGAAGTTGGCAAGAATTTATATCAATGAGATTGTGGCACGACATGGTGTGCCGGTGTCTATTATATCTGATCGCGATAGTAGGTTTACATCGCGGTTCTGGCAGTCGCTACAGAAGGCTTTGGATACACGTTTGGATATGAGTACAGCTTATCATCCACAGACGGATGGGAAAAGTGAACGAACGATTCAGACTTTAGAAGATTTACTTAGAGCATGTGCTATCAATTTTGGAGGAAGCTGGGATACTCATTTACCTTTAGCTGAGTTCTCCTATAATAACAGCTATCATTCCAGTATTAGGTGTGCGCTGTTTGAAATGTTGTATGGGAGGAAATGTAGATCACCTGTTCTGTGGGCAGAGGTTGGGACAAGCCAACTAATTGGTCCTGAACTAGTACAAGAGACTACGGATAAGGTTTTTCAGATTAAGGAAACACTTAAGGCAGCAAGAGATCGCCAAAAGAGTTATGCGGATAATCGCTGTAAGCCTTTAGAGTTTAGTGTTGGTGATCTTGTGATGCTGAAAGTGTCCCCTTGGAAGGGTGTGGTGCATTTCGGTAAGAAAGGCAAATTAGCACCGAGATATGTAGGACCGTTTGAGATTACGGAAAGGATTGGACTGGTGGCATATCGATTGAAGTTACCTGAGGAGTTAAGTGGTGTACATGATACATTTCACGTATCTAATTTAAAGAAATGTTTGGCGGATGCTAGTCTGCATGTGCCTGATGCGTGGTTTTGCAACCTTACAACAGGTTTTACCTCTCGAGGGATCTCAAGAGGCTTACAACCCCACCAGGCAGTGTACCTGACCGATGTAGTATAGTGTAGTGGTAAGTACGGGGGATTGATCGTTCTCCACAGGGAATAGTGTTCGTTAGGTATGAAAAACTATTCTAATAGGTCTAAGGGTGAGGGAAGATTCTTTTTGTGTTTTTATAATTTTATGAAAGCAAGTAAAATCTCGGGTTTGAAAGAGTGGGCGGAATTAGTTGCTAGTCAACTAACCCAAGTAACTACGAATGCAAATAAAATAAAATAACAGAAAATGAAAATGTGGTGAAACTTATGTGGATAGAAATGTGTTTACTTAGATTTCCTTACTCCCTAACTATCTTTTACCGGTTGATTAGTGTGTATTAATCGCGTGGATGACGGGTGTATTCCTTAATACCAATCGTGGGGTGGCGTACGTACTTCCCCAACTCTATGAACTCCTACTTCACTCCTATGTCGAGCCGGCTAAGAAGCTCCTAACATGGGATCACTAGAATTCGCTCATGCATTAAATACAACCATAAAAACCTTTAGTACGCATTGGTTCATGTTTCTTAAGACGTTCAAGCAAGTTACCAAATAGGAAGTTAGCCAGTTTTCTTAAGCCTAACATAGATGAACAATCATCCAATACAACTAATAACACACTAATAACAAATAATCAATAGCTAGGTTTCATTAGATCTAAGCAAACACATAGAAAACCTAGCCTAGCATGTTAAACAAAAGACAAGAACAAGATAGAATCAAACAACACATAGACATATTGAATGATTAATTGATAACTTATCTTCAATGTAACATGGAAGATCTCAAGGCAAAAAGCCTTGAGAAAGCTGCTAAAATCGTCTTAGGGTTTTTCCTCACAAAGTTGCACAATAAGTTCCACACTAATGACAAAAAATTGCAAAACTATATATAGACTTTCAGATCTGACGGCGTCACGTTATGGAGTGTGACGCCGTCACCTCGCCGCTTTTAGGGTTCCCGGATGGCCTTCTTGACGCCGTCCCTCTTTAGCTCTCCAAAATCCGTTCTGGCTTATCAAGGCTTGACGCCGTCAGAATTAGGCGTGACGCCGTCCCGCTTTAACTTATACCGTGACGACCTTGATCACTCCAAAGGGTGACGCCGTCAGAATTCCCATGCAAATTTCTCTGGCTTATCATGAGTAATTTTCATATCCATCTTTCTTTGCCAAGCCGTGACGCCGTCCAGGGCAATCCCTGACGCCGTCTAAGATACTTTTTAGCCGATTTTGAGACTTTGTCGTTTTCTTCACTTTTATGCTCCAAAAACGTCCAAAATGCTTCCTTTTCCAGATTTCTTTTCCAAAGTACCTAAAATGACAAAAGGAACGATTTAGGGCAATATTTGATCAAATAAATATGATTTAGGGCTTAAATGACCCCTTAAAAGCGGTACACTTTTCGCTTCATCAAATACCCTTACACTTGAGATTTGCTTGTCCTCAAGCAAATGCGCTTTTATTCTAATCAAAATACAAGTTAGGGGTCATTTAACACTAATATAAAAGTAATTACAACAAATAATCGTTCCACTTTAATCATAATAAGCACGGAGATTAAAAACTAGCACCTCACAAGTAGTGTTTAGATACTCACATCTCTCAAGTGTCATCAAAATAAATCTCATAAATGAAAACGGATAATATCTCTCACTACCTGTCATAGCAAATAGATTACCATAGGCTTGGGAAAGGATCGAAAACCTCCTCCACTAGGCGTAAGCACCTAAGATAAACTATCAAAGAGGGCTTTTACATGGGTTATAACGTTAGGTGTAGGGAAAAGGAAAACACGGTTTTGTTGGATAAAGGATATTTTACAGGTGGCGAGTTAAAGATCTTGATCAATTACATGTACTATACAATGTTGCTAAGCCAAGACTCGACTCAATCTTAAGCTAAAAACAAAATAACAAAAGCATAAAATAAATATAAAATGAAACGGGATGGTAGTCCGTATGTTTTTTTTATTTTTCTTTTTCTTATTTTTTTTTTGTATTTTTTCGATTTTTTTTTTTTTTTTTTTTTTTTAGACATACACTTTTGCCCTACCATCCAAAATAATACATCATAGGGGCGTTGCATTCCCCTTACACTTGAACTTTTACATAACTTTACAAATAACTATTCTAATGACTCGAATTAAGATAATCGAAACACTTGGAGTACTTTTAAAAATATTTAGCACATATGGGGGTAATAATTGATGTTCTTCCCCATTACTCCATTACACTAGTACTTTACCCATGAGTCCCAATCGTCCCAAAACATTATGTACAAGGATATGACTCGACTTAGCAACCATGTAATCAACTAGATAATTAACTTGGGTTTAAACAAATGTTGTCACAATAATGCACTAAAATTGAGTGCATACAAGGTAGGCTAAGGCGATTTGGGTGTACATTTTAGTGGGGTGTAACAAATTCTTCCTTTAAGTAAAATGCTTAAAGGTCGAAACGAAAAGATAGGCTCTGAGGGGTGTACTAGGGGTATCGTGTACTAAAAATGAGTACAACGCAAAGGGTGTGGGAGAATTACTTGACCAATGTAGCCAACGTAATTATAACAAAAACACAGGTGTAAAACAATGGGTTAATCCTAATGCCTCTTATCATGTAGTAAATCTAACTACACGAATGTAGTCTCACTTGTGGCCTCGGAATGGTCCTAACGCAAGTTCTAGAATCTAAGTGCTACCGGTACACACATCATAGCATAAATGCTTTTCCTACCAATTCTAGGGGCGAACCTCACATATTTGGGGGTGGAAAATTTTTTAGTGGTACGGTTTTTGTGCTAGTCATATAACTCCTATCCGTGAGACGCTCATTAAGATCAAAGTTTCACTCCTATATGTTGTAAAATTTTTTAAATTTGGCACTAAAATTACCCTAACAGGTATTTATCTCAGTTTTATTACACATCTACTATTAAACAAACAAAAATCAAGCGTAATAGTATTCTCTAATCGTACTTTTACCCCCCTTACACTTAAGATGAACATTGTCCCCAATGTTCAAATAACAAGATGTAAAAGCATAAAGTAAAAGAATGAAATCAAATACTCCCCTGATTCGCTCGGTGGATAATGTGGTAACTTGGTTAGATCTTCTTCCAAAGTAATGTTGAAGCTCCATGACTAATGCATCGCCAAAAGCTTGATCCAAAACATTTCCTTGTCCAAAATAACCTGTTAAACCTGAGAAAACAAACACGAAAACCTGCATAACATCGGCGGGATAAAATCTATATATAAGGATATAATGCTTGTGGAATGATAATTTTGCAGATTCCTGGAGATTATAAGTTAGAGATTTAATAAAAACTTTTTATGAAAACAAAACTTTCAAAAATTTTCAAAAAATTAAACCTGACGCCGTCAGGTTGTAAATCCTGACGCCGTCAGAAATGATCTGACAGAATTCTCATGTTAAGTTTCCGGAAAATTTTTGGAAAAACCTATACCTTACTTCCTGGAAATCCTGCAAAACATCATTATGACTCGATACAAGCATTTGACTCAAACAAATATGAATATGTATGTTAATTTATTATTATTACGATTCATGTTCATTTGTTCTAATAAACCGATTTAGATTTCCCTTACACTTAACTTTTGCAAAATACCTTTATATGTAGTTAAGACGAAGTTAAAAACAAGATAAAGCATTTTCACAAATTAGTTTTGAACATGAATCAACAATAATAAAATTTAAACACACATACGGAAATAAATAAAAACAAACAAACAAACAAGTAAACACACAAAGCAAATAAAGCTTGGGTTGCCTCCCAAGAAGCTCTTTTCTTTATTAACGAGTCTTGTGGCTAGACTCAAAGTCACGCTACCCTATTTAAGTAAGCTCGTCATCGAGGACGTCTTTAGGGTTAAGCTTGGATTGAAGTTTCCTATTGGTCTGCTTAGTACAATATATCTTTTCAAACTTCTCTCCATCCGGGTCATACAATGTCATCTTAATATGCCATGACCCATCTCCATCTTTGGGTGGTTTGTCCCAATTCCACTTATGATCATCTTCCTCACAAGTCCACTTATTCATTCCTAGGTTAATTGGCAAAACTCCTAGGAAATCAATCATCTTCCTAAAAACTAGAGAGTCTTCAAATGGATCCAATTCGGTGTCCCTAGCTAAGAGTTGCTCTACCGTATGTGTTCGGTTCACAAAGTCCTCTTCTAGGTAAAATGGGCGTTGGGGTCCTATGAAGTCTCTATCGATCCAAGGTCCATATCTAGATGGTCTCCTATTTGATTCTAACCAATGTGGTGTTGGTTCCTCACTAGTATCATAGGCATGTTTCTTAACATCATAGACTGACCAAGTATCACCTTCACCTACCGCTATATTAGATTCCTTACAATCAATCATGGCACTAGCGGTCGCCAAAAATCCTCTACCTATCAACAAGGGGCATGTAGGGTCGCTAACCATATCAAGGACGTGGAAATCGGCTAAAATGGTTAGTTTTCCTATGTGTACTAACACGTCCTTAACTACTCCAATCGGGTAAGCAACACTCCCATCCGCTAAACCTATTATCACCTCGGTTTCTTCAAGTTTTCCAAGTTTTAGAGAGGTGTAGAGAGGTAACGGAAGTAGGTTAAGGCTTGATCCAAGATCGGCTAATGTGTCATAAGCCTCCGAATTACCGATCTTGCAAGGTAGAACAAATAAGCCCGGATCATCTAATTTCTTAGGTAGCTTGTTTTGAACAAAGGCGGTCCCTTTTTCGCCTAACTTGAGCTTCTTCTCATCCAACACATCAACAACCGGACTTTCAAGGTGGAGCTCCTTGAATTCTTCGTCAAGGTTTTGAGTGGGAGGTGTTTCAACTATGACTTGGGTTTGTTTGAAACACGAGCTCATGGAATTGACCGAATAATATTGTGGACAAGAACTAGGAGACGTAACCGATGAAACGGCGTTGACGTTTAGTTTCGGGTTCTTGACCGTGTTGCTAGGGAGTGCTCCCATTTCTCGGTCATTGAGGGCTTTCAACAAAGTGTCAATCTTATTGGTCATCTCGCTTTGTTTTTGTTTGAAATCGGCTTCAAACTTGGCTAAACGAGCTTCTTGAGATGCCATAAATTGAGACATCAATCCTTCAAAGTTATCGGTACTACCATTGCCGGAAGGATTGTTGTTGAAAGTACGGTTCGAGTTGGAACCGCTTGATTGGAAACGATTAGGTGGGTTGGAAGAATTGGTTTGTTGTGCGTTTTGGTTTTGTTTCCACCTAAGGTTCGGGTGATTTTTCCATGAGGGGTTGTATGTATCACCGTAGGGGTTTGGCTCAGGTTTGAAAGTGTACCACTTGTCTCCCGCTCCGTCGGCACGCGAGGATGCGTAGTCCGCAAAAGCTTGTTCGGGGAGTTCCATGCAATCACGAATGTCGTGGGGACCACTACATAATTCACATGAAGAAGTGATTTTGTTCACTTGGCTTGAAGGTTTAGGAGCCTCGTAGAATTTCATGAGAAACTTGACTTGGTCTTCAAGTTCTATGATCCTACGGTCGGAAGTGCTTGAATTGTTCGAAGGCAAAGATATTGCCTTGACCGTTTTATTCAAATCACGGGGATCACTCCAACTTTCGTTGTCATAAAGAGCAAGATCCTCTAGGAGAGCCCATGATTGTTCCGCACTTAGATCACGTAGCTTACCACCGGCCGATTGGTCAATGGTTTGCCTTGTGGAGAGATTGATATGGTCATAGAAGATTTGGACTTGGAGCCAAAGTTCTATGCCATGGTGAGGGACTTTTTGGAGTAAGTCCTTGAATCGAGTCCATGCCTCGTAGAGGGTTTCGCCTTGACGTTGTTGGAACATCAAGATATCATTCCTTAGCTTGGTAGTTCTTCCCGGTGGGAAAAACTGAGCAAGGAAACGAGTGGCAACATCAAGGTCTATGGAATCAACGATTTTGAGAAAGTCCTTGAGATGTTGATTAGGATCTTCAGAACGAAGTCCATGGAATGCGCATCCGCTTTGCACCAACCGGATGGTGTCGGATCGCAAGGGTGTGACATTGGCTCCTTGAGTGAGCTCAATGGTGTTTCGATAGCCATGGTGGCTAGGACGGGAGTAGTCTCCTAAGGTACGGGCTCTAGGAGGTGGTGGTTGTTGTGGTGGGTTGTTGGGATCAAGGATATTACCACCTTCCATGATGTCGGATGGTAATGGTTACGAACAAAGAAACGAAGAAAAAAAGATAGACTAAAGAAAACCTAGAAAAATAAAATAAAAATCTCACTAGAAAGGAATCTAGTGAGTAGACCTATAAAATAAAAATTCAACCTAAACAATAACTATTCCCCGGCAGCGGCGCCAAAAACTTGATGCGTGGTTTTGCAACCTTACAACAGGTTTTACCTCTCGAGGGATCTCAAGAGGCTTACAACCCCACCAGGCAGTGTACCTGACCGATGTAGTATAGTGTAGTGGTAAGTACGGGGGATTGATCATTCTCCACAGGGAATAGTGTTCGTTAGGTATGAAAAACTATTCTAATAGGTCTAAGGGTGAGGGAAGATTCTTTTTGTGTTTTTATAATTTTATGAAAGCAAGTAAAATCTCGGGTTTGAAAGAGTGGGCGGAATTAGTTGCTAGTCAACTAACCCAAGTAACTACGAATGCAAATAAAATAAAATAACAGAAAATGAAAATGTGGTGAAACTTATGTGGAGAGAAATGTGTTTACTTAGATTTCCTTACTCCCTAACTATCTTTTACCGGTTGATTAGTGTGTATTAATCGCGTGGATGACGGGTGTATTCCTTAATACCAATCGTGGGGTGGCGTACGTACTTCCCCAACTCTATGAACTCCTACTTCACTCCTATGTCGAGCCGGCTAAGAAGCTCCTAACATGGGATCACTAGAATTCGCTCATGCATTAAATACAACCATAAAAACCTTTAGTACGCATTGGTTCATGTTTCTTAAGACGTTCAAGCAAGTTACCGAATAGGAAGTTAGCCAGTTTTCTTAAGCCTAACATAGATGAACAATCATCCAATACAACTAATAACACACTAATAACCAATAATCAATAGCTAGGTTTCATTAGATCTAAACAAACACATAGAAAACCTAGCCTAGCATGTTAAACAAAAGACAAGAACAAGATAGAATCAAACAACACATAGACATATTGAATGATTAATTGATAACTTATCTTCAATGTAACATGGAAGATCTCAAGGCAAAAAGCCTTGAGAAAGCTGCTAAAATCGTCTTAGGGTTTTTCCTCACAAAGTTGCACAATAAGTTCCAAACTAATGACAAAAAATTGCAAAACTATATATAGACTTTCAGATCTGACGGCGTCACGTTATGGAGTGTGACGCCGTCACCTCGCCGCTTTTAGGGTTCCCGGATGGCCTTCTTGACGCCGTCCCTCTTTAGCTCTCCAAAATCCGTTCTGGCTTATCAAGGCTTGACGCCGTCAGAATTATTCGTGACGCCGTCCCGCTTTAACTTAAACCGTGACGACCTTGATCACTCCAAAGGGTGACGCCGTCAGAATTCCCATGCAAATTTCTCTGGCTTATAATGAGTAATTTTCATATCCATCTTTCTTTGCCAAGCCGTGACGCCGTCCAGGGCAATCCCTGACGCCGTCTAAGATACTTTTTAGCCGATTTTGAGACTTTGTCGTTTTCTTCACTTTTATGCTCCAAAAATGTCCAAAATGCTTCCTTTTCCAGATTTCTTCTCCAAAGTACCTAAAATGACAAAAGGAACGATTTAGGGCAATATTTGATCAAATAAATACGATTTAGGGCTTAAATGACCCCTTAAAAGCGGTACACTTTTCGCTTCATCAGTGCCATTAGATGAGATTAAGGTTGACAAGACCCTGCATTTTGTCGAAGAACCTGTTGAGATTATGGACCGAGAGGTCAAGAGTTTGAAGCGTGGTAAGATAGCTTTAGTAAAAGTGCGTTGGAATTCGAAGCGTGGTCCTGAGTTTACTTGGGAGCGCGAGGATCAGATGAGGTCTAAGTACCCAAATTTGTTTGCTGATGTGGTTGGTGAGATAAGTAGCTAAATCTCGGGACGAGATTTCCCTAAGTGGGGGATGATGTAACAACCGTGATTTTAGCAGGTTAGTCTAACTATTAGTTTCGATCTATTTAACTTTTGCTTGGTGTGACTTAAGTGTTTTGTGTGGCATATGTGTGATAAACGTGTGCTTTGGTACTAAATCCCATTGTGTGACTCTATTGGTGTGTCTTGAGTAGTGTTGTTTTGGAACAAGTTCATTTTGTTCACTTTGGTGACGTGGAAAATGACTTGTATGGTTTTGTGTTCGGGGTTTTTGCGTAATGAGTTGTGTTCAAGTTTGTGAGCATTGGTAAATTAAGTGGTGTTCGGTTTTATGGGTTATACTAATAATGAGTGTGAAATTCTATGTTTGGAAACTTTGTTTTGAAAATGATAATTTTTCCGAGTTGTCGTAAAAACGAAAGTTTATCGCGTAAGATGTTAGGTTTCGCTATAGGCTTTTATTAAATAACGAAAACACAAGGTTTTAAGTGTAATAATTAATATTAATAAAATATATATATATATATAGGATAAAGATCAAATAAAAAGACAAATATCCGTACATTACGTAAAAAGATTTTTTTTTTTTCAAAAATTTTCTCGAAAAATTCAAAAAAAATTCCACAAGATCAGGTATGTTGGTGCATGAAAAAGTTGTGAAGCAAGTTTTTTTTAAAGTTGATATTTTTTCCGAAAAAAATTTATGAGAAAATACGTTTGTGCATTAAATCGCTTTTTTGTGCATCAAAAATTCGTTTTTGCACCCAAGTTCTTTTGAATTTTTTAATCAAAATAACATTGCGCAACTAACTAAAATAAGTTAAAAATTTTGTGCATCAAAAATTTTTTGCGCATCAAAATTCGTTTTTTGTGCATTAAAAAAAACGTATAAAAACTCAAAATTAGAAAAACTTCTTTCACAAAAGTTTCATGCACCAACATTCCCGATCTTGTGGAATTTTTATGGATTTTTTCGTGAACTTTTTTGAAAAAAAAAATCTTTTTACGTAGTGTACGGATATTTGTCTTTTTATTTTAACTTTACCCTATATATATATATATATATATATATATATATATATATATATATATATATATATATATATATATATGTATATATATATGTATATATATATGTATATATATATATATATATATATATATATATATATATATATATATATATATATATATATATAAAAAGGGGCGGCCGATATAAGGTTTTAGGGGAAAAAGGAAACCAAATTTTAGTCTAAATACACTTACCAATTATAAGGGTGATCTAGAATGTTCAATAGGGTATTATAAATACAAAACCAAAACACCCCAACCCTCTCTTTTATGTATTCGGCCGAACCAAGGGAACCAAGGAGAAGCGGAAAATTTTAGGGTTTATTTTTGAGGAAGAAAAATCAAGATCAATGTATAATTTTTAGTTCATGTATTCAATTAATTATTATAATTCATGTAATACAAGTTATGATGGATCTAGGGTTTATGTTTAATTCTGTAAATTTATGATATATAACATGTTAGGATCAATAATT
Source organism: Artemisia tridentata subsp. tridentata (assembly GCA_021014915.2). NCBI lineage: Eukaryota > Viridiplantae > Streptophyta > Magnoliopsida > Asterales > Asteraceae > Artemisia > Artemisia tridentata. The sequence continues at coordinate 512,199,316 of CP139508.1, read as the reverse complement.
AGTAATATTATGATGATTGGTGAAGAGATTAGGGTATAAAACATGTTAATTATTGAGTTAGGGTTTGGACAGATTCATAGTGCTGTAAAGATACGAAGATATTTAATAGATGGAGATGAGTTAATTGATGATTCTTGAGTCTAAATTGTAGTTAAGAGAAATATCTTTCCAAAAAGTCCGGCCACGATTGATTTCGAGGTCGGGAAGTCAGTCTAATGATTTTTTCAAGTAAAGGTGTCAAAACAGTTAAACCGGGACAGATTTAGGTTAAAAGTATTGAGGTCAAAAGTGGTTTAAAAAGTGTAATTTGGGTTAGCCCTTCTGGAGAAATTGAGTTCTATATTCTCTTTAACTTCCACGAGAAAATTAGCCTATAATAAGTTGTGCAAGTATGGTTGTTGGGTCAAAACATTTTGGTGTGCATTCAGATCCGAATCTGGATAGTTTTCATGTTTGATTTTTCAAAGAGTACTTGTGTGTGTTTTTAGTGCATGGCCTTCTGGGAGAAGCTTTTATGCTCATGAAGGACCATGGTTAATTTTTGGTGTGAGTTGTGGAGTTTATTTTTTCATGATTTTATGTGGGTAAAATTACCCCAAAAATCTGCGTATTCTGGAAAAGTATATGCAAGGGATTTAGTGAGTGTGAATGTTTGGTAGTGGTTAGTATGGGGTCTAGGTGATCCATGGTGGTTTACATGAACCTTAGACATCCATCATATGTGTGTTACATCGACTATAGCTTTTAGCTTGGTCGCGTGTAATGTGATCTTATCTTTGTTATATAGATTTGTGATTGATAATTGGAAGCTGCGAAGTTTGAGGTGAGTTTCATAGTCCCATTTTTACTTTGTTTTAACTTGGGATGTGAATGATGCTTGTGTTGAAATATTTTTGAGTTACTGTGATTATGTGGTCGTAAAATGCATGGACTTGTAAGTGTTATTATACGTGTATTGCATGTTATGAGATTATTGTGTGGTGATTCTGTGTGGTCCATTTGGAGGGTAGCTATGCTCCCATTATCCAATTGGAGAGTAGTAGCTCTACTCACTATTATTCTGTGTGGTCTGATCAGAGGGTAATGATTACCCATTATTGTGAAATTGGATCGTGGGCTCGTTCCGTCCCAAATTGATGTTGGATATTGATATTTGGATCGTGGACACGTTCCGTCCCTTATGTCCCGTTGCTGGTTAGTTGGTTGCGATTGCATGCTAGTTGTATAATAACCATCTTTACTGTCCTACTATGTTTTATAATCACAGTGAACTGGTTGCCTGAGATATATTGTGTGTCTTAAACCTATGAACCTCACCAACATTATGTTGACGTTTTTAAGCATCATTTTCAGGTGAGTGATGAACTCAAATAAGTACATTTTATTACCATCATTTATCCTATTTATTTGACTTGTTTTATTATATTATCTGTGAGAATTGATACGTTAATGTTTACTTTCGTAATTCTCAGGTAAAAACAAGTATTATGTGAAACTTGGCGATTTTGGACTAATTATGGAGCAAAACATACAAGAAGTTAAGAGTCTACTGAAATGTACAAGATCAAGATCATTCTTCTCCAGATACGCCGCATCCTACTTATTATATACGGCGCATCACTATCATGATTTCACAAGCTACGATCCAAGACAGCAAGGACATGCGCCGCATCTAGAAATGGAGTTACGCCGCATCTTCTGGCGGTGTACGAACATTCCTGAATATATTAATCTTGGACCCCACGCGAAGTTAAGTCAATGCACCGCATCTACTTATCCTATGCGCCGCATCTAGCCCTCAGACAAAAACTATAAATACCCCAAAGTCAGACGAAATTCGAAATTCGACAATTTAGCTAAGTACGAGACAGAAGAAACCCTAAGCCGAATTCAGACGAAGTAGCAGCACAAGACACACCTTGAACGAAGATACAAGAGCTGTAAGAAGGTCCTGCATGTATTCAATTCATTAAGTAGTTTTGTTTTATTATATTAGTACACTTTAATTGGTCAGGATTGATGGGCTTGTGACATTGATTTAATCATACACTTCAACTCCCCTTAAAATTTCTTTCCCATTAATTAAAGTTTATATGTTGATGTCTTTGGTGACTTTTATTAGTGCATTGATAACCTCTGTGTCTAGCTGAGCATTGCTTGGGTCGCCATGCCCCTTCCTCGCCTATTTATTAGATCGCCTATGCATTCTATCGTCTGTAGAAAAGTAGGAAGAAAGATAAATAGGATAGTCATAAGTAATCATTAAGGGTTTACTCGCCGATAAGATTAGAGCCAACGAGAAAGGAATTAATCTCGGTGCGTTGCATCGAACTATACACTTCATATAAAACTAGCAATAAAACAAGTGACAAGCTACTTAACTATCAGGACAGGTCTTCTTATTGTCTCAAGTATTTATCTGTGTACGTGTGTGCTACTCGCTGATTCGTGCTCATTAGTTTAGTTTATATTTAATCATAACCAAACCGTGCCAGTCTCTCAGACTGAACCCCCTTGCGTTAGATTAGGTTGTATAGCTAACTTAAGATATTAAAATACTGATTAGGATAACTAGATAATACGTTCCACTCTTAGTGATCGACACTCTACTTACCATTATATTCATACTGACCGGGTACACTACTCGTTAAAGTGTGTGTGTTATTGATAAGTCGGCTAAATATAAATTTAAAACTTGAATACTGCTAAAACCACAACGACATACCGTGGGTATAAATTAGAGCACTACGCACACGACACATCAGTGAGCATTCTAAGGCTAAGGTAGAGGGAAGCGACTAGACGAGACTTAGTTGCATTTAAGGATGATTTATCTTTATGTTTTGATTTGAATAAATTGAATTTTGATTGTGATACTTTAATGTCTTTCGACTAGTACTTTATGTTTTATTGAGGATACCTTTGGAGATTTGTTTTTAGTTATTTTCTTTTGGGGTATCGTTACGACACTTTGTGTCTGTACTTTGCTCTATTTATCTGCATGTAGAAATTCTCTATTTTGACACCATGTGTTGTGATGATATCCATGATGTTGCACTCGCGTTTCCGCCTTGGCGAGGTGTGACACAAACCAAGGATCTACACCAGGTGAACTATGATCAGCTCTATGATTTTCTGAAGCAAAACCAGGCTGAGGCAAATGAAGTCAGGAAAGAGAAATTAGCAAAGAATCATGATCCTCTTGCACTAATTGCTCAAACACCAACACATGATTTTCTACGCCATATAGATGTATTCATCTAGGCGACCATTTAAGAAGGCGGTTTTGGTCGTTTTAAGTACATCTATTTTCCAAATCTCATAATCATAGTACGCTGCTATGGCTATGAGAATCCTAATAGTCCTTATGTCAGCTACAGGAGAAAAGGTCTCCTCATAGTCAACGCCTTATGTTTGAGTAAAGCCTTTAGCTACCAAACGGGCCTTATAGGTGTGTACATTGCCATCCATGTAAGTTTTCTTCTTGAAGAGCCACTTACTTCCAACTACCTTGGCATTGGGAGGAAGGTCTACTTCAATCCAGACTTCATTATCTCTCATGGATTGCATTTCCTCATTCATAGCAATTTGCCATTTATCTTTTTCAGGTTCATTCATGGTAGCTCTATAATTAGCAGGTTCTCCAAGATCCCCTAATATAGTCTCCTCAACTTCTACGTTAAGACATAGACGTTCAGGTGCTTTCACAGTCCTTGCAGATCTGCGAATGGGAACAACTTCAGGTGGAGGACCCAGACTTTCAGGTTCCACAGGAAGTTCGTTAGTGTTTTCAGAAGGTAATGTATCTTCTTGATCATCTTCCAGATCATAGATCCTCCCACTGAATTCTTGAGATATAAGATCTTTTTCAAGAAAATCTCCATACCTAGCAACAATTACTTTGTTTTCAGGTGGGTAGTAAAAGTAGTAACCCATCGTTTCCTTTGGGTATCCTACAAAGATACACTTTACAGATCTCTGTTGGAGTTTATCTGCTGAGTCACATTTAACAAACGCTCCACAACCCCAGACCTTTAAATAAGGCAAGTTAGGCGTTTTCCCAAACCATAACTCATAAGTTGTCTTATCAACCTTCTTAGTTGGAACCATATTCAAAATGCGGATAGCATATTCTAAGGCATAATCCCAAAAGGATAAAGGAAGAGTTGTAAGATTAAACATTGATCGCACCATGTCCAACAATGTACGATTTCTTCTCTCAGATACACCATTTTGTTGTGGAGTATATGGAGATGTGAGATTCTGGACAATTCCATTCTCAGCTAAATAATCTTTAAACTCTTGACTCAGGTATTCACCACCTCTGTCGGATCGAAGAGCTTTAATCTTCTTTCCAAGTTGCAATTCTACTTCTGCTTTGAAAACCTTAAATGTTTCAAATACCTCATGTTTATGTTTAAGTAAATAAACATATCCATAACGGCTGAAATCATCAGTAAAGGTTAAAAAGTAGCTAGCACCCCTCTTTGACACATGTCTAAGTGGTCCACACACATCAGTATGTATTAAACCAAGTAGATCAGTAGCTCTTTCCATACGATTATTGAAAGGTTTCTTTGTCATCTTCCCAGATATACAAGAATCTCATTTATCAAATGATTCATCATTAATTGATATCTTGTAAAAGCCCATCACGTTGCAGCTTTTCCATACGAGTCTTGCCTATATGAGCAAGTCGACAATGCCAAAGATAAGATGAATCCAATACATTCTTGATTCTCTTATTATTGATGCTATACATTGAATTATAATTATTGCATTCATTCATATCAATTTCAAATACACCATTCACAGCAATAACATTAAAATAAAAAAAACATTATTTAACGAAACAGAAATTCCATTGCTTGTAACAGTATGTTGAAAACCAATATCCAATAAACACAAAAAGGAAACAACACCTCTAACAATAGTAGGTGCATAATGACAATTATTTAAAAAATAATACTAAGCCTGAAGGCAAAACTAATTTAAATACGCCTATAGCTTCAACAGCTGCATGTACGTGCAAATATTGTTCTCCATAGGCCAGTCTCCTTTCAACTCTAAATCCCTGCAGTGTATTGCAAATATGAATACCACATCCGGTATCGTATACCCAGGAATTTATTTTATGAGTTAATGAAAATAATTCAATCATGAAAAAGTTACCTGAAGTGCTGGGTTTACCAGCCTCAACCTTCATCTTTTTCACACGCAACTCCTCGAGATAGAGTGGACAGTTCCGCTTCCAATGTCCTATCTCATGGCAGTGGTGACAAGCCTGATCCTTCTTGTTAGGATTCGCCTTGATCTTCTTAGGGTTGTTCTTCTTGGGCATAGGTTGATAGGCCATAACTTGTTTACCCTTGTCAACCTTACCCTTACCCTTCTTATTCGCCTGCGGTTTTGGCTTTTGGATCCTACCTCCTTGTATAGCTAATACCTGAGGAGTAGGTGCCTTGTTTGGTAAACCCTTCTCATAGTCCACAAGCGTTGTAAGCAATTCTGTGACTGTCTTCCCCGAGCAATGCATGTTATAGTTTTGAACAAAACCTTTAAAATCCTTGTTCAAGGATCTGTTGATTAGGTTCACACACACATTTTTAGGATAGACGTAGTTGATCTGATGTAATTGGTCCATGTAACTCTTCATTTCCAACACACGATCACTAACATGTTTACCTTCCCCCTGCTTGCTGCTGTGTAATGCATCGATCAAATCATACAATTCAACTGCAGGTGGCTTCTCATAAGTCTTTTGGAGTTCTTCCAGCATATCATGAGGAAAATAGTTCTCAAACTACTTTTGGAATTTGGGAACCATACTTCCAAGCATCAAGCACGCAACTTCATTGTGCTTTTCATACTCCAATTTCCAGGCTTCTCTGACTTCCTCAGGTTCAGTAGCAGCTGGTTCAAGAGGACAAGGCTTATTCAAGTTGTTATTCCTATATGAATCGAACCTATCACTACAACTAAGACTATATTTAGAACTTGTGACACTCAACAATATATGTAAAGATGAGAAGAGAATATGTATGTGGCGTATAAATCTAAACCGAATGCTTATGTATTAAACCTTGAGAGAACAATACAAAGATAAACATACACACCTACACACACTCTCACCTAGACATAACAATGAGGCACCCTAAAACTTGGGTGAGAGTGTGGTATAAATAGGCACAAGGCCGGCGCCCTAAAGGCTTTGGAAATGGGCTTCGTGTGGGCTTGGATCTATTGGATCATTCTTACATTACATCTTACATGTTAGATTAGCCACAAGCCCACTTTCTAGACATATTTACTCTACACAACACACTAGTCTAAATATTACAAAATGACCATCACTTTACATTAATAAATTAAATGCTAACAATCTCCCCCTAAGGGATGGTCATTTCAATGATGCTCCTGGTGATAAGTCTTTTGTCTTCAATGTCTCGATCTTTGTGTGTCGTTGTAGAATAGTCTTCAATCTTCATTCCTTCATGCAACGTGATCTTCAAAGTATCATCTTTTGTGGTCGTTCTTGCCTTGATCAAAATCTTCGAGTGATTATGCTTCGTGTCCTCCAACATACTCATACATCTTGGACTTTATACTTATGCTAACAATCTCCCCATATTCTTTCATCTTTTGACATATGAACTCGTTCTTGACATCTTGATTAGCTTCTAGACTTTGTCTTTAACATGTTGTAACCACTGTTAGATTTCCCTATATATATAATTTTCTAGTACTTAACTTTTTCCACGTAGATTTTTTTTTTTTTTTTTCTTTCTCGATTGTAATTATTATCCTATGTGACGAAGATCACATCACTGAAAATCCTGCTTGCAACCCAACCTTAATTGATTTAGTATTTACCTATGAAAACATCATTGATCTAAAATGTTATGAGATCCCACTTACCACTTTACGTTATTTCGCTAATGTACGTTTAAAACTGAATGTTTCTTATTTAATAAGAATTTTATAAAACACTAAACCACCATAGTAACATGTGAAGATAATGAAACTATAAAAATAGCAACATATAAATTATTTAAATTATGTACAAGTCACTAAAGCACAAAAACCCTAATTCCACTATAACTTCTGATAAAACCCTAAATTCTTAGAAACTATTATTTTATTTGTAAACCCTAGTTAATATTTTTTTTATGTACAAATATTTTAAGTCAAGGTACAAGTCCTTTAAGCATGAAATCTAAATAAACTTAAAAACCTTATAAAAACATTAGAAATAAGTATTTAAATAACATTTTATTGTAATAGTTTCATATAATAAATTATAAAAATAATTTATTTATTTATTTTATATATGTACAACTTCATAAACATAATGTACAACTCTTTTATGCACAATAATATAAAAGCTCAATTAATGGCATTTAAAGTGTAATAAAAAAATTACATAAAAATTATAGAAAATTAAGAAATAAATAAAAATACATTTTTCTTATTTTTCTTACATAAGTACAAGTCCTTGAACTCAAGGTACAACCCACCAATGCACAAAAACTTAGAAACTCATAAAAAGCTTAATGAAAATTATATAAAAATTACATAAAATTAGGAAATAATTAAAATTATATTTTTCTTATTTTCCTAACCCTAGTACAAGTCTTCTAAGCCTAAAGTACAACCTTCCAAAGCACAAAATCATTTTCTTACATATATATGTAAAATCGATATATATTAAAATCCATACTAAAATTCTAAAAATCATTTTCAAAGAAGTTCTAAACCTAGAAACCCTAACTATGCCTAAAACCTTAGTGTACTACCCAACTAAGCCCTAGGTACTACCCTATATTGCACCACACGAATCAAATCCTTCTAGTTAGGCAAGTCTAGTTCGATTACAACCATATTTAAACTAAACCCTAGATTTTTTCCAAACCCTAAACCCCCACATGTGTAAACCTTAATTAGCCACATCATTCTTCTTCTAGATTAAGCACCACATGTGTGAAGGAGAACCATACACCTCATTCTTTTCCCCTCCTCTCCACATGGAGCCAACCACAGCCATACACCTCATCTTACCCGTCCCCACAGAAACCCTAGAAGTCCCAGGAAACCCTAGCTTAGCCTTCTATAAATAACCACACAAATGAAACCCTAGAACCATCACCACCACTCGAACTACCATAAACAGCCACTACCCTTTCACACCAATGATCCCCTAGTCCCACATAAGCTAAAATAAGCCTAGAGAAGCAGTAGGAGCAAGCCAAGTCCAGTAGGAACCAAGTTCGAACCATATCTCACCCAATATAACCCTAGTCGACCATTTCAAGAAAGGTATGTCCCAGCCCTTTTTACTTGATTTCATATAGATAAATTATGTTCAAATGAAGTTTAAAACATGAGTCATAGCCCAGAAATGATTAAAACACTTCTTGCTAAAAATTTTATTCTATCGAGCCACATATAAATATGAATTTTTGATATAATGTTCTAATGGATCTAGATTGTTAAAAATAGTTTAGAGATACTTGAAACATGTTAAAATAACAGAATATAACATAAAACATAGTGTCTAAAAATCGGATTTAGCAAAACACAAGTTTTCTTTCTTTTCCTTTCTATCGAGACCAACAGCAGGTCTGCTGTTTTGGTGCTCCATTTACCCTATCAAACGTAATCTAAAAATTCTAAGATTCAACATGCTTAAAGTACTCTAGAAGATCTAATTATAGGAAAAAGAATCAGAGTTTTTCATCGAGTAACGAAGGAGAACCAGGCGTATAAAGTTGGGTGTGTTTTTCTGTCGAACTAAGTTAGGTCGCCAAGGTTCTGTTTTAAATTGCTAAGTCATGGGTTCGAACCAAGCTTCAAGATTTTACTAGAATACTTTCAAAACATTAATAAACACTTAGGAGAAGGTCTTGTAAAAAGGTTTTGCTTAAAACGTTAAAAATAAATTATTCTTGAACAAGGGATATCGAGTGGAAAAGTTATGAGACATAGGGACTGAAATTGTCAGATTTTAAACAACTTTTGAAATTGGACTTGTTGTGAGATCGAGAAGTCCCTAAGGGGTAAAAACTGTACATTTTGAAACTTAAAGGTATAAAGTGTCAATTAACTAAAGTTCAGGGGTAAATTTTGTATATTTCTAAAAGTTCAAGGGTAAAAATTGTCATTTTCATAAAGTTTGAGGGTAAAACTTGCCAACCCTAGATACTTAAAGGATTAAAAGGAAAATACACTTAAAACCCTAATTTCAATTTAATATTATTAATATTATTATTATTATTATTATTATTATTATTATTATTATTATTATTATTATTATTATTATTATTATTATTATTATTATTATTATTATTATTATTATTATTATTATTATTATTATTATTATTATTATTAATATTATTATTATTAGAAATTAAAACCTAGTAACGAAACTGAAAACGTAAAACGGGAAATAAAACTTATATTCGGATACGATTACTGAGAACTTGATATACCAACCTAGGTTGCAAGCCGGAGACGTTTATCAACTGTATTTCATTTTGTTTTCCATCCAGATTATTCAGGTGAGTTTATAGTCCCACCTTTCTTATTTACGTGTTTTCCAAATATGTGGGGAGATACATGCTATTAAACTGAACACAAGTATTTTCCTGATTGTTATTGCACTAGGCTAACTGTTCGTTATTAATGAGATTGAATTGTTTATTTAAAAGACCCTCATATCATGCACCATTAGTCACCTGCTGGGTGAGCACGAATATGTGAATAGATCTATTGGCCTGACGACCCATTTGTTCTAACCGGATGGATATCTTCGTGGTAGCCGGTTAGGCAGATGCATTATATTTGATATCTTTAACTCGGGGGCAAGACCACTCTCATTTCAATCATGTTTGTGGAATCTGGAAACTGTTAACGCATTGCGTGTCATGAGGTTTAGTGCAATATTGTTGAATTACGATATAACTGATTTCTCATATTTTGGCTTGTGTTCAAACTGATTATAATTTTAAACACTATAAATTCACTCAACCTTTGTGTTGACTTTTTAAGCATGTTTATCTCAGGTAACTAGGAGTATGGCGATGGCACGAAGTGGCTGTGGACTTTCTTTTTACAAGAGTGTCCACTTTGTTATCATTCAATAAATAAATGTAACTTTTATTATGTATTTCTGAACCTCCCTATGGGACCTATCTTATGTACTCTGATATTAAATAAATGAATGATAACAATTTTTATTTACAAACGTCTCTTTTCGAGTCGTTTTCTATTTCCATGACTGTGAACCATGAAGTAGCACCCCAAGCTTATATTCCGCTGCGAAATCCGAAAATGGGGGTGTTACAGATTGGTATCAGAGCTTGTGGTTATAGAGAACCAAATGTTTTCAAACATTGGACTATAACCGATTTTCACAAAAACTTAGCCAGAGTCCTTCGTGCCACGACGATATTGAAGCATTATTTATATATGAACTATTATTCATTATTTAATTATATAGTGGAATATTTATAATTTTTGGGTGGTTACAGAGCTATAAAATTCCCTCTTCATTCTATTTATCTCTATGTCGAACGCGGAAATCGAAAATATCGTAATTGTACCAGACGTCATACCACAACCCAGACAAGTAATAGAGTTGGATTCAGCAGAGGATGTCATGGCGGTACCCGAAATTCCCTCAGCTTTTGGGCATGATTCGGAATCAGACCCTGGAGCAGAATCATCGGAAGATACCTTGATGACAGATGTTGTGCCAAATTCTGAGGATCCTTATGTGCAAGTTAGAGAAAGAGCTCATATGATTGCAGAAGGAGAATCCTCTGAACCAGATCCTACTTCAGTTTTGGAGAGACCTCTAGAGAGAACTCGGAGAACCACACGAATGAGAACTCTCCCAGTATTTTCCTCACCTTTACCTCGTCCATATCCATATATGCTACCTAATTTTGAACTTGTAGTTCCAACGTCTTTACCTCCGCCACCACCATCATCTACCAACTTCACACCTTCATCCGTACCATTTGAATTGAGTGATGAGGTCCAAGCTATTATTGCACGATATAATGCCATGCCTCGATCTCCTACTCCTGATATCTCTACCCCTCCGCGAGTTTTCGAGATAGGAGAAAGTTCCCAAGCGGCACAGGAGCGTCAACCGTCTGTCTCTACTCTTCTATCACGGCTAGAGCGCCAAGAGGAGCAGATTGAGACTGCATTAGGACATCTCGACGAACTTCCACTGGAGCGCATTGAAGGTATTGAAGGCAGAATAGAAGACATGATGGCAGATCAGGAGGTGATAAAGCAAAAGATGAATGAGAACCGCGAAGAATCTGAGAAGCGTTACGAGGAGATTAGACATGAGATACCCATTGTCTATGAAAATGAATTGAAGATAATAGAAGAGATGATTAAAAAGAATGAGGAGTTAGCAACAGCACAAAATCGGATCGCAACTTTAGAAATGACGGTCGCAGAGATGCAGATGTTGTACCAGGAGAATATGAAGGTTCTCATTAGTATGATAGCCGAACTCAGCAGTCAGCTTAAGGGAACTTCTAGAGGACAGTAGATCTAACCACTATATATATATATATATATATATATATATATATATATATATATATATATATATATATATATATATTATCTTTTGAGTGCTACGTCTAAATTTTGGGAAAAATATAGTATAGACATGGCACTAATATGTAGTTTGTATCAAAACGGCCTTTGTACTTTATATCAACCATAAGGTATGTAGCCTAAATGTGACACTTGTATCAATTTTGTTATGTATAACGAGATAACAAGTTATTTATGGCTATATATGGTTTAGATATTTTTGCTGTGAATGATATAAATCTAAATATATATATTTTCATGTGGTGATAGAAATATGTCTCGCAAATCCCCAGAACCAAACATGTCGCAAGCTGCTATTCGAAAGCTTGTTGCAGACAGTGTCGCTGCAGCTCTTGAAACTCACGCAGCGGAAATAGCTCGTACTGGAAGCTCAAGCCGACCCAATGGAGATAATGAGTCAGTCAATGCTCGCAAGTGTACTTACAAAGACTTTATGAACTGCCAACCGACTTTCTTCAAAGGAACTGAAGGAGTTACAGCATTAGCTCGTTGGTTTGAACGTATGGAAGTGGTCTTTTTAAGGAGCGGGTGTTCTGATGATTGCAAAGTTGCCTTCGCAACAGGAACTTTGTTAGATGATGCTTTGTCTTGGTGGTCTGCTACTTCCCGGACAATGGGAGTAGAAGCAGCTCATCAACTCACTTGGGATGATCTCAAGAAAAGGATGTTAAGCAAATACTGCCCTCGTACTGAAATCAAGAAATTGGAGGATGAATTTCACCAGCTAGTAGTGAAAGGAACAGATGTCAAGGCATACAATAGAAGGTTTCAGGAGCTTGCTCTCCTATGTCCTAATATGGTGCCTGATCTTGAGAAGTTGTTGGAAAAATATGTTGAAGGGTTGCCTCGGAGCATCGAAGGGGATGTTACTGTTTCAAAGCCTCAGTCATTGGAAGAAGCAATGACTACGGCTCAGAAACTAATGGATAGAGAAATTAAGCGAAATTCAGTTCAGGGAAAACAATGATCTCAAACGAAAGTTTGATGATAAAAGGAACTCCCATCATTACGACTACCGTTCCAACAACAACAACAACCGCAACAACCAAAACCATTATCATCAAAACCGTAACCAATACCATCATCAGCAAAACCGACGACAAGAAGCAGCCAAAGCCTATACTACCCCTTCTGCTGAGAAGAGTGGGTATATTGGTACAAAGCCACAATGCAGTCGATGCTTGCTACATCACTTTGGTCCATGTACCGTTAAGTGCATAAAGTGTCAGAAGATAGGACACCAGATCAAAGACTGTAAGGCGACGGGAGCAAATCTGCAGCCGGTGATCGTGACATGCCATGGATGTGGAGAAAAAGGACATTACAAAAATCAGTGCCCGAAGATGAATGCTAATCCAAATAATGGTGCCCGCGGACGAGTGTACGTGTTGGGTGATGGTAATGAGAAGCAGAACCCGGACATAGTCACGGGTACGTTTCCTCTCAATCAGCATTTAGCTAGAGTATTATTTGATACCGGAGCTGATAAAAGTTTTATATCTCTTACTTTCGCTTCTTTACTCAAACTCAATCCCACTGCCTTAACCCGAACGTATGAAATTGAGCTAGCTAATGGAAAATTAGTAGGCACTAATTCTGTAATCCAAGGTTGTACCTTAACCCTATTAAATCAGCCTTTCGACATCGACCTTATGCCTATCGAATTAGGAAGCTTTGACGTAATCGTTGGCATGGACTGGTTATCCAAATATCACGCCAAGATATTATGTAACGAGAAAGTGGTTCACATTCCTTTTAAGGATGAGACTTTGATTATTCGAGGTAGTCAAAGTAAAACCAAGTTAAGCATAATATCTTGCATCAAAACCATGAAATATATCAACCGAGGATGTCCAGCGTTTTTAGCCCATGTAACAGAGAAGAAAATGGATGAAAAACGACTGGAAGATGTACCGGTAGTACGAAATTTTCCAGAAGTATTTCCTGAAGAGTTACCTGGATTACCACCTGTTCGTCAGGTAGAATTCCAGATTGACTTAGTACCAGGAGCAGCACCAGTAGCACGAGCTCCATACCGTTTAGCGCCATCAGAAATGCAAGAATTATCCAATCAACTGCAGGAATTATTGGATAAAGGTTTTATTCGACCAAGCTCATCGCCTTGGGGAGCACCTGTCTTATTTGTTAAAAAGAAGGACGGAACTCTTAGAATGTGTATTGATTACCGAGAGTTGAATAAACTTACGGTAAAGAATCGATATCCATTACCAAGGATCGATGATTTGTTCGATCAACTACAAGGATCTAGCATTTACTCAAAAATCGATCTAAGATCCGGATATCATCAACTGCGTGTTAAGGAAGAGGACATTCCTAAAACAGCTTTTAGAACAAGATACGGTCACTATGAGTTTCAAGTAATGCCATTTGGGTTGACCAATGCACCAGCTATATTCATGGATCTCATGAATCGTGTATGCAGACCCTATTTGGATAAATTTGTGATCGTGTTCATTGATGATATTCTCATCTATTCTCGGAGTGAAGAAGAACATGCAGAGCATTTGAAGACTATTTTGGAACTACTTAAGAGGGAACAACTGTACGCTAAATTTTCCAAATGTGATTTTTGGATTCATACCGTGCAGTTTCTTGGACATGTGGTTGACCGCCATGGAATCCACGTGGATCCATCCAAAATAGAAGCAGTTAAGAATTGGCCAATACCAACGACTCCTACTGAAGTGCGACAATTTTTAGGACTCGCTGGTTATTACCGGAGATTTATTGAGGGATTCTCAAAGATTGCCAAATCTTTAACGGAATTAACTCAGAAAGGTAAGAAGTATGTATGGGGAGAAAATCAAGAGAAAGCTTTCCAGCTATTAAAGCAAAAGCTTTGTGAAGCTCCAATTTTAGCTTTACCAGAAGGAAGTGATGATTTTGTTGTGTATTGCGACGCGTCACACCAAGGTTTAGGAGCAGTGTTGATGCAGAGGAATAAAGTGATTGCTTATGCCTCTAGACAACTCAAGTCTCATGAGGAAAATTATACTACTCATGATCTTGAACTAGGAGCAGTTGTATTTGCTCTTAAAATCTGGAGACATTATCTGTATGGCACAAAATGCGTTGTGTATACAGATCATAAGAGCCTTCAGCATATTCTCGACCAGAAGGAATTGAATATGAGACAACGCCGATGGTTGGAGTTATTAAGCGACTACGACTGTGAAATTCAATATCATCCTGGAAAAGCAAACGTCGTAGCAGATGCGCTAAGCAGGAAGGAACGAAGTAAGCCTCTTCGAGTTAGAGCTTTAGTAATGACCATTAATTTGGATTTACCATCCCAAATTCTCAATGCGCAAGTCGAAGCAATAAAGGAAGAAAATGTGCAGGCTGAGAATTTGAGAGGTATGGACAAAGTATTTGAAATCCGCCCTAACGGGATTCGTTGTATAAAGAATCGGAGTTGGTTACCGCTCTTTGGTGATTTAAGAAATGTGATTATGCACGAATCACATAAGTCCAAATATTCTATCCATCCGGGATCTGAAAAGATGTACCAGGATCTCAAGAAACTTTACTGGTGGCCAAACATGAAAGCTGATATAGCTGAGTATGTCAGCAAATGTTTGACTTGTGCACGAGTTAAAGCAGAGCATCAAAGGCCATCCGGTCTATTGACTCAACCTGAGATTCCTGAATGGAAATGGGAACGAATAACAATGGATTTTATTACCAAATTGCCTAGGACGTCAAGTGGATATGACACTATTTGGGTCATAGTTGATCGTCTTACAAAATCCGCTCACTTTTTACCAATCAAAGAAACTGATGAAGTAGAAGATTTAGCCAAACTATATCTAAAGGAGGTAATCTCACGACATGGGGTACCCATCTCTATTATTTCGGATCGTGATTCTCGTTTCACATCTCGATTTTGGGAAAAGCTTCAGAAAGCTTTGGGTACAAACTTAGATATGAGTACGGCTTATCATCCACAAACCGACGGACAGAGTGAGAGGACTATTCAAACGCTGGAGGATATGCTTAGAGCATGTGTAATAGATTTTGGAAAAGGATGGGATAAACATTTTCCTTTAGCATAATTCTCATACAACAATAGTTACCATGCAAGCATTAAAGCAGCACCATTTGAAGCACTTTATGGAAGAAAGTGCCGGTCACCTGTATGCTGGGCAGAAGTCGGAGAATATCAACTTACTGGGCCCGAGTTAATACAGGAAACCACCGATAAAATTGTGCAAATTCGACAGCATTTGCAAGCAGCTCGAGATAGACAGAAAAGTTACGCAGATACCAGGCGAAAGCCTATGGAGTTTGAAATAGGAGACAGAGTTATGTTAAAGGTGTCACCATGGAAGGGAATAGTTAGATTCGGAAAAAGAGGAAAGTTGAATCCCCGATATATTGGGCCATTTAAGATTTTGGAGAAAATCGGTCCAGTAGCTTACCGACTTGAACTTCCCGTAGAACTTAGTAGAAAACATCCTATCTTTCACGTCTCGAATTTAAAGAAGTGTCTATCAGATGAAACACTCGTGATTCCCATGAAAGAGCTTCGTCTCAATGATAAGCTCAACTTTGTGGAAGAACCTGTGGAGATTATGGATAGAGAGATCAAACGATTGAAGCGAAGTCGCGTTCCTATCGTAAAGGTTAGATGGAACTCCAAGAGAGGACCAGAATTTACCTGGGAACGAGAAGATCAAATCCGAGTCAAGTATCCGCATCTTTTCCCTAATTCTTCAACCAACACTGACTGAATCTCGGGACGAGATTCCCTTCAACGGGGGGATAATGTAACCACTGTAAGATTTCCCTATATATATAATTTTCTAGTACTTAACTTTTTCCACGTAGATTTTTTTTTTTCCTTTCTCGATTGTAATTATTATCCTATGTGACGAAGATCACATCACTGAAAATCCTGCTTGCAACCCAACCTTAATTGATTTAGTATTTACCTATGAAAACATCATTGATCTAAAATGTTATGAGATCCCACTTACCACTTTACGTTATTTCGCTAATGTACGTTTAAAACTGAATGTTTCTTATTTAATAAGAATTTTATAAAACACTAAACCACCATAGTAACATGAGAAGATAATGAAACTATAAAAATAGCAACATATAAATTATTTAAATTATGTACAAGTCACTAAAGCACAAAAACCCTAATTCCACTATAACTTCTGATAAAACCCTAAATTCTTAGAAACTATTATTTTATTTGTAAACCCTAGTTAATATTTTTTTTATGTACAAATATTTTAAGTCAAGGTACAAGTCCTTTAAGCATGAAATCTAAATAAACTTAAAAACCTTATAAAAACATTAGAAATAAGTATTTAAATAACATTTTATTGTAATAGTTTCATATAATAAATTATAAAAATAATTTATTTATTTATTTTATATATGTACAACTTCATAAACATAATGTACAACTCTTTTATGCACAATAATATAAAAGCTCAATTAATGGCATTTAAAGTGTAATAAAAATTACATAAAAATTATAGAAAATTAAGAAATAATTAAAAATACATTTTTCTTATTTTTCATACATAAGTACAAGTCCTTGAACTCAAGGTACAACCCACCAATGCATAAAAACTTAGAAACTCATAAAAAGCTTAATGAAAATTATATAAAAATTACATAAAATTAGGAAATAATTAAAATTATATTTTTCTTATTTTCCTAACCCTAGTACAAGTCTTCTAAGCCTAAAGTACAACCTTCCAAAGCACAAAATCATTTTCTTACATATATATGTAAAATCGATATATATTAAAATCCATACTAAAATTCTAAAAATCATTTTCAAAGAAGTTCTAAACCTAGAAACCCTAACTATGCCTAAAACCCTAGTGTACTACCCAACTAAGCCCTAGGTACTACCCTATATTGCACCACACGAATCAAATCCTTCTAGTTAGGCAAGTCTAGTTCGATTACAACCATATTTAAACTAAACCCTAGATTTTTTCCAAACCCTAAACCCCCACATGTGTAAACCTTAATTAGCCACATCATTCTTCTTCTAGATTAAGCACCACATGTGTGAAGGAGAACCATACACCTCATTCTTTTCCCATCCTCTCCACATGGAGCCAACCACAGCCATACACCTCATCTTACCCGTCCCCACAGAAACCCTAGAAGTCCCAGGAAACCCTAGCTTAGCCTTCTATAAATAACCACACAAATGAAACCCTAGAACCATCACCACCACTCGAACTACCATAAACAGCCACTACCCTTTCACACCAATGATCCCTTAGTCCCACATAAGCTAAACTAAGCCTAGAGAAGCAGTAGGAGCAAGCCAAGTCCAGTAGGAACCAAGTTCGAACCATATCTCACCCAATATAACCCTAGTCGACCATTTCAAGAAAGGTATGTCCCAGCCCTTTTTACTTGATTTCATATAGATAAATTATGTTCAAATGAAGTTTAAAACATGAGTCATAGCCCAGAAATGATTAAAACCCTTCTTGCTAAAAATTTTGTTCTATCGAGCCACATATAAATATGAATTTTCGATATAATGTTCTAATGGATCTAGATTGTTAAAAATAGTTTAGAGATACTTGAAACATGTTAAAATAACAGAATATAACATAAAACATAGTGTCTAAAAATCGGATTTAGAAAAACACAAGTTTTCTTTCTTTTCCTTTCTATCGAGACCAACAGCAGGTCTGCTGTTTTGGTGCTCGATTTACCCTATCAAACGTAATCTAAAAATTCTAAGCTTCGACATGCTTAAAGTACTCTAGAAGATCTAATTATAGGAAAAAGAATCAGAGTTTTTCATCGAGTAACGAAGGAGAACCAGGCGTATAAAAGTTGGGTGTGTTTTTCTGTCGAACTAAGTTAGGTCGCCAAGGTTCTGTTTTAAATTGCTAAGTCATGGGTTCGAACCAAGCTTCAAGATTTTACTAGAATACTTTCAAAACATTAATAAACACTTAGGAGAAGGTCTTGTAAAAAGGTTTTGCTTAAAACGTTAAAAATAAATTATTCTTGAACAAGGGATATCGAGTGGAAAAGTTATGAGACATAGGGACTGAAATTGTCAGATTTTAAACAACTTTTGAAATTGGACTTGTTGTGAGATCGAGAAGTCCCTAAGGGGTAAAAACTGTACATTTTGAAACTTAAAGGTATAAAGTGTCAATTAACTAAAGTTCATGGGTAAATTTTGTATATTTCTAACAGTTCAAGGGTAAAAATTGTCATTTTCATAAAGTTTGAGGGTAAAACTTGCCAACCCTAGATACTTAAAGGATTAAAAGGAAAATACACTTAAAACCCTAATTTCAATTTAATATTATTATTATTATTATTATTATTATTATTATTATTATTATTATTATTATTATTATTATTATTATTATTATTATTAGAAATTAAAACCTAGTAACGAAACTGAAAACGTAAAACGGGAAATAAAACTTATATTCGGATACGATTACTGAGAACTTGATATACCAACCTAGGTTGCAAGCCGGAGACGTTTATCAACTGTATTTCATTTTGTTTTCCATCCAGATTATTCAGGTGAGTTTATAGTCCCACCTTTCTTATTTACGTGTTTTCCAAATATGTGGGGAGATACATGCTATTAAACTGAACACAAGTATTTTCCTGATTGTTATTGCACTAGGCTAACTGTTCGTTATTAATGAGATTAAATTGTTTATTTAAAAGACCCTCATATCATGCACCATTAGTCACCTGCTGGGTGAGCGCGAATATGTGAATAGATCTATTGGCCTGACGACCCATTTGTTCTAACCGGATGGATATCTTCGTGGTAGCCGGTTAGGCAGATGCATTATATTTGATATCTTTAACTCGGGGGCAAGACCACTCTCATTTCAATCATGTTTGTGGAATCTGGAAACTGTTAACGCATTGCGTGTCATGAGGTTTAGTGCAATATTGTTGAATTACGATATAACTGATTTCTCATATTTTGGCTTGTGTTCAAACTGATTATAATTTTAAACACTATAAATTCACTCAACCTTTGTGTTGACTTTTTAAGCATGTTTATCTCAGGTAACTAGGAGTATGGCGATGGCACGAAGTGGCTGTGGACTTTCTTTTTACAAGAGTGTCCACTTTGTTATCATTCAATAAATAAATGTAACTTTTATTATGTATTTCTGAACCTCCCCATGGGACCTATCTTATGTACTCTGATATTAAATAAATGAATGATAACAATTTTTATTTAAAAACGTCTCTTTTCGAGTCGTTTTCTATTTCCATGACTATGAACCATGAAGTAGCACCCCAAGCTTATATTTCGCTGCGAAATCCGAAAATGGGGGTGTTACACACGTGGTCTTTAACTTGATCTTCTTGTCTTGAACATTTACACTTGAGTGTTGATGGGGATGTTCTTCATAAGTATGAGTATGCTGAGGTGAAGATGTTTGATGTATGTGATGATGGTTAATGGATGTTTATGGGTAGCTGCATAAAACTGTTAGTAATAATCATCCAGCGCTTACAGGTTGGGACTTTGAGATTGTCAACAGCATAGTGTGAATACTTTCTCTAATCCTTCCCCAGGCCGTTCTGAACCGGATACCCTCGAGAGGGCTTACACGGACACACCGAAGTGCACCCACGATTCAGTGAGTCGCTGGAGATCACCCCACGACTGTAGACCATTTGAGGCATAGTAACCATCATTGATATAAATGGCAAGATCCTTGGATCTCATTAAGACTCATGTACACCTAGTGTTCTTTTTGGTGAACACAAGGGTATTATTATGGAAGTGTTCCTAAGATATTTTTGATGAATCTCGTGGCTCTAGACTCTATTGTGCTTTTTGGTTTTTAGTAGTCGGAGGCATGGAGCAGAGTGCCACCTTTTCAATATCAACACATCTCGGAGTGAGAGGCTGATAGATTATTCAGTGTTCTCCGTGAGAATGAAACAAATATCTTTTAAGAGATATCTGAGTGGCTAGGAGGGGTGGTGCAGCGCGTCACTGGGTCCATGATGTCTTGTCTTCAATATCAGTATCACCTTAGTGAATACCGATAGCAGATGTATTGACCCAGTTTCTGCCCTAAGTTTTCATGGAGGGCTATTTCTTTTCACCCTTTCATTAAACTTTTCTTTTTAATTCTTCAACCCCTTCTTTCCCTTTCTCATTTACTCCTTTTTTCAATCTTACCTAAGGACTTCTAATTCTAATCTATTGGAATTTGTCCTTGGGTAGATCCCTCCGGCTCTGGCGGATCATAGGACATAACCTAACCATAATCACCTTATTACTCCATGATTATCCTAGTTTATTGATCACATACCATAAAACCATTTGAAAATCTCTCAAAGTGTTTATGAATAAACACATTTAGATAACACTTCGAGAGTTTTGTATTTTAGAAATACTCCCCCTTCACATGTGCTCATGCATTTTTGAAATAATATGCACATGTTAGGTAGAGTTCGCACATTTTGAATTGATCGATTTTCAATGAACATGACCTTCGCGAGACACGCTTACATCACTAGTTAGACTAGCTTGAAATTATTACCCGTCCCGGTCATTTTCAATGATCATCTCTCGAATTGGTACATTCTACTCAGACAAGTTCTTTGCGAGACACATTTACATCACTGGATAACCAACTTGAAATTATTACCCATCCCGGACAAGTCTTTACGATTGCGGACATTTAATTTTCGTCAATTCGAGGGTTCATGCTGAGTCGATCTCTTATTGAGATTCAATCCACGATCGTTAAACCTTTTGATCATATTTTAATCACGTCTTCTCCCCCTCAAAAATAGCATGTAGTGATATTTTTTATATCAACTGATTAAAATGAAAGCTTTTTGGAGAGATTGACGGATTTGAGCATGAAATTGGAACATTTTTGTTTTTAATTTTGTACTCCCCCTTAAATAAAGCATATTGTTAAACATTTGAGTATAAGATGGAGTTTTCTTGAGCACAAAATTTGAGAAAGATTTTGAAAAATCTTGATCATGTGCTCAAGGTTTGATTTCTTTTGCCATTAACAATACGAGTCCTGATCAGATATAATCAGAAGTCATCATTATAGCTCGGGTTTCGTACTGAAGTATACGAAAGCCTCTGATGAACTGGGTTCTGAGATAATTGAATGATAGAGAGAATGATTTTGAAAAGAAATGGAAAATCAAAAATAGAACCCTCTGATGAATTGGGTTCTGAGATAATTGAATCACCCGCAACCAAAGATGAAGAGATTTCACAAATAACAGTGTTACAAGTACATGAATCATCACTATGAAGGTGTTGACTATCAACTGTTGTAATGGTTTCTACTTCCTGTTGGTGCTTGTCACTATTATTTGTCTTGGTGCAAGTATCAAAAATCTTTCCTGTGGGAATCCATCTAAGACCAACTGTTTTAAAAACTCTTCCCGTGGGAATCCACCTAAGGCAAGATCTAGGAGTTGTTTTCTTATCAGATACAGCGGAAGTCTCATTTTTAGAAAAACTACGTCCTGTAGAGATCCACCTAGTAGGTTTCTTAGCCTTTTGCTTCTTATCAACGGGTTTGTTTCTATTTGTCTTAATGGATTGTGCCGAAGCACTTGTTTTGTCGTTCATGTTCGAAGAGGAATTTGAATTCTTAGTGTTGCATTCTACGTGCATAGCATTTTCATTTGAGCAACTACTTTTAGATGCAAGCCAATCCCTAGTCTTTAGTTGAATGATCCTAGGTAGTGGTTTACTACTACTAGCAGTGCCTTGTAATGTTGTAGAATTCATCACCTTCGATGTTATTCCTAAAATTCCATTCTTTCGAATTTGTGCCTTTTTCTTAGCTCCTTCTTGTTTGTGAGTGTGGACCATGTCGTTTGAACAAACAGATTCTTTAGCAGTTTTTATGGTCACATTCGTTGAGCTATTCCTAGGGGCACACACATTAGGATTAAACTTGTTGTCCTTTGAATTTGTTATAGCATTCCTAAACTCTTTTGGATTATCTTTTTCATTCTTGTCTATCGCCCTATATGTTTGGGATGTAGAGGCAGACGTAGTAGTGGGACTAATCCTAGAAAGATCAGGTGTTATTGATGTTTCGACAACAGCTTTCTCTTTTCCTTTGTTACTAACTTTAGGCAAGGGTGTTGGAGTGACTGGAACATATTGAGAGATTGACATTTTTGGTTTAACAACTGGATTATCCTTAGTTTCCTCACCCTTCCTTTTTAGACTCTCCAGCTGAGACTTCAAATTATCATTTTGCTCTTTCATGTTTTTATAAGACCGCTCATACGACAATTTGTCATACTTGCATTCTTCCTTTTTCCGATCAAGTTGTTTAAAATATGTGACATTTTCCTTTTCTAACTGTGGAACGTTTTTGTATTTTGTATGTTCTTGATTGAGATATTTATGTATTGAATGTGTTTAGCATGCGGAATCTACTACAACACACTTAAAAGAACACAAGGTGATGAGTTTAAGTAAATGTGAGAATGTAATGAACAAATAACACAACTTTGGTTAACACAAAACGATTCAATATTATTGATGAAATAATACGGATGATCTAAATATCACCGGGATTACAAAGTAATCTTGAATCTTTAATGGAATTGTGAAAGTGTAACTAGGTTACTTGAAAGATAATTTGGTTATGGTTATTGGTTCGTGAAGATGCATGCATGAAGAAGTGACTAAGATATCCTTTTATAAGATAAGGATATCTTATTACATGTTGTCAAGTGGAAGAGTATTATACTATACTTTGACTATTATTTGCGCCTACAATTAAATACAACTACCCATGTACAACTCTGATAATATTCCTCTGTCACCACAGAAGACTAATCTACTTCTACATAACGTATAACAATGTACAAAGACTAATAATTCAACTAAATATCTATTACAAAATATCTAATCGACTTGACATAAGCTTGGCAGGCTCTTCATCAACCAGCAGTACCTTCTACCCAGAAGGTACTGGTAGAACATCTTCGTACTTGTTCAAAATCAACTAGCAGGCTCTTCTCATCATTGGCAGGCTCTTTGACTTTGATAATTTTATTCCCAACAATCCTCCCCTAAACTTGTTATTTCCATTAAAATACACAAGTTTCTGATGAATAAAATACATACCTTGAGGATTTGAGAACTCTTCCAAAAACCTTTACTTTCTATCCTTCCTTTTTCTTTCACATTGTTCAAATATGCTCCTTAGCAAACTTTGAACAATTTCTGAGTTTTCATCATCTTTGTCACACCTTAATCTCTTGGAGATCATAGTTGAGAGCACTTCATAACTAAGTGGATACTCTTTCTCAGCCAACATAAAGAGTTCAATCCCACTTGATGTGTACAAATGATGAACACTGCAATGACTTAGGAATTCCCAGGTTGCAGATGGATCATAATATGGAAACTTCCAATAATCATCTTTGGGATCAGGATCAAACATCCTATTGAATTCAACCCATAATTCCTGTTCCTTAACATCATTGCTAGAATTTGTGGCTAGCCTAATCTGCACTAGATTCCACAACTCTTCTAAATCTGCTCTGTCAGATGCTCTAACTAGATTTTCAAAATTCTTAAAGATAGCAGACTGTCCCCCAACCCTTGATATTTTCCATGACTTACCAAATCTATCATGGTATATTTCCCAATCAATTATAGGGTGTCTAGACCTAATTGGATCAGCATGTATGATAGTAGGTAAAGTAATCAACATTTTACTTACTTGCCCTTGATCCAATTTTGCTACTTCTTTCTTCTGAGCATCTTCCTTCTTCTTTGAAGGTCTTTCTTGTGTGTGTTCAGGAGGAGTGCAGTGGTTCTTCTTGTAGGCTTCAATGTATAGATGCTGCAACTCTTCAAATGATTTTCTTTTGAGTTGATGATCCTTCCAATTTGCTGACCTTTTCAGATATAACTTGAAGAATTTCATCTGCTCTTTCTGATCATGTGGCAATTTAAACCCTTTCTCCTTATACTGCATGATCTGTTGAAATACATCATTTAAGGCTTCTTCTCTATACTTTTTGGTGATGAATTCTTCAAGCTTGGCTGTCTTCTCTTCTACACTGAGAGACTCATCATCCACATACACAGAAGCTTGAGCTCTTACAATTGGATCAATAGAGATAATCCATTGTAATTGTGCATCAAATATTTGTGCAGCTTGAGAATCAAGAAGAGCTTGAGCAGCATCTTCAGCATCTTTCTGCTCTTTCATTACTTCAAGCATTCTTGAAGCTTCAAGTGCTTTTAACTCTTCTTCTTGAACCCTTTTTGCCTCTTCTTCTCCTAAAACCATCTGAATTTGCTGAGTTCTTTTCAACTTCTTGGACTTTGGCTCATCTTCAAAAATAATGTTTTTGCCCTTATCCTTTGGAGTTGAATCTTGTGATGGAGCAGAAGATTGCTCATCAGCAACTAAACCCTCTTTCTCTTGTATACTCTCTCAGCAGACCCTTTATACCCCATAGCCAATAGCCTTTCTCTTCTAGCAGACTCTTCTTCTGCTCTAACAGGCTCTTGCTCTGGCCTAGCAGGCTCTTGCCCTGCTCCAACAGGCTCTTCATCATACACTTGAGTTCCATCATGGAATTCAAATTGAGCCTCTTCCTCATCTTCAGAACTATCCTTCCTCCCCTTTTTGGAAGAGTGACCTATCCTATCATCATCTGACTTTGAAGAACTTGATAAAACAACCTTTGCAGATCTTTTACCCTTCAACTTCTTCACTTTCTCCTCCAATTTCTTTACCCTCTTAACTAATCTGATGTTGATCTCAGAAAACTTATTGTTTTGCCTTTTAAGAGCTTCTTCTAAGATCTTCACCTTCTGCTTTAACTCTTGCATTGTCTGAGGTGATTGGGTTTGTGATACATGATGTGATGATTGTGGTGGTGTTTCTGATGGTACTGGAGATGGTATTGGTGTTGTTTGATGTGTTGGTGAAATGTAACCATGTGAAGAACTAGATGATTGTGTTTCAGCTGATGGTGTTGGTTCTTCTGGATGTTGTGGTACCATTTCATCAAAAAGTGGAACTTCCTCCCTCTAAAACCAATTCTCATATTTGAAAATACTTTGTGAGAAAGTTTTGGTGTTTCATAAATTGTGTCTGTGGGAAGCAACACATGTTGTAGTTTTCCAATGATGCACCCAATAAATCTTGGATACATCAAAAACTTTGTTTTATTTTTCACATTGTTAATCAATCCTTCAAAAATATGTTTAGAAAAATTGTATTTTCTGTTTGTAGCTAAGCAAATGAGAGCAGAAGCCATGTTTCCACTAAATTGCTCCCAAGAGGTTTTCTTCTGGCTCAAACAGTGAAGGATTGTGTGAATCAAAAATCTCCATTGTGGAGTAAGATGCCTTTTCAGAAAAGTGAGTTTGTTAGACTCAGCATGATACCCCATTCTTTGTAAATTTTCAAAAATTTCAGTATCTGGTAATTGACTAATACCATCAGAATCATCCAAATGAAGATGTCTTCTTAAGGATGACTCAGTAAGAGTCAAATGTTTACCATCCACTTTGGCTTTTATTCTTTGTTCCCCATTTTCAGAAATTTTAACTTTAGCAGATTGCCAAAATTGTAAAATTTGATTTTCATAAATAGTGGGATTGACTAGCAAAGCAAACCTGATATAGGAGTTGTTTAAAAAGTCCACTACTTGATGAAATGTGGCATTATCCTCTGATTTTTCCAAAAATGCTAACTGATTGTGACGTTGGACAAAGTTTAGATCAAATGTGGAAGCCATAATGAAAATTTTGAATATGATGGTGGGATTGGTTGATAGTACTGGTAGAAGATGAAAGGTGTGTGTGAATTATGATAATGACTGATGAAAGAAGATATGAGAGAATTACTTTTAACCGACAATAAGAAAGATTAAAATAAGTAAATGAAAAGGCGGTTAAAAAGATCTTTTATATGAAATATAATATAATATAATCATCAGTAAATTACATAACTACCCCAACGGCTAATTTTAACTACCAGGCCCAACGGCTAAAACTTTGTCTGACAGGCTCAACGGCTATCTAGCAGTACCTTTGTAAACTAGCAGTACCAATTTTTGAACTACCAGTACCTTTGAAAGTTTTATAAAAATCCCTTATAGTTTTTAGCAAACTACCAGCTATCAACGGATTTGAGTTGTCTTTACCTAAAGCCGTTTGCTTAAGGACTAGTTAACTTTTCACAATTAAGTATGGTTAGTTAACAACCATATAGTTTTTGGTAAACTATCAACCATCAACGGATTTGATTTGTCTTTACCAAAAGCCGTTTGCTTAAGGACTAGCCAACTCTTAAGTTTGTAAAAACTTGGTGAGTTGAATACCAAAAGCCAGGATGGCCCAAAAGATGGTGCAATTTCCTTGGATGGAGGAAATTTAAATCAGGCAATGATGCTGTGTATCTTGGATGATTGGTTCAACAAGTGAAATCATCTAATAGCATGCCTTTGAGTTGAAATCTTTCTTAGTTTGATCTAGTTAGAACTTTCTCCTTGAGAAATGCTTCATCCCTTCTAGATATGTGATCTAACTCTCTCTTTTTCAACTCTGCATCATCTTGTATGCTCTTGTCTTTCCTTTCATAAATTGGTTTTTCTTCCATTTTGGGCTATTAATTCCTCCCCTGAGATTGTTATCTCTCCTGAAATGAATATAACTTTTGTTGCTCCTTTATGTTTGGAAGAACTCTTGT
Organism: Artemisia tridentata subsp. tridentata; assembly: GCA_021014915.2. NCBI lineage: Eukaryota > Viridiplantae > Streptophyta > Magnoliopsida > Asterales > Asteraceae > Artemisia > Artemisia tridentata. Next base: position 512,171,930 of record CP139508.1, on the reverse strand, counting down.
TTTGTTATCAACCTGAAATGTGTTAGTTGCAAACCAAAAGAACAAAGTGCAAAGCACTTGATCCATAGTATTTTAAACATTCAAGCCTTTATATGAACAAAACATAGCAATTTTGTATCAGCAGGACCAATTATGAACTAACAGGACCTTTTGACTAACTAGCAGTACCATGTTTAAAATCCAATACCAGTTAATTTTATGAACAAAAACACATGTTTTTCAAAGATTTATCATTCCAATACCTCCTACAAGGTATTTGAATCTACCTAAATCAAAAGCTTTGGTGAGAAGGTCTGCATAATTCTTTTCAGAATCAATTTTAACTACTTGAATTAACCTTTTCTCATTGCAATCCCTTATGAAATGGTGTCTGATTTCAATATGTTTTGTTTTTGAGTGTTGAACTGGGTTTTTAATGATACAAATAGTACTGCTATTGTCAATATAAATAATGGTGTTAAGAAAATTGTACCCATAGTCAAGCAATTGATTTTGGATCCAAAGAACTTGCCCACAACAACTTGCACCAGCAACATATTCTGCTTCAGTTGTAGAATTGGCCACCATTGTTTGTTTCTTGCATTGCCAAGAGATGAGTCTGCAACCAAGAAATTGACATCCACCAGTTGTGGATTTTCTGTCTAGAGTTGCACCAGCATAGTCACTATCCGAATAAGCCACCAATTCAAAAGATGATTCTCTTGGATACCAAAGACCCAACCTAGGTTGACCCTTAAGATATCTAAAGATTCTTTTGACTGCTGTGAGATGAGAGATTTTGGGATGAATTTGAAACCTTGCACATACACATACTGAGAACATGATATCTGGTCTTGATGATGTAAGATACATCAAAGACCCAATCATAGATCTATAATTGTGCAAATCCATATCTTCTCCTTCAGCATCCTTGAGTAGCCCTTTGTCTGGATCCATTGGTGTACTTGCAACCTTAGAATCAGCAAAATTAAATTTCCTTAAGATCTCTGCTACATACTTATCTTGGCTGATAAATATGCCTTCTTTGGATTGTTTAACTTGGAGACCTAAAAAGAAAGTAAGTTCCCCCATGGAACTCATTTCAAACTTACTATGCATAAGTTTTTCAAATTCTACACACAAGTCTTGGTTTGTTGATCCAAAGATTATGTCATCAACATAAATCTGCACTAACAAGATGTCTTTCTTTGTTCTTTTGATGAACAAAGTTGGATCAATCCTGCCTCTTTGGAATCCACTTTCTAGTAGAAAACAAGCCAATGTTTCATACCATGCCCTAGGAGCTTGGTGTAGACCATACAATGCCTTGGTAACCTTGTAAACTTTGTCTGGATACTCTGCATCAATGAAGCCTGGAGGTTGAGACACATATACTGGTTCTTCAATTTCACCATATAAAAATGCACTCTTAACATCCATTTGATAGACAGTGAAGCCTATGAATGAAGCATAGGCCAAGAATAGCCTAATTGCTTCAAGTCTTGCAACTGGAGCAAACACTTCTTCATAATCTACCCCTTCTTCTTGAGTATATCCTTGTGCTACCAATCTAGCCTTGTTTCTGATCACTATACCCCTTTCATCTTTCTGGTTTCTGAACACCCATTTGGTTCCAATTGCCCTATGACCTCTGGGCAAATCAACCAATATCCAAACCTTCTGAATCTTACATTGGAGAAGCTCTTCTTGCATAGCTTCCACCCAACTTGCATCATCTAAAGCTTTGTTTATGTTTTTGGGTTCAGCCTGAGATAGAAAACATGAAAACAGGCATATATTGGAAGTATCATTCTTCTTTTCTTCATAAATAGAGGAGATAAACCCTTCTTCATCTGAAGATAAGACTTGAGATAAACCAACTTGAGATCTTGTTCTAACACCAGAAGTTATGCTTCCAATCACATCATCAGTTGAGTGATCTTTGAGAATTCTAGTGTTTGGTGTTTTAGGAACTTCATATGTAGTTGGAAGATTGCTAATCCCAACTTCTTCTTGAAAAGAATCATCTATTTGAACATTCAATGGCTCAGCAGTATCAATACTTGTACTAGCAGGACCATCTGAAGAACTGGCAGTACCATTGTCATTAGCACCACTTTCTTGATTCTCTTGATTCTGAGTTCCTTGATCTTCTTCATTGCCTTCTTTTGTTGTGTTTGAAGGTCCTTCTTGACTAGAAGATAGATCCATACTTTTCCAAATTGGCATCCAGATGTAATCTTGATCTTTATGATTTTCAACATTGTCTTCAGAACCTGCATTGTCATTAGCATTTGTACCTGTAACAGGCACATAATTCATAGATTCTGAAAGCCTATCAATATCAAACATCCAATCTGGTCCAACTCCTTTCACATTTGTTAGTTTCTCTTGAAACTCTATGTGAAGATTCTCTTCTACTAGCGTAGTGCAAGTGTTAAACACTCTATAGGCCTTACTCTGCAAGGAATACCCTATCAAATAGCCAACATCTGCTTTTCCATCAAATTTTCCTAAATGATCTTTGGTATTTAGAATAGTGACATGACAACCAAAAGGTCTCATAAAACTTAAAGATGGTTTTCTACCAAAGAAAAGTTCATAAGGTGTTTTTCTATGTGGTTTTGTCACAAGAACCCTGTTTTGTACATAACAAGCAGTACCAACTGCTTCAGCCCAAAATGAAATAGGTAACTTAGAGTCTACTAACATAGTTCTAGCAGCCTCTATAAGTGTTCTATTCTTCCTTTCTGCTACTCCATTTTGCTGAGGTGTTCTAGCTACACTAAACTCTCTTTTTATGCCTTTTTCCTTGCAAAAGTCATCCATAACTCTATTCTTGAACTCTGTCCCATTGTCACATCTGATGATTTTGACCTTCTTATCAGATTGGTTTTCTACCTCAGTGATATAGGTTTTAAGTATCTCACTAGTTTCATGTTTAGATCTTAAGAAGAAAACCCATGAAAATCTGCTATAATCATCAGTAACAACCAGACAATATTTCTTTTCATTCAAGCTGCACACATTAGTAGGACCAAAGAGATCCATATGAATCATATGTAAAGCCTGAGTAATAGAGTTTTGGGTCTTGGGCTTACAAGAAGCTCTATGTTGCTTGCCTTTTAGACAGTCAACACAAGTTTGGTCGTTTTGGAAAATCTTTTTGGGTAAACCTCTTACTAAATCATATTTTGCAATAGTGTTGATTGTTTTAAAGTTTACATGACCAAGCCTTCTATGCCAAAGCATAGATTCATCCAATGAGGCCTTTGCTACCAAACAAGTTAAACCTTCCTTGGGATCAATGTTCTTTAAATTGACACTATACATATTGTTCCTTTTTGGAATTTTAAGAAGGATCTGACTTTCATCAGGCATCTTAAAATTAGAAGAAAGAACCATACATTCATTGTCAGTAAATAGAACATTGTTCTTTTTGTCACACATTTGTGAGACACTAAGAAGATTAAACTGAAGTTCTTTCACAAAATACACATTTTCAAAATCTAGTTTACTGGTTTTGATAGTACCTTTACCAGTGATCTTTCCTTTTATTCCTCCCCCAAAGGTAACATATCCTCCATCAAATGTTTTGAAATCTGAGAGGAATGACATGTTTCCTGTCATGTGCCTTGAACACCCACTATCAACATATCCTTGATCTTCAATATCAGTTGAATGTTCCTGCACATGAATAAACACATTAGTTTCCTTGGGGTACCCAAGCCATAACAGACTTGGGTTTGCCTCTTGCATCAATGAAGTCAAACCTTTTCAGGATTGTTGATGCACCTTTTGATTGGATTGGTTTCCAAATCCAACATGCTGAGGACTTAACAGCACTTTCCCTTTTAATCCATTGTGTGGTCTTTGGTCTATCAGTACCAATTTTGGCAATACCAATTTTGGCAGTACCATTTGGTCTAGCAGGACCTTTTGGTCTAGCAGGACCTTTGGTTTTTGGACTCCAAACTTTTGTTTTGACCACATTTATCTTTTGAATATGATTCTTCTCAACTTTTGGTACACTTTTGAAAGTGTTTCTTGTACCCTTTTCAGTTGGTTTTGCAATAACAGGCTTATGTTGTCTAACAGTATGATTATCTTTTGTAGTGTTAGACTTAACAAAACTTTTTCTGGGGTGAGTAACATTTGTTTTGGACTTTGATTTACTCCCAGAAACCCATTTATTACAATAAGCATGAAGATGATTAAAGCTACCACAATAATAACAAGCCTTATTAAACATAACAAAGTCATCACCTAATTGTTGTGACTTAAGGTTGTTCCAATTTCTTTGGCTTCCCCTAGGTTTGTTATTACATTTTTCACAACTTTCAACTGTCTTCAAAACAACTTTAGTCTTAGCTTTAACTTCTACTTTCTTAGGACTGATTGGTCCTACTTTGATTCCTTTGATAAGAATGGTCTCATCTTCATCATCATCAGATACCCAATCCTCAATAATTAGGACATCTGGTCTCTTCTCAGTGAGCACCTTAGAGAGTGGGACATTCTTAGCACTCTTTGAAGGTTCACTTATCTCTACAGGTTTAGCTAATGGTTTATTAACAAATTCATGTAAACCTGATGCAGCAAGATCACTACCTTGGGGTCAAGGAATTCCTCTATAAGGAGGTGGACATTTATTGTATCCTATCCCTGATTTTATTCTCTTATTCATCTGATTCTCTACTATGCTCCTAGTACATTCAGAAGCAATTTCCAATTTTGTAACAGTCAGTTGAATATTGTCTCTAGCTAATGTCACTTTAGTGCACTCAGTCCTTACCATTTCTATTTCTGAATCTTTCAAAAATATTTGTCTATTAAGAGCATTTTTGGCATCAGTAAAGGTAAGTTCATTTTCTCTATAGTGAGTGATTTGTTTTTCTAGCTTGGACATACCACACTTGTGGTGAAATAATTTTTGTTGGGTTTTTCTGTGTTCTAAGACTTCTGTATCATAAGCTTTTCTTATGATTTCTAATTCTTTAAGAAATTCACAATCATTAGAACATTTGATAGTTTGTACCTCAGGGGTGGAGAATGCCATCAAAGCCAATTCATCAGAAGTTGACTCATCTTCACCCATGAAACTCCAATCAAAACCCATGCCATCAATAGCAACCATTGCTTTTGGCTCAGCAACTTCAACAACCTTACTCTTGCTTTCAAAGCTTCCTCTCTTCTCAAAGCTTCCTTTATTTCTGTTGTCAAACCCTCTACCCTTGTCATCCTGCTTCTTAGGTCTTCTACACTCTCTAGAGTAGTGACCTTTCATGTGGCAGTTGTAACACTCCACCTTTGACTTATCATAGCCAGCAGGCTCATTTCCATCTATCATTATCTTCTTGCCAGTCCTCATCAACAACTTCTTGGCTCTAATGCTTAAAAGTGAAAGTTGCCACTTTATGTCCATCTCTTCAAGATCATCAGGATGAATCTCTTGAAGATCTTCAAATGTTAATATGGACCCATTGTGTTGAGATGTAAGAAAAGCACACCCAATTGTTTCATCTAAAATGGATTTGGTACTACTAGAAGTACTAGCAGTACTAAAGGTTGTGTTGGCAGTACCTTCTTCTCTGCCACCTTTTTCTTCATTATCAACCTTTGAGATGCTTGGGGATGAAACAAATGCCATATTTCCTGAACTTGACCCAGTAGTCTTCTTTACTTCATGTTCTACAATCTTGAAGTTGTTGTAGAGATCATTGAGACTCATCTGGTCAATATCTGGCTTGTTCTTCCAGACAATGACATGCATAGACCATTCTGAAGGTAAACTCCTAAGGAATTTAGAGTTCATGTCTTCTTGAGTTATCATCACTTCATGGATGGCTAACTGACTTGCAAGCTTCTGAAGTCTATTGAACATGCTGTCCAAAGATTCATTGGTTGTGGCTGTGAAGTTCTCAAATTGTTGTTTGAGAAGTGTTTTTCTGTGTTTTCTTGGTAGCATCATTACCACCAAACCTAGCCACAATAGCTTCAAAAAGGGTTTTGGCATCTTTGTATTTGTTAAAGATCAGAAGTTGATCATTTGGAATAGTCATCAGTAACATACTCCTTGCCTTTAGATCATTTTTCTTCTGAATTCTTTCATCTGCATTTGATAGTTGATCTTGTATTCTTGTTACAAGAGCATCATTTACTGTTGTAGTGGTGATTTGGGGTTTAAATGAGTTGCCTTGTTCAATGATCTCCCAAAGTGCATAGTCCTGCACTTGAAAGTATTGTTCTACCCTAAGTCGCCACATTTCAAACTCATTTTGTTTAAGTAATGGAAGTTTAGCTGCAACATTTGTCTGAATATGTTCAACATCCATTGTTCTTTTAAATTAGTAAATATCAAGCCTAGCTCTGATACCACTTGTGGAACGTTTTGTATTTTGTATGTTCTTGATTGAGATATTTATGTATTGAATGTGTTTAGCATGCGGAATCTACTACAACACACTTAAAAGAACACAAGGTGATGAGTTTAAGTAAATGTGAGAATGTAATGAACAAATAACACAACTTTGGTTAACACAAAACGATTCAATATTATTGATGAAATAATACGGATGATCTAAATATCACCGGGATTACAAAGTAATCTTGAATCTTTAATGGAATTGTGAAAGTGTAACTAGGTTACTTGAAAGATAATTTGGTTATGGTTATTGGTTCGTGAAGATGCATGCATGAAGAAGTGACTAAGATATCCTTTTATAAGATAAGGATATCTTATTACATGTTGTCAAGTGGAAGAGAGTATTATACTATACTTTGACTATTATGTGCGCCTACAATTAAATACAACTACCCATGTACAACTCTGATAATATTCCTCTGTCACCACAGAAGACTAATCTACTTCTACATAACATATAACAATGTACAAAGACTAATAATTCAACTAAATATCTATTACAAAATATCTAATCGACTTGACATAAGCTTGGCAGGCTCTTCATCAACCAGCAGTACCTTCTACCCAGAAGGTACTGGTAGAACATCTTCGTACTTGTTCAAAATCAACTAGCAGGCTCTTCTCATCATTGGCAGGCTCTTTGACTTTGATAATTTTATTCCCAACACTAACTTAGCAAGCGCATTTTCATATTTTAAAACAATTTGAGAAGTCTCAGCTCGAAGTCTTTCATCATCCTCTACAGAATATGTTTGATAAATAATGGACATAATATCAGTCGATAGAGCCACTTCGAAGAGAATGTCATTGTGTTTTTCCAAAACTTTGATGTGTTCAATGTTTTCATTAGCTTCCTTCACCAGGGATTTGTGGTCCTTGACAAAGTCGGCTGATTCTTTCAAAAGATTTTTTTCAACATTAAGAACTACCGCATAAATTGCAGCGATTTGAGGATTGATTTCCTTTTCAAACATCTTTTGTTGTTCTGTATGAAAACTTGAAAACCAGTCGTTGTTGATATTCTTTGTTTTGGATGCCACAGTCATTTGAAGCGTTTCAACTCTCTTTTTAAGATCATCCAAAAATCGTCTAGCTTCACTTGAGTTACAAGTGTTCTTAGAGGATATTTGTTCGATGTTGGAAAGATGTTTTGAAACAACTTTTCGTTTTGCGACAGCCACAGGTTTTTTGAAAAACATTGTTGACTCTTTTTGAACAAGATGAACGCCAGAAATTGTGTTAAGCTTATTATAGTCAATTGGTCTGATTTCTGGGTTCATTTGTCGCATTTTGTTTCAACTCTCTTCGGCAAGCTCAATCGTTTCATAAGAATCCCGAACTTCGGGAGGGTCATGTTTATCATTTAGCACACTACCATTATATAACACATTCTGTTCTTTCTGAGCTTTCTTGAGATTATAAGGGTTTTCACAACCGATAGCCATTTTCTTCATTGTATGTAAAATCGGGTTTGGATCGTTAATTAGCAAGTTAATCGTTTGTGTAGAATGACCCGTTTTTACAAGTAACTCTTCCAACTTTTTAATGCTTTCTTGTTTGTCAATGATTTCATCAAGAAGATCATTTTCACGTTTTGAAAACTTTGCATTCAATTCTTTCTTTTCTTTTTTAAGATCAGAACAAATTGATTTTTGTTTAGAAAGTTGGGTGGTTAATTCAGAAATTTCCTTGTTTAGGGATTTTATTTGCATGTTCAACTTAACATCGAGAGTGTCATATTTGATTTGAAAATGTTTTTCCCTTAACATAGAATCTCTATAACCAGTTTCGAGTTCTGACTGTCGTTTGTTATTAAATTCAAAAGCTTGTTCATTCACCTTATATCTCTCAAGCTCAGCGGTCAATTTAGCATTCGCGGCCTTAACATCGCGATTGATCTTTTTGACCTTTTCAATCTCAATGCGACAATTATTCAATAATGTTTCAAATAAAGCATGGGTTTCCTCATCATAAGCATCATTTTGTGCAACTTGAACTTCATTAGGATCCATATTTGGAGTTGCCAAATTAGTATTGCTACAACTTGGCGTGTCCATATATGTATCATAAGTAGGTTCGAGAGACACAGAATGTGGCTTTTCATGAGCAAACGGATTAACCTCATTACTTGGATATGGTACCTCATGGAGTGGTTCTTTGTCATAAGTAGGAGGAATGTTAGAATCGCTGCATGATGTTGATTCTTGCTAATTGGCCATAAGGTTGGAGATTCCAGTGACTTCTGTAGTGTTATCATTAACTCTTGTTGTAACAATGAAGTCGTATTCCTCAGCAGTCAAAGGTGTTTCCGAATCTTCCTTTTTGGCTAGCATCAACATGTACTGGAGCTTTTCTATCTTCGTCATTGCATTGACATTACAATCTCTACCTATATCACTCCTGTGCCTTTCAGATGAAGTCATAAAGCAATAATTCTCATTTTGATTGACCCCGTTCTGATTCACAAACTGATCCATTTGGTTTCCAATATACTGCCCTGCATATTGCATTTGATTCCCCATCTGTATACCTTGCTGATGCTCAATAACCTCAACCATTTGACCTTCTTGTCCCATATATGACTGCGTGTTGTCAGTGTTCGGTGAATTCCATTGGTTGTTGTTATGTTGTTTGATTGTTAATGCCTTGGTGAATAATGCAAAAGCATGTGCCAAATCAGTTGCGAGATTGTCTTGTTGAGTTGCCATTGATGATGTTGTATGATAAGGTTGATTCAGTTGATTCAGGATCGTTGCAAAGAAATAGGTGTTATGGTTGTTGAAGGTTAAGCTTTGTGTTGTTGTGAAGTCTTGGTTCTTTGTTGATGATCGGTTGAAGTTACTTGCAATTTAGATAAACTATTACAATTTAGATAAACGGAGCAAATTAACTAAAGTTACTAAATTTGACTAGACTATAATTTAGACAAAATCAAAAGTTCACAGATTCGACAAAGTTATGTAAATTACAATTTAGATAAAATGACAATTTCTATAGAAATTTCAATTTAAACCAAAATTTATACAAATTATGGCAAAATTTCAATTTATATAGAATTATCCAATTTATATAAATTGGTAATTTATATAATCGATCTAACTAATTTATACAAACTAGTAGATATTCCTTTGTCGAAGTATTCGTCACACTTATACAAGCGAGAGAATACCGAGTCCGCGATCCTTGATGTTGTAGAAATTAAAAGTTTAAATCAAATATATAAAAATTATTTAAGTTGGAAAGAGTTTAAATGAATTGTGAGGACCAAATTTGCCAATTTCGAAAGAACTTTAAAGCTGCGTTTGCGATAAGGGACTGTTTCTGCCAACTTGCGAAAGATCTGCCACAATTGCAATAAGGGACTGTTTCTGTCAATTGTGAAAAGTTCAACTTTGACCAAGATATAATTGCGATAAGCTTGTCTGATAACCGTTTGCGATAACCTTCTCGGACACCAGTTGCGATAGAAATGGCTTGTCACAATTGCGATAAAAAGCTGTCTCACCATTGCGATAAAGGGTGTTGTCCAGATTTGCGATAAGTGTGCTAGGACAATTTCGACAAACCCTTTTATATAGGAATTGTTAAAAACCACAATTCCTATAAACCCCTTTTTATCTAAATTCTTGTACAAGAAAGTAGATTTTTCAATGTCGATGAAGAACCACTTTTATCACAATTTTTATACAAGAAAAGGATAAAAAAAATCAAGTCGCAACTTTTGTAGAATCAAACCGTAGCCTTTTGTAGCCCTTTTCACGATGAAACAGTTTCAAACTTCACATATAACTTGTCAAGCACACAACTTTTCGCAAAACTCACGTTAAGACTTAAAAAGCTTGAACCTTTTTTACTAGAACTCACAAACAACCAAAAAGCTCTCACCTTTTTCTCTTAAACGCACGTTAAACTTAAAAGCTACAAACTTTCTTTCTAAAACTCACGTTAATAGCACAAAAGTACAAGAAGAAATGAGAAAAGTCGCAACTTCTAAGCTTAAATGATAAAAACAACGACACAACTATATCCTAAATCCTTGTTTGGCGGATGATACCACTTGTTATTCCTATATGAATCGAACCTATCACTACAACTAAGACTATATTTAGAACTTGTGATACTCAACAATATATGTAAAGATGAGAAGAGAATATGTATGTGGCGTATAAATCTAAACCGAATGCTTATGTATTAAACCTTGAGAGAACAATACAAAGATAAACACACACACCTACACACACTCTCACCTAGACATAACAATGAGGCACCCTAAAACTTGGGTGAGAGTGTGGTATAAATAGGCACAAGGCCGGCGCCCTAAAGGCTTTGGAAATGGGCTTCGTGTGGGCTTGGGTCTATTGGATCATTCTTACATTACATCTTACATGTTAGATTAGCCACAAGCCAACTTTCTAGACATATTTACTCTACACGACACACTAGTCTATATATTACAAAATGACCATCACTTTACATTAATAAATTAAATGCTAACACAAGTATTCCAGCTTTTTGGACACTCTCAAGACAATCCTGAGTGACCTATACCAGTCATTGAAATTCGGGCCAGTCAATTTTTCCCTTACAAAATGGTTTTTGAAAGCAGAACTTAGTACAACATTATCGGGTTGAGCCATTTCTACAGAAAAAGTTCAAATATTAGTATTCTAATAATACAACTTTTCAAGAAAATGAAATTACCCAGGAAATATTCATATAACCATTTAATCTTCATGAAAACTAGGATCCAAATTTCCATAGTTTCACTACATCAGTTGATCTGCTAGTAGTGAAAGTACAAAATATGGTAATCTGTCGAACAATAATCGGCAAACAATTTCCGACTCCTAGATCATTATGGGATTTACATTTGCCAAATACAATTTGCAACGTAAGCATGTTTCATCCCATCTCATGCCTTAAGTTTCTAGGTCTCACTAACAACTTAATTAAGTCGTCTATTTAGAAACTGCAAATTCTCCATTACTAGTCTCACGCATAATGAAAATTTACCTTGTCATTAAAATCTAGGTAAGGTCTCTCTTACGCTAAATAATAACTCCAAGTTAGAGCTGGCAATTTCTGACACGGACCTGTTAACACGACGCGACACGACCTGTTCATAATAAGCACGGAGATTACATACTAGCACCTCACAAGTAGTGTTTAGATACTCACATCTCTCAGGTTTCATAAAAGTATATCTCATAGATGAAAATGGATAATATCTCTCACTACCTGTCATAGCAAATAGATTACCATAGGCTTGGGAAAGGATCAAAAACCTCCTCCACTAGGCGTAAGCACCTAAGATAAACTATCAAAGAGGGCTTTTAAACGGGTTATAACGTTAGGTGTAGGGATATGATAAACACGGATTTGTTGGATAAAGGATATTTTACTGGTGGCGAGTTAAAGATCTTGGTTAATTACATGTACAATATGGCGTTGCTAAGCCAAGACTAGACTCGACTTAAGCTAAAAACAAAATAACAAAAACATAAAATAAACATAAAATGAAACGGGATGGTAGTCCGTATGTTTTTTTTTCTACTTTTCTTTTTCTCATTTTTTTGTATTTTTCTTGATTTTTTCGATTTTTTTTTTTTTTTTTTTTTTCATACACTCTTGCCCTACCATCCAAAATAATACATCATAGGGGCATCGCATTCCCCTTACACTTGAACTTTTACATGACTTTACAATTAACTATTCTAATGACTCGAATTAAGATAATCGAAACACTTGCAGTACTTTTAAAATATTTAGCACATATGGGGGTAATAATGTTGTTCTTCCCCATCACTCCATTACACTAGTACTTTACCCATGAGTCCCAATCGTCCCAAAACAATATGTACAAGGATATGACTCGATTTAGCAACCATGTAATCAATTTGATAATTAACTTGGGGTTTAAACAAATGTTGTAACAATAATGCACTAAAGATGAGTGCATACAAGGTAGGCTAAGGCGATTTGGGTGTACATTTAAGTGGGGTGTAAACAAATTCTTACTTTAAGTAAAATGCTTAAAGTTAGAAACGAAAAGATAGGCTCTGAGGGGTGTACTAGGGGTATCGTGTACTAAAAATGAGTACAATGCAAAGGGTGTGGGAGAATTACTTGACCAATGTAGCCAACGTAATTATAACAAAAACACAGGTGTAAAACAATGGGTTAATCCTAATGCCTCTTATCATGTAGTAAATCTAACTACACGAATGTAGTCTCACTTGTGGCCTCGGAATGGTCCTAACACAAGTTCTAGAATCTAAGTGCTACCGGTACACACATCATAGCATAAATGCTTTTCCTACCAATTCTAGGGGCGAACCTCACATATTTGGGGGTGGAAAATTTTTTAGTGGTACGGTTTTGTGCTAGTCATATAACTCCTATCCATGAGACGCTCATTAAGACCAAAGTTTCACTCCTAAATGTTGTAAAAAAATTTAAATTTGGCACTAAAATTGCCTTAACAGGTATTTCTCTCAGTTTTATTACACATCTACCATTAAACAAACGAAAAATCAAGCGTAATTGCATTCTCTAAAGTATCGTACTTTACCCCCTCTTACACTTAAGATGAACATTGTTGATACATAATCTGGCGCGGACTGATTCAACGACTCTCCCTGGGCCGTTAGTCGTCTTCTCGAGCCCTAAGTAGACCTGTTCAACAAAGAGAACCCGTTAGGAGTGGACCCGAGGCCGTAGCCCCGGGATCCACCTCCGACGGTCAAGTTAGTATCGGTGCGATATAGGTTGATTAGGGTTAGGTTTAGAGTAACCTGTTATGTATATCCTTGTATGATCCTCCATCCATGTATTTATAGGACATGGATTAGGGTTTAGTGTAGAGTGGGCCGCTGTTTGCCGGGCCTGGCCCACTTGTCGTGGGTCAGTCCAGACCATACGTCTACAAGCCCCCCAAGTTTAGTATGACATAGTGCGTGGCTATGTTATGCTAGACTTAAGTCCTGTTCGTGGCCGCGTAGGCCCAACCAACTATGACGGCGTGACCATAACGCGCAGCCCAAATGCGACAGTGCGCACTGGGTCTGTGGTGCAGTGCGTGATGACCATGTTGGCGCGTCCTTGTTGGCGCGACCTTGTAGGCGCGAATTTGTAGGCGCGTCCTTGTAGGCGCGACCTTGATTGTGAGAGTCTCACAATAGTGAAGGTGGATTCCTGTATGCTGCGTCCTGGGGAAGGGCGTGCCTTTGTACCAGTAATGGTGCAGCATGGTGCGACAGAAGACGTGCTTCTGTGGCAGAAGTGCGCGCTGTGCGCGACAAAGATGTGCGCTGTGCGCAGACAAGGTGCGAACATTACATCCGTCTTTGCTTCCAAATACACATGCGTGACGCGTACTCACACAGTGCGTATCCTGGTAGCCCCCCAAGTTTGATGGTGCTACTCGTGTAGGAGCATTAAACTTAGTTATTCAAATCCTGAAAAAAAACTAATGCAAATATTAGAAGTATATGCCGCGCATCGCAACATATAAAACCTAATGAAGTAAAAGATTAGCGCACAGCATACACCTATCGTGAGGTTTTACAAACTACATAAATAATTAATTGTTTTTTTTTTTTTTTTTAGTGCGCGCTGTGCGCAACAAAGAGGTGCGACAGAAGGCGTGCTTCTGTGACCGCGACTAATAGTTTCAATCGCACGTACAGACGCAGATGGATGTATCGTGACCGCATAGACTCTAACGTTTGTGGATGATCGCAGATGACCACGGCTTTTGTCCAGTGCGCTCATGGCGATTGACTAGCATCGTGGTGCCTGTACGTGACAGTGCGCTTATGGCGCCGTTTCAGGCCTATGACCAGTCGATTCGAAGCTTGGAACGAGGAGCACGTTGTGGTAAACTGACTTCGTCGGTTTACGGAACTTTCGAGGCCCGAAACACTATATTTTATGAGTTATTTGCATTTTTATGTTTTTTCGGGTTTTTTAGACTTTTGTTTTTGTAATAGCTTTCGGCCCGTTTGTTCTTTAGGGCCCATTTCGACTTTGTTTCTCTATTTAATAAGTGTATTGCCTTTGTGGCTAATCAGTTCATGAAAATACGAAAAGTCTATTTTTGGCAGTTTTCTTGCTAAGAATCCTAATAGTCGGTATTCAATTGAATCAACGATTGTTGGAAGAATCGATCCTGGTATTCGTGTGAATCAACAGGCTTGATTTGTGTTATCTCGTTAACTAGTCTACATCATGCACTTTCAGTGGTGGAAAGAAAACCAGGATTGTAGGAAGAACCGGTAGCGGGAAGTCAACTCTGATACAGACACTCTTCCGCCTTGTGGAGCCTGCAGCTGGACAGATTCTGATAGATGGAGTTAATATATCCACAATCGGACTTCATGATCTTCGTTCAAGATTGAGCATAATTCCTCAAGATCCAACCATGTTTGAAGGAACAATCCGTAGCAACTTAGATCCCCTTGAAGAGTATACGGACGATAAGATTTGGGAGGTAGCTAAATTACATAATAATGATTTCTATGCTTTCAAACATCATATTGTGCTATATGGGGTGTTTGGGGTTGCTTACTTGCTTAATATAATTGCTTGTTTGGTTAATGCTTTTTAAAATAAGCAACTTCAATATGTTTTCTTTAACTTTTAAACAATCAAATATCCCAAACCCGTTCAAATTAAACTTCTTATCTTCTATATTAAAAACGCATTAAGCAGATATAACGCTCTCATAATCTAACAATAATTGTTATTACTTTAGGCACTTGATAAGTGTCAACTTGGAGATGAAGTGAGGAGCAAGGAAGGGAAACTCGACTCACCAGGTCGATCTTGTTCATAGTCTTTATATTTAAGCATTTTCATCTTATATTACAGTGTCTTATTAGTTTTCATTTTACACAAATAGTTACCGAGAATGGAGAAAACTGGAGCATGGGTCAAAGGCAGCTTGTGTGTCTAGGGCGGGTGCTACTCAAATAAAGCAAAGTCCTGGTACTTGACGAAGCTACTGCATCAGTCGATACTGCAACTGATGGAATGATTCAACAAACACTCAACCGACACTTTAATAACTCTACTGTTATAATGATTGCACATCGGATCACATCTGTGCTTGATAGTGACATGGTTCTGGTTCTAGAACAAGGTACGTTAAGCAACTTTGTCAGCTCTTGTGTATGTTTCCATTAAAGTCTTGATCTAAGAAAATTTTGTTCTGTATAGGTTTGATTGAGGAATATGATTCGCCAACAAAGTTGCTGGAAGATAAATCGTCTTCATTTGCAAAGCTTGTTGCTGAGTATAGTATGAGATCGAGTTCCAGTTTTGAAAACTTAGCAGCGACAAAATAATTTGAGTGCAAAAATTGGTGCTTGATGATCTGATCTCGATTAATGCTCAAAAGTGCATGTAGACATCAGAAGCTAAATGAGTTCGAGCGTTGGCTAGCTAGGTTATGTTGGCACGAGGAGCTTGGGGCACTTAATGATCTGATCGTGTTTCCTCGAACACACATATTTCCACTGTTTTCTATATATTTTTTTGGGCAAGATTAATTAACTAGTTTCTTCTTGTAACTTGTTTAAAATTACCAATGTACTTAAAAATTAAAGATAATTTTCAATCGAGTTTTGAATCTTATAATTAACGGATCCTTCTTTCAGTATCATATATATCATTTCCTTTTAGGTGAAACTATGAAAATTACAATCAAGACATATTCTTTGATGTACAAGAACTAACCCATGTTTGCTAAATGGTTTGTACAAGGTTGGGGGCTTTGCTCGATGTAATGTCGAAAATAATAGCCGTTTTACATTGATGCTGATCCAGTTCTCTTATTGAAAAATAAGCATTTTAACTTCTGAATCTGCTTATATTAGATGAAAGTCAATAAAAATGAGTAATCGACTCAAAAGTCATATATTTTAATGCTTAATGATTTCATCCAAATGTTAAAATATATTTATGCAACCAAAACTTGATTGCGATATTACGTTACTCGTAAAAACCTACAGGGATTTAACTATGACATTAACCTATATATTTGTCAATTAAATCCCACCATATTCATTAAACACACAGTTTGACTTACTGAACAAGTCAACTGTGTAAACTGGACTCCAGATTCTGTATAAGTAGTGTTATTATTCAAATAAAACAAAAAACAATCTTGCTTTCAACAACTTCTTGCTGATACAAATATCCTATTGATAACAAACCATCCTTCAAATCTACCGCAAATGAAGACTTTGAACTTTATCTGATGATAAATTCTTATTCCTGAAACATGTTTAGTAGCTTCTATCAATTCTATGAACACTACAATATATGTTCTTTCATAGACATGGATATGAAAAAAAACTGAGTGAAGTTGATGAGAGTAAAAAGTTTGACTCAAAAATCCAATCATGAACACAGTTGACTTTCTGAAGAAGTCAACTGTGTTATCTGAACATCATGAGTTAACTTTTCTAACATCAAAAATTCAAACTGCTTATAAAAACCAGTTACTTCACTTTTAAAGTTAATAATTATACCTTGTTTTAACTGTAAACATCTTGTATTGAAGACTTGAGTCATCAATCCCACCTCCTTGTACTTTAATTTCAAGGCCTGCGTGATGAGGGCATGATAAAACAAACAAAGAAGTGTTAAGATGTGCAAAATCTAGTAAGCATAAAGTATAAACCAATTAAACAAAATCTACCAACACATTTATCTATTGACTTTTAACTCTTTTAATTAATGTTATTTTTAAAACACCCCTGGTTCGGCTAGCCAATACATGTTATTATACATATTGTACGAACTAATAAAACACACAAAACTTCATACAATTTATATGCAAACAAGTTGATGGTACATATGGTTTTGAAACTGGACCGGACCAACGGGGAATGGTTTGGCTAGCCAATAAAAATCGTCCGAAATTGAACTAGAGAGGACCGGTCGGAACCAGTAAAAACGGGTGAACCGGGCCGGACCGGGATCATTTTCTTCTTGTTTTTCTCCGGTTAATCAACTCATCATTGTTATTTTGTTGGTACCGGGACTTAGTCACAGGGTACCCGCCGCCACAACGGGCAGGTACCCTTCTAGTTATTCTTACATGAAGATAAACGAAAAATAAAAAGTCAAACAAGACAAAACCACCTCATTGGTTCACAAATGAATTAAAAGTATTCTGGTTAAAGTAATTGGACAAAACTCAGTTATATGAATTTATACAACCAAATTAGTTTCTTAACAGATGTTCGTAACTTAATCACCTTTGTGTGCTCATTGCTTCCCAGTCATGGAAACTCCGTGCTGAAGGAAATTAATCAAACATTAGGATGGATAGCAACAAGACTGAAGCTGCCATGTATTAATTTAAACCCAACGATACGCAGACCTTCCAGCTGAAAAATGCTCTGTGGAAGATGACTTATTCCCGTACCTTCTATATTTAGCTCTTTTAGCTGTTTTAAACTTCCAATTTCCTCAGGCAACTTTTCAACTAGAAAACAGTAGGGGAGATAGAAATATTTCAGGCTTTTCATCTGACAGATGCTGTTTGGAATATCTCGTAAAACTATACACTCTGTTAGGTCTAGCTCCTCTAAACACTGTAACCGGCCAAGATCCTCTGGTAATTTCTCAAGATGGCAACAAGATTTAAGTATGATAGCTTTCAGATGCATCAACATACAAATGCTATCTGGAAGATTTCTAATCTTCGTAGATGAAAACATTAGCTCCTCTAGACATTCAAACTGGTCAAGGTCCCTGGGTACCTCCGGAATACTGCCTTCAAGTGTAAGCTTTCTTAAACCTTGTAAACTACAAATACTACCAAATATACTCTCAATGTTACTGCAAGCACAGAGACCTACAGAAATAAGCCTTTCAAGATATCTGAAGGAGGAAGCTGGGTCTTCTTTATAATAACACGAAAACTTCAAATTTCCAAAATTATTGTCACGGTGCAACTTCCATGCATCTCTGGGCTCTGCAATCTGTTGCAACTCAAATAAAGACGAAACCTCACACAAATCACGCTCTTTGTCAAACACAAAAGATGTAAACCTCCCACAATCACATAAGCTTGAGATGAAAAGCTTTTTCAGATATCCACAGGGAGCATCAATTTTTATTGAATTATAACAATCCACAAGATCTAACCTTTCAAGAGTCGGAGTCAGCCCAAGGTCAAGGGTCTTCAACTTTGAATGACTAAGGTTAAGAGATAAGAGGTTTACACTTTCAGCAGACATTTGAAGTTCTACCAACTCAGTACATTGTTCGAGTATTAGCTTCTCAAGATTCGGATAATTCCTGAGGTCAATGGTCTTCAACTTTGAATGACTGAGGTCAAGATATTCGAGCTTTAGACTTTCAGTAGGCATTCGAAGTTCTACCAAATCAACACAGTGTTCGAGTGTTAGCTTCTCAAGATTCGGAGTACTCCCGAGGTGAAGGTTTGTCAACTTTGAATGACTGATGTGAAGATATTCGAGCTTTAGACTTTCAGTAGGCATTCGAAGTTCTACCAAATCAACACAGTGTTCGAGTGTTAGCTTCTCAAGATTCGGAGTACTCCCGAGGTGAAGGTTTGTCAACTTTGAATGACTGATGTGAAGATATTCGAGCTTTAGACTTTCAGTAGGCATTCGAAGTTCTACCAAATCACCACAGTGTTCGAGTGTTAGCTTCTCAAGATTCGGAGTACTCCCGAGGTGAAGGTTTGTCAACTTTGAATGACTGATGTGAAGATATTCGAGCTTTAGACTTTCAGTAGGCATTCGAAGTTCTACCAAATCAACATCACCAATGTTCGAGTGTTAGCTTCTCAAGATTCGGAGTACTCCCGAGGTGAAGGTTTGTCAACTTTGAATGACTGATGTGAAGATATTCGAGCTTTAGACTTTCAGTAGGCATTCGAAGTTCTACCAAATCAACCACTGTTCGAGTGTTAGCTTCTCAAGATTCGGAGTACTCCCGAGGTGAAGGTTTGTCAACTTTGAATGACTGATGTGAAGATATTCGAGCTTTAGACTTTCAGTAGGCATTCGAAGTTCTACCAAATCAACACAGTGTTCGAGTGTTAGCTTCTCAAGATTCGGAGTACTCCCGAGGTGAAGGTTTGTCAACTTTGAATGACTGATGTGAAGATATTCGAGCTTTAGACTTTCAGTAGGCATTCGAAGTTCTACCAAATCAACACAGTGTTCGAGTGTTAGGTTCTTAAGATTTGGAGTATTCCCGAGGTGAAGGTTTATCAACTTTGAATCAGTGAGGGTGAGATATTCGAGCTTTGAATGATGATCAGCAGGTATATGAAGCTCTTCGAAATCATGACAATATTCAATAGTCAACCGCTCAAGATTTGGAGCCAACCTAAGGTCAAAGGTCCTCAACTTTGAATGGCTGATAGTGAAGAACCTGAGCTTAGGAAGAACCTAACATAAGTAGAAAAAACAATTAATATTGGTGCAATGACAAACCAATAGATATATATGATCATAATGAATCATGAAAAACAACAATTTAATTCTACCTTTTCTTCTCCATCTTCCCAAAGTTGAACAATATTGCCCCAACTTATGCAAAGTTCAACAAGATATTTTCCTTGAAATGTATTCGGTAAACTCGAAAAAGGAAATCTATACCAATTCATAAATCGTAAGGAATTTGGAAGGTATTCGCTCACTACAACAAAAAGGAGAACGGGCGACCAGCTTTTTTGCGGGGACGCTTCTGTCCCCGCGGAAAGTCGCTAAACGACAAAAAATTGCTGAGCTGGCGCAAAGTCTCGCTGACCAGTTATAAAATTTTCAACGCCACTTTTCCGCGGGGACATGTCCCCGCAGAAAGTCTTTTACATATTGGCCAAAGTTTGACCAAAATTAGAGCGCTTAATTCTTCCCGCTTTTTTTTTCCCGCTCTACTTTCTGCGGGGACATGTCCCCGCAGAAAACAAAGATGTATATTTTTAATTTTTCGCGGGGACATATCCCCGCTGAAAACGTTAAACATTTTGGCTCCAAAAAGATAAGTTAATTACCGCGAAAATTTAATGTCTTTTGGCGGGGACATGTCCCCGCCGAAAGTATTCCCGCCAAAATTTTCTTTTACCCCGCCAATTTTTTACTTATATATATCGTATAATGAATTTATCACAAAACACGTAAATTATCACAAAAAAACACACATAACAATGGATGGTTTAACGCCGGAACAGGAATGGTCAAAGGCTTTATCACACGAGCTCCTGTATAATGAAATTATACTTCATTGGGGCTGGGAAATTTTTGATGAATATGGTTCTTATGAGAACTGTGCACCGTGGCAGAGAGACAAGATTCTGGAATGGTTGAGGAGAAAGCCGTACTATAGAGAGTATTTGGAAGAGCTAGATGCTGCTGAAGCTCAACGTGCTGCTGAAGCTCAACGTGCTGCTGAAGCTCAACGTATCAAGGAAATGAGAGCAAGGAAGGGAAAAGATGGTGCGAGTTCCAGCAAAGCGGGAAGTAGCCGCAAAAAAAAATAAACGGGTTGTTTCGTTTGGTTGTCGAGTTGTTTAGTTTGAGTTGTTTCGTTTTGGTTGTCGAGTTTGTTTATGTTTATTTTGTTTCGTTTGTTTCGTTTGTGTAGTTTGAGTTGTTTCGTTTGGTTGTCGAGTTTTTCGTTTGAGAACTCTTGCGTATTTTAAATAAAATGTCTGCCTTCGTGTTTTTAATTGTGATATTGTTTCTTCAAATAAGGTCATAAACCCAAACACCCCTTTTGGTGTAGGAAATAAGCAATCCCAAACACCCTCTTTAGACAGCATAAACCAAACGGCCCTTGTGGGCTGCTGTTAACAAAACAACATAAACCAAACGGCCCTGTTTGGACAACATAAACCAAACGGCCCCTTATGGTTGAATCTTGATGGATACTTAAGTTTTCACAGCAACAACAACATCATTGGAACATTTTAAAGCGTACGAATTAAAAATATAAAGCACGTTCGACATCAGTTTTCACAACAACAACAACATTTTATTAAACAACAACAATAACACAACAAACAACAACAACGACAATAACAGCAACAACAACAACAATAACAGCAACAACAACAACCTACATACGAAGATTTCCCATATCACCTAGCATGTCATTATAAAGGTCATGAAATAAGGCAGCTGAATCAGTTGTGTGTTTGTCTGGATGCATATACACTTCTAGCATTTTATTGAGTACCATTATCTGGTGATTCAGTTTGATGCAGTTTGAGCACTCTGTATTTCCAGGACTCGATGTTGAAGGTCCTGCAGTGTAACGAGTTGGAGTTATGGATGATCTTGCGGAATGAGTTGGAGGCGTTAAAGCTCCAAGAAAACCGGTCATTTTGGCTAGTCGTTCCTCCTTCCATAAAAAAAAATCGCATCCATACTCCTTTGTCCCCCCTGTTAAAGAGTAAAAACTATTATTTTTAACAACTAACCAAATTATTTATATAACACACAAAAAAGTATGTAATTATTCACCTTTGATAAAGGACACGCATAGTATTGTTTACCAAGGGAGTAAGGTTTATGCGATTCTCGCAGAATTACGTCTCCTCGTTTACAAGGACAAGCAAAAGCTTCAAATTCCGCCATCTTTACCATGATAACAGTGTGTGTTTGTGGTTGTGAGGTTAAGTGGTTTTAAGTATAAGAGGTTGCGAAGTTGTGTGGATAAAATGTTAGTATATAAGAGCAGGTCTTGGTGGGAAATTTTTGGCGCCAGCATTTTGGTGGGAAAGTTTTGGTGGGAAAGTTAAACATCTCGGCTCGTTCGTTAAACATCTCGTGTGTAAGCATAACATATCGGCTCGTTCGTTAAACAACTCGTGTGTAACCATAACATCTCGGCTAGTTCGTTAAACATCTCGTGTGTAACCATAACATATCGGCTCGTTCGTTAAACAACTCGTGTGTAACCATAACATATCGGCTCGTTCGTTAAACAACTCGTGTGTAACCATAACATCTCGGCTCGTTCGTTAAACATCTCGTGTGTAACCATAACATCTCGGCTCGTTCGTTAAACATCTCGTGTGTAACCATAACATCTCGGCTCGTTCGTTAAACATCTCGTGTGTAACCATAACATCTCGGCTAGTTCGTTAAACAACTCGTGTGTAACCATAACATCTCAGCTCGTTCGTTAAACATCTCGTGTGTAACCATAACATATCGGCTCGTTCGTTAAACATCTCGTGTGTAACCATAACATCTCGGCTCGTTCGTTAAGCATCTCGTGTGTAACCATAACATATCGGCTCGTTCGTTAAACATCTCGTGTGTAACCATAACATCTCGGCTCGTTCGTTAAACATCTCGTGTGTAACCATAACATATCGGCTCGTTCGTTAAACATCTCGTGTGTAACCATAACTTCTCGGCTCGTTCGTTAAACATCTCGTGTGTAACCATAACATCTCGGCTCGTTCGTTAAACATCTCGTGTGTAACCATAACATCTCGGCTAGTTCGTTAAACAACTCGTGTGTAACCATAACATCTCAGCTCGTTCGTTAAACATCTCGTGTGTAACCATAACATCTCGGCTCGTTCGTTAAACATCTCGTGTGTAACCATAACATCTCGGCTCGTTCGTTAAACATCTCGTGTATAACCATAACATCTCGGCCCGTTCGTTAAACATCTCGTGTGTAACCATAACATCTCGGCTCGTTCGTTAAACATCTCGTGTGTAACCATAACATATCGGCTCGTTCGTTAAACATCTCGTGTGTAACCATAACATATCGGCTCGTTCGTTAAACATCTCGTGTGTAACCATAACATCTCAGCTCGTTCGTTAAACATCTCGTGTGTAACCATAACATCTCGGCCCGTTCGTTAAACATCTCGTGTGTAACCATAACATCTCGGCTCGTTCGTTAAACATCTCGTGTATAACCATAACATCTCGGCCCGTTCGTTAAACATCTCGTGTGTAACCATAACATATCGGCTCGTTCGTTAAACATCTCGTGTGTAACCATAACATCTCGGCTCGTTCGTTAAACATCTCGTGTGTAACCATAACATATCGGCTCGTTCGTTAAACATCTCGTGTGTAACCATAACATCTCGGCTCGGCTCGTTCGTTAAACATCTCGTGTGTAACCATAACATCTCGGCTCGTTCGTTAAACATCTCGTGTCTAACCATAACATATCGGCTCGTTCGTTAACATCTCGGCTCGTTCGTTAAACATCTCGTGTATAACCATAATATCTCGGATCGTTCGTTAAACAACTCGTGTATTAGGTAAAAGTGATGTAAATAATTTTAAAAAGTTTTTAATTAATAAAATATCATTTTGAAAATTTTTAGTTAAATTTAAAAGAATTAATATTCATTTTAAAAGTTTTAAATTAATTAAAAATAATTTACAAAATACTTTCAGTGGGGACATGTCCCCGCAGAAAGATTTCCCAAAAAAAATAAATTTTCCCTCGTAGCATTTACTTTATCCCGCCAAAGGGTTTGGCGAATTTTTTTTACTTTCCGCGGGGACTTGTCCCCGCAAAAAAGTGTGATTAAAATATGCATTTATATTCTGCGGGGACATGTCCCCGCAGAAAGTAATTCCTAAAACTTGCCCTTATTAGTTATCACAGATCAAACACTTAGAAAAAAAAAAAAAAAAAACACTCATCTGCTTCTCTGCTAGATCTGCTTCCACAACACAACACCACGATCTCCACCACCACAGCACCATCTCTACCAGCACCACCACAACACCACCATCTCCACCACCACCACCACAACACCACCATCTCCACCACCACCCACACTCGCACCACTGTGCACATCTTTCCTCCCCCCTCTCCCGTTTAATTCTTTCCTCCCCCTCCTCTCCCGTTTAATTCTTTTCTCCACCATCTCCACCACCACCCACATCTTTCCTCCACCATCTCCACCACCACCCACACTCGAACGAAGGTGAGTAATTTTAGCTTTTTTTATTTTTTTAATTTTCGTTATCTTTTTAATTTGTTATTTGTTTTTAATTTTTTGTCATTTGTTAATTTTTGTTAATTTCTTGATTTTTTTTTTTTTTTTTTTTTTTTTTTTTTTTTTTTTTTTTTATGTTAATTTTTTGAGGTATACTTGCTGCTGAGAACGGAAGAGGAGTACGTAAGGCCGAGACCCGAAGCCGAGAACCAAGAAGCCGAGACCAGGTTTATGTTTAATTTTTTTTTTGTACCGGGGACATGTCGCCGCCAAAAGTTTATAGTCATTAGTTTATGTTTATGTAATTTTTTTAGCTGACTTGCTGTCTGAGACCGAGACCACAGTCGAGAGCAGCCTACTGTCAAGACCAGCCGAGAGCAACCATATTCAGTACGTTTTTTTTGTTTGCGTGCTGTGTTTGTTAAGTGATGTTATGTGGGAGTGAGGCAGCCTGGTATTGAGTTAGGAACATAGTCGTGCATTTTTTAGCTAAAACGTAACATTAGAGACTATAGTTGGGATTTAACCAATGTACATAAGGTGGAAGTTAAGATAGCTGGGCTTTTTGTAACGGCTGTAAGAGCCAAAATGGGATCAGTTAGTTAAAATTAGAAACAATTAGTATTGTTTGTACCAAACATGAATTATGAATAAGTACTTGATGAATGTGTCCCATGAAATGAGAAAGGAAGAGTAGTGATTCTGTTAGATTATCTACAAATCAAAAAGTCAAAGACAATGTCAAGTAGGTTCGTTTTCAGGTTTGAAACTGGCATAATAGAGTTATTGATGCGAAGTTTATGTATAATCAGAAATTTTGACAAGTAATATATGTAGAGTAAATCTTTTGATATATATGAACATGACCCGTATCAATTTAAGTTTAAAAAGTACCAAGTTGGTGAATATATGAAAATGAATGTATTTGGTATACCTTTGATAATGTATTTGGTATGCGTTTGTGAATATATGAAAATGAATGTACGAATATGTTATGTGCTTATAATTTTTTTATCTAATTGTGTTAGACTATTATAAATGATTTTAGGAATTTAGTGATTAATTTCGGAAAGTCCCCGTCCGAAGTTAATCATCCCATAGAAAACCCGTCCGAAATTAATTTATTAGAAATTAATTTCGGAAAGTCCCCTGTTTGGGACTGCTTTTTGAATGTTTTGTCTCATTTAGGATATGAATGCGTATAATTGATTTACTATTTGTGAAAATTTCGACAGTGTTTTCCCTTTACTCCTACGAATATGTCTTTAATGCACATATTTGGGGAGTTGAGGGGAAATGCTGCCGAAATTTTCTCAAATAGTAAATTCAGTTATACGCATTCATGTATGAGACGAAACATTCAAAGAGTGGGTTAGGATTGCCTTCCATAGTTGGATTAGGTGAACAAAACGCACAACTCGTGATTCCACCTTTATGTATTTATGTGTAGATTTTTTTGAACATGCTTAATTCTAAATAATTATTTATTGCATCATTAAAACGCAGTTATGCCAATTGATAAGAGTTGGGTCTCTAAACCTCGTTCTAGCCTCGAATTTCTAAAAGGTCTTAGAGCTTTTTGCGAGTATTGCAAGTCTTTTGTGAATATTGATGGGAATGTTAAATGTCCATGTAAATATTGTCATAACATTGGTTGGGTAAAATACGAAGAGTTGTTTAATCACATAATGTCATACGGTTGGGACCAAAGTTATACGAAATGGTTTAATCACGGTGAACCGGATGAGCAGACAGTAGTACCCACCACGAATCAACATGGGAGTGATATGGCCGAGTTCCTTCATGATATTTGTCCGAATAACGATCAAAATGAGACAACTGAAGGAAATATTGGCGAGACAAATGAGCCAACTCCTCAACGTAACGAGTTTGAAGAGTTACTCGCCACTGCCAACGAGCCACTATACCCGGGCTGTAATTGGATGTCTTCATTGGACTTTATGGCAAAGTTTACGAACATCAAGGTCAAAGGTAAAATGAGTGACACCACATTTAACGAAACCCTAAAATTTCTCAAAGAATGTTTCCCACCCGCTCTAGGATACAAAATCCCATTGTCATACTATGACATAAAGAAAACATATAAAACGATCGGGTTAGGATACGAATCCATACATGCTTGTGTAAATGACTGCTTTTTATATCGGGGGGCGGGTAACGAAGATTTGCAGAATTGTCCCATCTGCGATGCTAGTAGATGGAAAGACAAGAACACACTGGGGAAGAAAATTCCTAACAAGGTGTTGCGTTATTTTCCTATCATTCCTAGACTACAGCGTTTGTACAAGTCGACCCACACTGCAAAACATATGACTTGGCATGCTTCTGGGCAGTCTACGGAGGACGGTAAGATGCAACACCCGGTTGATGGTCAATTATGGAAGAAATTTGACGTGAAGTATTCTAAAGAATTTTCCTATGAAAAAAGAAACGTCCGATTAGGGTTGGCTGCTGATGGTTTCAATCCGTACGGCAACCTTAGTCAGTCTTACAGCATGTGGCCGGTCATATTAACAACGTACAATACGCCTCCCTGGATATGTATAGAGAGAGACTTCTCTTATGTTGACGTTGTTAATTCCGGGCCGTACGTGAACGAGTACGAGAGGTACGCGTTTTATTTCAAAATGTGTTTTACGTGAGTTATTATTCGACGACTTATTCTAATATCATGAACGTTTACAGGGCATTTCCTGGCAATGATATACAAGAAGGATTTCCTGGCTGGTTTGGGAGCAAGGTAGACTTATTGTATGTATTACCCTGTAAAAATAACGACTATTACTCATCTATATCTATTCTTAACTTTTTCATAGATTCGTGAATTAAAAGTAAAGAATGACCCAAGTTGTACTTCCGAGTTATTCGCTTTGGCTTGTGGACCAGCATGGACTGCAGTCTCAGTCGACTCTTGCGTAGTCAACGGTGTGAAGTTTATCGTACACGACCGTGATTTATGTCGTTCAACTCAAAACAGCGGAATTTCAACTCCTAATCCTAGCGGAGGAATGTATTATGGCCAGCTTGAAGAAATTCTCGAGTTTTTGTATGTTCCTGATTGCGTGGTTTTGTAACCTTACAACAGGTTTTACCTCTCGAGGGATCTCAAGAGGCTTACAACCCCACCAGGCAGTGTACCTGACCGATGTAGTATAGTGTAGTGGTAAGTACGGGGGATTGATCGTTCTCCACAGGGAATAGTGTTCGTTAGGTATGAAAGGCTACTCTAATTAGGTCTAAGGGTTGAGGAAGATTCTTTTTTATGTTTTTATAATTTTATGAAAGCAAGTAAAATCTCGGGTTTGAAGGAGTGGGCGGAATTAGTTGCTAGTCAACTAACCCAAATTACTACGAATGCAAATAAAATAAAATAACAAAAATGAAATGTGGTGAGAAACTTATGTGTAGAGAAATGTGTTTACTTAGATTTCCTTACTCCCTAACTATCTTTTACCGGTTAATTAGTGTGTATTAGTCGCGTGGATGACGGGTGTATTCCTTAATACCATTCGTGGGGTGGCGTACTTACTTCCCCAACTCTACAAGCTCCTACTTCACTCCTATGTCGAGCCGGCTAGGAAGCTCCTAACATGGGATCACTAGAATTCGCTTGTGCATTAAATACAACCATAAAAACCTTTAGTACGCATTTGGTTCATGTTTCTTAAGACGTTCAAGCAAGTTACCGAATAGGAAGTTAGCCAGTTTTCTTAAGCCTAACATAGATAAACAATCATCCAATACAACTAACAACACACTAACAACCAATAATCAATAGCTAGGTTTCATTAGATCTAAGCAAACACAAGATAAATTTAGCCTAACATGTTAAACAAAAGACAAGAATAAGATAGAATCAAACAACACATAGACATATTGAATGATTAATTGATAACTTATCTTTCAATGAAACATGGAAGATCTCAAGGCAAAAAGCCCTGAAAAAGTAGCTAAAATCGTCTTAGGGTTTTATCCCAAAACTCCACACACTAAGCTCTCCTTAATGACAAAAGATTAGAAAACTATATATAGATTTTTGGATCTGACGGCGTCACCTTATGGAGTGTGACGCCGTCACCTCGCCGCTTTTAGGGTTCCCGGATGACCTTCTTGACGCCGTCCCTCTTTAGCTCTTCAAAAATCCATTCTGGCTTATCAAGGCTTGACGCCGTCGAACCTAGAACGTGACGCCGTCCCCTTATGATTTAAGCCGTGACGCCCTCGATCAAGTTAAAGCGTGACGCCGTCAGAATTCACATGCTATTTTCACTGGCTTATCATGAGTAAATTTCACGTCCAACTTTTCTTGCCAAATCATGACGCCGTCCCATGTTAATTGTGACGCCGTCAAGAGTAACTTTTAGCCGATTCTTGAGACTTTGCCGTTTTCTTCACTTTAATGCTCCAAAAACGTCCAAAATGCCTCCTTTTCCAGATTTCTCCTCAAAAGTACCTAAAATGACAAAAGGAACGATTTAGGGCAATATTTGATCAAATAAATACGATTTAAGGCTTAAATGACCCCTTAAAAGCGGTACACTTTTCGCCTCATCAGTTCCGTTCAAGGTTGTGCTGTTCAAAGTCAAATGGTTCGACACTAATAACGAGGGTCGCATAAAACGTTGTACATATAGAAATAACATTACACAAATTATGACAGACCGTGTATCGTTTCAAAATGAACCATACATTCTTGCAACACAAGCAACACAAGTCTTTTACCTTGATTTCTCGGGTAAACGTGGTAGTTTGAAGGCCGTCCAAGATTCTTATCATCGAAAGATTTGGAACCCGGATATAATCGTGGTAGAAGACAATCAAGATGTTGTACATGACAACAACTCATCACATGTCACACTCTCTGCTGAGTTGGAAAACTTGAATTATAGCACCATAGATATAGATGTCCAGCCAGCGGAAGTTGAGGCACCACCAGCACCAATTATCACTGATGTCGACGACGACGATGATATTGATTATGATGACCACATTCCTCATGATTTAGCATCTGATCATGAAGACCACGTCGATGGTGAAGATGAAGCTGGCACTAATAATGATGATTTTTATCTTAGTGATGTAGGAGATTGATCTCAAATTGTAATTTGTTAAACGACACTTATTTTAATGAAATTGTTATCGAGTTGTTAAATGTGTTTATTTATTTATTTATTTGATTATTTGTTATTATCTTTTTTGGTTTATATTGTTATTTATTTGAATGTGTGTATATATATGCGTATATGTGTTTCTTCACTAATTTCTATGTTCTAGTACAGATGGCGGATGTTATAGCGACAAGCCATGGTGGTGATGGGGGTCACGAGCCACCCCGGGGTCCGGCGAGGAGGATAGGCACAAATTGCGAGCGTAAGAATTTCTCCTTTATTTTAATTAAACTTGATCATTATTTGAAATTGATAACTTGTTATTTTATGTCACCATCACTTTAATTTGATTACTTGCAGGCTCTAGCTCGAGAGCTCCCAGGCCTAAGCCGATGAAGCCTGGGTCAAAAATCAGGAAAGAAGGGAAGGTGGTTCGTGGTCCCTCCAAGAACACAGCATTAATCGCCATGCGGAATGACACTGGCCGCCCAGTCTCTATCAGATTTAGAAAGAATGCTAAAGGCTTCTGGGAGCATGTGGGCAATCACGCTGCGTGGTACTCGAGCTTTGTCGGGACCTTGATACGGGACACCGTTCCACTGTATCACGATACGTGGGATGATGTTTCAGAGGCCTCGAAGGCACACGTGGATTCTCAGCTCAATGTAAGTTTTTTTTTATCTTTTATTTTTTTAATTATTGTGTTTATTTATTTTAATTGTGTTTATTTATTTAAATTTGTCTCTTTATTTAAATTTGTATATTTATTTTAATTATATTTTATTGCAGCATTACTTTGATCTCGCCCCCCACCTTGCTGGTCGAGATGGAGAGAATATTGTTAAAAGTATCGAAGCTTACTTGAGAAAGGTATACAATGACCAAAAATTCAAGCACAAGAAGAAACATTTTACAGACCAAGGTGGGCTCGATAAACTTGACGATATCAGGGCAAACCGTCCCGAGAACATGGCGGCAGATCAATGGGAGAAGCAGGTAAATTTCTGGATCGACACATACTTTGTTGTTGTTGTTATTATTATTATTATTATTATTATTATTATTATTATTATTATTATTATTATTATTATTATTATTATTATTATTATTTATAATAAGCAGATTCAGCATTGGATCGACCCGGATAAGTTAAAGATCGGGAAGATCAACAGCGAAAATAGGAAGAAAATGAAGACTACGACACTTCATGGATCTCATTCTTTGGCAGTCATAGCAGATAACTTTGTAAGACACTTTTTAATAATTTTATTTATATATATAGTGTTGGGTGAGTATTGATTGATTTTATTTATAAACAGTTGAGCTCCCCTGACCCCGACTCTGAGAATACTCCAGACTATATAGACATGTATAGACACACTCATACCAGAGATGGCACCTGGGAGTCTGAGGCCGCCGAATCCAGCTACGTAAGTATAATTTATTTCCAAAAACTCACCAACATTAATGCAATATAATAAATCACGACTTATATATTACTTTTCTTGTTTTTTTGTAACTAAACAGAATCAGATGGTCCAGCTTCGGTCAGAGAGCACCTCCTCCGGGACGCGCATGACAGATACAGAGATCTTGAGCCAGGTTCTCGGTGGCAAACAGAGGGGACATATTCCTGGCGTAGGTCCAGTTTTATCAGGAGGTGGTCACAGGCCGACTCTGAGTGCCTCACGAGCTCGTCAGGAAGCCTCCTCGTCCACACTGGGCGAGACCGTGGCGCGGCAAGGGGACACGCTGGAGATGATTCTGAGTTGGGCGAGGCGTCAGCCGGGCTTTCCTCAGGAGCTAGCAGGATTGGCGGGGACATCAGGATCCCAGACTCCGACGCCGGGTGAGTCTAGACCTGCAGGGGAGGGTAGTGGGGGAGCTGGGGGTAGTGGGGGTAATGGGGATGGTGGGGAGAATGGGGATTAGGCATGTATGGGTCGGATGGGTCACTTTATGCTTGTTTTGGGCTGTTGGACACATTGTGTAGATTTAGATTGATTATTATGTCTTAGGATTCCCACTAAACTGTTCCTCGCTAGCTTATTTTTTGGGTTGTTGGACATTTTGTGTGGATCACGGTTTTTGAACCGTTTTTGGCGAATTAGGATTCATATGTTGTTGGACATTTTGTGTGGATCACGGTTTTTGAACCGTTTTTGGCGAATTAGGATTCATATGATTATGTTTAGCGAATTTGGATTGTTTAGGGCAGTTGGATTAATATTATTTTTGGTGAATTTTGTTTGAAATTGTTGTTGTATATATGTTTAGCGAATTTGGTTTTAATATCGTGTTGTTGGCGAAATTTGTGAAATGGGAACAGCAGGTTTAGCATACAAACCTGCATTTGGTAGGTTTTTGCTGCACATATTTGCGGCAAAAACCTGGAATAACCCATTTTGCAGCAAATTGCTGCAAAATGGGTCAGGCACTTTCTGCGGGGACATGTCCCCGCAAAAAGTAATAAAACACTTATATAAAAACCTTTTTTGCGGGGACTTGTCCCCGCAGAAAAGAATTTCGAAAATATATAAAAGAGTTTCTGCGGGACAAGTCACCGCAGAAAACCAATTATAATTACGGAATTAATTAATTTTTACTTAATTTTTTAGTTTTCTGCGGGGACATGTCCCCGCAGAAAGGTATTGCCACGTCGGACAATCTTTGACCGGCTAAAAAAGAGCTGGGACCCACACGTCCCCGCAGAAAGTGATATAACGTCACCGCGTAATGTATTAGCGACGAGCTTGCCGCGGTGACGTTTGGGCGGTGACTTGTCCCCGCGGAAAGTGTTTCTGCGGGGACATGTCCCCGCAGAAAGGTGAAAAGTGTCCCCGCAAAAAGTGGTCAATGTTTGGAAGGTAGTCGCTAACTTTATCAAATTGAACAATATTGCTATTAGAATAATCATCTTCGAGATTTATGTGAATAAATCTAAGATCCTTCATTTTTGCTAGACCTTTTACTGCAATTTCAGCACTCAAATCCCGTAAATCAGAGTATAGACATTTTGTTGCTTGGGTACCCTGAAATCGAAAAAATAAAAACCACCCTTAATTTTTGTCGGAACCCTAAATTTCAAAACGCCCAAAATCACTGAAAACATGATCAAATTAAGAGTGAATTTTTTAATTGATTATTAGAAAGAGAAACTGAATTTGGGGAAAACTTTAAAGAGACAAAGAGGAAGATGAGAATTGTGTTATGTGTTTTTTATTTGAAAATTGACACCAATTTTTATTTTGTCTCATATAATACCTAAAAACACAATAATATCCTTCTATTAAACGGTCAAACATAGATAAACTAACGGAGTTAGAAATTTAGGACCGAACCCGCAATGAACGTTTCATTTTAGACCAAACATGAACTTCTCAAACTATTGGACCAAAAATGAAATCCCAGCTTAATTCTTACCAGGTCATTAGTCAATATATACTCAATTTCCTCTTTAACCCACAATCGGCTATGTCTTTGAGGTTCCTCGGGGTGTGACCGACGGACAATATTCCTACCCATTTCTTCTAAATGATCATGCATCCCCAAGCACAATATTCCTCTCCGATTCTTTAAAGTTATAAGAGATTTCTGCTCAAGAACTCTTAAACCAACTTCAGCATGAAATCCACGGCTTTCAAGCACTCTAATTGCATCTTCTTTGTCCCAACCTTTTAGTATGCATGCAACATCTAGGAATATTTCCTTGTAATCCACCTCTAGATCGATATAGCTTAATTCCAATTTCTCGAGAGTTTCCTTTAACGGAATTGTTTTTAGTCTTTCTATGGCATCTATCCAAAAATGCTCACTTCGACCACATAGAAATGAACCCATAACTTTGATCGTTAAAGGAAGACCATCAGCATATTGTAAAACTTTTCCAACTAACTCTTCGTACCCTTGAATCGGATTCTCTCTTCCAAACGCATACCTCCTGAAGAGGCAACCCGCTTCCGCTTTAGATAACAAAGTCACATTATGAATCAAGCTCACTCGGTGGGCAACCAGTACTTGTTCATCTCTTGTTGTAATTATGATTCTACTTCCCGGCTCAAACCAATTACAGTCACCGGCTAACGCCTCAAGTTGGTCTTTATGATCGACGTCATCTAGAACAACAAGTACCTTTCTACCACGCATCCTCTTTTGCATCATACTTTTTCCGCCAGAAATACTGCTTACTTCAATGTTTTGACCATTTAAAACATCTGAAAGTACTTGTTTCTGCAACTCCTTTAGACCCGCCGAAGAGGCGTTTGAAACTTCTCTTACGTTTTCAATAAAGCTTTTACCTTCGAACTGAATGGACATAATATCAAAAATAGCTCTTGCCAAAGTTGTCTTCCCCGCACCTCCCATCCCCCATATCCCTAGCATGCGAACATCACTAACACCAGGTTCTAAGGATGAAATTACTTCGTTTACACGGGTCTCCATGCCTATTAAATCTCCATCAATGCTCGAATTGATGAAACATAACTCTAGTGAAATCTCTTCAACGATTTTCTGTATGAACTTAGCTTCATGCCTATATGTTAAAGAAAGATTCATTTAGCTTGCGATAATTTCCGAACATTTTTAAATCTATAATAGTGACATAAATCATATATGAAGTAAATGGTGATATAATTATATATGATATGTAATAAATAGTGAATGAGTAATAGATGTGTTTGTTAGGTATGGGTAAACTTTGTACTGTTCGAAACTCGTCGAGTACCAGAAAAACACGCTTCTTCAGTTCCTCATAAAATAGCTGAACGAATGAGGTTTTAACATGTTGAGGTTACCCGGGGATGGCCAACATTTTTGACTTAGATGTACGCGGCCTCACCGGGTTAATCCCAGGAGCTTTTCCTACCCTTCCCCGGACACCCCCAAATGTACACACCTAGCTAGGTAGGTTTGAACCATTGACCTATTGCCAATGGCCTTACCACTAGGCCTAATGGTGGTGGATAAACAATTATTTCAACACATAATAATTTGTAATTTTGAAAAAAATAATAATAATAAATTAAAAAAAAAAAAACAACTTGTTCATGGACATAGGCAGACCATACGCATGAACTTTTCACTGTACCACCCAAATTTACAGAGGAAAGGTAAGTGTAAGTGTAAAGACGAAAGAGAAAAATAATACCACTCACATTTAAACTTGTTAAAAAGTGTGACTTGTTAGCATGACTTGGTACTTTGGTAGTGTGATAAACAGTTGCTATATAAAAGAGCATGTGGTATATACAAATGACCACCACTAACGCTTCCTTTTATAACATTGCCCAACCACGGATTGTTTGACGAAACGTGACAAATGACGGACCGGTTTGTTAAGGAATGACGAAGATTGACGACAAATGACACAAACCATCCGCTCTTAGAGGTTGTTTGCTAAAAAAATACTAATATTGCATAGATATATTGAAGAAATTTACTTACCCATTAGCAATGCTTTTCAACTCAAACCCAGCCAAGTCAGATGCTTCTTTCAAAGCCTCTCTCCATTTTCTTGCAGCTTTTTCGTCTTTATGTTTTGCAAATGCAACTCCAACTGCCCCAGTTTGTTTGCGTACTTCAGTCCCCTCCACATCATAGAACACGGGGTAAGCAGTGTGCTCGTCCATCGTCTGGCATTCCATAATCTTGGCAAGCTCATCCAAACACCATGATGAAGATGCATAGTTTTTGGAAAAAACAATGATGTAAAATTTGGAGTCTTCAATGGATTTGAACAGATCATCGCGGATCCTTTTCCCTTTCTGGATGTTCTCATCGTCTCTGTAAGTGAAAATGCCTTTATCCATAAGAGCATGATAAAGATGATCGACAAAGTTTTTACGGGTGTCTTCACCCCTGAAGCTTAAAAAAACATCATACTTAAAGCTATTTTGAATGGCTGAAGTTGAAGTGGACACCATTGTTTTTGGTTCAGATGAGTTTGAAGACGATTTTTCTTCTTTTGGTGCAGCTGAGTTTGAAGAAGATGCCTTTGAATAAAAGTAGTAATGGATAAAGACCATTAGCATTAGTGTTAGCATTAGCATAATACCTAATGAAGTTATGGATGAAGGATCGGAGGAGAAACGTATGTTGCTGAAGGACATTTCTACAAACTGATTGCAAAGAAAAGTGAATAATACTTGATAATGTGAAGGTGATTGTGTTTGTGTTTGTGGGGAAATAAAATGTAAATTAAGTGGAGAAATAAGAATTTGGTTGAAGCTGTTGAAAGAGTTTATGTGAACAAAGAAAGTCGTTCCAGATGCACTGATGTGTTTATGTTTATGTTTATTTAATTCAATTGAATAGTGTGATTAGCCCTTTTTGTTTGGTGTCACATGGAAAAAAACAACTGTCAATTTTACTCATACATACAGCTAATAACAGCCCTTAGATTTTCCAAAATCATTATCTAATAAAATTAGTGAAAAAAGATTGATTAGCACAATGATAGCCTCGAGATCTGGAGTCGGCCCAACATCTTACAAGACTTAACACCTCGAGATCTGGAGTCAGCCCTTTTTGTTTGGTGTCACATGGCAAAAGTTCTTCCAAATCACAACATCTTACAAGACTTAACACCTCGAGATCTGGAGTCGGCCCAAGACAAAGGTTTTTTAAATTTGAACCATCAAGGCTGAGGGATTTGAGCTTTGTACAACGGAAGGGCATGCAAAGTTCTTCCAAATCACAACATCCTACAAGACTTACGCTCTGTTATTAAGTCTAAATTTTAAAGAATAGAAGGGGATGGAATGGGAAGAGGAAAGTAAGGAATGATAGTATGAAAAAAGTGGTTTTTTTTTTTATTTGTGTTCTTGAGTTTTTATTGTTAGTTGCAAGGAAAGGAAATGAAGGTACCCAAATTACCAAGATACCCTCGAAACTCAAAACGTAATTTACTTTTATATATCTCACATCTTAGTTGGGCAAACATTCTTCATGTACAAGACCTACACCACATATATTTAGTGATTTTATGCAACTTTAAAAAGATACAGATTGTAAATTCAAATGCAACTCGTAATAGTAATCACCATGGCTTGTCAGTAATTCAGAATTTGCTGTTTAAATGCGACTACTTTGGTAATTAAGCAAAAAATTTCATAAAGAGCTTTTAATGAACAAACTACAGTGTGGCCAATACCCAACTCAAATCAACTGGTAATAGCAACACCACAATGTTAACTACAATGTGGCCAATACCCAACTGAAATCATTTAAATGCGACTACTTCGGTAATTAAGCAAAAAATTTCATAAAGAGCTTTCAATGAACAAACTAGAACTATTGGGCTAAGCATGTTTTGTATCCCACGTTCGAGTGAATTGTGATGTCAACATGGCACATAACTTAGTAGAAGTATCAAATTGTCTAAGATGCCGCCCCAGAAAAAGCAGAGTGAAAAAGTCGTGGACCATAATCAGTCTCATCAAAATCATGCAATTCATGCTAGTGAACAAATAAGTATGAGAAATTTCTGTTATTTCCAGTAATGAATAGAAATGTGCATGATTAAATGTATCATGAAATGTACCAATCAACACATATGAGACATAATGAAAACATAAATCAGCATTTAATCTTTGATAAATAAACCAGCATAACGTAAGACCCACAAACTAAGAAAAACAAATTCACAAAGGCCCTCAGCCCCTCACACGAGAGTACTTAAACAAAAACCAAAGACTCCTTCAAAAACAATTAAAGTAGGAAGCAAGAAATAACAAAAATAACGAAGCGACCTTCATCAAACCACGTGAATTACGGCTAACTGTTGAGTTCTCGCCATGCGAATTAAGTTATCAACATCCATGTTGCTATTGTGAACAGCCTATAATGTGATTATTTTGAAGTATATAAGTTATCATAAGAAAAAATGAGCAATAACTGATAGTAAAGATTTAAAATCACACCAGCACACAAGATGTATATAACCCATAAAGAAGCATCATATAATATACAGATATCAGAAAATGAAAACTTACAAACATCATATACCATACAGAATATCGGACAATGAAAACTTACAAACATCATACAATATACAATACAGAATATCAGACAATGAAAACTTACAATCACATTAAGCAGTATACCAATCAATACATATAAAATGCTATAATTTCCAACAAGGATTTTAGACATGCCATTATCTTCAAAAAATTTCACATTTTTCGCCTAATGAGTAATGATAGTTACTTTTCAAAGCATTCTTAAGAACGACATAAAGTCTAGTACAAGAACTTCCAAGGCTGAAGTCAAAGATATGAGTCCATTAGGGGACGAATGCAGCTTGGAAACATAGTTTGGAGCTATTTCTCCTATTTTTGGGTAATCACTCATAGTATATAGGATTGGGAGATTTTTGTGGTATATTTCGTAAGATTCAAAATATAAGCTCACAAAAAAAAATGATAAGGTTTTTGGTTTTGTTTGTTACAGTACATCAGAAAAAGTGCAAAAATATAGCTGAATAACACTTCGATTATGAATAGAAGATAGGAGTGGAATGGGCAAAATATGATCTCAGCTCTCAGACACAGGCGAAATGTTCATGAGAAAGTTCTATCTTAAAGAGAAACCAACTAGATTACTAGATTATTACAAGAACTTCCCAATCTTTCTGCAAGTATAAAAAAAGAGGTTTTGACGATGTAGGTTTGAAGTAACAAACCCTTTGCACGTGCACCCTCATGGCTCCTTCACTTTATATTCAACCAACTGTTTGCTACTGGACTAAAATAGTGT
Source organism: Artemisia tridentata subsp. tridentata (assembly GCA_021014915.2). Taxonomy (NCBI): domain Eukaryota; kingdom Viridiplantae; phylum Streptophyta; class Magnoliopsida; order Asterales; family Asteraceae; genus Artemisia; species Artemisia tridentata. The sequence continues at coordinate 512,133,661 of CP139508.1, read as the reverse complement.
ATAAAAAGCAGACCTCAGTTTTTTATTGAATATAATAAAAGTTGAGTAAAGGGTTAGGTTATTTTACAAGTTTATGATATTTTCATAATATATTGGTCAAAGAGGGATAGCAGTGGTCCAATTTTGACAAAACTCACTAGCACACCCATAGAGTTCAGCACTTACCTTCAAGATCCAAGTCATCTAACCTAGCAAGTATCTTTGCATATCAATAACGCAAAGTAACCAATTTTACACAGTCAGTATGTGGTCACACTCTAACCAATGTGATACCCGGTACTCAAGCCTCCTTCGTACTACTTTAAAAACCTCATAGGTGTTCTATGTTCACCAGAAAAAAATAAGTTTGTATAGCTCAAGTATATGCATGTCACATTTTAGACGCGGGTCTGTCAGCAACACCAGACATTACAATCTACAGTTTCGAAGGAAAGACAAAAAGATGAAACCATAATGACCCAAGGTTAACCAGGATATAAAACTAGTTCTTAAATAAAAGAAAATAATATCTTCACAAACTTGTTCTGTTCCCTGACCTAAACCCAAGGTGGGCATACTGGCCTAAAGCATGTGGGCACTTGGTGAACGTAAATTGACCACCACTTGGGTCACAGTAAGAGGAAATTACAAGTGGTTCAACTGTTCCAGTTGATAGAGGAATGTGACTCCTTCACATCCCACTCCTGTAAACATCACTTATTTGGATTGGGGCATATGTATTGCATCAGAAAAGACTAACGTGAACCATGAGCAAAAAAACTACATCATTACAATATTACATGCTCAAAAAACAACAGTGGACCAGACTGGTGACTGAAGAACTCGATCACAATAACAACAATAGAATATCAGAAAACTTAACCTAATGCTAAAAGCTCACAATAACAACAATAATTATCACATCAGCAACTCAATAAAACCGAGCGAACAAGCATAATTAACATACAGTAATAAAGAATTGCAAACTTGCAGACTAAAACATACATTGAAAGTAAGATTCAAGGGATAAACTTACGTGATAATGAGAGAACAATGGAGGCCGTTGCTGTGAAACTTGCATATTACTTGTTGCCGTTTACAGGGAGAAACTAGGTCAAATATATGGAACGTGTATGAATAATGAGGATATATTTGTAATTTTAAACAAGCCCAATATGTTTATAATACGCTTCCACTCCAACCCCCCCCCCCCAAAATTGGAGGGAACATATATACACAAGAAAGCCCATACCTTCCCTTCCCCTCTCTTCCTTCTTAAAAAAACTTAAGAACACCCATATTTTTATTTCCCTTCTAATCCCCTTCCCTTCCTTAAAAAAAAAAAAAAAAAAAAAAAAAAAAAAAAAAAAAAAAAAAAAAAACTCGAGAACAGAGCATTAACGTCTCGAGATTCGGAGACGGTCCAAAGTTAAGGCTCTTCAACTTTGAATAATTCAGGTTTATAGATTGGAGCTTTGGACATCCATCGGGTATGTAAAGTTCTATCAATTCTTTACGATGTTCAAGATATAAAATCTCGAGATTAGGAGTCACCTCAAGGTTCAATGTGCTCAATGGTGTATAACTAAGATCAAGGAATCTGAGCTTATCAAGAACCTATCATATACAGAAGAAAAAAAGATGAATATATTTTGGTATAATAACAAACCAACATAGATGTATTGCATTATAATTAATCATGAAAATTAACCAACCAACTATTATACTACCTTTCTTGTTCGCCCTTTCTGAATGTTTTCGATTATGCTAAAAGACATGTCAAGTCCAACAAGATTGTCTGCTTGAAATGTTTCGTGTAAAGATGAAAAAGGGTAACCTCGCCAACTAAGATACTTTAACGCATTTGGAAAGCGTTGGCTAACCTGATTATCTTTCCAATTAGGTCCAGAACACATGTAAAGAACTCTAAGTTCTTCATGTTTCCCAGACCTCTCATAACAGTTTCAAGATTTAGTGTCAACGGCGACAACTTTATACATCTTATTGCTTCATTAACTTTTGCCTGTACGCCAAATAGAAGTGAAAAAAGTTAAACTTGTTTATAGAATGAGTTAGTTTTATCCACCTTAGAAATGAATTAGATACTTACCGAATCACTTTCCAATATATTTTCAATGTCCCCACTGATCCACAATCGGCTATGTTTGCAAGAGTCATCGGGGTGCAAACGGAAAACAATGTTTGTGCCCATTTCTTCTATATGGTCATGCATGCCTAATTAAGCTCCCATATTCAGATATAGTTATGAGAGATTTTTGCTCAAGAACTCTTAACCCAATGATAGCCTTAAATCCACAGCTTTCAAACACTTGGATTGCTCGGTCCTTCTGCTCACCTTTTAATAAGCATGCAACATCTAGGAAGATTTCTTTGTAATCATTCTCTAGATCATCAAAGCTTATTTCCAATACTTTTTGGATTTCCTTCTGCGGAATTGTTTTTAGTCTTTCTAAACCATCTTTCCACTCAAGCTCCTTTTTACCACGCAGAAACGAACCCAAAACTCTTATCATTAAGGGTAGACCAGCGGCATAACGTACAACTTGTCCTGATAGTTGTTCGTACCCTTGAATTGGAATATCTCTTCCAAATGTATATCTACTGAATAGACAAAGTGCTTCCTTATCTGACAACAGATTGACATTATGAATCAAGCTCCCGTGTGATACAAGCACTTGTTCATCTCTGGTTGTAATGATAATCGTACTTCCTGACTTAAACCAGTTAGGCTTACCAGCTAACGCCTCAATTTGGTCTATATGATCCACATCATCTAGAACAACAAGAAACTTTCTACTACGCAACATCTTTCACATCATATCTTTCCCGTCAGCAACACTACTTACGGTTATGCCTTGATCATTTAAAACATCTGAAAGTACTTGTTTCTGCAACGACTTCAAACCCGACAAAGAGGTTTTCGAAACTTCCCTCACGTTTTCAACAAAGCTTTTACCTTCGAACTCACTTGATATATGAACATAAACAGCCCTGGCTAAAGTTTTCTTTCCCCCACCTCCCATCCCCTTGATTCCAATAACATGAACATCTTCGGTACAGGTTTTCAAAGATGTAGAACCTCATTGATTCGCATCTCCATGCCTACTAGCTTGCCATCAATACTCGAACTAATGGAACGTAACTTCTTGAATATATTATCGACAATTATTTGGATCAATTTAGATTCATCCTTGTAACATTAAACGATATTTAGCTAGCTTGCTCAAATTCTATATTAACAGTTAACTTCAGACTTATAACATAAAGCATTAGAAACATACAAAATGAAAGAATATTACACACATATGAGGAAGTAATTAAATTACCCATTAGCAGTCGCCTTCAGCTCCCACCCTGCCAGATTTGATGCTTTTTTCATAGCATCTCTCCATTTCTGAGCAGCCTCTTTCTTTGTATTTTTGGCAAAGGCCTTTCTAACTGGCCTACTTTGTTTTCGTACTTCGGTGGCACTACAACATTCGACCCTTTCGGAGGGGACATTTTTTCCCTTTCGACGGGGACATGTCCCCGCCAATAACTTTCGGCTGGGACATGTCCCCGCCGAAAGGTACCCGCCACAAGCTTGACGCTGATACTTTTAGCGGGGATGGATGTCAACTTTGGGCGGGGACTTGTGGGTCCCACAACCTTTGAGCTAGTCAAAGTTTGTCCAGCGTGGCATCATCCCCGCCAAAAACTCAGATAATTAACCAGAAAGTCACTTAATTACGGGATTATACTAATTAATTAAGCCTTTTGACCAAAAGGTATTAACATCTTTTGGCGGGGACATATCCCCGCCAAAAAGTGTAATATACTGTTGCCGTAAATGCTTTTGGCGGGGACATGTCCCCGCCAATAAGCTTAACCATATAAATCTGGTTCAATCTTTTGGCGAGGACATGTCCCCGCCAAAAGCCTCTGACCCATTTTGCAGCATATTGCTGCAAAATCGGTAATTTCCAGGTTTTTTCCGGAATTTTTCCGGAAAAAACCTACAACATTACAACCTGATGACAACCTGTTTTATGCTACAACACATCGCCAAATTCGCTAAACATACAACAACAACGACAACAAACCCAAATTTGCTAAACATAATATCATATATATCCAAATTCGCTAAAAATAATCATATGTATCCAAATTCGCCAAAAACGGTTCAAAAACCGTGATCACATGATCATCTACAAAACTATACATAAGCTAGCTATCTGCAAAATGGTCCAAAAACTATACATAAGCTAGCTATCCGCAAAATGTTCCAAAACTATACGCGGGGAACAATTTAGCGAGAATCCTAACTGATGTGTGCGATGTGTCGTTGCGGTTTAGCAGTATTAATGCCTACTCAAGTTTTAAATTTATATTTAGCCGACTTATCAATAACACACACACTTAACGAGCAGTGTACCCGGTCAGTATGAATATAATGGTAAGTAGAGTGTCGATCACTAAGAGTGGAACGTATTATCTAGTTATTCTAATCAGTATTTTAATAAATTAAGTTAGCTATACAACCTAATCTAACGCAAGGGGGTTCAGCCTGAGAGACTGGCACGATTTGGTTGCAATTAAATAATAAACTAAACCAATAGGCACGAATCAGCGAATAGCACACACGTACACAGATAAATACTTGAGACAATAAGAAGACTGTCCTGATAGATAAGTAGTTTGTCACTTGTTTTATTGCTAGTTTTATATGAAGTGTATAGTTCGATGCAACGCACCGAGATTAAGTCCTTTCTCGTTGGTTCTAATCTTATCGGCGAGTAAACCCTTAATGATTACTTATGACTATCCTATTTATCTTTCTTCCTACTTTTCTACAGACGATAGAATGCATAGGCGATCTAATAAATAGGCGAGGGCAGAGGCATGGCGACCCGATCAACGCTCAGCTAGACACAGAGGTTATCAATGCACTAATAAAAGTCACCAAAGACATCAACATATAAACTTTAATTAATGAGAAAGCAGTTTTAAGGGAGTGCAATCTTTCCGTTGTCACATTACACAAGCCACCAATCTTGATGAATTAAAGTTTACTAACACAATAAAACAAAACTACTTAATGAATTAAACACATGCAGCACCTTCTTACAGCTCTTGTATCTTCGTTTGGGTGTGTCTTGTTACACCCGTACCCCGATGAGGTACCATTTATGTAAATATTATGTTATGTAATTATAAGTTATGTGCTATGGATAAAATGGTAACTAAAGGAGTAACTAATATAGGAAGAATAAAACTAGGAGGACTATTCTTGCCAAATGACCAAACTAATAACTAGCACATGATTAAAATCCCTTATCCTTAGAAAAATCTGGAAATGTGGAGGGTGTTCTAGTGAAGGTCGGTTCATAAGGAAGAAAGAAGAGGGAAAAACTTCAAGTATATCATCTAGCTCATTGTGTATCAAGAAGTGATCAAGAATCAAGATAGAACCCTTAATTTCTTACTCTTCATCTTGTAAGTACCTTTCCCCAAATTATAGAAATTAGGCTTCATGAGTGGATTTGAGTATTATGGTTAGAGATGGTAAATTAATGATCTTTTTAGTAAGTTAGTTGCTAATTGTAGTTAACCTTGTGATAGGAAGCATTTGTAGAGCCTCATCAAGTCCAAGTAGTGAGCTATTAGGAAGTCAAGGTAAGTATATAGGATTAACTTGTTTAATGTTATGATACTAATGTAATGTTGTGTAATGAGTTCTTGTTATGGAGTTGTGAATGAATGTAGCTTGGATCCAATGCTAGTAATGATATTGTTATGTATTTACTTGCTTGATCAAGGTGAGTAAAGTATTATGTTATGCTCCATGATAATGTAATGATAGTTATATCTTATATACTTACTAAGCGTTTTCGCTTACGTTTGAAGCTAATGTCATCTTTGTAGGTTCTAGCGGTGGGAGTAAAGGTAAGGATTTGGCGTAGTGGTAGCTTGGGAGTAAGTAGGAAGGTATATAGAAGCTAGCTTAGAAGATCGGATCTCTTTTGGACCAAGCGTATTGAAGTTGGAAGCCCCAAATGTTCTTTTGGTGTCGTGGGTACACTTCTTTTATATGGTCATTTTGTTAGTTTTCCGGTCTTGTCATGATGTCTAAATTATGGGTCAATTAAGTGTGTAAGTCATGAAGTTTCTATTGTGCATATTGCTAGTTTAAGTACTCATTAAGGGGCGTTTGGTACGATCATGATTCTACCCATTTTGGAAAGTTAACGGGTCATGTATGCATGGAACGCCTTTGATATGTTAATATAATGGTTATGGTCAAGTTATTTGTTAATTGGTAGTGGTATAAAGGGTTTTGTAGTGTAATGGGTCATTGTGGGTAATGGTGCATAACCCGTCGAATTTGGAGGTACTATTCCGAGTGGTCGGACGGGTAATGTTTTTGGATGAAATTAAGAGTTTGGTCATATTTGAGTATTCTGGAAAGTTTCGTCAAGTTTCTAGTCCGGGAGGTCGGGTTTCCAGCCGGGGCTGTTGACATTGCATTTTTGAGACAGTAGGGTCTGTCCAGAATTCTGTGGTGCAGGGTAGATGCGGCGCATCTACTCAGAGATACGGCGTATCAAGTGATGCGGCGCATCTACTGTAGAGATGCGGCGCAACGTAGCCATTTTCTTGTAATTTCAGTCTCAGTGGTTTGATGCGGCGTATCTAATTCAATAGATGCGGCGTATCTGAGTTTAGGACAATACGGCGTATCACCATATATTGATACGGCGCATTGTCTCTCAGCCAGTGATGCGGCGTATCCCTAAAAATGGATGCGGCGTATCTTGGTCTCAGAAGGTTGTCTGTTTGTTTTATAAAAGTTGTGTGAAATGTTTTTTTTGAAAGGTCCTTGTGTAGGTGTTCTGGCAAGAGTGTTTAAAATGTTAAAAGTCATATATGTCATGCTCATTTCATGAAGAATATTCATGAGTTCAAGGTAGTCAATCGTTTCCGCGTTCAAAGTTCAAAATTTTTGGTCAAACCGGGCACGGGGCGTTACAACTTGGTATCAGAGCTTCGGTCTAAGAGATTTAGGATTTCATTTTAGGATTTCCTAGACTTAGGCCTTGTTTAGATGCGGTTAGAGTTAGTATTTGTTGTTTGTGTATGGTTTGGATGATTTTGAGGACCCATATGTTCAATATTTTCATGACTACGCCTGGCCACCGTAGTGATGAAAATACGGGACATATGTGAAATTGAAATCGTTTAGATCATACGTGAGCGACAAGCTAGGGTGCTAGAATAAGATAAAAATGTCATTCATGCATGGGCTAAGTATTTATAATTGTGTTTAATGTTCTGAACTGCTAATTTTCAGTAAGAAGAAATGGAGACCCCTCACCCGAAGGAAGTCGCGAAATCTACGGCTTCCAAGCATGCCGAAACTTCGGCAAGTGATCCGGGTAATGCTAGTAAGGATGATGAAAGTTCTTCCTCAAACTCCGAAGGCCCTGATTTTAGAGGCTTCACGGGAGATGAAATGAAAGCTCTAGACAAAATATTAGCAAAAAGGGTGGGTAAGGCTATTAAGCGAGCAATGCCTTACTATGTTCAACAAACGACGCAAAATCTTAAAGAATTAATGAAGGAAGAGTTTGATGGATTTAAGAAAGAAGGTGGTCCGACAAAAGAACCTAAGAATGATAGAGCTACTTACCGGGATTTCACGGCTTGTGATGTGCCACAATTTACCGGTGTTCTTGATCCCATTGTTAGTAATAGGTGGATTACGGCGGTGGAAGGCGCTTTTCGTACAAGTGGTTGTGAAGAAAGGAAGAAGGTTATTTACGCTACTAACTTTCTTCGTGATAGTGCTAAGACTTGGTGGGAAGGAAAGATATGTGAGAAAGGTGAACCTTGGGTAGAAACTTGTACATGGAGAGAATTCAAGGAGTTATTTAGTGCCGAGTATGCTCCGGCTGAAGAGGTGGACAAAATTCGAGAGAAATTCCAATCTCTCACTCAAACTAACGAGACGGTAAATGAGTTGTGGAGGATGTTTAATGATATGATTCCTTATTGTCCTGAATATCTTGGGAATGACAAGCTTAAGGTGGACAAGTTTCAAAGGATGCTCAAGGATGACATTCGTGAAGTGATTTCACCATTCAAATGTACCACGTTGGAGGATCTTTTGAGTAGAGCTAGGGTGAGGGAAGCGGATTTACTTAGGAGAAAAGAAAAGGAGGCGAAAGAACCAAAAAGGAAACTAGAGTTTGTGGATAAGGATGGAAAGAAAGCTAAATTTGACCATGGCAAGAAGAGTACGGGAAGCAAAACGAAGGTAGCATGTTCTAAGTGTGGTAAGTTTCATCTTGGGGAGTGTAGGCGTAATACGCCGGGTTGTTACAAATGTGGAGCCTTAGATCATCAAAGCAAAGATTGTACTAAGCCAATGATAGTATGCTATGGGTGTAATGGGATAGGGCATAGGTTGAGGGATTGCCCGAAAACAAAGGCGATTGAAGCAAAGCCTTTGAGAACCGTCAAGCAAGAGAAAGTGGAGATTCCAAAACCGACCGCTCGAGTATATCAAATGGGTGTCGAAGAAGCCAAATCGGGGACCGATGTCATCACAGGTATTCATCTTGTAAATTCCATACCCGCTCGGGTTTTGTATGATTCGGGTGCTAGTGTTTCTTTCGTGTCTTATGATTTTAGCAAGCAAATAACTTCCCCATTATCTAAACTTTCTATACCCCTAGAAGTCGAAATTGCCGATAGCAGAATCGTTGTCGTATCTAATGTATATCGAGACGTAGAGATAGAGATCGATGAAAGTGTCTTTAAGATCGACTTAATTCCCATTATGCTCGGGGAATTTGACATCATTATCGGTATGGATTGGCTTGATAAATATAACGCGGCTATTCTTTGTAGTCAAAAGATTATTAGAGTTGTGAATCCTAGCGGTCGTGAAATGATTATTTATGGGGATAAAAGAAAAGGTGAACTAAAGTTGTGTACCGTGATGAAGGCTAGGAGATATTTATCACGTGGGTGTTATGCCTTTATGGCTCACGTGGTAGATACAAGCTTTGAGAAGAAAAGTATCGATGATGTTCCGGTTGTGAATGAATTTTGTGATGTTTTTCCGGAAGACTTGCCGGGTATTCCACCCGAAAGGCAAGTCGAATTTTGTATTGATCTTGTTCCGGGTGCTACTCCTATTGCTAAAACTCCCTATCGTCTAGCTCCGTCCGAAATGAAAGAATTGATGAGTCAACTTCAAGAATTGCTTGACAAGGGTTTCATTCGTCCTAGTAGTTCGCCATGGGGAGCACCAATCTTGTTCGTTAAAAAGAAGGATGGTAGTATGCGGATGTGCATTGACTACCGGGAGTTAAATAAAGTCACGGTGAAAAATGTGTATCCGTTACCAAGAATCGATGACCTCTTTGATCAACTTCAAGGTGCGCAGTGGTTTTCCAAGATCGATCTCCGTTCGGGTTATCATCAATTGAAAGTTCGGGAAGAAGACATTCCTAAGACGGCCTTTAGAACCCGATATGGACACTATGAGTTTACGGTTATGCCATTTGGTCTTACAAACGCACCTGCGGTTTTCATGGATCTCATGAACCGTGTATGTAGACCGATGTTGGATAAATCCGTTATAGTGTTCATTGATGATATTCTTATCTATTCTAAGAGCAAAGAAGAGCATGAACTTCATCTTCGAGAAATCCTTGAAACTTTGAGAAGGGAAAGATTGTATGCTAAATTCTCGAAATGTGAATTTTGGTTGCAAGAAGTTCAGTTCCTTGGTCATGTTATTAATGCCGATGGTATCAAAGTCGATCCTTCAAAGGTAGAAGCTGTGATGAGATGGCATGCGCCAAGGAATGTTGGTGAAATTCGAAGTTTTCTTGGTCTTGCGGGTTATTATAGGAGGTTTATTCAAGACTTCTCCAAAATTTCTTCGTCCTTAACGAAGCTTACTAAGAAGAATGCTACCTTCGAGTGGGGAGAAGAACAAGACAAAGCCTTTTGTACTCTACGGAAGAAATTGTGTGAAGCACCGGTTCTAGTATTGCCGGAGGGGACCGAAGATATGGTGGTTTATAGCGATGCGTCTTATTCCGGTCTTGGATGTGTTCTTATGCAAAGGGGAAGAGTGATTGCTTACGCCTCAAGACAATTAAAGAAGCATGAAGAAAATTATGCGACTCATGATCTTGAGTTTGCGGCTGTGGTCTTTGCTTTAAAACTTTGGAGGCATTATTTGTATGGTGTCAAGTTTGTAATTTATACCGATCATCGAAGCCTTCAATATTTCCTCGATAAGAAAGATCCCAACATGAGACAACGAAGGTGGTTGGATTTGTTAAAGGATTATGATTGCGAAATTCGCTACCATCCGGGTAAAGCGAATGTGGTGGCGGATGCGTTGAGCCGAAAGGATCAAAATGAGGTTACTAAAATTCATTCCTTGAGAATGATTGTCACCACCGACCTTTTTGATAAGATCAAGTTAGCTCAAGAGGAGGCATTGAAGGAAGAAAATAGGGAGGGTGAGCGTATCGCTTCCTACATTCCGCATCTCGAAGAAGATAGTCGAGGAATCAAGACTCGGTATGGAAGGGTTTATATCCCTTTTCGTAGCAACATCAAAGAATTGATTCTAGAGGAAGCACACAAGTCGAAATACTCTATTCATCCGGGAGCTACAAAAATGTACCGCGATTTGAAGAAGAACTATTGGTGGCCGGGTATGAAGAGAGATTGCGTAAAATACGTTGAGAAGTGTTTGACTTGTTTAAAGGTTAAAGCCGAGCATCAAAAACCGTATGGAAAAGTTCAACCTCTGGATATTCCGGTTTGGAAGTGGGAAAAGATCACGATGGATTTCATTACGAAATTGCCAAGGACGAAAAAGAAGAATGATACGATTTGGGTCATAGTAGATCGCCTAACCAAAAGTGCTCATTTTATTCCAATTCGAGAGAATATGCCCGTTCATAAGCTAGCAAAAATTTACGTTAACGAAATAATCGCACGACATGGGGTGCCTATTTCTATAGTCTCCGACAGAGACGGGCGTTTCACCTCAAACTTTTGGCGAGATTTCCAAGAGGAGTTGGGTACGAAACTTCATATGAGCACGGCCTTTCATCCTCAAATGGATGGGAAAAGTGAGAGGGCGATTCAAACTTTGGAGGATATGTTACGAGCTTGCGTAATCGATTTTGGAGGAAATTGGGACGATCATTTACCATTAGTCGAATTCGCCTATAATAATAGTTACCATGCGAGCATTGATATGCCACCCTATGAAATGCTTTATGGTAGGAGGTGTAGGACACCCGTGTGTTGGGAAGAAGTCGGAAGGAGGGAATTGGCGAGCACGGATGTAGTATTGGCTACAACGGAAAAGATAGAGACGATACGTGCAAGACTTAAGGCGGCACAAGATAGGTGGAAAAGCTATGCCGATAACCGAAGAAAACCAATCGAATTCGAAGTGGGTGATTTGGTTATGTTAAAGGTTTCCCCGTGGAAAGGCGTATTTAGGTTCAGAAACAAAGGGAAACTTAGTCCTCGGTTTATAGGACCTTTCAAAATCTTGAAGCGAGTGGGCGAAGTAGCTTATGTGTTGGAATTACCCGAAGAAATGAAGGGTATTCACAATACCTTTCACGTGTCATACTTGAGAAAATGTTTGGCGGACGAAGCGAGTGTAGTCACCTTAGACGACATTGAAATTGATCCGGAGTTGCTTTCGCAAGAGGATGAACCGGAAGCTATACTAGGAAGAAAAGTGAGGCAACTGAGGAATAAGGAGATCTCGTTGGTAAAAGTGCAATGGAGACATCGTAAGGGTACAAGCATTAGGTGGGAGACGGAAGCAAAAATGAGGAACAAGTATCCCCATTTATTTCAAGAGTAGAGTTCGGGGACGAACTCTCATTTTAAGGAGGGGAGAATTGTTACACCCGTACCCCGATGAGGTACCATTTATGTAAATATTATGTTATGTAATTATAAGTTATGTGCTATGGATAAAATGGTAACTAAAGGAGTAACTAATATAGGAAGAATAAAACTAGGAGGACTATTCTTGCCAAATGACCAAACTAATAACTAGCACATGATTAAAATCCCTTATCCTTAGAAAAATCTGGAAATGTGGAGGGTGTTCTAGTGAAGGTCGGTTCATAAGGAAGAAAGAAGAGGGAAAAACTTCAAGTATATCATCTAGCTCATTGTGTATCAAGAAGTGATCAAGAATCAAGATAGAACCCTTAATTTCTTACTCTTCATCTTGTAAGTACCTTTCCCCAAATTATAGAAATTAGGGTTCATGAGTGGATTTGAGTATTATGGTTAGAGATGGTAAATTAATGATCTTTTTAGTAAGTTAGTTGCTAATTGTAGTTAACCTTGTGATAGGAAGCATTTGTAGAGCCTCATCAAGTCCAAGTAGTGAGCTATTAGGAAGTCAAGGTAAGTATATAGGATTAACTTGTTTAATGTTATGATACTAATGTAATGTTGTGTAATGAGTTCTTGTTATGGAGTTGTGAATGAATGTAGCTTGGATCCAATGCTAGTAATGATATTGTTATGTATTTACTTGCTTGATCAAGGTGAGTAAAGTATTATGTTATGCTCCATGATAATGTAATGATAGTTATATCTTATATACTTACTAAGCGTTTTCGCTTACGTTTGAAGCTAATGTCATCTTTGTAGGTTCTAGCAGTGGGAGTAAAGGTAAGGATTTGGCGTAGTGGTAGCTTGGGAGTAAGTAGGAAGGTATATAGAAGCTAGCTTAGAAGATCGGATCTCTTTTGGACCAAGCGTATTGAAGTTGGAAGCCCCAAGTGTTCTTTTGGTGTCGTGGGTACACTTCTTTTATATGGTCATTTTGTTAGTTTTCCGGTCTTGTCATGATGTCTAAATTATGGGTCAATTAAGTGTGTAAGTCATGAAGTTTCTATTGTGCATATTGCTAGTTTAAGTACTCATTAAGGGGCGTTTGGTACGATCATGATTCTACCCATTTTGGAAAGTTAACGGGTCATGTATGCATGGAACGCCTTTGATATGTTAATATAATGGTTATGGTCAAGTTATTTATTAATTGGTAGTGGTATAAAGGGTTTTGTAGTGTAATGGGTCATTGTGGGTAATGGTGCATAACCCGTCGAATTTGGAGGTACTATTCCGAGTGGTCGGACGGGTAATGTTTTTGGATGAAATTAAGAGTTTGGTCATATTTGAGTATTCTGGAAAGTTTCGTCAAGTTTCTAGTCCGGGAGGTCGGGTTTCCAGCCGGGCCTGTTGACATTGCATTTTTGAGACAGTAGGGTCTGTCCAGAATTCTGTGGTGCAGGGTAGATGCGGCGCATCTACTCAGAGATACGGCGTATCAAGTGATGCGGCGCATCTACTGTAGAGATGCGGCGCAACGTAGCCATTTTCTTGTAATTTCAGTCTCAGTGGTTTGATGCGGCGTATCTAATTCAATAGATGCGGCGTATCTGAGTTTAGGACAATACGGCGTATCACCATATATTGATACGGCGCATTGTCTCTCAGCCAGTGATGCGGCGTATCCCTAAAAATGGATGCGGCGTATCTTGGTCTCAGAAGGTTGTCTGTTTGTTTTATAAAAGTTGTGTGAAATGTTTTTTTTGAAAGGTCCTTGTGTAGGTGTTCTGGCAAGAGTGTTTAAAATGTTAAAAGTCATATATGTCATGCTCATTTCATGAAGAATATTCATGAGTTCAAGGTAGTCAATCGTTTCCGCGTTCAAAGTTCAAAATTTTTGGTCAAACCGGGCACGGGGCGTTACAACTTGGTATCAGAGCTTCGGTCTAAGAGATTTAGGATTTCATTTTAGGATTTCCTAGACTTAGGCCTTATTTAGATGCGGTTAGAGTTAGTATTTGTTGTTTGTGTATGGTTTCGATGATTTTGAGGACCCATATGTTCAATATTTTCATGACTACGCCTGGCCACCGTAGTGATGAAAATACGGGACATATGTGAAATTGAAATCGTTTAGATCATACGTGAGCGACAAGCTAGGGTGCTAGAATAAGATAAAAATGTCATTCATGCATGGGCTAAGTATTTATAATTGTGTTTAATGTTCTGAACTGCTAATTTTCAGTAAGAAGAAATGGAGACCCCTCACCCGAAGGAAGTCGCGAAATCTACGGCTTCCAAGCATGCCGAAACTTCGGCAAGTGATCCGGGTAATGCTAGTAAGGATGATGAAAGTTCTTCCTCAAACTCCGAAGGCCCTGATTTTAGAGGCTTCACGGGAGATGAAATGAAAGCTCTAGACAAAATATTAGCAAAAAGGGTGGGTAAGGCTATTAAGCGAGCAATGCCTTACTATGTTCAACAAACGACGCAAAATCTTAAAGAATTAATGAAGGAAGAGTTTGATGGATTTAAGAAAGAAGGTGGTCCGACAAAAGAACCTAAGAATGATAGAGCTACTTACCGGGATTTCACGGCTTGTGATGTGCCACAATTTACCGGTGTTCTTGATCCCATTGTTAGTAATAGGTGGATTACGGCGGTGGAAGGCGCTTTTCGTACAAGTGGTTGTGAAGAAAGGAAGAAGGTTATTTACGCTACTAACTTTCTTCGTGATAGTGCTAAGACTTGGTGGGAAGGAAAGATATGTGAGAAAGGTGAACCTTGGGTAGAAACTTGTACATGGAGAGAATTCAAGGAGTTATTTAGTGCCGAGTATGCTCCGGCTGAAGAGGTGGACAAAATTCGAGAGAAATTCCAATCTCTCACTCAAACTAACGAGACGGTAAATGAGTTGTGGAGGATGTTTAATGATATGATTCCTTATTGTCCTGAATATCTTGGGAATGACAAGCTTAAGGTGGACAAGTTTCAAAGGATGCTCAAGGATGACATTCGTGAAGTGATTTCACCATTCAAATGTACCACGTTGGAGGATCTTTTGAGTAGAGCTAGGGTGAGGGAAGCGGATTTACTTAGGAGAAAAGAAAAGGAGGCGAAAGAACCAAAAAGGAAACTAGAGTTTGTGGATAAGGATGGAAAGAAAGCTAAATTTGACCATGGCAAGAAGAGTACGGGAAGCAAAACTAAGGTAGCATGTTCTAAGTGTGGTAAGTTTCATCTTGGGGAGTATAGGCGTAATACGCCGGGTTGTTACAAATGTGGAGCCTTAGATCATCAAAGCAAAGATTGTACTAAGCCAATGATAGTATGCTATGGGTGTAATGGGATAGGGCATAGGTTGAGGGATTGCCCGAAAACAAAGGCGATTGAAGCAAAGCCTTTGAGAACCGTCAAGCAAGAGAAAGTGGAGATTCCAAAACCGACCGCTCGAGTATATCAAATGGGTGTCGAAGAAGCCAAATCGGGGACCGATGTCATCACAGGTATTCATCTTGTAAATTCCATACCCGCTCGGGCTTTGTATGATTCGGGTGCTAGTGTTTCTTTCGTGTCTTATGATTTTAGCAAGCAAATAACTTCCCCATTATCTAAACTTTCTATACCCCTAGAAGTCGAAATTGCCGATAGCAGAATCGTTGTCGTATCTAATGTATATCGAGACGTAGAGATAGAGATCGATGAAAGTGTCTTTAAGATCGACTTAATTCCCATTATGCTCGGGGAATTTGACATCATTATCGGTATGGATTGGCTTGATAAATATAACGCGGCTATTCTTTGTAGTCAAAAGATTATTAGAGTTGTGAATCCTAGCGGTCGTGAAATGATTATTTATGGGGATAAAAGAAAAGGTGAACTAAAGTTGTGTACCGTGATGAAGGCTAGGAGATATTTATCACGTGGGTGTTATGCCTTTATGGCTCACGTGGTAGATACAAGCTTTGAGAAGAAAAGTATCGATGATGTTCCGGTTGTGAATGAATTTTGTGATGTTTTTCCGGAAGACTTGCCGGGTATTCCACCCGAAAGGCAAGTCGAATTTCGTATTGATCTTGTTCCGGGTGCTACTCCTATTGCTAAAACTCCCTATCGTCTAGCTCCGTCCGAAATGAAAGAATTGATGAGTCAACTTCAAGAATTGCTTGACAAGGGTTTCATTCGTCCTAGTAGTTCGCCATGGGGAGCACCAATCTTGTCCTGATAGATAAGTAGTTTGTCACTTGTTTTATTGCTAGTTTTATATGAAGTGTATAGTTCGATGCAACGCACCGAGATTAAGTCCTTTCTCGTTGGTTCTAATCTTATCGGCGAGTAAACCCTTAATAATTACTTATGACTATCCTATTTATCTTTCTTCCTACTTTTCTACAGACGATAGAATGCATAGGCGATCTAATAAATAGGCGAGGGCAGAGGCATGGCGACCCGATCAACGCTCAGCTAGACACAGAGGTTATCAATGCACTAATAAAAGTCACCAAAGACATCAACATATAAACTTTAATTAATGAGAAAGCAGTTTTAAGGGAGTGCAATCTTTCCGTTGTCACATTACACAAGCCACCAATCTTGATGAATTAAAGTTTACTAACACAATAAAACAAAACTACTTAATGAATTAAACACATGCAGCACCTTCTTACAGCTCTTGTATCTTCGTTTGGGTGTGTCTTGTGCTGCCTATTCGACTGAATTCGTCCTAGGTTTCTGTACTTCGGTCTTCTGTCGAAACTTCGGAACTCTCAATTCGTCTGGTCTTTGGGGTATTTATAGTTTCTGTCTGAGGGTAAGATGCGGCGCATCTAGTAAGTAGATGCGGCGCATTGACTTAACTTCGCGTGGGGTCCAAGATTATAATATTCAGGAATATTCGTACACTGCCAGAAGATGCGGCGTAACTTCATTTATAGATGCGGCGCATGTCCTCTTGTATCTTGGATCGTATCTGGTGAAATATTGATAGTGATACGCCGTATGTGATAAGTGAGATGCGGCGCATCTGGAGCAGAATGTCTTGATCTTGTACCTTTCAGTAGACTCTTAACTTCTTGCATGTTTTGCTCCATAATTAGTCCAAAATCGCTAAGTTTCACCAAATGCTTGTTTTTATCTGAGAATTACAAAAGTAAACGATTAAGTATCAATCCTCATACATAATATAATAAAACAAGTCAAATTAATAGGATAAATGATGGTAATAAAATGTACTTATTTGAGTTCATCAAATATCCCCCCACTTGAACTTTACTTGTCCCCAAGTAAACCTTAGAATTAATCTTATGAAAATGTATCCTAAAAGATATTAGGATTTATTTTTATACTTAAGCATGTATTCGTTTTTTGTCATAATCACACAACTAAACACTTAACGAATTAGAAGTTAAATAAAATAATTTGATAAAAGCAAATCTAATCGTTTAACTGTCCAGTCGTGACGAATATTCTATCATAAGCTTGGCAAGTATACACATCTCCCCCACTAAAGCCAAGGAATAACAAGTCTAAAGCGGTAAAAAGGGTTTTGAGGTTTAAGGGTTAATTATTCTTAATCTCTATCGATCTCAAATTCCAGAAAAGGCGACAAAATCACAAATACATGATCGAATCCACGAACACGATACTTGCAATTGCTCAAATCCTTAACTCGAATAGGCTAAAGATAGGTCCAAACTTCACCAATAATAATATATCAAAAAGGGCGACAAAATCATAAATACATAGCCGAATCCACGACTACGATACTTAAGATTGCTCAAATCCCTAATCTCAATAAATCAAAGGTTTGGTTGGATAAATAATAATATAGGGTATGGATAATATTTGGGATATAAACTGGTGTAAAAATGAAAAATAAACAAAACAAATAAATTAAAATCCTAAGTGTGGTTAATCACTATCCCAACCATCCCATGAATAAGACTCATATCATAGAATAACTCACGCTTTAACACTTGAAACACACGCTTTAGGTAGACACGAATTATACTCAACAAGATCTTAATCAAAGAATAAACCTTAGTTGGTGTTCCCATAACTGCCAACTCCCATTCAATCCATAGATATAATATACAACAACTAGTGGTGATATCGACCACTTAATACAAAACTTTACATAAGTTGGTTAAATCAAACATCCAACTTTTCTTTTTCTTTTTCTTTTCTATTTTTTCGATTTTTTTTTTTTTTTTTTTTTTTTTTTTTTTTAACATAAACATAGATGTGTAAAATTTCACCACATCACTATAATGATAATTCTGGATAATTTTTTTCATACTTTCATGACTTCAGAAATAACGGTAATAGTGAAAGTAGCAAACACACAAAAAATAAACTCAAAGATATACAATATTTACTTTCACTCCAATTGCATTGTGCAATTTCCCGACCTAACCATAGATAATGAATTACGCACGCGAACACAGGTAATGTAAGGAAACACACTTTGCCTATAGCAATTAACCAACCACGGATTCTAATCTACAGGGTAGGCTAAGGTGTAAGGGTGTAACGAAACATTTTAACAAAGGTGTAAGAAACGAAAGGAATGGCTCTGAGTGTTTTTCTAGGGGTATCTTACTCTAAAAGTGAGAGTAACAAAAGGGTTTATACGGGGGTTAACTAACCAGTGTAGTTAGCTAATAACACATAACATATAATGGCTATTTGGGTGTAATCCTAGAAATTTACCAATTTAGACTAGTCATTCCAATTATATAAATAATACTCATTATGGTGGTCTCGAATAGTATACAAGCCAAGTTCTAAAGTTTACAAGTCACCGGCACACTCATAGATTTGTGAATTTTGAAAAATCACAATTTTTGAAAATAACGTCATGTGTGCAGCAATGCAACTTAGACTTTGAACAAAAACATGCTAAAAATTTTAAATTTTGATATATTAAGCACATTTTAAGCATATTTTGAAAAGTTTAGGACAAGTAAGTGTTAAGTGTTCTAATTCTCCAATCCCCCCACTTAAGTTAAACAACGTCCTCGTTGTTTGTATCAAAGGTTAAAAACTGGAAAATAAAAGAATTAGAACAGAAAAACTCCCCTGAGATTTGCTCGGTATGATCCTCCATTTGTATAAGAGCAAAAATCATCTTTCTTGTGGATGAGAACGTTTAAGCTTCATAATTGATGTATCCACAGGAAATGCAGGAATCTAGAATACCACCAAGGCTTTAAAACACACCTAAGGTAAGAAAGGTTCAACTTGCATAATACATTAGTAGTTAGATAAAAATAAAACATAAAAATTAAAAATGAAAATCATCAGGTCAGTCGATGCGCCGTATCTTATGGAAGAAGATACGCCGTATCGAGCCTGGAATAAATACGGATCAGAATAGAAGATGCGCCGCATCCTTAACCAGGGATGCGCCGCATTAAAATAAACTGATAAAAAATTTTAAAGTCAAAAAGTAAAAAATGCAGAAAAATAAAGATATGACCATTGCAGGAGATGCGTCGCATCTCAGAATTTAGATGCGCCGTATCCTCTGCGGCCTGACTGACTCGACACAAAAACAGAATAATAAAAATTTCTCCGGGTTGTCTCCCGGTCAGCACTTGTCTTTATTCCAGAGTCTTCAAGTTAGACTCACGTTCAGCTCTTCATTTAGTCCTTGTCACGGTCCATCCTTCTTCCTTCATCCGAAAGACGTTCCCGTATAGCTTTGCGACGTTTTCTTCCGTTCGCCTTAATCTTCTATAACTCTTGGTCTTCGTCGCAAAATACTCTTCATCTGGTCCCAAAGAATATTTGATGATTTTAAATTTTTCAGAAATAATCATGGGTGGCTCATTATAAGGGATCCCAAGTAGTTGACACTTTCTTTTGGTGAATTCTTCCTCGTCTTTATCAACAAACTTAAAGTAAGGATCCTTAATCAAATAGTCATCTAGTTCATCAATTAATGACTCATTGCTATCATCTTGAATTGCCTCCCATTCTCTTTCCAATTCCCATTGTAGCCGTCGACTAAGCTTCGTGTAATCATCAAATCGTTCATGCACCCATTCCCAGAAAGTAGTATTTGATGTTCCCTTAAGTCCTTTCAAGTATTTAATTCTACCCTTTTCTTGCAAAGCCTCCGCTTTTTGTGGGCAATCTTCAACATTATCGTACCACTCATAATCTTCAAAGGTTACATCTTTTCCAACCCGTTTCATCCCAATAATACTTCCCCCATTACAGGTTCCGTCACTCTTATAATCACAGGTCGGCCAAACACTACTCCCATCCTTGAAAACGAAAGGTGTACATGTGTGATTAATGTGCTCAAATTCCCATGGTTTATCCCAAACCCATGGTATTTCGTCGTTCCATTCGTAGTACCAGGTGTTTTTGAAATCATCATAAGTCTTGAATCCTGGTAGATCTCCAGTTAGCACATCATTGTCGACTCGAAGAAGGTAGTTAAATTCCTTGAACTGCTTGCACAAGGGTGTCTCATAATCGAACACATCAATGTCAATTCTGAATAATTCTTCAATGCCCTCATTGATTGTTGAATCATGAAGTGACGACCCATAGTCGCTTTCTACTTCTTCGTCTTCACCTCTTATCCAATATACCCATAATGCATCCTTAGTAGCTCGATCCATGCTCTTATGGTTATTAAACTTACTAGCCAACCACTCTGAAAAATCAACATCGTTAGGATCATGGTCAACGTCAAAGCAAGCTTTTCCAATCATATTCCTCCTTATCTCCATGAACTCGTTAAATTGCTCCTTAAAACTACGTGTCAACCATGAAGTCATAATCCGCTTGACTTCATTTGCAGGGGCAAATTGCGGACTACCATATTTAAGTTCAAGCCAATCATTGAGGGAGAGGTCCATCAATCTTACCAACCTGCCATGAAATAGTAACTCCGCCACAGCATAAATTCTTTCATCGTCCAGATAGTTCTCATTTAATCCCCAGTACTGTTCGGAATAAGGCATGTAAGAGATTTGGGTGTTGCCTCCACCACAGCTTTTGTTGCTTGAGTCCATGTATGCAAGATAGAATTTCCCATCATCTTCTTCGATAGTAGTCCAGTTCAATCCTTTGGATTCAATGATAGGCCATAAGAGAAACAGTTCATCTCCAGTGTACCTCACAAATACATCATAAGAGAATACCCCTTTGTCAATGTTGCATAAACGCATGAATTCCTTAAAAACAGCTTCAAGAGGGGTCTCCCAAGAGAATAAATCCGTATCAATCTCGAGTACATTGAAGTTGACATTATCATAAACTTCCATGGATGAGTTCGAAAGCAAGAGCTCCATAGCAAGATATCCGTTCTTTGATATATCTTCCATAGCAAAATCTGTCATCACAAGTAAAATCATCAGTAGGATTTGTTCGCTAGAAGAGAAATTAATGAATATAGAAACGGATATAAGAATACAAATAGCTGATATCTGCAGACGATGCGCCGTATCCAAAAAATTGGATACGCCGTATCTTATAATCGTTAAAATTAAATCAGACTTTATTCAGAAAATAGATACGCCGCTTAGAAATTAGAATGCGCCGTATCTGTTTTAATTATCAAAAATCGATATTTATTTAAAATTAAATGCGTCGTATTAACAAAAGTTAATGCGCCGTATCTTCGTTACGTTTCAAAATATAAGATTTTTTATTAAGAAGATACGCCGTATCGATAAAAATCGATACGCCGTATCTGTTTAATAATTCGAAAACTGTTTTTAATTAAAATAATAGATACGCCGTATCTGCTAAAGCAGATGCGTCGTATGGCGTTAACGTTTAGAAAAAAAATTTATCAAAAACAGATACGCCGTATCTTGGGGAAAAGATGCGTCGTATCGAATTAATTAAACGCGTTGTATTTTATAAAAATTAAACGCAATACGCCGTATCTGAGAGATCAGATGCGCCGTATCGTTCGATTTAGCTCAGTACAACGATAGCAGTATGCAAAAAATAAGAAAAATAAAAACAAATAAAACACACGAAAATAAACACAAATAAAAGCAAACGAATAACACACAAAAACAGAAAATATGCAAAATAGTACAATGAATGCAAATTAATCTAATACACAACAGAATTAGCGGTTAGATAAAAAATTAAAAACCTAATTAAAATACTAATCAAATTAACAGATAATAACAATTCACTCCCCGGCAACGGCGCCAAAAACTTGATGCGTGCGATGTGTCGTTGTGGTTTAGCAGTATTAATGCCTACTCAAGTTTTAAATTTATATTTAGCCGACTTATCAATAACACACACACTTAACGAGCAGTGTACCCGGTCAGTATGAATATAATGGTAAGTAGAGTGTCGATCACTAAGAGTGGAACGTATTATCTAGTTATTCTAATCAGTATTTTAATAAATTAAGTTAGCTATACAACCTAATCTAACGCAAGGGGGTTCAGCCTGAGAGACTGGCACGATTTGGTTGCAATTAAATAATAAACTAAACCAATAGGCACAAATCAGCGAATAGCACACACGTACACAGATAAATACTTGAGACAATAAGAAGACTGTCCTGATAGATAAGTAGTTTGTCACTTGTTTTATTGCTAGTTTTATATGAAGTGTATAGTTCGATGCAACGCACCGAGATTAAGTCCTTTCTCGTTGGTTCTAATCTTATCGGCGAGTAAACCCTTAATGATTACTTATGACTATCCTATTTATCTTTCTTCCTACTTTTCTACAGACGATAGAATGCATAGGCGATCTAATAAATAGGCGAGGGCAGAGGCATGGCGACCCGATCAACGCTCAGCTAGACACAGAGGTTATCAATGCACTAATAAAAGTCACCAAAGACATCAACATATAAACTTTAATTAATGAGAAAGCAGTTTTAAGGGAGTGCAATCTTTCCGTTGTCACATTACACAAGCCACCAATCTTGATGAATTCAAGTTTACTAACACAATAAAACAAAACTACTTAATGAATTAAACACATGCAGCACCTTCTTACAGCTCTTGTATCTTCGTTTGGGTGTGTCTTGTGCTGCCTATTCGACTGAATTCGTCCTAGGTTTCTGTACTTCGGTCTTCTGTCAAAACTTCGGAACTCTCAATTCGTCTGGTCTTTGGGGTATTTATAGTTTCTGTCTGAGGGTAAGATGCGGCGCATCTAGTAAGTAGATGCGGCGCATTGACTTAACTTCGCGTGGGGTCCAAGATTATAATATTCAGGAATATTCGTACACCGCCAGAAGATGCGACGTAACTTCATTTATAGATGCGGCGCATGTCCTCTTGTATCTTGGATCGTATCTGGTGAAATATTGATAGTGATGCGCCGTATGTGATAAGTGAGATGCAGCGCATCTGGAGCAGAATGTCTTGATCTTGTACCTTTCAGTAGACTCTTAACTTCTTGCATGTTTTGCTCCATAATTAGTCCAAAATCACTAAGTTTCACCAAATGCTTGTTTTTATCTGAGAATTACAAAAGTAAACGATTAAGTATCAATCCTCATACATAATATAATAAAACAAGTCAAATTAATAGGATAAATGATGGTAATAAAATTTACTTATTTGAGTTCATCACTAACACATAAACTACATAAACACATAAGAATCCATCTAAATCTACATAACTTTGTCCATAACCCCAAAACAAATATAAACCGACCCTTCGGACCTAAACAAGCCATACGCTACTCCCCAGTCTCCCCACTACCCCCACTCCCTCCCCGGTACCTCGAGACTCACCCTGTGAAGCATTTTGTGATCCCGATGTCCCCGGCAAGCCACTCACTAGCTGCTCGGTAAAACCCGGCTAACTCTTGGCCCAATCCAGCAAAATATCAATCTGTGTCCTTTTCTTGGACAGCTCCTGGGATTGCTTCTGCACGGTCTCCTGCAGCGAGGACGAGGAGGCTTGCTCGCGAGCTCGTGAGGCGCTGAGGGTCACCTTCTGACCACCGCCGGGTAACACTGGACCTACGCCAGGAACATGACCTCGCTGCTTAGCGCCGATCACCTGGCGCATAATATCCAGGTCAGTCATACACGTCCCGGAAGAGGTGTTCTCTGTTCGCATCTGTACCATCTCATTCTGTTTAGTTAAAAAAAAAAACAAGAAAAGTAATATATATAAGTCGTGATTTATTATATTGCATTAATGTGGGTGAGTTTTTGGAAATAAATTATACTTACATATCTAGCCTCGGACACTGGAGACTCAAAGACGTCGCCTCTCGTATGGTTGTGTCTGTAAAGCTCGATCAAGTCTCTACCATCTGTGGAGTGGGTGGGTCGGCTCAATTGTTTATAAATAAAATCAATCAAGACTCACCCAACACTATATATATAAATAAAATGATTAAAAAGTGTCTTACGAAGTTATCGCGTATAACAGCTATCGAATGGGATCCGTGAAGGCTAGAACTCGTGCTCGCGAGCCGGTTTCGCCTGTTGGTCGCCCCAATCCTCAACTTTTTTGGGTCTGACCAGTGCGTCACCTGCTTATTATAACTAATAAAAACTACTCCCTCCGTCCCATATTAAGTGTCCACTTTCAAATTGCACAAAGTTTTAGAAAATTCCACTAACTACATTGTACACCAATCAAATATCATTTTTACCCACTAAAGTCTCATCTCATTGGTTGGAATACAATATGGACACTTAATTTGGGACATCCCAAGATTCCATTGTGGACACTTAATATGGGACGGAGGGGAGTATTATATAAATGAAATATTATTATTATTATTATTATTATTATTATTATTATTATAATAATAATAATAATAATAATAATAAAAAAAAGGTATGAACTTGCTGTAGCTAGAGGTGTGGGGGCCCAGTTGGTATCTCGGCTCCCCACTAATTTCTTGTAAAATCCTATTTGTTTTTCAATAAAGTGATGATTATAATAAAAAAAAAAAAAAAAAAAAAAAAAAAAAAAAAAAAAAAAAAAAATAATAATAATAATAATAATAATAATAATAATAATAATAATAATAATAATAATAATAATAATAATAATAATAATAATAATAATAATAATAAAGTGTCGATCCAGAAATTTACCTGTGCTTCCCAATCCTCAGGTGTCTTGTTCGCCGGACGCTTTTCCTTGATCTCGTCCAGTTTTTCAACCCCACCTTGCCGTGTAAAATTTTGCCTTTTGAATATGTACTTGTTGTCATCGTATCGCTTTCGGAGGTAAGCTTCGATACTTCTGACAATATCGTCTCCATCCGGACCGGCTAGGTGGGAGCCGAGATCAAAGAAATGCTGCAATAAAATATAATTAAAATAAATTTACAAATTTAAATAAAGAGACAAATTTAAATAAATAAACACATTTAAAATAAATAAACACAATAATTGAAAACATAAAAGATAAAAAAAAAAAAACTTACATGGAGCTAGTTATCGATGTGGGCCTTCATGGTCTGGGGAACCTTATCCCACAAATCATTTAAAATTATTTACATCACTTTTACCTGATAAAGTTAAATCATTTATACTTAATTTAAATCATTTAAAATTATTTTTAAAACATTTTAATTAAGTTAAATCACTATTAAATCATTTAAATTTACTTTAAATATTTTGTAAATCCTCTTTAATTGATTTAAAACTTTTTAAAATTATTTACATCATTTTTAACTAAGTTAAGTCATTTATACTTACTTTACATCAATTTTAACTAAGCTAAACAAATGAGCCGAGATGATATGGTTGTACATTTGAGCATTTTATGATGCTCCCGAACGACAACCATTGTGCTTCCTTTAGTATCTACAATCTCCACTGCGTGTTTGAAGACTAAAGAGAGTTGTCGATTCAGGAGGGAGCAGATAAAAGAAAAAAGGCTCACTAGTTAGGAGGGAGTAATAACCTAACTAGATCATTACAGTTGAAGTTCAGAGCTACAAGTATTAGTGCCGTCAGTGCCTAAGATCGTACGCCGAAATCTTCGAAAGAGAGAACTTCAAGTCTGCCTCAGAATCTAGACTACAGAAACTCTGCGCTTCAACAACGTCAAAGTTTATTATTATTGTAATTTACTTTGTTTATAGGTCTCATTGTAACCTTCACATGTGACGATATCTTGGATGGATATTGTTAGTTAGAACCATTCCAGGGTGATCTGAAGAAGCAATGAATAATGGATCATTAAGTGTATTGGTGTTTGAATTCATTTGATTGTTGTTTGGGTTTAGTGGGGGAAAGTTTTCTTGATTCAATATAGGGTTTGAAGAAGAAGCTGCCATTGATGACGTAAGCAAAAGCTTAAAAATAACCGTCAAAAACAGAAAATTTATCAAGAACTTGATCAATCAATGGTGCATAACAACAATTGAATGACCTAAACTCACTTTAATCAGATCAACAACGAATTGAACTAATTAATTTTCAATATGAATCACAAAATTAGGGTTTGATCAAGAGACTGTGCTCTGATACCATATCAAAATTATGAAGCGGAAGTGAAATGTGATATTATTGAAAGTGAAATTGTTGCAAATGAAGAAGATATAATCTTCTTTTATACAAGAAAGTGTATAAATACTATCTAACTAACTCTAACGGCTAGTAACATATATTAGAACTAAATTTACAATTTGGAGATAATTCGTCCTTCTACTTTATGACTTGTAACTAATTGATCCATGTGTTTCCATATGATCAGAATAAAAACAACATTAACATATTGAGACAATACAAATATCTAACAGTAATAAAGTGGTTATATCCTTCTAGGTTATTTTTAGTGAAGAAAAATGTATGTAAGTGATGGTAAAGTTATATTTATCAAAGTGATTATTTGTTTTACTTTAATTTGTTCTTAAATAATTGTCATAAGAAAAGAAAAAACAAAAAGAAAACATCATTACAAATTGTATTTAAACACAAACTTTCATTTTATATTACAAAGGGATTTTCTAAAATATGCCCCGAAGGCACATGTTTGAGCTAATAAAAAAGTCAAGTACTAGTTCATTAAATAGAAAATTACATGTAATTATAGTAATTTTTAGGTATATTTAATGTTAATTAATTGCATTTTATAATTTTTATGGAAAGTATCTGATTAATTATCACACTTTAACATGTGCTTGAGGGCGCACTTTAGAAAAAACCCTATTACAAATTGTATTTAATACACATTAATTAAACTTATAAATTACTATAATTAAATCCAATTTTTAATTAAATAAACTCAAACTTTTTTTTTATAATCACCTTAAATAAATTTGAGGGCACCCGTTATACAAACTTATTTTTAAGTTATAAATTTTAGTAGTAAATGATTAATTTAGGATAACCTAAAATAGAAGTGTTGAGGGTTAATATGGAATAGTATACATTTAACCGAAAATAAATGTAAAAAACTAAGAAATAAAGATGCAAATCAGGAAAGAGTTAAACAAATATCTGGATTTTTGGTATCCATATAAAGATGTTTGGCCTTATTCAATTATATTTATCCTAAAAATCTTTGATCTAATCAGTAAATTAATATGGCCATGCGAACTTTTTATTTTATTTTATTTTATTTTATCACTTAACTATAATCATTTGGTCATTTGTTTATTAAAAAAAATCTTACTAGCCCTTTTACTCTTACCAGTAAAACGTGTTTAGACGTTTTGCTTGTTTGTTTTTTTTCTTATGAGTCAGACTCAGTTAGACATATAACATCTTACTCAGTAAAAAGTGGGTGACTTGTCTTACTACCTCTTACTCGATAAGAGATTGAAGACTCGTGTTAATATAATATATTTGATAGTTTATTAATTATGTTATATTACATAAGTTACTTAAATAAATTGCAGAAACGAGCACTTAAAATCAGTCGGACAATTAAAAAAAAAAAAAAAAATAAAAAATTATTTCGTTCAGATTTAGACTTTCTAGCCACCTCTTACTGGTAAGATGTGATAGTCAGATTCACACCTAAAACATGTTAATGAAACAAACACACCCTAAGTTATACTTGAACTATAACTCTAAAAACTATGTTTCATAATAGATATTGTTTGAAATATGACGCTATTATTTCGAAATAATTACAAAAGAAGTTTCTAATGACCTTCTCAAAAAACCACTATAAAAACACAACACATAAACCTCAAAAACCTCATTCACCACTCGTGCTTCATAAACTAAAAATAGATAAGTGAAGTGGTGACATCAAGAACATCATTAAAAAACATCATCATTCATCACTCATTTCATTTGATCAAACAAAAAATGATGAGTGACATCCTTAATGTTCCAAACTTTGGTATGTTTCATAATTCTACAATAAACCCTTTGCTAAATCCAGTTTTCTTACATGGGTGTGTTTCTTTGATCCACTTCTTGTTTTTGATATTTATATTTATTAGCGGAAATAATTCTTGACATAATTTGTGAATATTTGTATTTATTGTGCATTAACCGTTTCCTTGTATATCGTTGATTCTCCATAATTATAGGAGAGATTTTGTATCTTTTCAATTATAAATAAATCCTCATCAATCTCTCCAAATCATTGGAGGTTGATTTCTCACATGGTATCAGCCTTTTTCCTCCTCTCCTTCATTCTCTAATCTCCTTCCTAGGACCTCCCATGGCTTCCCAAATCACCGATACCACCTCAAGCCCTCACTTCTCCCCTGTCAAACTTTCATCCTCCACCTTTCTAATATGGCGAAGTCATATGACTCTCTTAATGGCCCTTCACAAACTATCTGCCCATATTGATGGCACTTCCCCACCTTCCGAAACCGTTACTACCGATGACAAAACTGAGCCCAATCCCGATTATGCTACCTGGCTTGCTGCAGATCAAAAAGCTGCCCTCCTTCTCCTTTCTTCCTTAACCGAGGAGGCAGCCACAGAAGTGCTCGGCATCACCGGTGCCCGCCAAATCTGGATCACCCTTGAGAACACGTATAGCAATGCGTCTATTGAACGTGTTCAGTCTTTACGGGACTCTCTTCAACAGCTTACCAAAGGCTCGTCCTCTGTTACGGATTTTTCCCGGAAATTCAAACTTATATGTGAACAACTTGCTGCAATCGGTCATCCGGTTGCCGAAACAGACAAGACACATTGGTTTCTTCGAGGCCTTGGTCCTTCTTATGAAAGTTTCTCCATCGTCATTCGAAACATCAAACCGGCACCTTTGTTTCGGGATCTCGTTATCCAAGCAGAAAGTCACGACTTGTTCACTCAAAATCTTCATGGCACCTCAACACCCCCTGCTGCATTTCATGTCCAAAACAAACGTGATTCTTCATCACAAAACCGCGGTCATGGTTTGTATCGTGGTTCTTCTTCTCGGGGCAGGGGTAGTTCGTCTTCTTCTCGCGGTAACAATAATCGTCAGCCCCGCTGTCAATTATGTCGGACATACGGCCACTACGCTTCGGCGTGTCCAGATCTTCGCTCGTATGCCACTCAGTCTCCAACCTTGGATGACTCCTTAGCCAAGGCATTTCATGCTAAGTGTCATGTTACAGAAGACACTCCCGATTGGACCGGTGATACGGGAGCCACGGATCATATGACTCCAACTCCAGATTGTCTTCACCATTCCACTTCCTACAAAGGTAAGCAAGAGGTTATTTTTGGAAATGGTAAGCGTCTTCCAATAACGCACGTTGGATCCTCGAAACTTTGTGATAAGATTAATATTCGTAATGTGCTTGTTGTTCCAAATCTTACCAGAAAGTTATTATCAATAAGCAAGCTAACTGCCGAACACCCGGTTGACGTGTTATTTTCTCAACATTATTTTAATATCCAGGATCGGAAAACAAAACAGGTGCTTGCTCGAGGGAAATGCGTTGATGGACTCTATGTGCTTCAAAATGAACCACAAGCCCTTGTTGCGGGTGTCTCGAATAAAGCTTCTTACGAATTGTGGCATGCTCGTTTAGGCCACGCATCGTTTGATGTCATTTCTATTTTGAATAAATGTGGTTTTTTGTCGGTTACTTCTTTATTACCGAAACCGGATATTTGTACTTCATGTCAACTTGCAAAAGGACAACGATTATCTTTTATTTCAAATGAAAAACGAGCATCTTTTCCACTTGATTTAGTTCATTGTGATCTATGGGGTCCCGCACCTATTTCCTCTACAGAGGGTTATCGTTACTATGTTGCTTTTATTGACGATCACTCAAGGTTTACGTGGCTATATCCTCTTAAAACAAAAACGGGGTTTTACGCGGTTCTACCGATCTTTATTAAACTTGTGCAAACTCAATGTTCGCGCAAAATTAAAATCTTTCAAAGCGATGGTGGAACTGAGTTCGTGAATCACACCGTTCGTAAGATTTTTGAGGAAAATGGAACATTTCATAGGTACTCGTGCCCGTACACGCCTCAACAAAACGGACGTGCCGAAAGAAAACATCGTCATATTGTGGAGACCGGTCTTGCGATGTTGTTCAATGCTCATGTGCCCGCTTCTTTTTGGGCCGACGCTTTTGCTTCGGCAACTCATATTATTAATCGTGTGCCGACTCCACTTCTTGAGAACAAGTCACCTTTTCAAGTTCTGTTCAATCAAGAGCCAAATTTTTCAAATTTTCAGGTTTACGGGTGCCATGTCTTTCCGTACTTACGTGACCATGCCAAGCATAAACTCGAGCCACGAAGTCTTCCATGCATTTTTATTGGTTATTGCTCCTCCCACAAAGGTTTTCGATGCTTGGATCCTACCACCAATCGGGTATTTATTTCCCGAAATGCTCGTTTCAATGAGTCGTTATTTCCGTTTAAAGATTCTCATACAACCACAAACCTCAATCACCTACTGCTCACATCCTTTTGTGAGGACATACCAACCGGCCAAAACAAATCTCAACAACCAAATCAGCCCACCACCCAACCACCAACCAGCCCACTACAAACCAACTCTCACGGCCCACCTGCATCACACTCTTGTCCTATCTGTACTTCAGCCCCTCAACCTACTGAAGCCCATCAACAAACTCACGGCCCATTCCAAAACCAACAAAATAACCATCCTTTAACTACACAACAACCTCAAGACCCCACCGGCTCCTCAACCCAACCCGACTCCTCCACTGCATCCGAACCATCCTCCCCCGCTGCACCTGAATCGTCCTCTCCTGCTGCACCTGAACCACCCTCCTCTGCCATACCCGAACCACACTCCTCTGCCATACCTGAACCACAAATGGTTGCCCCACCCGTATCCAATTCCCATCCTATGACGACTCGAGCAAAAGCGGGAATTTTCAAACCCAAGCATCAACCAGACCTCGCTGCTCTAAATTCTTATGCATTACATGTGGCTTTGACAGCCGCTACGGAACCGCGTGGTTTCAAATCCGCTGCCAAAGATCCAAAGTGGATGGCGGCAATGGTGGAAGAAATTTCGGCTCTTCATAAAAATAACACGTGGACACTTGTTCCGCGACCAACTTCTGTGAATGTTGTGGGTTCCAAATGGGTGTTTCGTACGAAATATCACTCCGATGGCACAATTGATCGGTACAAAGCGCGCTTGGTAGCGCAAGGTTTTACTCAAATTCCGGGATTGGATTATTCTCACACATTTAGTCCGGTGGTCAAAGCATCCACCATTCGCATTGTTTTATCTCTTGCGGTCCTCAACAAATGGAAATTGCATCAACTAGATGTCAAAAACGCATTCCTAAATGGCGACTTAAATGAAACAGTTTTCATGGAACAACCACCCGGATTTGTGGACTCCGGTCATCCAAGTTACGTTTGTAAATTATCTAAGGCTCTTTACGGTCTTAAACAAGCTCCTCGCGCTTGGTTTCAGCGTTTGAGCAAATTTCTTCTATCATACGGGTTTACATGCAGTCGAGCGGATGCATCGCTTTTTATTCTTCGAAGCGACGCTCATATCATATATCTCCTTGTCTACGTGGATGATCTTATCCTTACCGGAAATGATGAAGCCGTTCTACAATCTTTTATATCTCGTCTTAATCGAGAATTTGCGATAAAGGATCTTGGCAAACTTAACTATTTCCTCGGTTTAGAAGTTGTCCACACAGAGAATGGTTTGTTTCTTACACAAGCCAAATATGCCCAAGACATTCTTCAAAGGGCAAATCTGTATGATGCCAAACCCGTACATACTCCCCTTGCTCCGCATGAATCTTTCTCCGCCAAAGGTGTGCCGTATTCCGATCCCACATTGTATCGTTCGTTGGTTGGAGCCTTGCAATACTTAACCATAACCAGACCGGACCTCTCATATGCCGTTAATCAGCTTTCGCAGTTCCTTCATAGTCCAACCGTTGATCACTTTCAAGCGGTTTAAACGTCTCTTAAGGTATGTCAAAGGTACACTTTCCTTTGGCCTTACCTATAGTCGTTTTCATCCTCCCGATATCATTGGTTACTCGGATGCCGATTGGGCACGCTGTCTCGATACGCGTCGCTCCACGTATGGATACTCGATTTTTCTTGGTGGTAACCTTGTCTCTTGGAGTGCCAAGAAACAACCTACTGTTTCAAGATCAAGCTGCGAATCAGAATACCGAGCCATGGCTAATACGGCTGCCGAACTGGTTTGGATTACCCATCTTCTCCGAGAGTTACATGCTCTACCGCCTGACCGTCCAACGCTACTCTGTGATAATAAAAGTGCCTTGTTTATGACCCAGAATCCTGTCTCTCATAAACGTGCTAAACACATTGAC
The DNA here is from genome assembly GCA_021014915.2 of Artemisia tridentata subsp. tridentata. Taxonomy (NCBI): domain Eukaryota; kingdom Viridiplantae; phylum Streptophyta; class Magnoliopsida; order Asterales; family Asteraceae; genus Artemisia; species Artemisia tridentata. The sequence goes on along the minus strand of CP139508.1, from coordinate 512,101,074 downwards.
TTGGACTACCACTTTGTTCGTGAGCTCGTTAACTCGGGAAAACTTTACACCAAGTTCGTCCCGACCAATCTCCAGGTGGCAGACATCTTTACCAAAAGTCTCCCGCGCGCTCAATTTGATGCTTTCCGTGCAAAGCTCCGTCTTGGTCCGCCACCATTCCGATTGACGGGGGGTATTAGCGGAAATAATTCTTGACATAATTTGTGAATATTTGTATTTATTGTGCATTAACCGTTTCCTTGTATATCGTTGATTCTCCATAATTATAGGAGAGATTTTGTATCTTTTCAATTATAAATAAATCCTCATCAATCTCTCCAAATCATTGGAGGTTGATTTCTCACAATATTAGTCTCATTGGTTGTTAAAAGATTAAGGATTGATCGAAACGATGTTTCGAAACAAAGCTTTGGGTGTTTGTATTACAAACAAGCTTTGTTTTGTTGTGTGACTCTTTCAGTTTTTAATCTTGCTTTGTGTTTTTGGAATAGTTTTTATTGGTATAAAAATGGTTGGAATGATGAGAAGATTGTGACACTCTTGCATGGTGGTCTAGGAACACTTGTTTGGTTATTTGTTTGTGTTTATTTGGATACAATTGTTTCGAATTCGTCGACAGAATCTAGGAAGTATCCCTTTGTTTTAAGGTTTTGGTGGGTGTGTTTCTTTACGGTTTCTTGTTATTCACTTGTGGTAGACTATGTTTACTATAAGAAAACAAGTGGTTCAATTTCGATGTTCTTTGTGTCTGATTCTGTATCTAGTTTCATGGGGTTGTTTCTTTTTTCGTGGGGTTGTCGTATAAAAGTGAGGAAGAAGGTCGAGATGGTAATCTTGAGGAACCACTATTGAATTCGGGTTCTGTTAGTAATAAGGGTGAAATTTCATCAACTTATGATAAAGCAAGTTATTATAGCTTGTTAACATTTTCTTGGATGAATTCGGTTATTGCAAAAGGTAATAAAAAGCCATTAGATCTTGAGGATGTTGGAATATATGAATCATATAAATACTATAAACATATATTTACATCAAGAACACGCAGCGGAAAGATCTAATGAACATGTAATTAATTAAGCTAAATAAACACGTACCTTAATCGCGTAATCACCAAGAACAATAAGAACCCTAATTAGGGTTGTGATGTGGATCGAACAACACATGGGAAAAACTCCAAGAATCACAAGCTAAAATAAGCTTGTCACTCGTTCTTGTACACACGCGATAGTAGCGTTCCAATGGGAAAGCTAGGTTCAAGAATCACAAAACAACACCAACACTTGCAAGCAATATAGATCGACCAAGTTCTAGTGAACTTAAAAAGAGGATCGACTATTTAGAGCTAGGAGAAGAAGAGGAGAAAGAAGTTGGCAAGTTAGGGATTCAAGATTAAGTTAAAACCTAAAACACAATGAATTGTATTTATAGACTAACCCTAAAATCCCCAAACTTGCTCCCAAAGAAACCCAAACCGCCATACCCATGGGTTGGGTTGGATCGGCTGGATCTTAACCCACAACAAGGTTTCCATATCCTTCTTTCCTCTTATTGCATAATTAGTCCTTTAACGAGCGTTATCCAAACCCCGTTAAGTCCTAACGACCATTAAGTGTTTTATTGTGAAATAAATAAATATAAATATAAAATATATTTAATTTATTCAAACCATTGGAACTCTCACGTATTGTGTGCAATCCCGAGTCTCGGGTTCGAAACCGGACATACTAATATTAATTCATTAAACACAAACTCTAACAGCTCCCACTTGGATAATGATTAATATTGTAATGACATGGGCTAGTCTAGCTTTAACAGATCCCAATGCCCCCAGCTCAATCCGAGTTGTGGTTCTCCTGGAAAAAACCACGTGATGATTTAATCATCATACTTATCCTTTTGTTACTAACACTGCGTTAATTTGGATATGGATCTTTGTCATTCCATAATTAACAGTAGTTTCTCGTTTATACATAATTGAACAAGATTACCAAAACATCTGAACGTCTTCCAGATAGACTTTGGGTGCGGCCGCACAAACATCTTGTCAACCCTACGAGTGGCCAAGCAGTATTATACTTCAACACAAAGTTGAAGGAACAAATCCTTTATTGACTACGAGCATAACCCTCGAACTTCGCATCACCTCCGAAAATAGCCCTTATAACTACCTTTTACGGATAGCGTTAGACTGCCTTACAGAAAATGAGCTACATCCTCGGCAGTCACCTGGTATCTCAAGTCTGAGGATAAATATTCATGATATACTTGATGACGACGATCCATAAAGTATAATCATGTGGTTGGGATAAGTCCTATATTCAATTTATCCAATATTGAATATCATGTGACATTGGTGTCTCAACCTTACAGTACATTCTACCAATCCTCACATTTGTCTTAATTCAATAATACTCCCATATTATTGATCGACAACGGACTATTTAGAATAACATTAGTTATTCATGGATTTAAACATGCAAATATAGGACACAAATATTAATAATGAGAATAAACGTTATCCGCACTTTATTTCATTAAAATAATAATTGTTTACATGTCCCTTATCCAAATACTAACCAGATCAAGCATGATAATTTCCATTAATGAATTATGCCACAAGTCATGACCACCATACTTGTTGACAAGGCATAAATCAATTAATTTGATCTATCGGAATTTTGAGAATACTTATTTCAATAATGAAATTCTTGTATGTGTTCATTCATCTATCCAGATATTGATACATACTTCATTAAATACGTGACATCCTCATGCACGAATTTATGACAACTAAACTACTAAACCTTTGTAGTTAAAGTATTCTTAATTCTTTATGTATAATGCAACTATGCTCATAACGAACATAACTAGTATACATGGTCTCCTAATAAGGATGAGCTCCCACCATGACTAGTATTGAGTGTCATCTCAATCTTACTAGCATCATTGTATCCAAACAACAATATGCTCTTTTAAAGTTCCGTAAACTTTAACATTTATCGTGTAATGTTTTGATATTTTTAAATCCTTCAAGATTTGAACACTATATCAATCAAGCAATAACTTGCCATATGGTTCATATTTAGAATTTTGGAGCAAATCCAGGCTGAGGATGTAAATTCTAAACCATATCCATTACACTTAGCTATCTAATAATTTATAATTAGATATTAATGTTGTCAATCATCTTGTATTCAAGCATGATACAACAAGCAACATGATTTACATGAATAATCCTTTTGTCAACCTTAGATTTGGTTCATGTCATATCTTTTCAAAGATATGTTTCTATCTAGTTCTTCTAATAGAATATCATGTTCTTTTAGAATCAGTTATTTTTACCGCTTATGTTTATGATCAAATAAACATATACTTCAAGGTTTTATTTTCTATGTGAAGTTTCATTCCTAACTAAGACTTAACATTTAATGTTAACGTCAATAGAATGTTACTTTCCATATGTTATACAACATATATGAAATAAGAAAATAAATACATCACTCCCACTAGCTTTCAGGAATGTTAAGAAATATCTTAATTTTAATTATAAATCAAACTAGATTTAATAACTAAAAATAAGTATATCTTCAAGATGCATGCATTAATCCATTTTCAAATGATTTGCATTTTGTATACTACTAAAGATTATTTCGAATTCAAACACTCCTTTCAATTACTTTTCGTCCTCGCTCAAGTAATTATCCAAGAAAGAGTTTTGACATTCCATTATTAATTTCATATAAATGAAACTAATAATGACAATCATAATCTTTATATATTTAATGTGTTTAGAAAGAATTTCAATCACATTTAATTGCTTAATTGTGATTGATAATCTTTTCACATATTAACTATGTATACAAATTTGTCCATTATGATTTCTACACAAGAATTTAAATCTCTAGGATTTCCATTTCCTTTGCAGAAATTCATTTCCATTCTATAGTGTAACTATAGAGTTTAAGATCAACTATGTTTCCAAACTAGTTATCTTCTTGGACTGCATCTAACTTATTCATAGTATGAGTAATTTGCCAAATAACATTTGCAATTTATTAACAGGCATATCACTATCCTGTAACTCATAACTCTCAACATATTCTACAAATATTTGAGATACCCTTGCGGATCTATGAATAAGAATTCCATCATCTTTGAGATTTAACACTAACATGTTAAATCCTCATTATGGTTTTGCTAGTGTATTCTAGAAGATCACGTATCTTGTAATTTTATCTTATCAAGATAAAACTCCCACTTGCCTTTTGCAATTTATAGATTACCTATAAATGCTTAGCAAATAGAGCAACACAAACTTGTTCTCTTTTGGGACTTTACAGATACAAATTGACAGTTCCTAACCTTAATTTGTTAATAACCTACCCAACAAGTAGTTTAACAAATTCTGAACTTCAATTTTAAGACTTAATGTGATTCAACACATTCCATATTAAATGGTGTCTTTTTGATCTTCTAGGTTGGAGTCTAATTGAGTATTTCCAATTCATACTCAATTTTCTAACCTTGATATCTTTAGGAAGATTAGAAGATATAGTTATCTTTAATCAAACAATTTTTCAAGAGTTTGATTTTCCTAACTGAACATACCATCAATACTATGTATTTCATTAGGATTAATATTGTAAGTTATTCTTACAATATATAAGATAAATATACTTCGTTTTGGCTTACCTATTTACCAACTAAATCAACTTAATGGTACAATAGATTTTCAAAGCCAATTGCATACTTTATAACATAAGTGCCTTTTAGCCCAAGCCACTTAATTTCTATGTCTTACCAAAAGGACATAAACTGTTATAATCCCAATGTACGTTATAGATCATTGATCATCTCAATGACTTCTTGTATATGTCTTAATTAAAAAACATAACAAGTTAACATCTTACTTCAGTATAAGTCTTATAGCAATTAAAGACTTCATATTTATATCTACAATATAACAAGTATATCTAAAGTAATTATGAAATCCACAACTTGGTTTCAATAGTATTTCAAGTTAATTTATTACTTCATATATTTATGTCATTCCAAGAATACATAAACATCTAAATATAAAGTAGTATAAGATTACTTCATTTATTTATGTCATTACTCCAATACATAAATATATACATTATGAAGTAGTATTAGATTACTTCATTTATTTATGTTATTACTCCAATACATAAATATATACATTATGAAGTAGTCTAATTATCATATTGACACTTGTTCTAATAATTATCTAATTTTAGAAATTTGTAAAATAACATAGTTTCATTTCATCAGTCGAGGCTGATAATGATGAAAGTATGTAATTTACCTTGTCATTAATATCTAGTAATGAAAGTAGATATTAACTTCAAGTGTTCCATAAATTAGAATGTGTATAAAACACATTAGAACATTGATCTCTTACCTTACAGTCAAGAAATCTCTTTAAATCATATTCCTTTATGTTGTTGCTTGCACACAATAAGATCTCTCCCACTTGTGCATGGAACAACATCACGTATCGAATAAACAACACGTCAATAGTTTGCTTATTTGATTAATATGATTGTGTCATAGATATAAGTAGATATAGAATCACCTCGTCCAGTAAGGAAACGTACACGACTATCCTTAATACCACAAGTGTCTATAATTGGAAAGTAATCATCTCAAGAGATTCTAGAGACAATTTGAGTTACTGTCAGGATATTAAAATACCAAGACTTGTAGCTCCCACTGAATTTAAGATCACTACATGAACTCATTATCCAGTAATTTCGGCACTATGCTCCCACTGAATTTGACAACATTATAAATGTTCCATAATCAGTAAAAGCAAATAGCGTGCTGCTTACTTTCCTACATCTTTGATGAATCCCTTACGTAACAGCTACTAAGGTACTTCAAAAATGTATTCTACTTTGTGAATGATGGAATATCCATCAATGCAATTAACTTGAAAGAATTGGGTATGCAATTTCTTCCTTAGTTAGGTCTACCATCCCCATCATGGAATGTAACACCTTTAAATGGTTAAAGCATAACAACTAGATCAACTATTCTAGTTAGCCTTTTACCACTTTTGCGGTAATTAGTCTAGCTTCTAATTTAATAACTCCTAACCATGCAATTTCGTAAGAAATTCGCCATGAGTTATTTCTTAGAATTTAGACGATTCTAATTATCCTATTATGCCTTTCTTATCCATAAAAAGGAATAGGATTAGGTCTCACTCTTCACACGGAAAGTGGACTCGGTTTATTCTCTTCAGCAAAAATTGACTCTTTCAGAAACCCCTACGGGTGTAGATCAATTTACTACTAAAAGAATATCCCATGTTTACGGTTTTTAACGTTGCATTAAATACATTAAAAGAATTTTCAAAATTCAATTTAGTATTTTTTTGATAATAACTTTTCAAGAAAATTAAACACCCACGGTAAATAAAATTTCACCATTTAATTTCCATTGAAAATTAGGATCCAAATTGACGCCGTTTCATCACATCAGCTTTGGCTGCTAGCAATGAAAGTGCTCAATAAGGTACGGGATCACCCAATTGCCAATATCCAATTGCAATTCCTAGAAATCTTGGGACTTACATTATATTGCCAACCTCGGTTGCAAAATGTAAGCATGTTTCATCCCCAAATCTTTATGCCTTGGCGCCGTCCCATTACATCAGCTTTGGCTGCTAGTAATGAAAGTGCCCAATTAAGTTCACCAACTTAAGAAACTGTAAATTGACGTCGGTTTATTGCATTCAGCTTTGGCTGCTAGCAATAAAGTACTCAATTTACCCTTAGACCGCACCCTTTGAACATCAACATTCAGCTTTGGCTGCTAGTGATGTAGGATGAAACCTTAGGTGTTCCTTTTAGTAGTTGGTTGGCATATTACTTAAATTTTAAAGGGTATAAGTTTTTGATGTGTCAAATCAAAAAATATGTACAAAGATGTCATGCATTCATCTTTGTATCATATATGTTTTCTAAAAACAATACCGTTTACTCATTCGTAGCTCAAATCATCAAATCTTTTAATTGAGGCGTTGAACAAATTACAACATTGCCTTAAGATGCTTCGTATTTATCGTGGTGTACTTGGTAAGTCTAAAATTGACGCACAGGCGGGCGTAGGGACGACAGCCGCCGAAGCTGGTTAAAACCGTGCCCCTCTAAGGTCACAATTTAATGCGTACCAACTAGAACCCACTTTTTAGTTTGCCAATTTTAGGTCCGCCGCTTCGACCACTAAATACAGTCGCAATCAATCAACTAAAAAATTATGATTTTCTTGCTAAAACACTTAATGTAGTCAATTAATTATTGCTAGTCTCGCCTGGGAGCAAATTACCGTGCGAAGCGAACCACTGTCGGCACATAAGACTTGGCAATAAATAAAATTACTACGAAGGTTTCATAGTTATTAGTCTTATTTATTTTTATTATGAAAAATTACCCTCTTTTGTAGTTTACAATCCATCATAATATAAAACACAAAAGATCAAGTAATTCACAAAAATAAATAAACACATAATAACAAATATATGATCATCCACGATATCATATAGCCACATGCAAACCTTTTTCAATAAATCCTAATTAATAATTCTATGTGTAATTTAAATGTATGTAATTAACAAAACTCCCATTGGTTTTCGAGCTCATTGTACCCAATGGTCCACAGACGCCAAAAAAAATTTGGCCGCGTAAGTTTTAGTTAATTAGATACCACATTGCACATAACTTATTAATTAATATATATTGAGGTCTTCCCCAATTTAAGATTTATTTAAATCATGTGACAAATAAATTCAAAACAATAACATACAAATCCAACCATGACAAAATATGCAAGATCTTTTCATGGATACCATATTGATCACATAATCATGTAGTCCATATTATTAATCAATATTAAACTTGTACGTGTTTAATTAATTTAGTGACATCACTCACGGTATTCACAAATTAATCCCTAAAAATTTCATGCAATCCTAGGGTTTCTATCAAGATTTTAAATCAACCATAAAACCCTAACCAAAATATGTAGGTGTCGACCCATGGAGGGTGTCGACCTACTTTTGGAAAAAATTAGGGTTTAGAAACCCTAAAAAAATAATTACATGTATCTATTCAAGATTCAATTTTTAGGTTTTAGTAATTAATTACAAGTTCTTAAACCTGGCTCATGATGCCACTGTTGGAATATATGAATCATATAAATACTATAAACATATATTTACATCAAGAACACGCAGCGGAAAGATCTAATGAACATGTAATTAATTAAGCTAAATAAACACGTACCTTAATCGCGTAATCACCAAGAACAATAAGAACCCTAATTAGGGTTGTGATGTGGATCGAACAACACATGGGAAAAACTCCAAGAATCACAAGCTAAAATAAGCTTGTCACTCGTTCTTGTACACACGCGATAGTAGCGTTCCAATGGGAAAGCTAGGTTCAAGAATCACAAAACAACACCAACACTTGCAAGCAATATAGATCGACCAAGTTCTAGTGAACTTAAAAAGAGGATCGACTATTTAGAGCTAGGAGAAGAAGAGGAGAAAGAAGTTGGCAAGTTAGGGATTCAAGATTAAGTTAAAACCTAAAACACAATGAATTGTATTTATAGACTAACCCTAAAATCCCCAAACTTGCTCCCAAAGAAACCCAAACCGCCATACCCATGGGTTGGGTTGGATCGGCTGGATCTTAACCCACAACAAGGTTTCCATATCCTTCTTTCCTCTTATTGCATAATTAGTCCTTTAACGAGCGTTATCCAAACCCCGTTAAGTCCTAACGACCATTAAGTGTTTTATTGTGAAATAAATAAATATAAATATAAAATATATTTAATTTATTCAAACCATTGGAACTCTCACGTATTGTGTGCAATCCCGAGTCTCGGGTTCGAAACCGGACATACTAATATTAATTCATTAAACACAAACTCTAACAGAGGACATCCCTCAGCTCTCAGACATTGATAGTGTGAGAAAAGTGTTTCCTGTTTTGTTAAATAAAGTAGAGTCTTTAAGCAATGGGAGTACTCAAATTACAACATTTGGTCTCACAAAAGCGCTATTCTATATCGTGTGGAAGGATGTTGTGATCACGGGTTTGGTTTAGTATCTTCGTTGGCTAGTTTTGTTGGTGCTTACCTCATAGACTCATTTGTTCAATACCTGAATGGTATCCGAGCTTATGAATACAAAGGTTTTGTTTTAGTGGCTGCATTTTTCGTGTCAAAGATTATAGGGTGTTTCACACAACGACATTGGTACTTTAAGCTGCAACAAGCTGGAATTAGAGCCCGTTCTGCTATTGTTGCCATGATTTACCTAAAGGGTTTGACCATTTCTGGTCAGTCAAAGCAAGGGAACTCGAGTGGTGAAATCATCAAACAAGACAAAACCACCTCATTGGTTCACAAATGAATTAAAAGTATTCTGGTAAAAGTAATTGGACAAAACTCAGTTATATGAATTTATACAACCAAATTAGTTTCTTAACAGATGTTCGTAACTTAATCACCTTTGTGTGCTCATTGCTTCCCAGTCATGGAAACTCCGTGCTGAAGGAAATTAATCAAACATTAGGATGGATAGCAACACATGTATTAATTTAAAATTGGAAATGAAGTGAACATAAACCAGAGAAAGTACCTGTTATAAATTTATAATACTTATTTGTGACTTGGCTTCTGAAAGTATTGGCTGAAGCATGATAAAAGAAGACTCTTGGTTTTGTTCACTTCTCTATGTAGCTGAAGGATACATATGTCGATGTTTGTATCATGGATGTAAAACCATAAGACTGAAGCTGCCATGTAAACCCAACGATACGCAGACCTTCCAGCTGAAAAATGCTCTGTGGAAGATGACTTATTCCCGTACCTTCTATATTTAGCTCTTTTAGCTGTTTTAAACTTCCAATTTCCTCAGGCAACTTTTCAACTAGAAAACAGTAGGGGAGATAGAAATATTTCAGGCTTTTCATCTGACAGATGCTGTTTGGAATATCTCGTAAAACTATACACTCTGTTAGGTCTAGCTCCTCTAAACACTGTAATCGGCCAAGATCCTCTGGTAATTTCTCAAGATGCCAACAAGATTTAAGTATGATAGCTTTCAGATGCATCAACATACAAATGCTATCTGGAAGATTTCTAATCTTCGTAGATGAAAACATTAGCTCCTCTAGACATTCAAACTGATCAAGGTCCCTGGGTACCTCCGGAATACCGCCTTCAAGTGTAAGCTTTCTTAAACCTTGTAAACTACAAATACTACCAAATATACTCTCAATGTTACTGCAAGCACAGAGACCTACAGAAATAAGCCTTTCAAGATATCTGAAGGAGGAAGCTGGGTCTTCTTTATAATAACACGAAAACTTCAAATTTCCAAAATTATTGTCATGGTGCAACTTCCATGCATCTCTGGGCTCTGCAATCTGTTGCAACTCAAATAAAGACGAAACCTCACACAAATCACGCTCTTTGTCAAACACAAAAGATGTAAACCTCCCACAATCACATAAGCTTGAGATGAAAAGCTTTTTCAGATATCCACAGGGAGCATCAATTTTTATTGAATTATAACAATCCACAAGATCTAACCTTTCAAGAGTCGGAGTCAGCCCAAGGTCAAGGGTCTTCAACTTTGAATGACTATGGTTAAGAGTCGGAGTCGGGTTTACACTTTCAGCAGACATTTGAAGTTCTACCAACTCAGTACATTGTTCGAGTATTAGCGTCTTAAGATTCGGAGTATTCCCGAGGTGAAGGTTTGTCAACTTTGAATAACTGAGGTCGAGGAGTGCGAGCTCTAGACTTTCGGCAGGCATTTGAAGTTCTGCCAAATCATTACAGCCTTTGAGTATTAGCTTCTCAAGATTCGGATAATTCCTGAGGTCAATGGTCTTCAACTTTGAATGACTGAGGTCAAGATATTCGAGCTTTAGACTTTCAACGGGCATTTGAATTTCTACCAAATCATTACACCCATCGAGTATAAGCTTCTCAAGATTCGGAGTATTCCCGAGGTGAAGGTTTGTCAACTTTGAATAACTGAGGTCGAGGAGTGCGAGCTCTAGACTTTCGGCAAGCATTTGAAGTTCTGCCAAATCATTACAGCCTTTGAGTATTAGCTTCTCAAGATTTGGATAATTCCTGAGGTCAATGGTCTTCAACTTTGAATGACTGAGGTCAAGATATTCGAGCTTTAGACTTTCAACGGGCATTTGAATTTCTACCAAACACCCATCGAGTATAAGCTTCTCAAGATTCGGAGTACTCCCGAGGTGAAGGTTTGTCAACTTTGAATCAGTGAGGGTGAGATATTCGAGCTTTGAATGATGATCAGCAGGTATATGAAGCTCTTCGAAATCAAGACAAGATTTAATAGTCAACCGCTCAAGATTTGGAGCCAACCTAAGGTCAAAGGTCCTCAACTTTGAATAGCTGATAGTGAAGAACCTGAGCTTAGGAAGAACCTAACATAAGTAGAAAAAACAATTAATATTGGTGCAATGACAAACCAATAGATATATATGATCATAATGAATCATGAAAAACAACAATTTAATTCTACCTTTTCTTCTCCATCTTCCCAAAGTTGAACAATATTGCTCTCAAGCATTTCAAGTTCAACAAGATATTTTCCTTGAAATGTATTCGGTAAACTCGAAAAAGGAAATCTATGCCAATTCATAAATCGTAAGGAATTTGGAAGGTATTCGCTAACTTTATCAAATTGAACAATATTGCTATTAGAATAATCATCTTCGAGATTTATGTCAATAAAATTGAACAATATTGCTATTAGAATACTCAAATCCGGGAAATCAGAGTATAGACATTTTGTTGCTTGGGTACCCTGAAATCGAAAAAATAAAAACCACCCTTAATTTTTGTCGGAACCCTAAATTTCAAAACGCCCAAAATCACTGAAAACATGATCAAATTAAGAGTGAATGAAGATGATATAAGGCGATTTGAATGAATTTTTAATTGATTATTAGAAAGAGAAACTGAATTTGGGGAAAACTTTAAAGAGACAAAGAGGAAGATGAGAATTGTTACAGTATGTGTTTTTTATTTGAAAATTGACACCAATTTTTATTTTGTCTCATATAATACCTAAAAACATAGATAAACTAACGGAGTTAGAAATTTAGGACCGAACCCGAAATGAACGTTTCATTTTAGACCAAACATGAACTTCTCAAACTATTGGACCAAAAATGAAATCCCAGCTTAATTCTTACCAGGTCATTAGTCAATATATACTCAATTTCCTCATCAACCCACAATCGGCTATGTCTTTGAGGTTCCTCGGGGTGTGACCGACGGACAATATTCCTACCCATTTCTTCTAAATGATCATGCATCCCCAAGCACAATATTCCTCTCCAATTCTTTAAAATAGTTATAAGAGATTTCTGCTCAAGAACTCTTAAACCAACTTCAGCATGAAATCCACGGCTTTCAAGCACTCTAATTGCATTTTCTTTGTCCCTACCTTTTAGTATGCATGCAACATCTGTTGTCCCAAAACTAGATCGATATATATATAAAGTTGCAAATCAATTGAATAAGTAAATTATGTTTTATTGTTCTAATCTTGTAACACATTGTATCGATACATATACAAACATATATATAGGTTTTGGATCGGTATCATGAACCGACACAACCTTTCATGCCCTAACCGAAATAACTACTTTCTATAACTGCTATTCGGTTGCAAAGTTTCTATCTAACGAGTTTAGTCCTTCAAGTTCTAACTATTACAAATGAAGCATAAGATAAAAGATTATTCGGTCTTCATTCTCCTCCTTAATCTTGATCGTTGCTTCTCTTTAAATCTTGAACTCCGAGCATCTGTCGCATTGTCGTGAACTTCAATCTTGGTAGAGCCTTTGTTAGAATATCTGCTCTTTGTAGTTCTCCGCTGATATGTTCCACATTGATGTGCCCATTCTCTACGCATTCTCGAATGAAATGATAGCGAATGTCGATGTGTTTACTTCTTCCATGAAAAACTGGGTTCTTCACTAGTGCTATTGCTGAAACGTTGTCTACCTTCAGCGTTATCTTCTTTTCTTCACTTCCAGTTAATTCACTAAGTAATCTTTTCAACCATAAGGCTTGACATGCTGCTGCAGTAGCTGCCATGAATTCTGATTCATATGATGATAGCGCCACTGTCGGTTGCTTCTGAGTACACCAGGTAATGGGTGACTCTCCAAAATAAAATACTATTCCAGTAGTTCCTTTTCCTTGATCAGTGTTGATTCCATAACTACTGTCGCTGTAACCTGTAATCTTGCAGCCGCCTTCTTTCTTGTAAATTATGCCATGCTCCTTTGTTCCTTTGATATATCGAATTACTTGCTTTACCGCCTTCAGGTGGTGATCCTTTGGATCTTGCATAAATCTGCTGAGTAGCCCGACTGAATAACTAAGATCTGGTCTTGTATGTAGTAAATATCTGATACTTCCTATTAAGCTTCTGTAGTAAGTTGCGTCAACTGAGTTTCCATCTTCCGCCTTGACCAACTTAGTACCTGGATCCATGGGTATCTTCGTATCATTACTATCCGTCATACTTGTCTCCTTTAAGATCTTGTTAATATATCCTGTTTGCTTGATTGTAATCTCTCCTCCTGTCTGTGTAACTTCTATCCCAAGGTAATAAGCTAACAATCCTAAGTCGCTCATTTCAAACTTTTCTTCCATCTGTGATTTAAATAAATCTAATTCTTTCTTTGGAGTGCCCGTGATTATCAAATCATCTACATAAACTCCAACTATAATCGTAGAATTCTTGTTTCTCCTTGTATAGACTGCTTGCTCGAGATTACACTTCTTAAAATCTAATGACTTTAACGTTTGATCAAGCTTCATATTCCAAGCTCTCGGTGCTTGTCTTAAGCCGTATAAAGCTTTAATAAGCTTATAGACTTTTCCTGAATTTTCTGGTTGTACAAAACCTTCTGGTTGTGTAACGTAGACTTCTTCCTTCAAATCTCCATGTAAAAATGCCGATTTTACATCTAAATGGTGTACTTGCCATCCATGATTTGCTGCTACATCTAAATGGTGTACTTCATCCATGAAGTCTATTCCTTGCTCTTGTACATATCCTTTTGCTACTAACCGTGCCTTATATTTGATGATATTTCCTTCTGCATCCCGTTTGGTTTTAAAAACCCACTTAAGTCCTATTGCCTTTTGGTTTTCTGGCAATTCAGTAAGAAACCATGTGTTGTTCTTGTTGATTGAATCCAGTTCAATCTCCATGGCCTCAATCCATTTCTTATCTACTGATGCTTCTTTATAATTACGAGGTTCTTCTTCTGTGAAAAATAGGCTTGGTGCTTCTACTACACGTGCATCCTTATAAATTTCAGTTACTTCCTTTAATCCTCGTACTGGTGTATCATCAAATCTCTGATCTGAGCTTTCTAATGAACTAAAAGTAGCTGCTCGTTCATCCTCTTCTGAGTTAGGTTCGTAGGTATATGTTGGTGGGGTATGTGGTGAACCTGGATCTGGTATTGCATCCGGTTCTAGATACGTAAAATCAATATCATCATTGATTACTGTGTTGACTGGTGTAACATTCTCAGTGTCAACTCCCTGTTCCACAAAACTAGCCCAAAATGTGTCTTGTGTACTTGTATCTTCTCCAATCTTATTCCAATCCCACGGCTTCGTTTCCATAAACTTAACATCCCTACTAACGTGTTTCTTCTGTGTCATTGGATCATATAACCTACATGCTTTTGATCCTTCCTCTACTCCTAAGTAAACCAATGGTATGCTTCTATCATCCAGCTTCTTCAAATGAGGTATTATTATCTTTGCATAAGCTGTGCATCCAAATATTCTTAGGTTCTCTAAGTTTGGTTTTCTACTGTAGAGTGCTTCATATGGAGTTTTATCTATCAGGGCTCTTGTAGGTACCCTATTCAATATGTAAATAGCATGTCTAACTGCTTCCGCCCAAAAAATTAAGGGTAGCTTCATAGCTTTCATCATACTCCTAGTCGTTGATAACACTGTCCTATTTCTTCTCTCCACTACTCCATTCTGTTGTGGTGAGTAAGGTGCTGTCAACTGACGTGCTATTCCATTTTCCTTATAGTACTGTGTGAATTCATTTGATGTAAATTCACCTCCTCTATCTGTTCTTAGCATCCTCACTTTCAATCTTAACTCCATTTCTATTTTCTGTTTAAATTCCTTAAATGTACTAAATGCTTGATCCTTTGATTGTAGAAAGTAAGCCCACATAAAACGTGTACAATCATCTACTAACAAGAATATTAGTTTCTTGCCTGAGTGTGTTGCTGGACTTATAGGACCACAGAGGTCTCTATATATCAAGTCCAACGGGTTCTTAGATCTGAATTTAGCTTGGTTTGGAAATGGTGTTCTACTTTGTTTTCCTAATAAACATGCATTACAGATTTGTCCTGCATGGTTTATTCTAGGTACTCCATCCACTAGACCCTTCCTAGTCATCTTGTCCATAACATGAAAATTTAGATGACCTAATCTAGCATGCCATAACCATTCTTGGTTATCTATATTTGCTAAGAGACAAATAGGTGTGTCTATTTGTAATCTAATACTGTAAAGTCTATTCTTAGATCTTTCTACTTTCATCAACAACTTCATGCTCTTATCATACAAAGTCAATTTATCTCCGTCCATTATCACCTTACAACCTATCTCCGTAAGTTGTCCTAGACTTAGTATGTTGCTCTTAAGGTTTGGTATATAATATACATCTGTCACTACCTTATGTTCTTGGTTCTTACAACCTAATAATATAGAGCATTTTCCCTTTATCTGTACATACGATCCATCTCCAAAACGTACTCGTCCTGTTACGCTTTCATCTATATCCTTAAAATGACTCTTAGTTCCCGTCATATGGTTACTTGCACCGTTATCTAAATACCATATGCTTGCATCCTTTGAAGCATATTTCCCTGGTTGAATTTGGCCTTCATTCAACAACACTCCCTCGTGTTCGGTTTCGTGCATAGTCATTAACAGTGATGGTTCATCGTCTTCTAAGATAAGGTTTGATTGTTCCTGAGTTGTTGGTTTTGATCTACATTTATTCTGAAAGTGTCCAAGTTTATTGCAATTATAACACCTTACGTTGCTATAATCAAACTTACTCGAATTCCTATTTTGGTTTTCCTTATGATTCGAGTTGTTCCTATTCTTATTTTTGTGCCAGTTTCTTCGTGAAAAGTTCGATCTACCTCCACGCTTGTTAAAACTCTTTCCTTTATCTGAGTGTTCGCCATGTGCGAAAAGTAAGTTATCCTGGCCTTCAACTTGTCCTCCCTTTCGAAGTTTTATCCTTTCCTCAAACGCCTTGAGTTTTCCAATGATTTCATCTAGGGTTATGTCGTCTAGATCATTTGTTTGTTCTATGGATGCTACTATCTGAATGAATCTATCTGGTGTGGAGTCTAATAGTTTTCTAACTAAAAGTGATTCATCTATAGTTTTCCCTAGTTCTCTTGCCTTCGTGACATAGCCGTTTAACTTGTCTGCAAATGCATCCACCGTCTCATCTTCCTTCATCTGAAGTGAGTTAAACCCAATCATCAATGATTGTAGTCGTGCTTGTTGCACTTTCTCTTCTCCAACGTGTCTCTTCCTTAATGATTCCCATAATTCCTTAGCTGTCTTACAACTCGCTACTTGTAAGATCACATCTTCGGTTAACGCTTGGTATAAGAAAGCAATTGTTGCTTTATCCTTCTTATCATCTACGTCCGCCTTATCCTTATATTCAATAGTTTCCCATAAACCTTGTGCACCTAATATTGCCTTAATTTGTATAGCCCATACCGTGTAATTTGTGTTTTTCAATTTTGGACATTGGTATTGTGCAATCGGTATTACGGTTTTTGGTGTGTTAGATGTGCTAGTATCATCACCGGCCATGTTAAAAGTGTTCCTTATTATTTTCACTTTCTAAATCGTATGAGAATGATTTTCTTAGTATGGTATCTCCTAATATGGAATATATATATAGTTTCCGAAATTCCTAAATACTACGGGATCAATTAATAGTTTTCGGGATTTTTCTAATAGTATAAACTAATATGATCTATACTATTTTAATATAAAATGAAATCCAGAAAATTGAAACTTGTGACCTTGTTAAATTTGTATTGAATACGAGATGTATTCGTTGTTCCGTATATTGTAATCGGTCACCAACTTGTTCTTATTTTCACGCGCCTAATTCCCTTTCAAATTTTAGTGCCTCGTTGCTTTTCCAAATTGCTATTCGACCCCAAAATTCAATCAACTCTTCTCGGTTTATTTTGTTGTTGTCGCTGTCCTTGTTTTCAAGCCAAACAAAAAACTGCACAACCCCTTCTAATCACTTGTCGAATCTGCTTGTGTTTCCTTTTGCCAACGAGTCTATATTCCAATCTTGCGCTGCCTTCACTCGGCTTCTGCTGCCTTCACTCGGCTTTCCTTTGTTACTGCTGTTGTCGAAATTGTTGTTACTGCTGCCTTCACTCGGCTTCTTTTGAATTCGACACACAAATAACCAAATACCACACCGCACGTTATCTTCTTTGTGTGTTAAATTTGATCTCGGTATTGAGATCACGCAGTCTCCTACACACAACCTTGTGTTACCACACCCTGGTAACAACACCGAACCCAAAATAAAGTTTGCTGCGTTCCTGGTTCGTTCCAATGAAACAACGACAGTCACTTGTCTTGTTTCTTCCCCGCGTTGTTGTTGTCCCTGTGTTCTTGCGACACAAAACTCCACACACTCCTCTTTCCAACGTATACGTTTTAATCTAACAACAACGTCTCTTCGCGCTTCTAGAATTCGCGTTCCACTATGCTTTGTGTTTTTTTCTTCTTAACCGGTTCCTACACAAAGTCTTCACCGTTCTTCCTCAACACCAATTCACTTTGGATGTTGTACACTTGCAACTTCTACGCAAAACAGATCGTGCACTATCTCTTCTACGCGTTCCTTATTCACACTTGTTTATTTCCTTGGAAGAATTAAGAAAACAAACGTCCCCTTGCTTAACGAAAAAGACCAGCGAGTATCTTCTTCTAAGCGTATCAATGGCTTCCTTTGTTAAGGTTTTTTTTGATGTTTTTACTGATTGTATTCGATGTGTGTAAAACCTTTGCTCTTGATGCCAATTGTTGTCCCAAAACTAGATCGATATATATATATAAAGTTGCAAATCAATTGAATAAGTAAATTATGTTTTATTGTTCTAATCTTGTAACACATTGTATCGATACATATACAAACATATATATAGGTTTTGGATCGGTATCATGAACCGACACAACCTTTCATGCCCTAACCGAAATAACTACTTTCTATAACTGCTATTCGGTTGCAAAGTTTCTATCTAACGAGTTTAGTCCTTCAAGTTCTAACTATTACAAATGAAGCATAAGATAAAAGATTATTCGGTCTTCAACATCTAGGAATATTTCCTTGTAATCCTCCTCTAGATCGATATAGCTTAATTCCAATTTCTCGAGAGTTTCCTTTAACGGAATTGTTTTTAGTCTTTCTATGGCATCTATCCAAAAATGCTCACTTCGACCACATAGAAATGAACCCATAACTTTGATCGTTAAAGGAAGACCATCAGCATATTGTAAAACTTTTCCAACTAACTCTTCGTACCCTTGAATCGGATTCTCTCTTCCAAACGCATACCTCCTGAAGAGGCAACCCGCTTCCGCTTTAGATAACAAAGTCACATTATGAATCAAACTCACTCGGTGGGCAACAAGTACTTGTTCATCTCTTGTTGTAATTATGATTCTACTTCCCGGCTCAAACCAATTACAGTCACCGGCTAACGCCTCAAGTTGGTCTTTATGATCGACGTCATCTAGAACAACAAGTACCTTTCTACCACGCATCCTCTTTTGCATCATACTTTTTCCGCCATAAATATTGCTTACTTCAATGTTTTGACCATTTAAAACATCTGAAAGTACTTGTTTCTGCAACTCCTTTAGACCCGCCGAAGAGGCGTTTGAAACTTCTCTTACGTTTTCAATAAAGCTTTTACCTTCGAACTGAATGGACATAATATCAAAAATAGCTCTTGCCAAAGTTGTCTTCCCCGCACCTCCCATCCCCCATATCCCTAGCATGCGAACATCACTAACACCAGGTTCTAAGGATGAAATTACTTCGTTTACAAGGGTCTCCATGCCTATTAAATCTCCATCAATGCTCGAATTGATGAAACATAACTCTAGTGAAATCTCTTCAACGATTTTCTGTATGAACTTAGCTTCATGCCTATATGTTAAAGAAAGATTCATTTAGCTTGTGATAATTTCCGAACATTTTTAAATCTATAATAGTGACATAAATCATATATGAAGTAAATGGTGATATAATTATATATGATATGTAATAAATAGTGAATGAGTAATAGATGTGTTTGTTAGGTATGGGTAAACTTTGTACTGTTCGAAACTCGTCGAGTCTACCAGAAAAACACGCTTCTTCAGTTCCTCATAAAACAGCTGAACGAATGAGGTTTTAACATGTTGAGGTTACCCGGGGATGGCCAGCATTTTTGACTTAGATGTACGCGGCCTCACCGGGTTAATCCCGGGAGCTTTTCCTACCCTTCCCCGGACACCCCCAAATGTACACACCTAGCTAGGTAGGTTTGAACCATTGACCTATTGCCAATGGCCTTACCACTAGGCCTAATGGTGGTGGATAAACAATTATTTCAACACATAATAATTTGTAATTTTGAAAAAAAAAAAAAAAAAAAAAAACCTTGTTCATGGACATAGGCAGACCATACGCATGAACTTTTCACTGTACCACCCAAATTTACAGAGGAAAGGTAAGTGTAAGTGTAAAGACGAAAGAGAAAAATAATACCACTCACATTTAAACTTGTTAAAAAGTGTGACTTGTTAGCATGACTTGGTACTTTGGTAGTGTCATAAACAGTTGCTATATAAAAGAGCATGTGGTATATACAAATGACCACCACTAACGCTTCCTTTTATAACATTGCCCAACCACGGATTGTTTGACGAAACGTGACAAATGACGGACCGGTTTGTTAAGGAATGACGAAGATTGACGACAAATGACACAAACCATCCGCTCTTAGAGGTTGTTTGCTAAAAAAATTATTTGCATAGATATATTGAAGAAATTTACCCATTAGCAATGCTTTTCAACTCAAACCCAGCCAAGTCAGATGCTTCTTTCAAAGCCTCTCTCCATTTTCTTGCAGCTTTTTCGTCTTTATGTTTTGCAAATGCAACTCCAACTGCCCCAGTTTGTTTGCGTACTTCAGTGGGCTCCACATCATAGAACACGGGGTAAGCAGTGTGCTCGTCCATCGTCTGGCATTCCATCATCTTAGCAAGCTCATCCAAACACCATGATGAAGATGCATAGTTTTTGGAAAAAACAATGATGTAAAATTTGGAGTCTTCAATGGATTTGAAGAGATCATCGCGGATCCTTTTCCCTTTCTGGATGTTCTCATCGTCTCGGTAAGTGAAAATGCCTTTATCCATAAGAGCATGATAAAGATGATCGACGAAGTTTTTACGGGTGTCTTCACCCCTGAAGCTTAAAAAAACATCATACTTAAAGCTATTTTGAATGGATGAAGATGAAGTGGACACCATTGTTTTTGGTTCAGATGAGTTTGAAGACGATTTTTCTTCTTTTGGTGCAGCTGAGTTTGAAGAAGATGCCTTTGAATAAAAGTACTAATGGATAAAGACCATTAGCATTAGTGTTAGCATTAGCATAATACCTAATGAAGTTATGGATGAAGGATCGGAGGAGAAACGTATGTTGCTGAAGGACATTTCTACAAACTGATTGCAAAGAAAAGTGAATAATACTTGATAATGTGAAGGTGATTGTGTTCGTGTTTGTGGGGAAATAAAATGTAAATTAAGTGGAGAAATAAGAATTTGGTTGAAGCTGTTGAAAGAGTTTATGTGAACAAAGAAAGTCGTTCCAGATGCAATGATGTGTTTATGTTTGTTGATAAACAAAAGCCACACACATGGTCTTTTGGTCAATGAAAAAATAAAGATAAAGATTCACTGTTTGAACTTTCAAACCAAATGACCAATACACACACCAGGCGCTAAGCTGATTACGTTACAACGAAATATACCCATTATTTTATATTAAGGATGTTGCTACCAAGGATCAATGGTCAATGTGAACGTGATCTTTTTGTGTGGAAAAACTTTGGAATGAGATGGGGTCTCAAAAGACTCTTTTTGTGCAACAATAATGATAGCCTCGAGATCTGGAGTCGGCCCAACATCTTACAAGACTTAACACCTCGAGATCTGGAGTCAGCCCTTTTTGTTTGGTGTCACATGGCAAAAGTTCTTCCAAATCACAACATCTTACAAGACTTAACACCTCGAGATCTGGAGTCGGCCCAAGACAAAGGTTTTTTAAATTTGAACCATCAAGGCTGAGGGATTTGAGCTTTGTACAACGGAAGGGCATGCAAAGTTCTTCCAAATCACAACATCCTACAAGACTTACGCTCTGTTATTAAGTCTAAATTTTAAAGAATATAAGGGGATGGAATGGGAAGAGGAAAGGAAGGAATGATAGTATGAAAAAAGTGGTTTTTTTTTATTTGTGTTCTTGAGTTTTTATTATTAGTTGCAAGGAAAGGAAAGGAAAGAAAGGTACCAAAATTACCAAGATACCCTCAAAACATAATTTATTTTTATATATCTCACATCTTAGTTGGGCAAACATTCTTCATGTACAAGACCTACACCACATATATTTAGTGATTTTATGCAACTTTAAAAAGATACAGATTGTAAATTCAAATGCAACTCGTAATAGTAATCACCATGGCTTGTCAGTAATTCAGAATTTGCTGTTTAAATGCGACTACTTCGGTAATTAAGCAAAAAATTTCATAAAGAGCTTTTAATGAACAAACTACAATGTGGCCAATACCCAACTCAAATCAACTGGTAATAGCAACACCACAATGTTAACTACAATGTGGCCAATACCCAACTGAAATCATTTAAATGCGACTACTTCGGTAATTAAGCAAAAAATTTCATAAAGAGCTTTCAATGAACAAACTAGAACTATTAGGCTAAGCATGTTGTGTATCCCACGTTCGAGTGAATTGTGATGTCAACATGGCACATAACTTAGTAGAAGTATCAAATTGTCTAAGATGCCGCCCCAGAAAAAGCAGAGTGAAAAAGTCGTGGACCATAATCAGTCTCATCAAAATCATGCAATTCATGCTAGTGAACAAATAAGTATGAGAAATTTCTGTTATTTCCAGTAATGAATAGAAATGTGCATGATTAAATGTATCATGAAATGTACCAATCAACAGATATGAGACATAATGAAAACATAAATCAGCATTTAATCTTTGATAAATAAACCAGCATAACGTAAGACCCACAAACTAAGAAAAACAAATTCACAAAGGCCCTCAGCCCCTCACACGAGAGTACTTAAACAAAAACCAAAGACTCCTTAAAAAACAATTAAAGTAGGAAGCAAGAAATAACAAAAATAACGAAGCGACCTTCATCAAACCACGTGAATTACGGCTAACTGTTGAGTTCTCGCCATGCGAATTAAGTTATAAACATCCATGTTGCTATTGTGAACAGCCTATAATGTGATTATTTTGAAGTATATAAGTTATCATAAGAAAAAATGAGCAATAACTGATAGTAAAGATTTAAAATCACACCAGCACACAAGATGTATATAACCCATAAAGAAGCATCATATATTATACAGATATTAGACAATGAAAACTTACAAACATCATATACTATACAGAATATCGGACAATGAAAACTTACAAACATCATACAATATACAATACAGAATATCAGGCAATGAAAACTTACAATCACATTAAGCATTATACCAATCAATACATATAAAATGCTATAATTTCCAACAAGGATATTAGACATGCCATTATCTTCAAAAAATTTCACATTTTTCGCCTAATGAGTAATGATAGTTACTTTTCAAAGCATTCTTAAGAACGACATAAAGTCTAGTACAAGAACTTCCAAGGCTGAAGTCAAAGATATGAGTCCATTAGGGGACGAATGCAGCTTGGAAACATAGTTTGGAGCTATTTCTACTATATTTTTGGGTAATCACTCATAGTATATAGGATTGGGAGATTTTTGTGGTATATTTCGTAAGATTCAAAATATAAAGCTCACAAAAAAAAATGATAAGGTTTTTGGTTTTGTTTGTTACAGTACATCAGAAAAAGTGCAAAAATATAGCTGAATAACACTTCGATTATGAATAGAAGATAGGAGTGGACTGGGCAAAATATGATCTCAGCTCTCAGACACAGGCGAAATGTTCATGAGAAAGTTCTATCTTAAAGAGAAACCAACTAGATTACTAGATTATTACAAGAACTTCCCAATCTTTCTGCAAGTATAAAAAAAGAGGTTTTGACGATGTAGGTTTGAAGTAACAAACCCTTTGCACGTGCACCCTCATGGCTCCTTCACTTTATATTCAACCAACTGTTTGCTACTGGACTAAAATAGTGTATAAAAAGCAGACCTCAGTTTTTTATTGAATATAATAAAAGTTGAGTAAAGGGTTAGGTTATTTTACATGTTTATGATATTTTCATAATATATTGGTCAAAGAGGGATAGCAGTGGTCCAATTTTGACAAAACTCACTAGCACACCCATAGAGTTCAGCACTTACCTTCAAGATCCAAGTCATCTAACCTAGCAAGTATCTTTGCATATCAATAACGCAAAGTAACCAATTTTAATTACACGGTCAGTATGTGGTCACACTCTAACCAATGTGATACCCGGTACTCAAGCCTCCTTCGTACTACTTTAACCACCTCATAGGTGTTCTATGTTCACCAGAAAAAAATAAGTTTCACTAGTACATTCAGGAGCTCCGGCGTCTACTTTTTTTCAACCATGCCGACGTCATGACGTCGGCAACATACCTTCTCGACGTCATGTCGTCGGCAACAACTAGTCGACAGAGACACGTCGGCAACGTCCATACCGACGAATGACGCCGACGACAGAGTGGGACCCACATGTTTTTCGGTCAAACGTTTGTTTTTGTTCGACAATTTGTTACCGACGCCGAGTCGTCGGTAACATAATAAATATTTAATGCCTTAATTAGATTAACTAAATAAAGTCAACTAAAGTCAAATATTAACGTAAATGTCGCCGACGACAGTTTGTCGGTATAATTTGCAGTAGTCAACGAAAAGTCAACAAAATTGCGAAATGTTGCCGACGTCATTTGGTCGGTACAGTTTGCAATATCAAACATATGCATTATTCTACCGACGACATGGCGTCGGTATGGAAGTTATATTGCAGCTGCGCAGCAGCCTGCGTAGCTGCACTGCCCAGATTTTTGCCGCAAAAATGTGCAGCAAAAATCTACCAATTCCAGTTTCAATCCTGCTGTTATAAACCACACATTCCAATACAAACAACGGCTAAAACGGCTATAAAGTTTATAACGGCTATATATAACCACTAAACACTTAATAAACTTTACAAAACGGCCATAAACATTATAACACCCTCAAAATACATCATAAAGTTTACAAAATGGGTGTTATAATCGCTAAACCTAGCTACTATATGTACAAATGTTGCAATATCCTAAGTGTTCAAAGATAATAAGATTGGGGTCGTCAAAAATATAGTTCCAGAGACAAAACAACACAAAATAATACCTCTACAGCCCAACGTCGTCATCCTGATCATCATCATCACTCCCGCTGCTAGAGCCACTCTCGCCGCCTGAGCCACTCGCGAGAGCGCCTGAGCCGCTCCCTCCCGCGCCGCTCCCACTGCAGCCTCCAGCGTCACCTCGAGAACCAACCTGGCTAAGAAACGCGTCCCAGTCTGGGTTCCTCGAGATATAACGTGTCAACAGCTCGAGCTTCTTCTCAGTTTTCTTAGCTTTCTTCTTCTCTTTTTTCCTCTCTTTCTCAGCTTCAGCCAGACTCTTTTTAAATTCATCAATCTGCCCCGTAGCTTCAGCAAGCTTCCCTTTAAGCTCGGACGTACCTATAAACGAAATAATCAAAATTTAAAAACGGTCATTTCAATACATATATAAGATGCGTCATTTAATATTATCCAACTGTACATACCTGGTGGAGCTGGAGGCGGCATGTCTACCCGTGGCCTCTTCAAGTAGGGTACCACCCTGCCGACGCCGGGTATATGACCACGCTGCTTTCCCCCGATCACCCGAGCAAATATCTCCTCCTCCGTGAGGCACAGCTCGTCTTCTGGCATATCAGATCTAGGCTGCCTCAGCCGGACCATCTCTTCCTGTGTAGTTGAAAAAAAATGAGAAAATTAATATATTAGTCGGGTTAATTACTAGATTATGTTTCAATAAATCACTAAGTGCGTGTTTGGAAAAAAAATAAATAAATAAAAAACGATACTTACAAACCGAGCTCTAGCCTCATCCTACAACCATGCACCATTCTTGCAGTGGGTGTCAAGATATGTATCGAACATGGACGGATACTGGTGGTCCTGGCTCCTCTCAAACTGTATAAATATATACACATGCATATAGGATGAAACAAATTAAAATGACAAATCAAACACCATATATATTTTACTTAGTATAAATAATTTTAATTAATATATTATTAAAATTAAATAATCTTATAAAAATAAAATGTGTCTTACATATTCGTGTCGAGATGCCGCAAATGACTTCGAACCGTGGCGGCTGAGAATCTTGTTCTTCTTTCGATTCTCTTTGTTCACAGCCGATCTTTTCTGGGCCGCCTCCGACATGTACAAATCGACATACTTGTTCCACTCAGACATCTCCAAGCTCGGAGGAGGATTTCTTCTGATCTCTTCCACTCTAGCAGCCCCACCCTTTCTTGTAAAGTAATCGCGTTTCATATCATATTTATTGTCACGGTATCGTGAAGCGAAATACGATGTGAGCGCCGAGCGAATGGTATCCCAGTCTGGTCTGCTCCTGTGGCGTTCCAAATCGAACATAAGCTGCAATCAAATATAGTTAAAATTAATATAAAGATATAAATAAATAAACAAATTTTAATAAATGTACACATTCAAATAATTAAATATAGAGATATAAATAAATAAACAAATTTAAATAAATATGCACATTTAAATAAATAAACACGATAACATAACAATATATATAAAAGGAAAATGAAATAACTGACCCCGAGCTGTGGAAGGAAGTCAGCCGTCTTCTCCGGTTCTATATCGTACCAGGAGGCATAGGAGAGAGGCAGCCGCCGAATGAGCTCGCCGACATAATTGCTAAACCATGCCGAGTTCGGGCCCACATGAGTGTAAGTCCCCTTATCACCAATCTCAAACTCAATCGACTGTGGGCCACCATCTCTCACGGCGTTCTTGAGCTTCACATTCTTATTTTCTTCGCGTGGGCGCTGCCTACCGCCACTCTGATCTCCCCTACCCCTGCCTCCCCTGCCTCCCCTCCTCCCCCGACCTCCTCGGCGGGGTCGCCCTGATCCTGCAATTGGAGTGAGTGGAAACGTCATAAAGTAACTTATATAGATATATGTATATGTATGTATATACATATATGTATATATATATATATATATATATATATATATATATATATATATATATATATATATATATATATAATCACACAAAAATATAGATATATGTATATATATATACACATATATGTGTATACCTATATGTATATATATACACATATATCTATATATATACATAATATGTGTGTGTGTATATATATATATATATATATATATATATATATATATATATATATATATATATATATATATATGTAATCTAGAAATTCTTACCACCAACACGGTGCCCGCCCTCAATCTGACGGGTAGGGGAAGGTGGTGGATCACCGGCACCGTCACCGCCATGACTGCGCGCAACTGCTGCTGCCATCTGTAAAAGTACAAGTTGAGTAACATATAGAAATTCGGGAACAAATTAACATAAGCATGCACACATTCAAATACATACACATTCAAAAGAAATATACACTTTTAAACAATCCATAACAATTTCATTA
Source organism: Artemisia tridentata subsp. tridentata (assembly GCA_021014915.2). Classification (NCBI taxonomy): domain Eukaryota; kingdom Viridiplantae; phylum Streptophyta; class Magnoliopsida; order Asterales; family Asteraceae; genus Artemisia; species Artemisia tridentata. The sequence continues at coordinate 512,073,858 of CP139508.1, read as the reverse complement.
AAATAAGTGTCGTTTTACAAGTTACATTTTAAGATCAATCTGCACAATCACAATCACTATCATAAACAACATTAGTCGCAACTTCAACTTCATCATCAGAATTGTTTGCGACTTCATTATCAGAATCTACTAAATCATAAGGATCGTCGTCTTCATCATCAATAAAATCATCGTCGTCATCAACAGGAATGATTGGTGGTGGTGCCTCAACTAACGTTGATTCACCATCGATATTTAAGGTTTCAAGTTCCAAATCATTCAAATTAGCAGACAGTTGGAGATCGGATGAGTTGTTGCCATGTATCACATCATCATCGTCTTCTACCACGATGACATCCCAGGTTGTGTTGTGATTTACTTCTTGGACGACCTTCCAATGGAGTGGTCGTCTGGCAGGATCTTCAAGGTAGAAGACTTGTTTTGCTTGTGTTGCGAGAATGTAAGGTTGATCTTCGAACGCATAGCTACATGCCAAAATTTGTGTCATGTTGTTTCTAGTGGTAAAACGTTGGACTCTACGGTTTTTGTTGCTTAAGTCGAACCACTTAACTCAAAACAACACAACTTTGAACTGGGAATATGCGAACTCCAGAATTTCTTCTAGCTGACCATAATACATTTCTCCCTCCTTCTCACCAGGTGAACAAATTCCGCTGTTCTGAGTTGTACGTTTTATATCGCGGCTGTGTACGACAAACCTCACACCGTTGACTACGCAAGAGTTGACTGAGATTGGGGTCGGTGATGGTCCACAAGCCAAAGCGAATAAGTCGGGAGTACAGCTTGGGTCATCGGCTATGTAAAGTTTACGGATCTATGAAAAAGATAAGAATAGATGGAGATGAGTAATAGTTGTTATTTATACATGGAAATACATACAATAAGTTTAACTTCGTCTCAAACCAGCTCGGAAATGCTTGTTGCATGTCGATATCAGGAAATTCCCTGAAAATATTCATGATATTAGAATAAATCGAAAAGATAACTTGGGAAACAGAAATTTCAAAATATAAACGCATACCTCTCGAACTCGTCCATGTACTTGTCGATCTCAGGACTGTTGTGAAGTACATACCATATCACTCTCTTCATTTCTTGGAGACCTAACTTAATCAATGTCTCTTTACCAGAATTGGTACATAGTGATCGGAACACCTGGAAATCACTTGTTGGGCGAGGACGGTCCTGAGATGCAGCGGGATGATTAAATTTTGTCCCAACACCACGAAAATAATGAGAACAGAAAGTTAATGCTTCATCTGCAACATAACCCTCCGCTATTGAACCCTCCGGCTTAGCTTTATTTTGGACATAGTTTTTAAGCTTCTTCATGTATCTTTCAAATGGATACATCCACCGGAATGAAACAGGCCCGCCTTCAATAGCCTCTTCAGGTAAATGCATAACCAAGTGAATCATAATGTCAAAAAAAGCAGGAGGATATATTTGCTCGAGACTGCACAAAATATTGATCAACTGGTCTTTAGCTTTCACCATGTCTTTCACCATCAAAGTTCGGGCGCAAATTTGCTTAAAGAAGAAACAAAGCTCGATCAATGGTGTATAAGTCTGTGCGTCCAAGTATTGCTGAAGTCCATAAGGAAGTAAGCGTTGCATCATTATATGACAGTCATGAGACTTCATGCCCGTTATACTGTTATCATCTTTGGTCACTTTTGACTTGAACTTGGATCCGAAGCCATCTGGTAGTTTAACTGTTTTGATGTATTGAAAGAAGAATTTTCTTTTATCGGGTGTGAAGGAGTACTTTGCATGAGGCTTCGAGCACTTCCCATTTTGTTTGTTTCCGAGCCACAACTCCTTACGAATGCCCAGAGCTTGCAAATCTTGTCTTGCCTTCGCGGTGTCTTTAGATTTGTCATTCATTAACAAGGTGTTCAAGATACTCTCCAACACATTTTTTTCGATATGCATGACATCTAAATTGTGTGGTAGAGAAAGAAAAGACCAATATTCAAGATCGTAGAAGATAGACCGTTTAGTCCAGTTCAACTCGACTGTATGATTACGTTTTATCTTCCCACCCCCATAATCCGAATATTTCCCCGGCACACGTGTGGGCAATGTCGCAAGTTGAGTCAAGATATCAGCCCTAGTATCTTTTCTAGGAGGATCTTTATAATCGGGTTCACCATTGAATGTCGTACAATCCCTCCTCCATTTATGGTTTTTTTTTAAGAATCTTCTATGACCAACATAAGCTGTTTTGCTTATCACACGCGTAGCCGGAGTGTCTACTTTGCATGTAGGGCAAGCGTAGTAACCTTGCCCTTGCCAACCAGACAAACTACTTCGAGCAGGAAAATCATTGATGGTCCATAAAAGCATCGCTCTCATGTGGAATTGAGTGCCTGTAGCAGCGTCCATAGTCAAGATACCTGGTTTTTTCCATAATTCCACAAGGTCATCAATCAAGGGCTTCAAGTAAACATCGATGTCCTTCGCCGGTGATTTAGGGCCAGGAATCAACAACGTCAGCATCAAAGAAGTCTCTTTCATGCATAACCACGGAGGCAAGTTGTATGTTGTTAATATAACCGGCCACATGCTGTAAGTCTGACTAAGGTTTCCGAACGGATTGAAACCATCAGCAGCCAACCCTAATCGAACGTTTCTTGGTTCTATAGCAAAATCCGAATATTTATTTTCAAACTTCTGCCATGCTTTACCATCAACCGGGTGTTGCATCTTACCGTCCGTAGACTTTTCAGTAGCATGCCAAGTCATATGTTTTGCAGTGTGAATAGACTTGTACAAACGTTGTAGTCTAGGAATGATAGGAAAGTAACGCAACACCTTGTTAGGAACTTTCTTCCCCGTTGTTTTATTGTCTTTCCATCTACTCGTTTTGCAAACCGGACAATACTCCAAATCTTCGCCATCATCCCCCCGATATAGAAAGCAATCATTTTCACAAGCATGTATCGACTCGTACCCTAACCCGACCTTTTTAAATGTCTTCTTTATATGATAGTATGACGGTGGGAGATTGTAACCTAACCTGGGCGGAAATACCTCCTGGAGAAATTTTAGCGTTTTGTTAAATGAAGTATCACTCCATTTACCGCTGACCTTGAGATGTGTAAACTTTGCCATAAAATCCAATGTTGTCATAAAGTCACAAACCGGGTACAGAGGCTGGTTGGAACTTGCAAGTAACTCTTCATACTCGTTACGCAGAGGAGGTGTCGCTGCTTGAGTAGGCTCGTTACTTGTCTCGCCAATATTTCCATGAGTCGGCTCATTATTCGAAGGAATATCAAGAATATCATTTTGATCATTATTCGGAGGAATATCAAGAATATCATTAAGGCACGCACCCATGTCACTCATCTCACGTTGTGTTGTGTTATCAAGAATATCATATTGATCATTATTCGGAGGATCCGGTTCACCGTGATCCTTCCATTGTGTATAAGTTGGGTCCCACCCATTGTAGCCTATGTGGTATTTAAGACCTTCAAGAGATACCCATGGAACATTACGAAAACGACGACACGGACATTTTATGTTTCCGGAACTATTCAATAACGGTTTGCAATGATCGAGGAAGGCGGCAAGACCATCAAGAAATTCTTTTGAACCACGATGCTCTATACGGGTCCAACTCTTATCAATTATCATAACTGCATTTTTATGATGCAATCGGTTATTATATGCACTTAATTAATGATTACGAGTTGTTTTGTTCACCTAGCGCAACTATGGAAGGCAATCCTAACCCACTCTTTGAATGATTCGTCCCATATATGAATGCGTATAACTGATTTAATATTTGAGAAAATTTCGGCAGCATTTTCCCTCAACTCCCCAAATATGTGCATTAAGGACATATTCGTAGGAGTAAAGGAGAAACACTGTCGAAATAATCTCAAATAGTAAATCAGTTATACGCATCCATATCCTAAATGAGACAAAACATTCAAAAAGCAGTCCCAAACAGGGGACTTTCCGAAATTAATTTCTAATAAATTAATTCCGGACGGGTTTTCTATAGGATGATTAACTTCGTACGGGGACTTTCCGAAATTAATCACTAAAATCCTAAAACATTCACAAAAGTCTAACAATATGATAAAGTTATGATAAAGTTAAACAATTAATAGAATATAAATACATGTTACACTTTTGCAATTGATTCACCACAAAACGTTATGATAAAGTCCAAATCACAGTCCATATGATAAAGTCCAAATGTTACACTAATCGAGTATTAATCCCAAACAAGAGCATTCAATTCTTTAACGAAAAATCAGACTCTATTGCAATAGATTTATAAATGATTTTCACGTTTACATGAAATTCAAATAGGACATTCTAAATAGAATGTATATTTATGTTTCTATTACCTAATCAACATTTTAAACACAACATTTCACAAACATTTCACGCAACATTTCACAAACATATATAACAACATACTGTCTCGGCAGTCTCGGGCTCTTGGCTGTGGTCTCGGGCTGCAGTCTCGGGCTCTTGGCTGTGGTCTCGGGCTGCAGTCTCGGGCTGCGGTCTCGGGCTCGGGCTCGGGCTATATTAAAAGAGAGCATATTAATATATAAAAAGTTATAAAAAAACTGTTGTCGGTGACATGTCGTCGGGATACCAAAAGTTTAAAAAAAATAAAAAAGGGACAACATTACCTCTAAGATTAAACAAAATTAACAAAAAACAAAACTAATAAAAATCAAAATTACCTGCTGTGGTGTCTCGGCTGTTTTGTAGAAGAAGAAGAAGTGGGGAAGAAGAAGAATTAAACAAAGGAGGGGTTGAGGAGTGAATTAAACATGAGAGGAGGAGGAGGAGGTGCACAGTGGTGCTCGTGTAGTTGTGGTGGAGCTGCGGTGGTGTAGGAGGTGGAGCTGTGGTGTCGTAGGTGGTGGGGTGTAGTGATGGTGGAGCTGTGGTGGAGCTGGAGTAGTGGTAGTGGTGCTCGTTAATCGCCGGCGAGATGAAGGAGGTAGAAGAATAAAAATTATACGTTTTTTTTTTCTAAGTGTTGACCAGATCTACTTTTGATATAACTTTTAATGTTACCGACGTCATGTCGTCGGTAACGTAAAAGAATTTTGTCGTTTATGGTTTGGCGGGACGTATAAAATTTTGGTGAAAATTTTGGCGGTTATATTACCGACGACAAGTCGACGGTAATATTATAAATACTTTTATAAAATTATAAGAAATAGTTTTATAAAATAAAAAAATAAGTAGTTAAATTTTTTATTTATTATAAATACTTTTATAAAATTAAAAAAAAAAATAAAAATAGTTTTATAAAATAAAAAATAAGTAGTTAAATTTTTTATTTATTATAAATACTTTTATAAAATTAAAAAAAAAATTAAAAATAGTTTTATAAAATTAAAAAATAAGTAGTTAAATTTTTTATGGTTATACACTAGATGTTTAACGAACGAGCCGAGATGTTATGGTTTTACACGAGATGTTTAACGAACGAGCCGAGATGTTATGGTTATACAAGAGATGATTAACGAACGAGCCGAGATGTTATGGTTATACACGAGATGTTTAACGAACGAGCCGAGATGTTATGGTTGTACACGAGATGTTAAACGAATGATCCGAGATGTTATGGTTTTACACGAGATGTTTAACGAACGAGCCGAGATGTTATGGTTGTACACGAGATGTTAAACGAATGATCCGAGATGTTATGGTTGTACACGAGATGTTAAACGAACGAGCCGAGATGTTATGGTTATACACGAGATGTTTAACGAACGAGCCGAGATGTTATGGTTGTACATGAGATGTTAAACGAATGATCCGAGATGTTATGGTTTTACACGAGATGTTTAACGAACGAGCCGAGATGTTATGGTTGTACACGAGATGTTAAACGAATGATCCGAGATGTTATGGTTGTACACGAGATGTTAAACGAACGAGCCGAGATGTTATGGTTATACACTAGATGTTTAATGAACGAGCCGAGATGTTATGGTTATACACGAGATGATTAACGAACGAGCCGAGATGTTATGGTTATACACGAGATGTTTAACGAACTAGCCGAGATGTTATGGTTGTACAAGAGATGTTAAACGAATGATCCGACTGGTTATGTTTGTACACGAGATGTTAAACGAATGATCCGAGATGTTATGGTTGTACACGAGATGTTTAACGAACGAGCCGAGATGTTATGGTTATACACGAGATGATTAACGAACGAGCCGAGATGTTATGGTTATACACGAGATGTTTAACGAACGAGCCGAGATGTTATGGTTGTATACGAGATGTTAAATGAATGATCCGAGATGTTATGGTTTTACACGAGATGTTTAACGAACGAGCAGAGATGTTATGGTTGTACACGAGATGTTAAACGAATGATCCGAGATGTTATGGTTGTACACGAGATGTTAAACGAACAGGCCGAGATGTTATGGTTATACACGAGATGTTTAACGAACGAGCCGAGATGTTATGGTTATACACGAGATGATTAACGAACGAGCCGAGATGTTATGGTTATACACGAGATGTTTAACGAACGAGCCGAGATGTTACGGTTGTACACGAGATGTTAAACGAATGATCCGAGATGTTATGGTTTAACAAGAGATGTTTAACGAACGAGCCGAGATGTTATGGTTGTACACGAGATGTTAAACGAATGATCCGAGATGTTATGGTTGTACACGAGATGCTAAACGAACGAGCCGAGATGTTATGGTTATACACTAGATGTTTAACGAACGAGCCGAGATGTTATGGTTATACACGAGATGATTAACGAACGAGCCGAGATGTTATGGTTATACACGAGATGATTAACGAACGAGCCGAGATGTTATGGTTATACACGAGATGTTTAACGAACGTGCCGAGATGTTATGGTTGTACACGAGATGTTAAACGAACGAGCCTAGATGTTATGGTTGTACACGAGATGTTAAACGAATGATCCGTGATGTTATGGTTTTACACGAGATGTTAAACGAATGATCCGAGATGTTATGATTGTACACGAGATGTTAAACGAACGAGCCGAGATGTTATTGTTATACACTAGATGTTTAATGAACGGGCCGAGATGTTATGGTTATACACGAGATGATTAACGAACGAGCCGAGATGTTATGGTTATACACGAGATGTTTAACGAACGAGTCGAGATGTTATGGTTGTACACGAGATGTTAAACGAATGATTCGAGATGTTATGGTTTTACACGAGATGTTTAACGAACGAGCCGAGATGTTATGGTTGTACACGAGATGTTAAACGAATGATCCGAGATTTTATGGTTGTACACGAGATGTTAAACGAACAAGCCGAGATGTTATGGTTATGCACTAGATGTTTAATGAACGAGCCGAGATGTTATGGTTATACACTAGATGTTTAGTGAACGAGCCGAGATGTTATGGTTATACACGAGATGATTAACGAACGAGCCGAGATGTTATGGTTGTACACGAGATGTTAAACGAATGATCCGAGCTGTTATGGTTGTACACGAGATGTTAAACGAATGATCCGAGATGTTATGGTTGTACACGAGATGTTAAACGAATGATCCGAGATGTTATGGTTGTACACGAGATGTTAAACGAACGAGCCGAGATGTTATGGTTATACACTAGATGTTAAACGTACGAGCCGAGATGTTATGGTTGTACACGAGATGTTAAACGAACGAGCCGAGATGTTATGGTTATACACTAGATGTTTAACGAACGAGCCGAGATGTTATGGTTATACACGAGATGATTAACGAACGAGCCGAGATGTTATGGTTATACACGAGATGTTATGGCGCCAAAACTTCCCTCCAAAAGATCTATTTTTTTTACCATATATAACAGTTAGCAGATCTGCTCTTAACCACACAAACACATTATACACTCTCAAATCCTCACAACCACAAACGCACACTGTTATCATGGTGAAGATGGCGGAATTTGAAGCTTTTTCTTGTCCTTGTGGACGAGGAGACGTAATTCTGCGACAATCGCATCGACCTCACTCCCGTGGTAAACAATACTATGCGTGTCCTTTATCCAAGGTGAACAATTACATACTTTTTTGTGTGTTATTTAAATAATTTGGTTAGTCGTTAAAAATTGTAGTTTTTACTCTTTAACAGGGTGGGACAAAGGAGTATGGATGCGATTTTTTTTTATGGAAGGATGAACGACTAGCCAAAATGACCGCTTCTGTTGGAGCTTCAACGCCTCCAACTCATTCCGCAAGACCATCCACAACTCCAACTTGATACACTGTAGGACCTTCAACATCAAGTCCTGGAAATACAGAGTGCTCAAACTGCATCAAACTGAATCACCAGATAATGGTACTCAATAAAATGCTAGAAGCGTATATGCATCCAAACAAACACACAACTGATTCAGCTGCCTTACTTCACGACCTTTATAATGACATGGTAGGTGATATGGGAAATCTTCGTATGTAGGTTGTTGTTGTTGCTGTTATTGTTGTTGTTGTTGCTGTTATTGTCGTTGTTGTTGTTTGTTGTGTTATTGTTGTTGTTTAATAAAATGTTGTTGTTGTTGTGAAAACTGATGTCGAATGTGCTTTATATTTTTAATTTGTACGCTTTAATGTTGGAGGCATTGTGAAAACTTAAGTATCCATCAAGATTCAACCATAAGGGGTCGTTTGGTTTATGATGTCCAAACAGGGCCGTTTGGTTTATGTTGTTTTCTTAACAACAGCCCACAAGAGCCGTTTGGTTTATGCTGTCCAAACAGGGGTGTTTGGGATTGCTTATTTCCTGCACCAAAAGGGTGTTTTGGTTTATGACCTTATTTGAAGAAACAACATCACAATTAACAAACACGAATGCACACATTTTATTTAAAACACGCAAGAGTTCTCAAACGAAAAACTCAACAACCAAACAAAACAACGCAAACTAAACAACTCGACAACCAAACGAAACAACTCAAACTAAACAACTCGACAACCAAACGAAACAGATCAAATGAAACGACCCGTTTATTTTTTTTTTTTGCGGCTACTTCCCGCTTTGCTGGAACTCGCACCATCTTTTCCTTTCCTTGCTCTCATTTCCTTGATACGTGCAAACGTAGCTTCGAGATTTGTTACTCTATTTTCCAGATTACCAAACGTAGCTTCGAGGTCCAACCTGCTTTCAGCTTCATCGTCACCTCCAACAGCAGCAGCAGCTTGTGCTTCAGCAGCACGTTGAGCTTCAGCAGCATCTAGCTCTTCCAAACACTCTCTATAGTATGGCTGTCTCCTCAACCATTCCAGAATCTTGTCTCTCTGCCACGGTGCACAGTTCGCATAAGAACCATATTCATCAAAAATTTCCCAGCCCCAATGAAGTATAATTTCATTATACAGGAGCTCGTGTGATAAAGCCTTCGACCATTCCTGTTCCGGCGTTAAACCATCCATTGTTATGTGTGTTTTTTGTGAGAATTTACGTGTTTTGTGATAATTTTATTATAGGATATATATATATATATATATATATATATATATATATATATATATATATATATATATATATATATATAATTTTATTGGCGGGGTGGATGGAAAATTTGGCGGGAAATATTGCCGACGTCATGTCGTCGGCGTCGTGAAGGCGGGAAAAAAAACCCGCCCAATTATTCGCTATAATTCACACGCGGGAAAAGTCAAAATTTTGACTTAAATAGTTACCGACGTCATGTCGTCGGCGCCGTTAAACTTAAGGCTTATTAATTATTAATCATTCGCTAATCCCACGCTAATCACAATTATTTGTGTGTTTATATCCCGCCGACGACATGTCATCGACATTATTTTGGCGGGTCAAATTCCCGCCCATTTTTTCACCAGGTTTAGTGAAAGTCAAACATGTTTTTATGATATCGACGACATGTCGTCGGTAATATTCTACCTTAAAAATTCAACGCAACCTTGGCTGGGTCAAGCTAATTTTTTGTCGTTTTGCGTATGGTGCCGATGACATTGGGTCATCGGCATGGTTTTAGTCGCCTGTTGTATGTTTTCTTGTAGTATTTGTATAGCTCAAGTATATGCATGTCACATTTTAGACGCGGGTCTGTCAGCAACACCAGACATTACAATCTACAGTTTCGAAGGAAAGACAAAAAGATGAAACCATAATGACCCAAGGTTAACCAGGATATAAAACTATTTCTTAAATAAAAGAAAAGAATATCTTCACAAACTTGTTCTATTCCCTGACCTAAACCCAAGGTGGGTACACTGGCCTAAAGCATGTGGGCACTTGGTGAACGTAAATTGACCACCACTTGGGTCACAGTAAGAGGAAATTACAAGTGGTTCAACTATTCCAGTTGATAGAGGAATGTGACTCCTTCACATGCCACTCCTGTAAACATCACTTATTTGGATTGGGGCATATGCATTGCATCAGAAAAGACTAACGTGAACCATGAGCAAAAAAACTACATCATTACATGCTCAAAAAACAACAGTGGACCAGACTGGTGACTGAAGAACTCGATCACAATAACAACAATAGAATATCAGAAAACTTAACCTAATGCTAAAAGCTCACAATAACAACAATCATTATCACATCAGCAACTCAATAAAACCGAGCGAACAAGCATAATTAACATACAGTAATAAAGAATTGCAAACTTGCAGACTAAAACATACATTGAAAGTAAGATTCAAGGGATAAACTTACGTGATAATGAGAGAACAATGGAGGCCGTTGCTGTGAAACTTTCGTATTACTTGTTCCCGTTTACAGGGAGAAACTAGGTCAAATATATGGAACGTGCATGAATAATGAGGATATATTTGTAATTTTACACAAGCCCAATATGTTTATAATACGCTTCCCATCCAAACCCCCCCCCCCCAAAAAAAAATTGGACGGAACATATATACACAAGAAAGCCCATACCTTCCCTGCCCCTCCTCTTCCTTCTTAAAAAAACTTAAGAACACCCATATTTTTATTTCCCTTCTAATCCCCTTCCCTTCCTTAAAAAAAAAAAAAAAAAAAAAAAAAAAAAAAAAAAAAAAAAAAAAAAAAAAAAAAAAAAAAACCTCGAGAACAGAGCATTAACGTCTCGAGATTCGGAGACGGTCCAAAGTTAAGGCTCTTCAACTTTGAATAATTCAGGTTTATAGATTGGAGCTTTGGACATCCATCGGGTATGTAAAGTTCTATCAATTCTTTACGATGTTCAAGATATAAAATCTCGAGATTAGGAGTCACCTCAAGGTTCAATGTGCTCAATGGTGTATAACTAAGATCAAGGAATCTGAGCTTATCAAGAACCTATCATATACAGAAGAAAAAAAGATGAATATATTTTGGTATAATAACAAACCAACATAGATGTATTGCATTATAATTAATCATGAAAATTAACCAACCAACTATTATACTACCTTTCTTGTTCGCCCTTTCCGAATGTTTTCGATTATGCTAAAAGACATGTCAAGTCCAACAAGATTGTCTGCTTGAAATGTTTCGTGTAAAGATGAAAAAGGGTAACCTCGCCAACTAAGATACTTTAACGCATTTGGAAAGCGTTGGCTAACCTGATTATCTTTCCAATTAGGTCCAGAACACATGTAAAGAACTCTAAGTTCTTCATGTTTCCCAGACCTCTCATAACAGTTTCAAGATTTGGTGTCAACGGTGACAACTTTATACATCTTATTGCTTCATTAACTTTTGCCTGTACGCCAAATAGAAGTGAAAAAAGTTAAACTTGTTTATAGAATGAGTTAGTTTTATCCACCTTAGAAATGAATTAGATACTTACCGATTCACTTGCCAATATATTTTCAACGTCCCCACTGATCCACAATCGGCTATGTTTGCAAGAGTCATCGGGGTGCAAACGGAAAACAATGTTTGTGCCCATTTCTTCTATATGGTCATGCATGCCTAATTAAGCTCCCATATTCAGATATAGTTATGAGAGATTTTTGCTCAAGAACTCTTAACCCAATGATAGCCTTAAATCCACAGCTTTCAAACACTTGGATTGCTCGGTCCTTCTGCTCACCTTTTAATAAGCATGCAACATCTAGGAAGATTTCTTTGTAATCATTCTCTAGATCATCAAAGCTTATTTCCAATACTTTTTGGATTTCCTTCTGCGGAATTGTTTTTAGTCTTTCTAAACCATATTTCCACTCAAGCTCCTTTTTACCACGCAGAAACGAACCCAAAACTCTTATCGTTAAGGGTAGACCAGCGGCATAACGTACAACTTGTCCAGATAGTTGTTCGTACCCTTGAATTGGAATATCTCTTCCAAATGTATATCTACTGAATAGACAAAGTGCTTCCTTATCTGACAACAAATTGACATTATGAATCAAGCTCCTGTGTGATACAAGCACTTGTTCATCTCTGGTTGTAATGATAATCGTACTTCCTGACTTAAACCAGTTAGGCTTACCAGCTAACGCCTCAAGTTGGTCTATATGATCCACATCATCTAGAACAACAAGAACCTTTCTACTACGCAACATCTTTCACATCATATCTTTCCCGTCAGCAACACTACTTACGGTTATGCCTTGATCATTTAAAACATCTGAAAGTACTTGTTTCTGCAACGACTTCAAACCCGACAAAGAGGTTTTCGAAACTTCCCTCACGTTTTCAACAAAGCTTTTACCTTCGAACTCACTTGATATATGAACATAAACAGCCCTGGCTAAAGTTTTCTTTCCCCCACCTCCCATCCCCTTGATTCCAATAACATGAACATCTTCGGTACAGGTTTTCAAAGATGTAGAACCTCATTGATTCGCATCTCCATGCCTACTAGCTTGCCATCAATACTCGAACTAATGGAACGTAACTTCTTGAATATATTATCAACAATTATTTGGATCAATTTAGATTCATCCCTGTAACATTAAACCATATTTAGCTAGCTTGCTCAAATTCTATATTAACAGTTAACTTCAGACTTATAACATAAAGCATTAGAAACATACAAAATGAAAGAATATTACACACATATGAGGAAGTAATTAAATTACCCATTAGCAGTCGCCTTCAGCTCCCACCCTGCCAGATTTGATGCTTTTTTCATAGCATCTCTCCATTTATGAGCAGCCTCTTTCTTTGTATTTTTGGCAAAGGCCTTTCTAACTGGCCTACTTTGTTTTCGTACTTCGGTGGCACTACAACATTCGACCCTTTCGGAGGGGACATTTTTGCCCTTTCGGCGGGGACATGTCCCCGCCAATAACTTTTGGCTGGGACATGTCCCCGCCGAAAGGTCCCTGCCACAAGCTTGCCGCTGATACTTTTGGCGGGGACGGATATTGATGAAGCGAAAAGTGTACCGCTTTTAAGGGGTCATTTAAGCCCTAAATCGTATTTATTTGATCAAATATTGCCCTAAATCGTTCCTTTTGTCATTTTAGGTACTTTTGAGAAGAAATCTGGAAAAGGAAGCATTTTGGACGTTTTTGGAGCATAAAAGTGAAGAAAACGACAAAGTCTTAAAATTATGCTGGAAGTTACCTTTGACGGCGTCAGGATTATCCCTGGACGGCGTCACGGCTTGGCAAGAAAAAGGTGGATATGAAAATTACTCATGATAAGCCAGTGAAATTTGCATGGGAATTCTGACGGCGTCACCCTTTGGAATGATCAAGGTCGTCACGGCTTAATTTAAAGAGGGACGGCGTCACGCCTAATTCTGACGGCGTCAAGCCGTGATAAGCCAGAACGGATTTTGGAGAGCTAAAGAGGGACGGCGTCAAGAAGGCCATCCGGGAACCCTAAAAGCGGCGAGGTGACGGCGTCACACTCCATAACGTGACGCCGTCAGATCTGAAAGTCTATATATAGTTTTGCAATTTTTTGTCATTAGTGTGGAACTTATTGGGGAACTTTGTGTGTGAAAACCCTAAGACAATTTTAGCAGCTTTTTAAAGGCCTTTTGCCTTGAAATCTTCCATGTTACATTGAAGATAAGTTATCAATTAATCATTCAATATGTCTATGTGTTGTTTGATTCTATCTTGTTCTTGTCTTTTGTTTAACATGCTTGGCTAGATTTATCTTGTGTTTGCTTAGATCTAATGAAACCTAGCTATTGATTATTGGTTATTAGTGTGTTATTAGTTGTATTGGATGATTGTTCATCTATGTTAGGCTTAAGAAAACTGGCTAACTTCCTATTCGGTAACTTGCTTGAACGTCTTAAGAAACATGAACCAATGCGTACTAAAGGTTTTTATGGTTGTATTTAATGCATGAGCGAATTCTAGTGATCCCATGTTAGGAGCTTCCTAGCCGGCTCGACATAGGAGTGAAGTAGGAGTTCATAGAGTTGGGGAAGTACGTACGCCACCCCACGAATGGTATTAAGGAATACACCCGTCATCCACGCAACTAATACACACTAATCAACCGGTAAAAGATAGTTAGGGAGTAAGGAAATCTAAGTAAACACATTTCTCTCCACATAAGTTTTACCACCTTTTCATTTTCTGTTATTTTATTTTATTTGCAATTCGTAGTTATTTGGGTTAGTTGACTAGCAACTAATTCCGCCCACTCTTTCAAACCCGAGATTTTACTTGCTTTCATAAAATTATAAAAACACAAAAAGAATCTTCTCTCACCCTTAGACCTATTAGAGTAGTTTTTTCATACCTAACGAACACTATTCCCTGTGGAGAACGATCAATCCCCCGTACTTACCACTACACTATACTACATCGGTCAGGTACACTGCCTGGTGGGGTTGTAAGCCTCTTGAGATCCCTCGAGAGGTAAAACCTGTTGTAAGGTTGCAAAACCACGCATCAAGTTTTTTGCGCCGCTGCCGGGGAGTAGGTATTGCTTAGGTTGAAATTTTATTTTTATTAGGTCTACTCACAAGATTCCTATCAAGTGAGATATTTTCTTTTTATTTTGTAGCTTTCTCGTAGTCTATCTTTTCTTTGTGATTTTGTTTGTAATTTGCTTCAAATGGACTTTTCACTTAGATTTCTAAGATTGCAAGATATGGTTGAGTGGCTAGAACACCAAGAAGTTCAAAATACCTCATTTAGAGACACTTATGAATCATATGAGCCTTCACCTAGGATAGATTCTTATGAACAACCTCCATGTTTAGGATCTTGTTTTAGTGAGGCTAATAGGAAAAGCGACCTAGTTTGCCAAGGAATTATGGATAGAGCCGTATCAATAAATCATAAGTTGGATGAAGCACTAGGTTTGTTATTATCACTACCTAAGAAAACAATTGACGAGGATATAGGTGATCTTGACACGTGGAATAATGAGGTAAACACCATAAGCCCACAAAATACTCAACCATCATTTGAGGCACCCACACCGCCCGTGACTTACCCGGAAGAAGTAGAAGAGACTTTAGGAATCCCGATGGAGGTAGAACCCTTGGACCAAGCACAACTAGAGGATATAGGTTTGCACACTTTTAGTGATGACCTTACTCATAGTTCTAGGGAATTTCCTAGTGTTGATGAATTGGAACCTCAACCTTTACACTACTTTTCATCCTTAGATTTACATCTAGGAGAAAAAAGAGGAACCGACCCACCCATCAACCAATATTATCCGGGTAGTTTTAGGATGAAGGAAGCCATTCACTCACCCCCTTCACCTCACGTGGCATATTCACACCCTAAGGGTGTGTATCGCTACTTTCACCCGCACTTAATCCTAAGTGTAGGGAAAACCTCCCCTATTTTTGTTAAATAAGGGTAGAGTCAGGCTCGTGACTCGAACAAAAACAAGCGCTTATTGGGAGGCAACCCAAGCTTTATTTGCTTTATTTGTTTGATTGTTTGTTTATTTAATTTTATTTGTTTCCGTATGCATTTCTTATTCTTTTTGTTTACCGTTCATGTCTCAAATATAAATTGTGAAAATGCTTTATTTTGTTTTTAACTTCGTCTTAACTACATATAAAGGTATTTTGCAAAAGATAAGTGTAAGGGAAATTTAAATCTGTTTTAAAGAACAAGATTGAACATGAACGATAACAATGAGATATAAGCATGCATATTAGTATTTGTTTGAGTCAAATGCTTGTATCGAGTCATAATGAAGTTTTGCAGGAATTCCAGGAAGTAAGGTATAGGTTTTTCCAGAAATTTTCCGGAAACTTAACATGAGAATTCTGTCAGATCATTTCTGACAGCGTCAGGCCTTACAACCTGACGGCGTCAGGTTTTAATTTTCTGAAATTTTTGAAAGTTTTGTTTTTCTACCGGAATCATAAAAAGTTTTTATTAAATCTCTAACTTATAAGCTCCAGGAATCTGCAAAACATTCATTCTGCAAGCATTATATCTTTAATTGTTTTATTTCTAAGTCTGGAATTACACCTAGTTGTGAGTTGTCTTTGTTCGGTTTGATGCTTTGGTTTTTCTTGTTTGTTTTCTCAGGATTAACAGGTTATTTTGGACAAGGAGATGTATGCGGAATCTAGCTTTTGGCGATGCATTAGTCTTGAAGCTTTTACATTACCTAGGAAGAAGATTTAACCATGTTACCTCTTTATCCACCGAACGAATCAGGGGAGTATTTGATTTCATTCTTTTACCTTATTTATTTTTACATCTTGTTATTTGAACATTGGGGACAATGTTCATCTTAAGTGTAAGGGGGGGTAAAAGTACGATTAGAGAATGCTATTACGCTTGATTCTTGTTTGTTTAATAGTAGATGTGTAATAAAACTGAGATAAATACCTGTTAGGGCAATTTTATTGCCAAATTTAAAATTTTTTACAACATATAGGAGTGAAACTTTGATCTTAATGAGCGTCTCACGGATAGGAGTTATATGACTAGCACAAAAACCGTACCACTAAAAAATTTTCCACCCCCAAATATGTGAGGTTCGCCCCAAGAATTGGTAGGAAAAGCATTTATGCTATGATGTGTGTACCGGTAGCACTTAGATTCTAGAACTTACGTTAGGACCATTCCGAGGCCACAAGTGAGACTACATTCGTGTAGTTAGATTTACTACATGATAAGAGGCATTAGGATTAACCCATTGTTTTGCACCTGTGATTTTGTTATAATTACGTTGGCTACATTGGTCAAGTAATTCTCCCACACCCTTTGCGTTGTACTCATTTTTAGTACACGATACCCCTAGTACACCCCTCAGAGCCTATCTTTTCGTTTCGACCTTTAAGCATTTTACTTAAAGGAAGAATTTGTTACACCCCACTAAAATGTACACCCAAATCGCCTTAGCCTACCTTGTATGCACTCATTTTTAGTGCATTATTGTGACAACATTTGTTTAAACCCAAGTTAATTATCTAGTTGATTACATGGTTGCTAAGTCGAGTCATATCTTTGTACATATTGTTTTGGGACGATTGGGACTCATGGGTAAAGTACTAGTGTAATGGAGTAATGGGGAAGAACATCATTTATTACCCCCATATGTGCTAAATATTTTAAAAGTACTCCAAGTGTTTTGATTATCTTAATTCGAGTCATTAGAATAGTTATTTGTAAAGTTATGTAAAAGTTCAAGTGTAAGGGGAATGCAACGCCCCTATGATGTATTATTTTGGATGGTAGGGCAAGAGTGTATGGAAAAAAAAATATATATATATATATATCAAGAAAAATACAAAAAAATGAGAAAAAGAAAAAATAGAAAAAACATACGAACTACCATCCCGTTTCATTTTATGTTTATTTTATGTTTTTGTTATTTTGTTTTTAGCTTAAGATCGAGTCGAGTCTTGGCTTAGCAACATTGTATAGTACATGTAATTAATCAAGATCTTTAACTCGCCACCAGTAAAATATCCTTTATCCAACAAAACCGTGTTTTCCTTTTCCCTGCACCTGACGTTATAACCCATTTAAAAGCCCTCTTTGATAGTTTATCTTAGGTTCTTACGCCTAGTGGAGGAGGTTTTCGATCCTTTCCCAAGCCTATGGTAATCTATTTGCTATGACAGGTAGTGAGAGATATTATCCGTTTTCATTTATGAGATTTATTTTGATGACACTTGAGAGATGTGAGTATCTAAACACTACTTGTGAGGTGCTAGTTTGTAATCTCCGTGCTTATTATGATTAAAGTGGAATGAATATTTGTTGTAATTACTTTTATGTTAGCATTAAATGACCCCTAACTTGTATTTTGATTAGAATAAAAGCGCATTTGCTTGAGGACAAGCAAATCTCAAGTGTAAGGGTATTTGATGAAGCGAAAAGTGTACCGCTTTTAAGGGGTCATTTAAGCCCTAAATCGTATTTATTTGATCAAATATTGCCCTAAATCGTTCCTTTTGTCATTTTAGGTACTTTTGAGAAGAAATCTGGAAAAGGAAGCATTTTGGACGTTTTTGGAGCATAAAAGTGAAGAAAACGACAAAGTCTTAAAATTATGCTGGAAGTTACCTTTGACGGCGTCAGAATTATCCCGGGACGGCATCACGGCTTGGCAAGAAAAAGGTGGATATGAAAATTACTCATGATAAGCCAGTGAAATTTGCATGGGAATTCTGACGGCGTCACCCTTTGGAATGATCAAGGTCGTCACGGCTTAATTTAAAGAGGGACGGCGTCACGCCTAATTCTGACGGCGTCAAGCCGTGATAAGCCAGAACGGATTTTGGAGAGCTAAAGAGGGACGGCGTCAAGAAGGCCATCCGAGAACCCTAAAAGCGGCGAGGTGACGGCGTCACACTCCATAACGTGACGCCGTCAGATCTGAAAGTCTATATATAGTTTTGCAATTTTTTGTCATTAGTGTGGAACTTATTGGGGAACTTTGTGTGTGAAAACCTAAGACGATTTTAGCAGCTTTTTCAAGGCTTTTTGCCTTGAAATCTTCCATGTTACATTGAAGATAAGTTATCAATTAATCATTCAATATGTCTATGTGTTGTTTGATTCTATCTTGTTCTTGTCTTTTGTTTAACATGCTTGGCTAGATTTATCTTGTGTTTGCTTAGATCTAATGAAACCTAGCTATTGATTATTGGTTATTAGTGTGTTATTAGTTGTATTGGATGATTGTTCATCTATGTTAGGCTTAAGAAAACTGGCTAACTTCCTATTCGGTAACTTGCTTGAACGTCTTAAGAAACATGAACCAATGCGTACTAAAGGTTTTTATGGTTGTATTTAATGCATGAGCGAATTCTAGTGATCCCATGTTAGGAGCTTCCTAGCCGGCTCGACATAGGAGTGAAGTAGGAGTTCATAGAGTTGGGGAAGTACGTACGCCACCCCACGAATGGTATTAAGGAATACACCCGTCATCCACGCAACTAATACACACTAATCAACCGGTAAAAGATAGTTAGGGAGTAAGGAAATCTAAGTAAACACATTTCTCTCCACATAAGTTTTACCACCTTTTCATTTTCTGTTATTTTATTTTATTTTCAATTCGTAGTTATTTGGGTTAGTTGACTAGCAACTAATTCCGCCCACTCTTTCAAACCCGAGATTTTACTTGCTTTCATAAAATTATAAAAACACAAAAAGAATCTTCTCTCACCCTTAGACCTATTAGAGTAGTTTTTTCATACCTAACGAACACTATTCCCTGTGGAGAACGATCAATCCCCCGTACTTACCACTACACTATACTACATCGGTCAGGTACACTGCCTGGTGGGGTTGTAAGCCTCTTGAGATCCCTCGAGAGGTAAAACCTGTTGTAAGGTTGCAAAACCACGCATCAGATATCAACTTTGGGCGGGGACTTGTGGGTCCCACAACCTTTGAGCTAGTCAAAGTTTGTCCAGCGTGGCATCATCCCCGCCAAAAACTCAGATAATTAACCAGAAAGTTACTTAATTACGGGATTATACTAATTAATTAAGCCTTTTGACCAAAAGGTATTAACATCTTTTGGCGGGGACATATCCCCGCCAAAAAGTGTAATATACTATTGCCGTAAATGCTTTTGGCGGGGACATGTCCCCGCCAATAAGCTTAACCATATAAATCTGGTTCAATCTTTTGGCGAGGACATGTCCCCGCCAAAAGCCTCTGACCCATTTTGCAGCATATTGCTGCAAAATCGGTAATTTCCAGGTTTTTTCCGGAATTTTTCCGGAAAAAACCTACAACATTACAACCTGATCACAACCTGTTTTATGCTACAACACATCGCCAAATTCGCTGAACATACAACAACAACGACAACAAACCCAAATTTGCTAAACATAATATCATATATATCCAAATTCGCTAAAAATAATCATATGTATCCAAATTCGCCAAAAACGGTTCAAAAACCGTGATCACATGATCATCTACAAAACTATACATAAGCTAGCTATCTGCAAAATGGTCCAAAAACTATACATAAGCTAGCTATCCGCAAAATGGTCCAAAACTATACGCGGGGAACAATTTAGCGGGAATCCTAACACATAAACTACATAAACACATAAGAATCCATCTAAATCTACATAACTTTGTCCATAACCCCAAAACAAATATAAACCGACCCTTCGGACCTAAACAAGCCATACGCTACTCCCCAGTCTCCCCACTACCCCCACTCCCCTCCCCGGTACCTCGAGACTCACCCTGTGAAGCATTTTGTGATCCCGATGTCCCCGGCAAGCCACTCACTAGCTGCTCGGTAAAACCCGGCTGACTCTTGGCCCAATCCAGCAAAATATCAATCTGTGTCCTTTGCTTGGACAGCTCCTGGGATTGCTTCTGCACGGTCTCCTGCAGCGAGGACGAGGAGGCTTGCTCGCGAGCTCGTGAGGCGCTGAGGGTCACCTTCTGACCACCGTCGGGTAACACTGGACCTACGCCAGGAACATGACCTCGCTGCTTAGTGCCGATCACCTGGCGCATAATATCCAGGTCAGTCATACACGTCCAGGAAGAGGTGTTCTCTGTTCGCATCTGTACCATCTCATTCTGTTTAGTTAAAAAAAAAAACAAGAAAAGTAATATATATAAGTCGTGATTTATTATATTGCATTAATGTGGGTGAGTTTTTGGAAATAAATTATACTTACATATCTAGCCTCGGACACTGGAGACTCAAAGACGTCGCCTCTCGTATGGTTGTGTCTGTAAAGCTCGATCAAGTCTCTACCATCTGTGGAGTCGGTGGGTCGGCTCAATTGTTTATAAATAAAATCAATCAAGACTCACCCAACACTATATATATAAATAAAATGATTAAAAAGTGTCTTACGAAGTTATCGCGTATAACAGCTATCGAATGGGATCCGTGAAGGCTAGAACTCGTGCTCGCGAGCCGGTTTTGCCTGTTGGTCGCCCCAATCCTCAACTTTTTTGGGTCTGACCAGTGCTTCACCTGCTTATTATAACTAATAAAAACTATTATATAAATGAAATATTATTATTATTATTATTATTATTATTATTATTATTATTATTATTATTATTATTATTATTATTTTTTTTTTTTTATTATTATTATTATTATTTTTTTTATTAAAAATTTATAGGATTTTACAAGAAATTAGTGGGGAGCCGAGAAACCAACTGGGCCCCCACACCTCTAGCAATAGCAAAACTAATCCTATTAAAAATATGAACCGCAGCCCGTGCTCCAATGTCTTGAGTCATAGAGAATCGTCGAATACGCTTTAGAAGGTTTACTGCATCTTTCTCAAGTTCTCCAAAAGAGGAGAATGAAAAGGGGAGGAACCCATATCCGATTTCCACGCATTTAGCCTCGTACTTGACACGTTTATGTTGTGCGGCTTCAATAACCGCACGACCTGGCATAAAATCAATCATACCAGATTGCGTCAAGGGTGACGATCCCGTAAGATCAACACATACATCAAGCCCACCATCCCAAGAGTAAAGTAATATATCAGCTGGGCGTAAAGATCTGTCCCTATCTCCATAAAGCCCAATATCCACCTCCTTACGAGCTGAAATTCCGGACCGAGAACATATATCAACAAGAACATCACGCACAATGTTATGCCGATGTTTAATGCCAACAATACCCGCACACGAAACAGCATGATCCCCATAAATATCTCCAGTAAAAACCCTAGAACAGGCTGATGAGGCGAAAAGTGTACCGCTTTTAAGGGGTCATTTAAGCCTTAAATCGTATTTATTTGATCAAATATTGCCCTAAATCGTTCCTTTTGTCATTTTAGGTACTTTTGAGGAGAAATCTGGAAAAGGAGGCATTTTGGACGTTTTTGGAGCATTAAAGTGAAGAAAACGGCAAAGTCTCAAAAATCGGCTAAAAGTTACTCTTGACGGCGTCACAATTTATACCAGACGGCGTCATGCCTTGGCAAGAAAAGTTGGACGTGAAATTTACTCATGACGGGCCAGTGAAAATAGCATGTGAATTCTGACGGCGTCACGCTTTAACTTGATCGAGGGCGTCACGGCTTAAATCATAAGGGGACGGCGTCACGTTCATGGTTCGACGGCGTCAAGCCTTGATAAGCCAGAATGGATTTTTGAAGAGCTAAAGAGGGACGGCGTCAAGAAGGTCATCCGGGAACCCTAAAAGCGGCGAGGTGACGGCGTCACACTCCATAAGGTGACGCCGTCAGATCCAAAAATCTATATATAGTTTTCTAATTTTTTGTCATTAGGGAGAGCTTAGTGTGTGGAATTTTGGGAGAAAACCCTAAGACGATTTTAGCTACTTTTTCAGGGCTTTTTGCCTTGAGATCTTCCATGTTTCATTGAAAGATAAGTTATCAATTAATCATTCAATATGTCTATGTGTTGTTTGATTCTATCTTATTCTTGTCTTTTGTTTAACATGTTAGGCTAAATTTATCTTGTGTTTGCTTAGATCTAATGAAACCTAGCTATTGATTATTGGTTGTTAGTGTGTTATTAGTTGTATTGGATGATTGTTTATCTATGTTAGGCTTAAGAAAACTGGCTAACTTCCTATTCGGTAACTTGCTTGAACGTCTTAAGAAACATGAACCAAATGCGTACTAAAGGTTTTTATGGTTTTATTTAATGCACAAGCGAATTCTAGTGATCCCATGTTAGGAGCTTCCTAGCCGGCTCGACATAGGAGTGAAGTAGGAGCTTGTAGAGTTGGGGAAGTAAGTACGCCACCCCACGAATGGTATTAAGGAATACACCCGTCATCCACGCGACTAATACACACTAATTAACCGGTAAAAGATAGTTAGGGAGTAAGGAAATCTAAGTAAACACATTTCTCTACACATAAGTTTCTCACCACATTTTATTTTCAGTTATTTAATTTTATTGCATTCGTAGTAATTTGGGTTAGTTGACTAGCAACTAATTCCGCCCACTCTTTCAAAACCGATATTTTACTTGCTTTCATAAAAATATAAAAACATAAAAAAGAATCCTCCTCTACCCTTAGACCTAATTAGAGTAGCCTTTCATACCTAACGAACACTATTCCCTGTGGAGAACGATCAATCCCCCGTACTTACCACTACACTATACTACATCGGTCAGGTACACTGCCTGGTGGGGTTGTAAGCCTCTTGAGATCCCTCGAGAGGTAAAACCTGTTGTAAGGTCGCAAAACCACGCAATCAAGTTTTTGGCGCCGCTGCCGGGGAGTAGTTATTGCTTAGGTTGAAATTTTATTTTATTAGGTCTACTCACTAGATTCCTTTCTAGTGAGATTTTTATTTTATTTTTATAGGTCTTCTTTAGTCTATCTTATTTCTTTGTTTGTTTGTTCGTAATTTCCATTGACTCTTCCGTTCACCATTATGGAGAACACGAATCCACCATACCACCAACCACGTAATTCACCCACTCCATATGACATCTTGATGTTTAAACAACATAAAGATGAACCTCTCTATGATGCATGGACTCGTTTTAAATATTTACTCCAAAAAGTCCCTCATCATAACTTCGATTTTTGGTCCCTAGCTCAAATCTTTTACAATCATGTCGACCGACATGCCCAAAGGGACATTTACCATATTGCCGGCAGGGATATTAGGGAATTAAGTGCTGAGAAAGCATGGGAAGCTATTGAGAATTGTGCCCAATATTATTATATGGTAGACAACCCAACAAACATTAATACAAGTCAATTGACCACAAATTTCAAGGATCATGAAACAAGTTTGTTTGGGGATGAGGGTAGAGTTGAGCCACCTAGCTGCATGTCATGGTTAGGCACTACCATAATACAGGGTGAACACTTAGGTGATCTTGATGTGATGGAGGATCTAGCCGAGCATGATCACATTGATCAAAAAGACCTAGGTTTTATGATCGATGACGATGAATCTCAAGAAACACATGATGAATCTTTTGGGCAATTTGAATATAGCAGTCAGAATATTGAGGATGATCCTTATGATTCGGATATAGAAGTTGAGATGCCTAGAGAAGCACTTGAGATACTAGGGAAAATGTTAGGGTTAGATCCTACTAAAACACATGATGAGGATATAGGTGATCTTGACATAAGGAATGATGAGGTAAGTAACATAAGCCCACCAAGTACCCCACAAGTCCTACCATCATTTGAGGCACACACACCACCCGTGACTTACCCGGAAGAAGTAGAAGAGACTATAGGAACCCCAATAGAGGTAGAACCTTTGAACCAAACACAACTAGAGGATATAGGTTTGAATGCTTTTAGTGATCACAACCTTACTCTTAGTTCTATGGAAGTTCCTAGTGTTGATGAGCCGGAACCTCAACCTTTACACAACTTTTCATCCTTAGATGTGAACTTAGGAATTGAATTAGGTCCCGACCCACCCATCAAACCATATAGTCCGGGTAGTTTTATGTTGAAGGTAGTAGACTCTAAGCCATGTGGAGTGGAAGCTAATATAGGAGTGAACCATGACCTTACATACTTACATCACCCATTCATGATTGATCACAAGAAACATTATGGGTTTAAACCGGGTTTATTAGGTCAAGATGGATTCCCAACTAGGAATCTCTCGAAGTTGATAGAAGATGATCCCTTTTTAGGAGAAAACTTTAATTCACCCATTGACCAAAGTGAACTAGGTAAGGTTATGATGAAAGGAGCACACCCCTTTGAGCATATAATTCATCCACCAATCTTTCCTCACGTGGCATACTCCTACCGAGCTGGTGTGTATCGCTACTATCACCCGCACTTAACCCTAAGTGTAGGGAAAACCTCCCCTATTTCCGTTAAATAAGGGTAGAGTCAGGCTCGTGACTCGAACAAAAACAAGCGCTTCTTGGGAGGCAACCCAAGCTTTATTTGCTTTGTGTGTTTATTTATTTGTTTGTTTGATTTTATTTCCCGTATGTGTGTTTAATTTTTATCATTATTGATTCATGTTCAAAACTAAATTGTGAAAATGCTTTATGTTGTTTTTAACTTCGTCTTAACTACATATAAAGGTATTTTGCAAAAGATAAGTGTAAGGGAAATCTAAATCGGTTTATTAGAACACAAATTAACATGAATCGTAATAATAATAAATTAGCATACATATTAGTATTTGTTTGAGTCAAATGCTTGTATCGAGTCATAATAATGTTTTGCAGGATTTCCAGGAAGTAAGGTAAAGGTTTTTCCAGAAATTTTCCGGAAACTTAAAATGAAAATTTTTGTCAGGTCATTTCTGACGGCGTCAGGGGTTATAACCTGACGGCATCAGATTTAATTTCCAGAAATTTTTGAAAGTTTTGTTTTCATAAAAAGTTTTTATTAAAATCTCCAACTTATAATCTCCAGGAATCTGCAAAATTATCAGTCCACAAGCATTATATCCTTATATATAGATTTTTCCCGCCGATGTTATGCAGGTTTTCGTGTTTGTTTTCTCAGGTTTAACAGGTTATTTTGGACAAGGAGATGTTTATGGAATCAAGCTTATGGCGATGCATTAGTCATGGAGTTTCAACATTCTCCTTGGAGGAAGATTTAACCGTGTAATTTCATTATCCACCGAGCGAATCAGGGGAGTATTTGATTTCATTCTTTTACTTTATGCTTTTACATCTTGTTATTTGAACATTGGGGACAATGTTCATCTTAAGTGTAAGGGGAGGGTAAAAGTACGATTTTAGAGAATACAATTGCGCTTGATTTTTGTTTGTTTGATGGTAGATGTGTAATAAAACTGAGAGAAATACTTGTTAAGGTAATTTTAGTGCCAAATTTAAAATTTTTTACAACATTTAGGAGTGAAACTTTAGTTCTAATAAGCGTCTCATGGATAGGAATTATATGACTAGCACAAAAACCGTACCACTAAAAAATTTTCCACCCCAAATATGTGAGGTTCACCCCTAGAATTGGTAGGAAAAGCATTTATGCTATGATGTGTGTACCGGTAGCACTTAGATTCTAGAACTTGCGTTAGGACCATTCCGAGGCCACAAGTGAGACTACATTCGTGTAGTTAGATTTACTACATGATAAGAGGCATTAGGATTAACCCATTGTTTTACACCTGTGTTTTTGTTATAATTACATTGGCTACATTGGTCAAGTAATTCTCCCGCACCCTTTGCGTTGTACTCATTTTTAGTACACGATACCCCTAGTACACCCCTCAGAGCCTATCTTTTCGTTTCGACCTTTAAGCATTTTACTTAAAGGAAGAATTTGTTTACACCCCACTTAAATGTACACCCAAATCGCCTTAGCCTGCCTTGTATGCACTCATTTTTAGTGCATTATTGTTACAACATTTGTTTAAACCCAAGTTAATTATCTAATTGATTACATGGTTGCTAAGTCGAGTCATATCCTTGTACATATTGTTTTGGGACGATTGGGACTCATGGGTGAAGTACTAGTGTAATGGAGTAATGGGGAAGAACATCATTTATTACCCCCATATGTGCTAAATGTTTTAAAAGTACTCCAAGTTTTTCAATTATCTTAATTCGAGTCATTAGATTAGTATTTGTAAAGTTATGTAAAAGTTCAAGTGTAAGGGGGATGAAATGCCCCTATGATGTATTATTTTGGATGGTAGGGTAAAAGTGTATGCAAAAAAAAAAAAAAAAAAAAAAATCAAGAAAAATACAAAAAAAAAAAAAAAAAAAAATGAGAAAAAGAAAAGTAGAAAAAACATACGGACTACCATCCCGTTTTATTTTATGTTTGTTTTATATTTTTGTTATTTTGTTATTTCGTTTCTAGCTTAAGATCGAGTCTAGTCTTGGCTTAGCAACATTGTATAGTACATGTAATTGATCAAGATTTTTAACTCGCCACCAGTAAAATATCCCGTATCCAACAAAACCGTGTTTTCCTTTTCCCTACACCTAACGTTATAACCCATTTAAAAGCCCTCTTTGATAGTTTATCTTAGGTGCTTACGCCTAGTGGAGGAGGTTTTCGATCCTTTCCCAAGCCTATGGTAATCTATTTGCTATGACAGGTAGTGAGAGATATTATCCGTTTTCATTTATGAGATTTATTTTGATGACACTTGAGAGATGTGAGTATCTAAACACTACTTGTGAGGTGCTAGTTTGTAATCTCCGTGCTTATTATGATTGAAGTGGAACGAATATTTGTTGTAATTACTTTTATGTTAGCATTAAATGACCCCTAACTTATATTTTGATTAGAATAAAAGCGCATTTGCTTGAGGACAAGCAAATCTCAAGTGTAAGGGTATTTGATGAGGCGAAAAGTGTACCGCTTTTAAGGGGTCATTTAAGCCTTAAATCGTATTTATTTGATCAAATATTGCCCTAAATCGTTCCTTTTGTCATTTTAGGTACTTTTGAGGAGAAATCTGGAAAAGGAGGCATTTTGGACGTTTTTGGAGCATTAAAGTGAAGAAAACGGCAAAGTCTCAAAAATCGGCTAAAAGTTACTCTTGACGGCGTCACAATTTATACCAGACGGCGTCATGCCTTGGCAAGAAAAGTTGGACGTGAAATTTACTCATGACGGGCCAGTGAAAATAGCATGTGAATTCTGACGGCGTCACGCTTTAACTTGATCGAGGGCGTCACGGCTTAAATCATAAGGGGACGGCGTCACGTTCATGGTTCGACGACGTCAAGCCTTGATAAGCCAGAATGGATTTTTGAAGAGCTAAAGAGGGACGGCGTCAAGAAGGTCATCCGGGAACCCTAAAAGCGGCGAGGTGACGGCGTCACACTCCATAAGGTGACGCCGTCAGATCCAAAAATCTATATATAGTTTTCTAATTTTTTGTCATTAGGGAGAGCTTAGTGTGTGGAATTTTGGGAGAAAACCCTAAGACGATTTTAGCTACTTTTTCAGGGCTTTTTGCCTTGAGATCTTCCATGTTTCATTGAAAGATAAGTTATCAATTAATCATTCAATATGTCTATGTGTTGTTTGATTCTATCTTATTCTTGTCTTTTGTTTAACATGTTAGGCTAAATTTATCTTGTGTTTGCTTAGATCTAATGAAACCTAGCTATTGATTATTGGTTGTTAGTGTGTTATTAGTTGTATTGGATGATTGTTTATCTATGTTAGGCTTAAGAAAACTGGCTAACTTCCTATTCGGTAACTTGCTTGAACGTCTTAAGAAACATGAACCAAATGCGTACTAAAGGTTTTTATGGTTGTATTTAATGCACAAGCGAATTCTAGTGATCCCATGTTAGGAGCTTCCTAGCCGGCTCGACATAGGAGTGAAGTAGGAGCTTGTAGAGTTGGGGAAGTAAGTACGCCACCCCACGAATGGTATTAAGGAATACACCCGTCATCCACGCGACTAATACACACTAATTAACCGGTAAAAGATAGTTAGGGAGTAAGGAAATCTAAGTAAACACATTTCTCTACACATAAGTTTCTCACCACATTTTATTTTCAGTTATTTAATTTTATTGCATTCGTAGTAATTTGGGTTAGTTGACTAGCAACTAATTCCGCCCACTCTTTCAAAACCGATATTTTACTTGCTTTCATAAAAATATAAAAACATAAAAAAGAATCCTCCTCTACCCTTAGACCTAATTAGAGTAGCCTTTCATACCTAACGAACACTATTCCCTGTGGAGAACGATCAATCCCCCGTACTTACCACTACACTATACTACATCGGTCAGGTACACTGCCTGGTGGGGTTGTAAGCCTCTTGAGATCCCTCGAGAGGTAAAACCTGTTGTAAGGTCGCAAAACCACGCAATCACAGGCTGAACACGGTACCTGAACAGTGAAAAGAGGAACACCCAGCCGATAGCACAACACACAACGGTATGTTCGGGCATTCATAGTTTGTCCCAATCCAGATATTGGAGCCACCCTAAGCCAATCTGAAGTATGATCCTCCTTTAGTGAGCTCCATAACGCCATCTGTCGAGGAGATAGATGGAATGTAGATTCAACAGTTTGGGTAACCCGATCGAAATATATATCTGCCAATTTCTTCATGAGTTTGGGGGCAGCGACCTCGCTTGGGTTACTCAAAAGGTCAATATCCATATTCATATTAAAAGTACATAAGGCATCATCAAAGGAGGGACCAGCAGTTGCAATACCAGAACTATGGAGAAGCTTAGTTGTAAGCTAGCAGATTGAAGTCTAGAAGCAAGGAAAGCATATTTCAAGACATCACCTGCAGAATATACACCAAGCCCCCCAAAAGCAAAGGGAAGGGTGGCAAGTCTCCATTGCCAATCACCAAAACCAGGCCCAGAAGCAGTGACAATACGCTCTAACGAAGAACGAAGTGCCGCATCAAAAGAAACCTGAGCACACTCAAAGACCCGGGGGAAACATGTGCGCATAGAAAAATACAACTTGGAAATACCAGCACATGCACGGAGTAGCAACAACTCACATTGAGGGTCATTAAGTTTAGCAACAGCATCCATAAGTTCAATGGTTTTAGCCACCCTTTTCAGAACAAGCTTACTACCAAACTCAAAATCCACACTAACGGGCCCACCCAATAATTTAACACCATGTAAGGGGCGAGAAATATTAGGGGGAAAAACACCCACATATCTGCTTCTAGGGTCTTCCTTTGGCCAAAAAACTTCAGTTTTATCAACATTGAGGTGTAAGCCACGACTAGGTCCATCCATCATAATCAACTCTAAAACCTTACCCACAACCAAAGTATCTCCAATAATAGTGCCATCATCTAGATACCATGCTTGAAAAGAAAGGTTAAAAGAGTCTCTAATCTTACATGCCAGGGGATGTAACACTAAAGCAAAAAGAAGAGGCCCAAGCGGATCACCTTGTTGCACACCTTGATGAGACCAAAGAGTATGCTCACCATAATATAATCTGGCAGGACTGGAGTAACAGAATTCCACCCACTGTGAAATAGCCGGGAAATGAAGCCGAACCTCACGCAACATAACAGCCCGATCCACCATGTTGAAAGCGTTTTTAAAATCAACCAACAACATAGAAAGACCAACATCACCCCCACGATCCTCAATCAACCGATTCACAGCATGGAGAATAGCCTCCCCTCCACCCGATACCCCAACACCAAATTGTAAATCATCTAAATAACCATCCGAAGAATGGCCAATCATGGACGCACAAACCTTGGAAACAAACCGCCTCCAAACAGTCCCAACAGCAATAGGACGGATACCCCCTCCTGGTTTGACTAAGGGTGTGAGAGGAGCACTAGCAATGTACTCACCCAACGCCCTCGGGCATTTACCAGTAAGAAAAAGGT
The DNA here is from genome assembly GCA_021014915.2 of Artemisia tridentata subsp. tridentata. Taxonomy (NCBI): domain Eukaryota; kingdom Viridiplantae; phylum Streptophyta; class Magnoliopsida; order Asterales; family Asteraceae; genus Artemisia; species Artemisia tridentata. The sequence goes on along the minus strand of CP139508.1, from coordinate 512,043,229 downwards.
TCACCACTTGAGTGATAGAAGCGATCAACTCATCAGAAATAGCCACAGCTGCACCATTTAAACAATCCAAAAGGTGTTGGGCGCGCAAACCATCCCGCCCACAAGAAGTACCACGAGGGAAACTCTTAATCATGTCAAGGACCGTAGCAGGAGATGCAGTAAGGTGGTGATGATCAATAGGTATATCAGGCAAGGGAGGAGCAGACTGGAAAGGGTGCTTAGCTTTTAAGTCCTCAAGAGTAGAAACATCATAAGGTGCAATACCAGAAGACGAAAGAACTCTGACCGCAGCAGTATAATGACCGTCACAAATCTTCCTCTTACATTGCTTGACATTGCGGTCACCCAAGTCCAAGCTACCATCATCAATATTAGACCATAATGGGGAGGGTTCGGCTAAAACCTCACGCACAATCTGCAAACTACCACCAGGGGTGCCCCATGCACGAATAGCATTAACAATATACTCTTCCTGGCGTTGACGCTTAGTGGCCGACCTACACTCTTGATTACTCCTCGGGCAAAAGGTTTTAAGGAGACAAAGAGGCAAGACTAACAAACCAACCCAACAAGAAATGTCATCAGGCGCGCAGATCACCTTATCAAGAGCTCCTTTCAAAACACGAGAGAAACCCAAACGACATTTGGGAGGGATGGATTTGACAGTTCGCAACCCCTTAGAGAATAAAGTATCAAGAAGAGGTAAATCGAAACCACCAAGCTCGTCCAAAACCAAATCTTCAACAAGGGCAACATGGGAGGGAACCTGTGGTTTGGTAAGATCATATAACACGAACCGAACAACACCATCACCACCATCAGGAGGAGACACAAAATCAGACCCCGTACCATGACGACACTTAGTCCGGAAGGTATGCGTTTTGAAAAAACCACCACACAACCACAAACCCATACGCTTAAGAGTAATCTCAGCCCTTTCGAAAATAACCAAATCCGACAAAAGAGAATGCCTAGTGATAACTTGAGCCTCACCACTAAAGTGCCGATCGCGAAGATGTGTGATCAAAGAGGTTTTAATGAGCCCATTTCCACCACCATCGCTACATCCACTAAGACCCACGAAGGGACAGTGAAATCTAACAGCAGGCATAACTCTTATGAAACACCACAACCAAACCACAATGCACCGTACAGGAACCACCAACAAGGGAGGAGCCACAGAACTGAACCTGTAATGAAACTGCCCACAGTAGCGTATATAAACCACAGTAGTGATGTAACACCCCAACCCGGCAAGGGTAAAGGTGTCACAGCACGGAGTCAAATCAGAGCATACATACATAATACACAGCGGAAGTCTTAAATAAAGTTCATTAAGGAAAGTCAAGTCAACGAGACCTGAAACCATTACATAAGTTCAGAAATAAGAAGTAATCCATAACATGAGGAAATCCATAGTCATAATAATGTCATAAGATAAAAGGTGGTCATCTAAGGTAAAAGCTCCATCTAAGCTCTCATCCCATCCAAAGCATAATCCTAAGCTCCTAGCTTAGATACCTGCCGCGGGAAAAGAAACGCGGCTGAGCTTAAAAAGCCCAGTGAACAGATATATACAATAAACGGAAATGAAACAAACGGAATTGAACAAACGAAGCATAATGAAAAGATATAAATAAGGTACAAGAGTAAAGGTTTAGGACAGTAATCCACCACGATCCCAGAAACAGAAATATCATATCCATGTAACCATATCAGAAATCCAGAGGGGATGCCTCTCAAATAACCAGATAATATGAGGGGTGGCCTCATGTATCCAACAGAAATATATGGAGTAGCTAACTCCCAGAACATGAAAGACGTGGATTGCACCCACTGTCAGTCACCAGAAATCAGATATATCAAATCATGTTAAATCCACTAAACAGAACAAATCTAGGATGCATCCATACGCCCCCCCAGAACAAATCATATTGGCCATAATATCAGTAGTGTGCATGCATATCAGAATCAGAATGGGGACGGTGTGGCTAATCACTCGAACCACACACGAGTCATGCCAGTGGTGCATCACAGACACGGCCATGTTACCTTCATGGCTAGGGAACAAATTTTGGCTCGGGTATCAAACTGGGAGTCAAAGGTCAAAGGTCAAAGGTTCAAAGGTTCATATCATAATCAGGGTGTCATATCAGAAGGTTCAACATCAGAAGGTCAATATCAGAAGGTCAATATCAGAAGGTCAATATAAGGAGGTCAATATCAGGAGGTCAATAGTCCAAGTTCCATAGTAACAGTTCAATTAAAAAGGTTTCAAATTAAGAGTCCATTTAAAGAATCTTTTAATAACGGTCTTCATAAAAATGATCTTTCAAATGGTTTTTCATAAAGATAATCATTTAAAATGGTTTTCATAAAAGTTAGTAAAATCCCAATTAAAAGAGTATTGTATCACATTTGTAGTCATCATTTTAAAATAGCTTTTCCTCAAATCATTTTCAGGTAAGAATTAAAGAGGTTTTCACAGTCTAGGTTCATATCATAGATCAAAGGTTCAAAGCAAAGGAATCATGGCAAAGTATCAAGTCAGAGGCTAAACAGATCAGAATCATGAAAGAGATCACAGGAAACCTTACAGAGAAGGTCAGAATATCTGTACCTTATTCCAAAGCAAACACAAACTCAGAAATGGATGACACAGAGTGGATCAGGACCTCTCTTTCTTCACACCTAGAGGGGTAGACAAGAATTACAAACCCTTCCATTTTAAGTAACTTTCTATATTTAGCAGGTTTCCAAATTTAGAATGTTTCTATAATTAACAGGGTTCCAATATTCTCATTAATATTCACAAATTATCCAGAGTTTCCTTTTTAGCTTTTAGATTCCACAAGTTACTCTTTTAGTCCTTTAGGTTTCATAATTTACACTTTATATCCCTTTACTTATCAAAGTTACGAAATGAAACCCTAGATTCACATAGTTTACATTTTAACCCCTCTCATTAGTTTATTAACACATCAAGCATTTATTTTCCAAGATTATAGAGTGTACTCTCAAATTAACGTATTATACGAATTATACCTTCAAGTTTCATGATTTACAATTTATAACCCTTAGTTTTGGAAAATAACAATTTACAACCTTTTACATGCCTTGACAGTTTTTAAGTATCATCTGGACCCGTTTTACATAATTTATAAACCATATTAAACCTTCGAAATAAAATCTATAAAAATTCACAGACGTTCCCCAGGGTCTTAAGTATTTTATGAAATTTCCCAGATTTTATTAAGTTTTCTAGGTACGAACTAAAAATCCTTTTCCCCAACCTGTTCCAGAACCGGATCAATTAAAAACACTCGACCATTATCTATCTGCTTACCCAGTCTAGAAAATTTATAAAATTCTACAAAAATTCCAGTAATTAGCTAACATGTTTTATATTACTCAGTTCAAAGGAAATGTCCTAATTCGTTAAGGTTTTAAAATGATAAATGAAAAACCCGGACTGTTTTCCCAGACTTCACAAATCCGATCAGACACATAATTTTACTAAAATCAAAAAGATGCCTTCCAGGCCTCTAAAAATTACAAACTAAATTTTCCCAGGTAGCTATTTCATTGAAATTAGTTTTAGACTCGAAAAACATCAAAATATATGCTCACATCATTAATTCACAGCCGGTTAAAGTCGAGTAAAACTTTAGGTCAGTAGCAGTTTTTATATACATGTACATACTTAGGGTTTTCTTCTTCCCGTTCATTCGTTCTTTACACCAAACGACTTTGGGTGAGTCCATAGCATATCTAAATCAGTTCATAACAGTATACAACACATTAAAATCGAATTAATCATCACAAAACAATTCCAGCCGATTTATACATATGAATTTTAGGTTTCTTTATTCTATGATTTTATGTGACATAATATTGTTTCAAGATCCGACTAGAACACAAAGATATGAACAAGGATTGAGCAAGGAGATACGATACCCTCGTAGACCACGAAGAACACGAACACGACAAGATCAAACTCCACGAATCCCTTCTTCTCCTTCTTGATTCGTACAGCAGAAAACACGAGAGGAAAACACATGTTTTGATTAATTTTTTTGGTTCATAAATTCGTATGGATTCAATGTTAGTATTACATGGTTACCTTGTTATGAATGAAACACGAACAAGATCAAGATTTACACCTCCCTTTGGGTTGTTTTTGGATCGACAGTAGCAGAAATAAAGAGGCAGCAGGAAACTTTTTTTTTTGTAGAGAGATTTAGGGTTTGTGTTGGTTTGTTTTTGTGAGCCGTATAATGGATAGAGGGGAGTAGGGTTTTTATTATTTTTTTCTTGTTTTGGAGAGGAGTCAAATACACGGTTTGTGAGGGTGTTTAGGGAGTGTATACCGAAAATTATGAATGCATTATAGGGAGATCTTAACTTCCATACTTAACTAGTATCTCATACTTATCTTCTCTTAATTTACTTTAGCCAAAAATATGGAGAGTATGTATACAATTCGCCTAGCTTAACTAGGAATAGGATTTTATTCATTTTGTGTATCTTATACATAATGTAAGGTTTACTTGTAGCATAATTTATTGTATAACATAAGACATAATCATTTTAGTTTAACATAATGATGTTACTTACATAATTTCCATAGGTTCTCAAAATTTTAAACTTGAGGGTATTTTAGTCCTTTCATATTTTATTAATTTCGGGGTTTTACAACTCTTCCCCTCTAACAAAAAAATTTCGTCCTCGAAATTTGCAAAGAAGTAGAAAGGAAATGGAACGGAATCAAAATAGAGACATACCAGGCGCCTTATCAGTACTCGAATAATCGCGACCAGAATTCGGAGGAGGAGGAAGATAATTCGCCACAGGTGCCGGATCAGGACAATCCCTAACTCTATGCTCAGACGATCCGCATCTAAAACAAACACCCGAAGCCCTACGACAAGCTCCATAATGACTTTTCCCGCAACTAACACAAATAGGAGTAGGATACGAGTATTCAGATGATCTTGACCCAGAACCCCGACTCTGCTGGTAACTCCAAGGAGACTGATCTCTCCACTGTCCCTGACTGTCGCTGCGCCCCCGACGATCTCTATCCTGCCTAGGAGCTGACCTCGAATCCCTACCTCGCTGATCACGATCACGATCCGCCCGATCTCGTGGCTCCAAACTCCTACTAGATTGCCCCTTCCGCTCATAATCCTGGTCCCGGTGGCTCCTATAATCCCTACTCTGGTCCTGCTGACTCTGCCCCCTGGAATACACACGGTTACCGTCCCTATCCCGCTTATTAGAACCTCCGTCCGTATGTAACAGCTCAATGTTGCGGGCAGCATCCGCAACAGCAGCCACATCCTCGTGCTCAAAGTTCACGATACGGTCTAATACCCATGTCTTTAATGCCCACTTAAAATGACGTGCCTGACGATGAGCATCCCCAGCAACCTCTGGCCCCACAAAACTGGCCAAACGTAAGAACCTCTGCATAAACTCACCCGACGACTCCCGGTCCCCCTGACGAATCGTCCCATACTCCCTCTCATACTTTTGCTGCTCCGATAATGGAATATACTGCCTATAGAACACTTAAACGAAATCCGCCCAAGAACAGGTCTCAGCATAATCATCTCCCTTAGCTTGGACAAGAGCAGTCCACCAATTAAGAGCGTCACCCTCTAGCTTGAATGTAGCCAAACGAGTTTTAAACTCGTCAGCACACCCAAGAACTCTGAACAACTTTTCGACATGGGTGATCCAGTCCTCTGCCTCATGGGGAGTGGCAGCGGACTTGAACGAGAGAGGCTTGAGCTTGTTAAACCTCTCAATCCAAACGTGGATACCAACTGGTGGAGCAGCGGGTGGAGCAGTGGGTGGAGCAGTGGGTGGAGCATCGCCACCGCCACCACCAGAAGAACTTGCCCCGTTCCTGATGTTATTGGTGACCTGAGCCACCACTCGAGGAATAGCAGCAGCCACAGCAGCGGCTATCATAGCCTCAAAATCAGGGCCATCGTTCCCATTAGTATACTGAGTGAAGCGCGTATTCACCATCTGAATGATTACAAAAAGAATTAGCAACAACATAAGGAAAATAAGCACGAAATGGAAGACGAAGCAGAAACCTATGACTACCCAAAACCTCACCAGTCAAAACTTAAGTCCTAAGGGTCAAATCCTAAGGTCCATAAGACTCACAGGCCATGATTTATGTACTACAGGTCGCAGCCTGGGCTTTGATACCATAATTGTAACACCCCAACCCAGCAAGGGTAAAGGTGTCACAGCACGGAGTCAAATCAGAGCATACATACATAATACACAGCGGAAGTCTTAAATAAAGTTCATTAAGGAAAGTCAAGTCAACGAGACTTGAAACCATTACATAAGTTCAGAAATAAGAAGTAATCCATAACATGAGGAAATCCATAGTCATAATAATGTCATAAGATAAAAGGTGGTCATCTAAGGTAAAAGCTCCATCTAAGCTCTCATCCCATCCAAAGCATAATCCCAAGCTCCTAGCTTAGATACCTGCCGCGGGAAAAGAAACGCGGCTGAGCTTAAAAAGCCCAGTGAACAGATATATACAATAAACGGAAATGAAACAAACGGAATTGAACAAACGAAGCATAATGAAAAGATATAAATAAGGTACAAGAGTAAAGGTTTAGGACAGTAATCCACCACGAGCCCAGAAACAGAAATATCATATCCATGTAACCATATCAGAAATCCAGAGGGGATGCCTCTCAAATAACCAGATAATATGAGGGGTGACCTCATGTATCCAACAGAAATATATGGAGTAGCTAACTCCCAGAACATGAAAGACGCGGATTGCACCCACTGTCAGTCACCAGAAATCAGATATATCAACTCATGTTAAATCCACTAAACAGAACAAATCTAGGATGCATCCATACGCCCCCCCCCCCAGAACAAATCATATTGGCCATAATATCAGTAGTGTGCATGCATATCAGAATCAGAATGGGGACGGTGTGGCTAATCACTCGAACCACACACGAGTCATGCCAGTGGTGCATCACAGACACGGCCATGTTACCTTCATGGCTAGGGAACAAATTTTGGCTCGGGTATCAAACTGGGAGTCAAAGGTCATATGTCAAAGGTTCAAAGGTTCATATCAAAATCAAGGTGTCATATCAGAAGGTTCAAAATCAGAAGGTCAATATCAGAAGGTCAATATCAGAAGGTCAATATCAGGAGGTCAATATCAGGAGGTCAATAATCCAAGTTCCATAGTAACAGTTTAATTAAAAAGGGTTTCAAATTAAGAGTCCATTTATAAGACACCTTCTTAAAATACTTGTACATGACTTAAAAATATTTTGGACCCCTAAACTCTATATAGAACCGAAAATTATATATATAAGTTATTATTTAAATTAATTTAAAAGATATATTTTGAGGATAATTATCAAGTAAATACGGAAGGGACCAATCAAATAATTTTCTCCCTAATTTAGGCCGATCCTATCATGCCCTCCCCTCCCCAAAATCTCGGCTCAAATTATTCCATACATTTTATATATTCCTTTTCTTCCTTTTTCCATATTGCCGATATACCCTAAACACAAATAATTCACCAATCTTTCCTACGAATTCCTGGAGGTCCAAGTATAATTTTCCTGTGTTCTTACACGTCCCAAGAAGTCTAGAAAAATAGTTTTTCGATTTTTGGAGGCCGAGACTAATTATTGTCGAATTTCTTGTTCTAGATCACTCGAAAGGTAAAAATTCCATTTTAATTCATTCGACCATGGTAAAATTCATTCTCCATTTTTCTTGTGTTCCTCACATCATATATGATCTGTGAAAATTGGTTCCAAGGTTTTTGGAGTTGCGTTTCTGCTCTTTGGAATTTCTTGAAGTCGTATTATCCAACCGAGAATAGCAATTTCATTCAGCGTGTTCTAATCATTCTAATATTGGTCTGGTATTTTTCCCATGCTATATTCATCCTATAGGTCTCAAATAAAATGATAGAAACAAGCCATGCATGATCTATACGCCGTTTATGAATTAATGAATTTATAAACCTAATAACACAATAATTCGGTATATATGTCATGCGATTTTTCCAGGGTGTGTTATTATTTTTCCTAGGTCCTTTATGATTCATATATCATGTGAAAAATAGTGGTTTGATTTATTGGGGTGGAAATCGTGTTTTGGGGATTTTATTCAAAACCGGGTTTTATAAAATCAAAGAAATAAGAAAAATAAATTAAAACCCTATATCGACTAGGGTTAGGGTTTGGTACCAAGATCTGATTTTTAAATGATGTTTAAGGCTCATGAATGATGAATCAATGATTGGTAGAATTTGTTCTAGGGTTTGTGGTATTTTTAATTTATACCGATTTCAAAATAAATCATAAGGGGGTGTTTTGTAATTCTTAAAACTCAAGGGATAATTTTTGTAAGTTATTTGAACCAGTTATATTTCGTATAAAATATTAAATGAGGGGTCCATATGTAAATTTTGTATTTAAAAGGTTAAATGGGTAAATATATTATATTATTAATTCGGTTTGTAATTTAATTAAGTGGAGGGACTAAAAATGTAAATACTGGAAACTTGAAGTCATTTTGAGTAAATAATAATATTAAGAGGGTTCGGTGTAATTTTGGATAATTATGGGGGCTAATATGTAATTGTTATGAATTTATGATTTAATATATAAGTTTTATAACTATAGGGACTAAATGTGTAATTATGTGAAACTAAAAGGGTAAATCGTACCATACATGAAATTAGAAGGTAGATTCTGTAAATAATTAAATATAAGGGTTAATGGTGTAATTAAGGATATTATATGGGTTAAATTGTAAATCATGTAACTTTAAGGTTTATTTTGTAACTTTTCTAAATAAAGGGTTTAAAGTGTAAAATATGGAACTTAATGGACTAAGAGGTAATTCTGAATAAATGGGGTATTTAAATAAGTAACTTATGATATTTTCATTCTAGACCTTTAATTTGATATATTTACAATTAAAACCCTAAACTATGTAAACTTGTCATATTTAACCCTAAACTTTTATAACTTGCTAAAGTCAACCCTAATTCCATAAAGAGACTAAATTAATGACTTAACTAGATCATAATACTTAAATCTTACTAATTATAGAAATCTGCTAATTTTGGAAACTTACTAAATAAGGAAACTTTCTAAAAATGGAAACCTGCTAAAAATAGAAAGCTACTTAATATGGAAAATGGGATCATTAGTAATTCTGTCTTTACTCCTCTAGGTGCCAAGAAGAAGAAGTCTTGACTCTTTTCTGTGTTCGCTATTTCTGTTGCTTGCTTGGTTATTAAGGTACAGATATTCTGCCCTTCTTTAGTAAGGTGCCTTCGTCTCATTTCTGATTTCTGATTCACTGCCATGTTCTTTGATTCTGTGAACCTTTCTTGTTTCTTTCCTGATATTATGAACCTCTGACATGACCTTTTGATAGTACTGAATCTGTTGATACTGAACCTTTCTGATACATGACCTTTCTGTTATGAACCTTTCTGATTTTAAACATGTTGATTTATGACCTTTCTGATATTGAACCTCTGATATGAACCTCTGATTATGAACTCTGATATTCTGAAATGGAAATTGACTTATGAAACACAATATTGACCTATGCAAGTCAACTAAAAACATGATTCATGATACTTGACCTTGACCCACAGTTTGATACTACGAGCCACTCACTAGGCATGAGGGTTTCATGTCCATGTCAGTCGATGCACCGATGGCATGACTCTAGGGTAGGAGAGTGATGACCTATCCCGTCCCTGCATGTTATGTTTATGATTCATGTTTATGTAGAGGCAGATTATGGCCACCTGGGGCGTATGGATGCATCCTAGATTTGTTATGTTCATGTTATGTTATGTTATGCATGGTGACTGATGGTGTGTGCGATACACGTCTTTCACACTCTGGGAGCTAGCTACTCCATTATCTGATTTCTGGGATTAGTGAGAGGACTTCTCTCTGCATGGTGTTATGATTACATGTTACTGTTTCTGGGCTCGTAGAGGATTTCTGTTTTCCTACACCTTATAGACTTATGACCTTTACCTTTCATTACTGATATCCTATAACATGATACTGGACTTGATATGTTTTGGGCTTGGGATGGGATTTTTGTCTACCTTTATCATTATCCATGGTACTGTTCCTTATTTTCTGATATCTCTGCATAAACGTTCATATTCTTTCCTAACTATTGTTATATCATGTACGGTTTCTTTTCATTTTTCCCTATTCCATTATTACTGTTTGTTACCGTTATATCTGTTCACTGAGCTCGTGTAGCTCAGCCGCGTTTCTTTTCCCGCGGCAGGTATTTAAGCTAGGAGCTGGGGTATGGCATTTGGGAAGAGTGCACCTGAGTGAAGCTTTGTCTTAGTTGGATTATTTCACCATTTGGATTTTTGTTATGTACTTCATTTACTTTCCGTCTTACTTTGTAATTAAGTCATGTTGACTTATTCTCTTTGATTATGTTATGATTTCCGCTGTTTTATTCATGGATGCTATGTTTATTCTGATATGAAACCATGTACTTGTGACATCTTTGCCAGGGTGTGTTATTTTAATGCCCTTGTCGGGTCGGGGTGTTACAATTTATGGTATCAGAGAACAGGCATCCGAAACCCGTAGGCTTAGGCCTTTGACCTGTGAGGATTGGGTAGACATTAGGTTTCCTTTCGCGTACTCTTTTTCCTTACTCTGCTCTGTCATATTTTTGCTTGATCTTACTAATCGTCTTCGTAATTCTATAGATGGTTAACACTCGTCACCAGGAGTATAACAATGGAGGAGATGCTGAAATTCCCAATCTGGAGGCTATGGTGGCTAATGCTATAGCCAATCTGCTACCGGGCCTTAACACTGATGCGGTGATCAACCGGCTTATCAGTGGTGGAGCTAGTTCATCTGGGGGTGCTAGCAGTTCTTCTGGTGGTGGGGGCCGACCCACTACCATTAATGGGTGGCTTGAGAGTTTCAATAAACTCAAGCCGTTGTCCTTCAGTTCTGCTGCTACTCCTCATGCGGCAGAGGACTGGATTACCCACATGGAGAAACTGTTTGAGGTGCTGGGTTGTGAGGACGGGTTTAAGACTCGTCTGGCTGTGTTTAAGCTTGAAGGTGATGCGCTTAATTGGTGGAAGGCGCACAAGGCAGCTAAAGGAGGTGATCCGTATGTTCTTGGTTGTACTTGGGCTGATTTCCGCACTACATTCTATAATCGGTACTTCCCTGACTCGGAGCAGCAGAGGTTTATTCGGGAGTACAACACTATCTCTCAGCTAGAATCTGAGAATGCAGGGCAATACCTGGAGCGATTTCAGAGATTGGTCAGTTTCGTAGGTCCCGCTGCTGGAGATGCAAGAAGTCAAGCTAAGCAGTTCAAATGGGGACTCAAAAGGTGGGTGCTCGATCGTATACTCAATGATCAGTTTGAAGATCCGTCAGCATGTTGCGATGCAGCTCGCAACATCGAGATCTTTCATGAGGGCGTTGGTTACAAGCGTAACCGTGATGGTGACAGAGTTCAGCAACCGAGTCAGAGTCAGGACAACAAGGGGTATTCTGGTAGGAGCTTTGAACAGCGAAGTCGGTCAGATCGTGGACGTGACTATCAGGGTCAGTCTGGCAGGAACTATGATCAGAGGAGGCCGGATACGAGGGGCCAGGATTCCAGGTTCAATACTAGGCAGGGAGATGATCGCTCGGGATGCAACAACAGTCAGGAACAGTGGAGAGATCATACTACTAGGGGACATCAGCAGAGCAGGGCTTCTAGATCTGGTACTCAGGGAGGTTCATCTGAAGGTTCATTTTCTTACGCTATCTGTACTACATGTGGGAAACGCCACCCTGGAGAGTGTCGTCGGGCTTATGGGACCTGTTTTAGATGTGGATCTTCTGAGCATCAAGTGAGGGATTGTCCCAAGTTGGGAGGTAACAACGACAACAATAAGAGTGCCAAGGACAACAAGCCAGCTCAGTGAGGAGATCGTTTTCACGAATTGTTATTTTCTTCATTCCGTTTGTTTGGATATTTTGATACCTATTTTCTCTTTTACGATTATGATACATTCGATGCTTTATTGATTTCTCGTACGGATATTTTGAATTCTAAATTAATAATTTTATTCCATGTTGAAATTTTGAGATTTTGTTTTGATTTGTTCACTCTGAGAATTCTTATGATCATGATACGATGGGCGAAACCGGTGGTGTACTTCACTTCTGCTCTACCTTAATAGGTTTTACTCTATCCGTTTGTTTCCACTATCTTGCGTTAAGATCCGTTCTGCTAAATTATTCCAAGCTATCCGTGAGTAAGGCTTATCTGATCTGGTATGTCCTGTTTCGTTTCTGTCCTATGTTCTCTTCTATGTCCTTGCAAATTTCGAGGACGAAATTTTTTTGTTAGTGGGGAAGAAGTTGTAATACCCGAAAATCTAAAACATGTAAAATGACCAAAATGCCCCTACTACTTTAAAATTTAATTAAAACTTATATAAGTGCCAAAATAATTACAAAACCTTTGTAATTAAATTATATATGATATGAAATATTTATAAGACACCTTCTTAAAATACTTGTACATGACTTAAAAATATTTTGGACCCCTAAACTCTATATAGAACCGAAAATTATATATATAAGTTATTATTTAAATTAATTTAAAAGATATATTTTGAGGATAATTATCAAGTAAATAAGGAAGGGACCAATCAAATAATTTTCTCCCTAATTTAGGCCGATCCTATCATGCCCTCCCCTCCCAAAATCTCGGCTCAAATTATTCCATACATTTTATATATTCCTTTTCTTCCTTTTTCCATATTGCCGATATACCCTAAACACAAAATAATTCACCAATCTTTCCTACAAATTCCTGGAGGTCCAAATATAATTTTCCTGTGTTCTTACACGTCCCAAGAAGTCTAGAAAAATAATGTTTCGATTTGTGGAGGCTGAGACTAATTATTGTCGAATTTCTTGTTCTAGATCACTCGAAAGGTAAAAATTCCATTTTAATTCATTCGACCATGGTAAAATTCATTCTCCATTTTTCTTGTGTTCCTCACATCATATATGATCTGTGAAAATTGGTTCCAAGGTTTTTGGAGTCGCGTTTCTGCTCTTTGGAATTTCTTGAAGTCGTATTATCCAACCGAGAAGAGCAATTTCATTCAGCGTGTTCTAATCGTTCTAATATTGGTCTGGTATTTTTCAAATGCTATATTCATCCTATAGGTCTCAAATAAAATGATAGAAACAAGCCATGCATGATCTATAAGCCGTTTATGAATTAATGAATTTATAAACCTAATAACACAATAATTCGGTATATATGTCATGCAATTTTTCCAGGGTGTGTTATTATTTTTCCTAGGCCCTTTATGATTCATATATCATGTGAAAAATAGTGGTTTGATTTATTGGGGTGGAAATCGTGTTTTGGGGATTTTATTCAAAACCGGGTTTTATAAAATCAAAGAAATAAGAAAAATAAATTAAAACCCTATATCGACTAGGGTTAGGGTTTGGTACCAAGATCTGATTTTTAAATGATGTTTAAGGCTCATGAATGATGAATCAATGATTGGTAGAATTTATTCTAGGGTTTGTGGTATTTTTAATTTATACCGATTTCAAAATAAATCATAAGGGGGTGTTTTGTAATTCTTAAAACTCAAGGGATAATTTTTGTAAGTTATTTGAACCAGGTATATTTCGTATAAAATATTAAATGAGGGGTCCATATGTAAATTTTGTATTTAAAAGGTTAAATGGGTAAATATATATATTTATTAATTCGGTTTGTAATTTAATTAAGTGGAGGGACTAAAAATGTAAATACTGGAAACTTGAAGTCATTTTGAGTAAATAATAATATTAAGAGGGTTCGGTGTAATTTTGGATAATTATGGGGGCTAATATGTAATTGTTATGAATTTATGATTTAATATATAAGTTTTATAACTATAGGGACCAAATGTGTAATTATGTGAAACTAAAAGGGTAAATCGTACCATACATGAAATTAGAAGATAGATTCTGTAAATAATTAAATATAAGGGTTAATGGTGTAATTAAGGATACTATATGGGTTAAATTGTAAATCATGTAACTTTAAGGTTTATTTTGTAACTTTTCTAAATAAAGGGTTTAAAGTGTAAAATATGGAACTTAATGGACTAAGAGGTAATTCTGAATAAATGGGGTATTTAAATAAGTAACTTATTATATTTTCATTCTAGACCTTTAATTTGATATATTTACAAATAAAACCCTAAACTATGTAAACTTGTCATATTTAACCCTAAACTTTTATAACTTGCTAAAGTCAACCCTAATTCCATAAAGAGACTAAATTAATGACTTAACTAGATCATAATACTTAAATCTTACTAATTATAGAAATCTGCTAATTTTGGAAACTTACTAAATAAGGAAACTTTCTAAAAATGGAAACCTGCTAAAAATAGAAAGCTACTTAATATGGAAAATGGGATCATTAGTAATTCTGTCTTTACTCCTCTAGGTGCCAAGAAGGAGAGGTCTTGACTCTTTTCTGTGTTCGCTATTTCTGTTGCTTGCTTGGTTATTAAGGTACAGATATTCTGCCCTTCTTTAGTAAGGTGCCTTCGTCTCATTTCTGATTTCTGATTCACTGCCATGTTCTTTGATTCTGTGAACCTTTCTTGTTTCTTTCATGATATTATGAACCTTTGACATGACCTTTTGATAGTACTGAATCTGTTGATACTGAACCTTTCTGATACATGACCTTTCTGTTATGAACCTTTCTGATTTTAAACATGTTGATTTATGACCTTTCTGATATTGAACCTCTGATATGAACCTATGATTATGAACTCTGATATTCTGAAATGGAAATTGACTTATGAAACACGATATTGACCTATGCAAGTCAACTAAAAACATGATTCATGATACTTGACCTTGACCCACAGTTTGATACTACGAGCCACTCACTAGGCATGAGGGTTTCATGTCCATGTCAGTCGATGCACCGATGGCATGACTCTAGGGTAGGAGAGTGATGACCTATCCCGTCCCTGCATGTTATGTTTATGATTCATGTTTATGTAGAGGCAGATTATGGCCACCTGGGGCGTATGGATGCATCCTAGATTTGTTATGTTCATGTTATGTTATGTTATGCATGGTGACTGATGGTGTGTGCGATACACGTCTTTCACACTCTGGGAGCTAGCTACTCCATTATCTGATTTCTGGGATTAGTGAGAGGACTTCTCTCTGCATGGTGTTATGATTACATGTTACTGTTTCTGGGCTCGTAGAGGATTTCTGTTTTCCTGCACCTTATAGACTTATGACCTTTACCTTTCATTACTGATATCCTATAACACAATACTGGACTTGATATGTTTTGGGCTTGGGATGGGATTTTCCTCTACCTTTATCATTATCCATGGTACTGTTCCTTATTTTCTGATATCTCTGCATAAACGTTCATATTCTTTCCTAACTATTGTTATATCATGTACGGTTTCTTTTCATTTTTCCCTATTCCATTATTACTGTTTGTTACCGTTATATCTGTTCACTGAGCTCGTGTAGCTCAGCCGCGTTTCTTTTCCCGCGGCAGGTATTTAAGCTAGGAGCTGGGGTATGGCATTTGGGAAGAGTGCACCTGAGTGAAGCTTTGTCTTAGTTGGATTATTTCACCATTTGGATTTTTGTTATGTACTTCATTTACTTTCCGTCTTACTTTGTAATTAAGTCATGTTGA
Source organism: Artemisia tridentata subsp. tridentata (assembly GCA_021014915.2). NCBI lineage: Eukaryota > Viridiplantae > Streptophyta > Magnoliopsida > Asterales > Asteraceae > Artemisia > Artemisia tridentata. Next base: position 512,027,407 of record CP139508.1, on the reverse strand, counting down.
CTTATTCTCTTTGATTATGTTATGATTTCCGCTGTTTTATTCATGGATGCTATGTTTATTCTGATATGAAACCATGTACTTGTGACATCTTTGCCCTTGTCGGGTCGGGGTGTTACAATTTACGATCTTCATAAAAATGATCTTTCAAATGGTTTTTCATAAAGATAATCATTTAAAATGGTTTTCATAAAAGTTAGTAAAATCCCAATTAAAAGAGTATTGTATCACATTTGTAGTCATCATTTTAAAATAGCTTTTCCTCAAATCATTTTCAGGTAAGAATTAAAGAGGTTTTCACAGTCTAGGTTCATATCATAGATCAAAGGTTCAAAGCAAAGGAATCATGGCAAAGTATCAAGTCAGAGGCTAAACAGATCAGAATCATGAAAGAGATCACAGGAAACCTTACAGAGAAGGTCAGAATATCTGTACCTTATTCCAAAGCAAACACAAACTCAGAAATGGATGACACAGAGTGGATCAGGACCTCTCTTTCTTCACACCTAGAGGGGTAGACAAGAATTACTAACCCTTCCATTTTAAGTAACTTTCTATATTTAGCAGGTTTCCAAATTTAGAATGTTTCTATAATTAACAGGGTTCCAATATTCTCATTAATATTCACAAATTATCCAGAGTTTCCTTTTTAGCTTTTAGATTCCACAAGTTACTCTTTTAGTCCTTTAGGTTTCATAATTTACACTTTATATCCCTTTACTTATCAAAGTTACGAAATGAAACCCTAGATTCACATAGTTTACATTTTAACCCCTCTCATTAGTTTATTAACACATCAAGAATTTATTTTCCAAGATTATAGAGTGTACTCTCAAATTAACGTATTATACGAATTATACCTTCAAGTTTCATGATTTACAATTTATAACCCTTAGTTTTGGAAAATAACAATTTACAACCTTTTACATGCCTTGACAGTTTTTAAGTATCATCTGGACCCGTTTTACATAATTTATAAACCATATTAAACCTTCGAAATAAAATCTATAAAAATTCACAGACCTTCCCCAGGGTCTTAAGTATTTTATGAAATTTTTCCAGATTTTATTAAGTTGTCTAGGTACGAACTAAAAATCCTTTTCCCAAACCTGTTCCAGAACCGGATCAATTAAAAACACTCGACCATTATCTATCTGCTTACCCAGTCTAGAAAATTTATAAAATTCTACAAACATTCCAGTAATTAGCTAACATGTTTTATATTACTCAGTTCAAAGAAAATGTCCTAATTCGTTATGGTTTTAAAATGATAAATGAAAAACCCGGACTGTTTTCCCAGACTTCACAAATCCGATCAGACACATAATTTTACTAAAATCAAAAAGATGCCTTCCAGGCCTCCAAAAATTACAAACTAAATTTTCCCAGGTAGCTATTTCATTGAACTTAGTTTTAGACTCGAAAAACATCAAAATATATGCTCACATCATTAATTCACAGCCGGTTAAAGTCGAGTAAAACTTTTGGTCAGTAGCAGTTTTTATATACATGTACATACTTAGGGTTTTCTTCTTCCCGTTCATTCGTTCTTTACACCAAACGACTTTGGGTAAGTCCATAGCATATCTAAATCAGTTCATAACAGTATACAACACATTAAAATCGAATTAATCATCACAAAACAATTCTAGCCGATTTATACATATGAATTTTAGGTTTCTTTATTCTATGATTTTATGTGACATAATATTGTTTCAAGATCCGACTAGAACACAAAGATATGAACAAGGATTGAGCAAGGAGATACGATACCCTCGTAGACCACGAAGAACATGAACATGATAAGATCAAACTCCACGAATCCCTTCTTCTCCTTCTTGATTCGTACAACAGAAAACACGAGAGGAAAACACATGTTTTGATTAATTTTTGGTTCATAAATTCGTATGGATTCAATGTTAGTATTACATGGTTACCTTGTGATGAATGAAACACGAACAAGATCAAGATTTACACCTCCCTTTGGGTTGTTTTTGGATCGACAGTAGCAGAAATAAAGAGGCAGCAGGAAACTTTTTTTTTGTAGAGAGATTTAGGGTTTGTGTTGGTTTGTTTTTGTGAGCCATATAATGGATAGAGGGGAGTAGGGTTTTTATTATTTTTTTCTTGTTTTGGAGAGGAGTCAAATACACGGTTTGTGAGGGTTTTTAGGGAGTGTATACCGAAAATTATGAATGCATTATAGGGAGATCTTAACTTCCATACTTAACTAGTATCTCATACTTATCTTCTCTTAATTTACTTTAGCCGAAAATATGGAGAGTATGTATACAATTCGCCTAGCTTAACTAGGAATAGGATTTTATTCATTTTGTGTATCTTATACATAATGTAAGGTTTACTTGTAGCATAATTTATTGTATAACATAAGACATAGTCATTTTAGTTTAACATAATGATGTTACTTACATAATTTCCATACGTTCTTAAAATTTTAAACTTGAGGGTATTTTAGTCCTTTCATATTTTATTAATTTCGGGGTTTTACAAGCGAAACTGCCCACAGACGCGATACTCCACAGTAGCAAAGAAACCCAGAAGTGATTCCACACACCACTAGAGCCCCAACCAACAAGAACACAAACAGCGGCAACCTGCTATTCCAACAATACCACAAGATGCCAAACGAACCACAAAAGTGAAGACCCACCAACAGAACACCACTAACGCATAAGGGAGCGTTCATGCATGAAAAAAAAACCAAGCCATCCCCCACAAAGAGCCAGTCTATAACTTATAGTAACCCAAAACCAGTGCCACAGGAACAAACAACCAAATCAGTAGCAATCAGGAAACCGTAATATGTTTATTATTATTATTATTATATTATTATTATTATTATTATTATTATTATTATTATTATTATTATTATTATTATTATTATTATTATTATTATTATTATTATTATTATTATTATTATTATTATTGTTATTATTATTATGAATTATTATTATTATTATTATTATTATTATTATTATTATTATTATTATTATTATTATTATTATTATTATTATTATTATTATTATTATTATTATTATAATAATAATAATAATAATAATAATAATAATAATAATAATAATAATAATAATAATAATAAAGTGTCGATCCAGAAATTTACCTGTGCTTCCCAATCCTCAGGTGTCTTGTTCGCCGGACGCTTTTCCTTGATCTCGTCCAGTTTTTCAACCCTACCTTGCCGTGTAAAATTTTGCCTTTTGAATATGTACTTGTTGTCATTGTATCGCTTTCGGAGGTAAGCTTCGATACTTCTGACAATATCGTCTCCATCCGGACCGGCTAGGTGGGAGCCGAGATCAAAGAAATGCTGCAATAAAATATAATTAAAATAAATTTACAAATTTAAATAAAGAGACAAATTTAAATAAATAAACATATTTAAAATAAATAAACACAATAATTGAAAACATAAAAGATAAAAAAAAAAAAAAAAAAAAAAAAAAAAAAAAAAAAAAAAAAAAAAAAACTTACATGGAGCTAGTTATCGATGTGGGCCTTCATGGTCTGGGGAACCTTATCCCACAAATCATTTAAAATTATTTACATCACTTTTACCTGATAAAGTTAAATCATTTATACTTAATTTAAATCATTTAAAATTATTTTTAAAACATTTTAATTAAGTTAAATCACTATTAAATCATTTAAATTTACTTTAAATATTTTGTAAATCCTCTTTAATTGATTTAAAACTTTTTAAAATTATTTACATCATTTTTAACTAAGTTAAGTCATTTATACTTACTTTACATCAATTTTAACTAAGCTAAACAAATGAGCCGAGATGATATGGTTGTACATTTGAGCATTTTATGATGCTCCCGAACGACAACCATTGTGCTTCCTTTAGTATCTACAATCTCCACTGCGTGTTTGAAGACTAAAGAGAGTTGTCAATTCAGGAGGGAGCAGATAAAAGAAAAAAGGTTCACTAGTTAAGAGGGAGTAATAACCTAACTAGATCATTACAGTTGAAGTTCAGAGCTACAAGTATTAGTGCCGTCAGTGCCTAAGATCGTACGCCGAAATCTTCGAAAGAGAGAACTTCAAGTCTGCCTCAGAATCTAGACTACAGAAACTCTACGCTTCAACAACGTCAAAGTTTATTATTATTGTAATTTACTTTGTTTATAGGTCTCATTGTAACCTTCACATGTGACGATATCTTGGATGGATATTGTTAGTTAGAACCATTCCAGGGTGATCTGAAGAAGCAATGAATAATGGATCATTAAGTGTATTGGTGTTTGAATTCATTTGATTGTTGTTTGGGTTTAGTGGGGGAAAGTTTTCTTGATTCAATATAGGGTTTGAAGAAGAAGCTGCCATTGATGACGTAAGCAAAAGCTTAAAAATAACCGTCAAAAACAGAAAATTTATCAAGAACTTGATCAATCAATGGTGCATAACAACAATTGAATGACCTAAACTCACTTTAATCAGATCAACAACGAATTGAACTAATTAATTTTCAATATGAATCACAAAATTAGGGTTTGATCAAGAGACTGTGCTCTGATACCATATCAAAATTATGAAGCGGAAGTGAAATGTGATATTATTGAAAGTGAAATTGTTGCGAATGAAGAAGATGTAATCTACTTTTATACAAGAAGGAAAGTGTATTAACTAACTCTAACAGCTAGTAACAGATATTAAAACTAAAGTTACAATTTGGAGATAATTTGTCCTTCTACTTTTTGACTTGTAACTAATTGATCCATGTGTTTCCATATGATAAGAATAAAAACAACATTAACATATTGAGAATACAAATATCTAACTGTAATAAAGTGGTTATATCCTTCTAGGTCACTTTTAGTGAAGAAAAATGTATGTAAGTGATGGTAAAGTTATATTTATCAAAGTGATTATTTGTTTTACTTTAATTTGTTCTTAAATAATTGTCATAAGAAAAGAAAAAACAAAAAGAAAACATCATTACAAATTGTATTTAAACACAAACTCTCATTTTATATTACAAAGGGATTTTCTAAAATATGCCCCGAAGGCACATGTTTGAGCGAATAAAAAAGTCAAGTACTAGTTCATTAAATAGAAAATTACATGTAATTATAGTAATTTTTAGGTATATTTAATGTTAATTAATTGCATTTTATAATTTTTATGGAAAGTATCTGATTAATTATCACACTTTAACATGTGCTTGAGGGCGCACTTTAGAAAAAACCCTATTACAAATTGTATTTAATACACATTAATTAAACTTATAAATTACTATAATTAAATCCAATTTTTAATTAAATAAACTCAAACTTTCTTTTTATAATCACCTTAAATAAATTTGAGGGCACCCGTTATACAAACTTATTTTTAAGTTATAAATTTTAGTAGTAAATGATTAATTTAGGATAACCTAAAATAGAAGTGTTAGGGTTAATATGGAATAGTATACATTTAACCGAAAATAAATGTAAAAAACTAAGAAATAAAGATGCAAATCAGGAAAGAGTTAAACAAATATCTGGATTTTTGGTATCCATATAGAGATGTTTGGCCTTATTCAATTATATTTATCCTAAAAATCTTTGATCTAATCAGTAAATTAATATGGCCATGCGAACTTTTTATTTTATTTTATTTTATTTTATCACTTAACTATAATCATTTGGTCATTTGTTTATTAAAAAAAGTCTTACTAGCCTTTTTACTCTTACCAGTAAAAGGTGTTTAGACGTTTTGCTTGTTTGTTTTTTTCTTATGAGTCAGACTCAGTTAGACATATAACATCTTACTCAGTAAAAAGTGGGTGACTTGTCTTACTACCTCTTACTCGATAAGAGATTGAAGACTCGTGTTAATATAATATATTTGATAGTTTATTAATTATGTTATATTACATAAGTTACTTAAATAAATTGCAGAAACGAGCACTTAAAATCAGTCGGACAATTAAAAAAAAAAATTATTTCGTTCAGATTTAGACTTTCTAGCCACCTCTTACTGGTAAGATGTGGTAGTCAGATTCACACCTAAAACATGTTAATGAAACAAACACACCCTAAGTTATACTTGAACTATAACTCTAAAAACTATGTTTCATAATAGACAGTGTTTGAAATATGACGCTATTATTTCGAAATAATTACAAAAGAAGTTTCTAATGACCTTCTCAAAAAACCACTATAAAAACACAACACATAAACCTCAAAAACCTCATTCACCACTCGTGCTTCATAAACTAAAAATAGATAAGTGAAGTGGTGACATCAAGAACATCATTAAAAAACATCATCATTCATCACTCATTTCATTTGATCAAACAAAAAATGATGAGTGGCATCCTTAATGTTCCAAACTTTGGTATGTTTCATAATTCTACAATAAACCCTTTGCTAAATCCAGTTTTCTTACATGGGTGTGTTTCTTTGATCCAGTTCTTGTTTTTGATATTTATATTAGTCTCATTGGTTGTTAAAAGATTAAGGATTGATCTAAACGATGTTTCGAAACAAAGCTTTGGGTGTTTGTATTACAAACAAGCTTTGTTTTGTTGTGTGACTCTTTCAGTTTTTAATCTTGCTTTGTGTTTTTGGAATAGTTTTTATTGGTATAAAAATGGTTGGAATGATGAGAAGATTGTGACACTCTTGCATGGTGGTCTAGGAACACTTGTTTGGTTATTTGTTTGTGTTTATTTGGATACAATTGTTTCGAATTCGTCGACAGAATCTAGGAAGTATCCCTTTGTTTTAAGGTTTTGGTGGGTGTGTTTCTTTACGGTTTCTTGTTATTCACTTGTGGTAGACTATATTTACTATAAGAAAACAAGTAGTTCAATTTCAATGTTCTTTGTGTCTGATTCTGTGTCTAGTTTCATGGGGTTGTTTCTTTTTTCGTGGGGTTGTCGTATAAAAGTGAGGAAGAAGGTCAAGATGGTGATCTTGAGGAACCACTATTGAATTCAGGTTCTGTTAGTAATAAGGGTGAAATTTCATCAACTTATGATAAAGCAAGTTATTATAGCCTGTTAACATTTTCTTGGATGAATTCGGTTATTGCAGAAGGTAATAAAAAGCCATTAGATCTTGAGGACATCCCTCAGCTCTCACTCTCTCAGACATTGATAGTGTGAGGAAAGTGTTTCCTGTTTTGTTAAATAAAGTAGAGTCTTTAAGCAATGGGAGTACTCAAATTACAACATTTGGTTTCACAAAAGCGCTATTCTATATCGTGTGGAAGGATGTTGTGATCACGGGTTTGTTAGGTTTAGTATCTTCGTTGGCTAGTTTTGTCGGTCCTTACCTCATAGACTCATTTGTTCAATACCTGAATGGTATCCGAGCTTATGAATACCAAGGTTTTGTTTTAGTGGCTGCATTTTTCGTGTCAAAGATTATAGGGTGTTTCACACAACGACATTGGTACTTTAAGCTGCAACAAGCTGGAATTAGAGCCCGTTCTGCTATTGTTGCCATGATCTACCTAAAGGTTTTGACCATTTCTGGTCAGTCAAAGCAAGGGAACTCGAGTGGTGAAATCATCAACTTCATGGCTGTTGATGCAGAAAGAATAGGTGACTACACTTGGTATATGCACGATTTTTGGTTAGTGTTTGTGCAAGTAGGTATTGCATTACTACTTTTATATAAAACCTTAGGACTAGCCGTCATATCTTCATTCATCGCTACAGTTCTCGTATTGTTAGCTTATTATCCACTAGGAAACATACAATAAAAACTTCAAGATGATTTGATGAAATCGAAAGATAAACGGATGAAATCAACATCCGAAATCTTAAGAAACATGAGGATTTTAAAACTTCAAGGTTGGGAAATGAAGTTCTTGTTGAAAATTGTCAAACTTCGTGACGAAGAAGAAGGGGCACTAAAGAAGTATATGTACACTCTGTCCATGACTTTATTTATTTTCTAGGGTGCACCAATTATTGTGGCGGTGGCCACTTTCGCTACATGTTTGTTTGCTGGTATCCCGCTCGAATCAGGGAAAGTTTTTTCTGCACTCGCAACTTTTAAAATACTTCAAGAGCCGATTTACAATCTTCCAGACTCGATTTCAGTGTTTTTCCAAACAAAAGTCTCACTTGATCGCATTGCCACATTCCTTCGCCTGGACGACATAGATTCTAATGCTATCAATAAGGCTCCACATGGTAGTTCTGAAACGGCTATTGAAATTATAAGTGGGAATTTCGCGTGGGATAGGAGTGTGTCTTCTAACCCGACACTCAAAGATATAAACATTAGAGTGAATCATGGTATGCGTGTTGCTGTTTGTGGGACCGTTGTGTCAGGGAAGTCAAGTTTATTGTCGTGTATATTAGGTGAGGTGTCTAAGGTGTCGGGAAGTGTGAAAGTAGAAGGTACAAAGGCGTATGTAGCTCAATCACCATGGATACAAAGTGGGAAGATTGAAGATAATATCTTGTTTGGTCGGGAGATGGATCGAGAGAGGTATGAGAAGGTTTTAGAAGCATGCTCGTTGAAGAAAGATCTTGAAGTTCTTTCGTTTGGTGATCAAACGGTTATTGGTGAGCGTGGGATTAATTTGAGTGGTGGTCAGAAGCAGAGGATACAGATTGCTCGGGCTCTTTATCAAGATGCTGATATTTATCTTTTTGATGATCCGTTTAGTGCTGTTGATGCTCATACAGGAAGTCATCTTTTCAAATTAAGAGTTTTTTGATAATCCTTTTAGTGTGTATTTAAAAATTCTGTCACGTTATTTGAATGTTCATGTGTTTTTTTCTTCAATGACAGGAGTGTATGTTGCAATTTTTGGACTCGAAGACTGTCATTTACATCACACATCAAGTCGAGTTCTTACCTGCTGCAGATCTTATTATGGTGAGTCTTTGATTTTCATTTAGTTTGTACATATCAGCACATAAAGGTATTGCATTTCATAATTTCCTATAAATCCTAAATTGAAAAAATGTCTAAAGGACTGAAATTTCTAATCCCGTTGTTTCATACTAAAATTATGTCCTAAATACATGTCCATTTATCTTGTACATATGAACACATGTCTCACTGATATAACACCTTTATAATCAGGTTTTGAGAGATGGAAGAATCACACAAGCAGGAAAATACAACGACATTCTAGATTCAGGAAGCGACTTTATGGAACTTGTAGCTGCACACAAAGAAGCTTTATCATCCATTGATTCCATAGGAACAACCGGTGATCAAGCACAATCAGATAGTTCCACAAAGAACACAACCAACACTCAGAATGATAAAACAGATGATATCTCGGGTTCAAAAGCACAACTTGTTCAAGAGGAAGAAAGAGAAAAAGGAAGAGTAGGTTTCTCAGTCTACTGGAAATACATAAAAACCGCTTATGGAGGGGCACTTGCACCACTCATAGTATTGGCACAAGTCGTCTTCCAAGTACTTCAAATTGGAAGCAATTATTGGATGGCTTGGGCTTCTCCAGTAGCAGCTAGTGATCCAGCTCCTGTCGAAGGCTCAACACTAATCATTGTTTATGTAGCTTTAGCAGCTGGAAGTGCAGTATGCATACTTGCAAGAGGCTTGCTTCTTGCAACTGTTGCATATAAAGCTGCTACTATTCTATTCCACAAGATGCACTTGTCTATTTTCCGGTCGCCCATGTCTTTCTTTGACTCTACTCCAAGTGGACGAATACTAAATAGAGTAAGGAACCACCTTCTATTCTTATTCATACTTATTTTTCTAGAATCTAGATGTAGCAAAATGAGCAGGTCAAACACATTGGCTAATGGGTCAAAACAGGTCATTTTTATTCGGGTTGAAATGTTCGAAACACTTTTTGTCCCAACCTTATACTTTCTATAAATAATGCATGCGTAATAACATAACCAACTTTGATTTGATTTCTAATTCAAGTAACTACCTTATTATGGGTTAAGGTAATCATAAGATCGATTTGACCATGTTAATTTGTTTTAAACTATTTTTTTTTAGTTAGCATCTTTTAATTTATAGGCATCTACAGATCAAAGTGCAGTCGACATGCAAATTCCTTACCAAGTCGGATCATTCGTATTTGCCATCTGATGCGCGTGATGTGTCGTTGCGGTTTAGCAGTTTTAATGCCTACTCAAGTTTTAAATTTATATTTAGCCGACTTATCAATAACACACACACTTAACGAGCAGTGTACCCGGTCAGTATGAATATAATGGTAAGTAGAGTGTCGATCACTAAGAGTGGAACGTATTATCTCGTTAATCTAATCAGTATTTTAATATCCTAACGCAAGGGGGTTTCAGCCTGAGAGACTGGCACGATTTGTTTGCAATTAAATAATAAAATAAACCAATAGGCACGAATCAGCAAGTAGCACACACGTACACAGATAAATACTCGAGACAATAAGAGGGCTGTCCTTATGATTAAGTAGATTGTCACTTGTTTTATTGATAGCTTTATATGAAGTGTATGTAGTTAACCCTTTCTCGTTGGTCCTATTCTTATCGGCGAGTAAACCCTTAATGATTACTTATGTCTAAAAGTTATTCCTAAGTGATCAATTTAGTAATAACCGTGGGAGCCACATTATTTTCCGCAGTCAAATGCCCGCAAGCCACTAATAAACACAGAGGTTATCAATGCACTAATAAGTAGTAACCAAAGACATCAACATATAAACTTTAATTGATGGGAAAGCAAGTATTAAAGGGAGTGCAATCTTTCGTTGTCACATTACACAAGCCACCAATCCTGATGAATTAAAGTTTGCTAACACAATAAAACAAAACTACTTAATGAATTAAACACATGCAGCACCTTCTTACAGCTCTTGTATCTTTGATTTGGGTGTGTCTTGTGCTGCCTCCTTGACTGAATTCGTCCTAGGGTTTTCCTTGTTCGGTCTTCGGTATTATATGGTATCTGACCAAAGCTCTGGAATTCGTCTGGTCTTGGGGTATTTATAGTTTCTGTCTGAGGGAAGATGCGGCGCATCTATTAAGTAGATGCGGCGCATTGACTTAACTTCGCGTGGGGTCCAAGATTATAATATTCAGGAATATTCGTACACCGCCAGAAGATGCGGCGTAACTCCATGATTAGATGCGGCGCATGTCCTCTTGTATCTTGGATCGTATCTGGTGATATCTTGATAGAGATGCGCCGTATGTAATGAGTGAGATGCGGCGCATCTGGAGCAGAACAAGATGGTTATTCTTCGTTGACCAAAGTTTCATATGCGGCGCATGGGATAAATCCATGCGGCGCATTCTTCAAAGTCAGGCAGTGGTCTTCATTCTCTTCATTCCAACAACCAATTCCAATCTTGATCATTTTACTCCGTTTTTAGTCCATAATCGCTAAGTTTCACCAAATGCTTGTTTTCAACTGAGAATTACAAAAGTAAACGATTAAGTATCAATCCTCATACATAATATAGTAAAACAAGTCAAATTAATAGGATAAATGATAGTAATAAAATGTACTTATTTGAGTTCATCAAATATCCCCCCACTTGAACTTTACTTGTCCCCAAGTAAACCTTAGAATTTCTCTTATGAAAATGTATCCTAAAAGATGTTAGGATTTATTTTATATTTAAGCATGTATTCGTTTATTTCATAATCACACAACTAAACACTTAACGAATTAGAAGTAAAGTAATAATAAGTTGATAAAAGCAAATCTAATCGTTTAACTGTCCAGTCGTGACGAATATTCTATCATAAGCTTGGCAAGTATACACATCTCCTCCACTAAAGCTAAGGAATAACAAGTCTAAAGCGGTAAAAAGGGTTTTTAGGCTTAAGGGTTAATTATTCTTGATCACTATCGATCTCAAATTCCAGAAAAGGCGACAAAATCACAAATACATGATCGAATCCACGAACACGATACTTGCAATTGCTCAAATCCTTAAATCGAATAGGCTAAAGATAGGTCCAAACTTCACCAATAATAGTATATCAAAAAGGGCGACAAAATCATAAATACATAGCCGAATCCACGACTACGATACTTAAGATTGCTCAAATCCCTAATCTCAATAAATCAAAGGTTTGGTTGGATAAAGAACAATATAGGTTATGGATAACATTTGGGATATAAATTGGTGTAAAATGAAAAATAAACAAAACAAATAAATTAAAATCCTAAGTGTGGTTAATCACTATCCCAACCATCCCATGAATAAGACTCATATCATTGAATAACTCACGCTTTAACACTTGAAACACACGCTTTAGGTAGACACGAATTATACTCAACAAGATCTTAATCAAAGAATAAACCTTAATTGGCGTTCCATAACTGCCAATTCCCATTCAATCCATAGATATAGTACAACAAATAGTGGCCATATGAACCACTTACATAACTTTACATCGTTGGCTTAAAATAAACATCCAACTCTTTTTCTTTTTCTTTTTCTTTTCTCATTTTTTCGATTTTTTTTTTTTTTTTTTTTTTTTTTTTTTTTTGAAACATAAACATAGATGTGTAAAATTTCACCACATCACTATAATGATAAATCTGGATAATTTTTCCATATTTTTCATACTTCAGGAATAACAGTAATAGCGAAAGTAGTAAACACACGAAAAATAAACTCAAAGATATACAATATTTACTTTCACTCCAATTGCATTGTGCAATTTCCCGACCTAACCAAAGATAATGAATTACGCATGCGAACACAGGTAATGTAAGGAAACACACTTTGCCTATAGTAATTAACCAACCACGGATTCTAATCTACAGGGTAGGCTAAGGTGTAAGGGTGTAACGAAACATTTTAAACATAGGTGTAAGAAACGAAAGGAATGGCTCTGAGTGTTTTTCTAGGGGTATCTTACTCTAAAAATGAGAGTAACAAAAGGGTTTATACGGGGGTTAACTAACCAGTGTAGTTAGTTAATAACACATAACATATAATAGGCTATTTGGGTGTAATCCTAGAATTTTACCAATTTAGACAAGTCATTCCAATTATATAAATAATACTCATTATGGTGGTCTCGAATAGTATACAAGCCAAGTTCTAAAGTTTACAAGTCACCGGCACACTCATAGATTTGTGAATTTTGTAAAATCACAATTTTTGAAAATAACGTCATGTGTGCAGTTATGCAACTTAGATCTTAAACAAAAACATGCTAAAAAAAATTTTTAAGTTTGATATATTAAGCACATTTTAAGCATAATTTTTGAAAAAGTTTAGGACAAGTAAGTGTTAAGTGTTCTAATTCTCCAATCCCCCCACTTAAGTTAAACAACGTCCTCGTTGTTTGTATAAAAGGTAAAAACTGGAAAATAAAAGAATTAGAACAGAAAAACTCCCCTGAGATTTGCTCGGTATGATCCTCCATTTGTGTAAGAGCAAAAATCAACTTCTTGTGGATTAGAACGTTTAAACTTCATACTTGATGTATCCACAGGAAATTCAGGAAACTATAATACCACCAATGCTTTAAAACACACCTAAGATAAGAAAGGTTCAAACTTGCATAATACATTAGTAGTTAGATAAAAATAAAACTTAAAAATTAAAACTGAAAATCATCAGGTCAGTCGATGCACCGTATCTTATGGAAGAAGATACGCCGTATCGAGCCTGGAATTAATACGGATCAGAATAAAGATGCGCCGCATCCTTAACCAGGGATGCGCCGCATTAAAATAAACTGATAAATAGTTTTAAAGTCGAAAATAAAAAAAATGCAGAAAATAAAATAAAATAAGATATGATCTCTACAGTTGATACGCCGCATCCTATGATGGAGATGCGCCGCATCTACTGCAGATCTGACAGACTCAATACAAAATCAGAAAATAAAATAAAAGATAAGCATGGGTTGCCTCCCACGAAGCGCTTGTTTTTGTTCGAGTCACGAGCCTGACTCCACCCTTATTTACTGTGTAATAGGGTGTTGTTCCCCCCACTTGGGATCAAGTGCGGATGATAGTAGCAATAAACACGAAAAGAGTGTAAATTTGCTAGCAAAGATGGAAGAAATAAATAAAGATCATACCTTGGCAATACATGTACATCTTTCCTATCCTTACCCGGTTTGGTTGATAAATTGGATGACTCGACCATTCCATCGGAAAGAGTAGTGTGTTGAGGAAAAATGAGTCTCCTTTCTTCATGGTTAGTCTCTTTGGTAGTAAGGCGTTCCTTGACTTCTGCAGAACATGAGAAAGGGTCTTTGGCAAGTAAAAGTTCGAGTTCCTCTATATACTTCATAGGGTCGGAATTGTCATCTTCATCGATCGTAGCAATGTTTAAGAGCTCATCACCAAATTCTTCCTCGAGCTCCACCAAATACGGGTTGATCACAGGTGCTTCAATAGGTAGTGTAATAGATTTCACCTCATCATCTTTTTGTTTTGCAACCTGTTTAGGAAAACTAGCAAGATTATTAGTAACGGGATTAATAATATTAAATAAATTTGTACCACTTTGTGTTGTAAGTGACTCCAATTCATCTAGTGAATCTTCATCTTCAACTAGTGGTCTTGTAATTACAGCATCGTCCCGAATTTCATCCTTAAATAAGTAATCCCAGATTTCTTCAAAATCCCTAGTTGGGTCAAAATCTGGCTTATCCGTTCCGCACCTAAATACTTCCGTTTGTTGTGGTAACTGCGGTATGCTATCGTATGCAATAGCATCAAACTCTTCAATATCAGAATACTCATTATCTTCATCCGAAGGGATATTATCATGGTGTTTTTGATATGATGAGAATATATCTTCCACCTCGGGTGGAAAATCACAAGTAATAGCACTAAACACCATTGTCCCATATTCATCTTCATTTTCATTATAAGCACTTTCGGATGAATAAGCTTCTTTGTAAACAATTGCCGGATTTTCATTTAAATCAAACACTTGTGACTCTTCTTCATCTTGGGCAACTTCCGGAAAAATAACATCATCAATAACTATTGCCGGAAACCTAATTGCACCAAAATCGTATGATTCTTCTTCATCTTCATCATTTGATAAAGTCCAAGTGTGTCGAAATGGCAATTTGTTTCTTTCTCTCCCTGACTTTTTTCTGCTTCAATAACAAGTATTCTTCCATCGTGGGTTCTTTATCCACGATGACTTGTGCACCGTATCTTGCTCTTTCCCAATCGTATATCCCATTATTGCTCAAGGCTCTTTCCTCTTCAAATCTGATATATTCTTCCATTGTAATATCCGGATCGTCCATCTTCCTGAAATAAAACTTACTCGTGCAAAAGAAGGGTGAAACGATCAAAGTAAAATAAAAGCTTCTGATATCTGCTGTTGATGCGCCGTATCCTATAAATGGGATACGCCGTATCTTAATTCATTAAAAATTAAATCAGACTTTATTCAGAAAATAGATACGCCGCTAAGAAATTTGAATGCGCCGTATCGGTTTTAATTAATCAAAAATCGATATTTATTTAAAATTAAATACGTCGTATTAACGAAAGTTAATGCGCCGTATTTTCGTTGCGCTTAAAAATACGAGATTTTTGATTCAGTAAGATGCGCCGTATCGACAGAGATCGATACGTCGTATCTGTTTAATAATTCGCAAACTGTTTTTAATTAAAATAATAGATACGCCGTATCTGCAAAAGCAGATGCGTCGTATGGCGTTAATGTTTAGAAAAATTTTTTTTATCAAAAACAGATACGCCGTATCTGCTAAAGCAGATGCGTCGTATTACTTTATCGCTTAGAAAAAATTTCTTATTAAAAACAGATACGCCGTATCTTGGGGAAAAGATGCGTCGTATCGAATTAATTAAACGCGTTGTATTTTTAAAAATTAAACGCAATACGCGGTATCTGATAAATCAGATGCGCCGTATCGTTTGATTTAGCACAGTACAACGATAGCAGAACAGAAAAAATACGAAAAATAAAAACAAAAAACTAAAACACACAAACAAAAATAAACACAAAAACAAAAATAAAAGCAAACAAATAACACACAAAACAACAAATATGCAAAATTATACAATGATGCAATTAATCTAATAAAAAGAAAAACCTAATTAAAATACTAATCAAATTAACAGATAATAACAATTCACTCCCCGGCAGCGGCGCCAAAAACTTGATGCGCGTGATGTGTCGTTGCGGTTTAGCAGTTTTAATGCCTACTCAAGTTTTAAATTTATATTTAGCCGACTTATCAATAACACACACACTTAACGAGCAGTGTACCCGGTCAGTATGAATATAATGGTAAGTAGAGTGTCGATCACTAAGAGTGGAACGTATTATCTCGTTAATCTAATCAGTATTTTAATATCCTAACGCAAGGGGGTTTCAGCCTGAGAGACTGGCACGATTTGTTTGCAATTAAATAATAAAATAAACCAATAGGCACGAATCAGCAAGTAGCACACACGTACACAGATAAATACTCGAGACAATAAGAGGGCTGTCCTTATGATTAAGTAGATTGTCACATGTTTTATTGATAGCTTTATATGAAGTGTATGTAGTTAACCCTTTCTCGTTGGTCCTATTCTTATCGGCGAGTAAACCCTTAATGATTACTTATGTCTAAAAGTTATTCCTAAGTGATCAATTTAGTAATAACCGTGGGAGCCACATTATTTTCTGCAGTCAAATGCCCGCAAGCCACTAATAAACACAGAGGTTATCAATGCACTAATAAGTAGTAACCAAAGACATCAACATATAAACTTTAATTGATGGGAAAGCAAGTATTAAAGGGAGTGCAATCTTTCGTTGTCACATTACACAAGCCACCAATCCTGATGAATTAAAGTTTGCTAACACAATAAAACAAAACTACTTAATGAATTAAACACATGCAGCACCTTCTTAAAGCTCTTGTATCTTTGATTTGGGTGTGTCTTGTGCTGCCTCCTTGACTGAATTCGTCCTAGGGTTTTCCTTGTTCGGTCTTCGGTATTATATGGTATCTGACCAAAGCTCTGGAATTCGTCTGGTCTTGGGGTATTTATAGTTTCTGTCTGAGGGAAGATGCGGCGCATCTATTAAGTAGATGCGGCGCATTGACTTAACTTCGCGTGGGGTCCAAGATTATAATATTCAGGAATATTCGTACACCGCCAGAAGATGCGGCGTAACTCCATGATTAGATGCGGCGCATGTCCTCTTGTATCTTGGATCGTATCTGGTGATATCTTGATAGAGATGCGCCGTATGTAATGAGTGAGATGCGGCGCATCTGGAGCAGAACAAGATGGTTATTCTTCGTTGACCAAAGTTTCATATGCGGCGCATGGGATAAATCCATGCGGCGCATTCTTCAAAGTCAGGCAGTGGTCTTCATTCTCTTCATTCCAACAACCAATTCCAATCTTGATCATTTTACTCTGTTTTTAGTCCATAATCGCTAAGTTTCACCAAATGCTTGTTTTCAACTGAGAATTACAAAAGTAAACGATTAAGTATCAATCCTCATACATAATATAGTAAAACAAGTCAAATTAATAGGATAAATGATAGTAATAAAATGTACTTATTTGAGTTCATCACCATCATTCAGCTTCTTCGAATCATTGCAGTTATGTCACAATGTGCTTGGCAAGTGATCATAGTGTTCATTCCTGTTGCGGGAATGTGCATTTGGTTACAACAATATTACTTGCCATCAGCAAGAGAAATGGCACGTTTAGTTGGAGTATGTAAAGGTCCTGTGATACAGAATTTTTCTGAAACAATATCGGGATCTACCACCATTAGAAGCTTTGATCAACAAAGCAGATTTCAAGACACGAATCTGAAACTAAATGACGATTTTGCTAGACCAAAGTTTCATGCTGCTGCTGCTATGGAATGGTTAGGCATACGGTTGGATATGCTGTCATCTTTTACTTTTGTTGTGTTTTTAATTTTCTTGATATCTATCCCGGAGGGAACTATTGATCCTAGTATTGCGGGCTTGGCTGTTACATATGGACTTACTTTAAACACTTTACAAGGATGGGTTGTGTGGACTTTAACCAATCTTGAAAACAAAATAATTTCCGTGGAAAGAATATTTCAGTATTCTTCTATTCCGAGTGAACCTCCACTTGTTATAGAATCAAATAGGCCCGATGATCAGTGGCCGTCACAGGGTGAAGTCGATATACGTCATCTTCAGGTACTTAAATCATACTATTTTCTTCAATAATGATACTGTACTAGTCAAGTAAACACTATTATTGAATCTGGTGAGTTCTTTTGAAAAGGTTCGGTACGCACCACATATGCCACTTGTGTTACGAGGTCTAACATGCACTTTCAGTGGTGGAAAGAAAACCGGGATTGTAGGAAGAACCGGTAGCGGGAAGTCAACTCTGATACAGACACTCTTCCGCCTTGTGGAGCCTGCAGCTGGACAGATTCTGATAGATGGAGTTAATATATCAACAATCGGACTTCATGATCTTCGTTCAAGATTGAGCATAATTCCTCAAGATCCAACCATGTTTGAAGGATGTTGGAAAACATAATCCATTAATCTTTGTTATATAAGAAGCTGCATAAGTTTCTGGTTTGGGCCAGCAGGCCAACAAACCCAGTAGTTAGAATAGGACTGCATATTTCGGTTTAGTTAAGTCAATGACAGTTAAGATTAGTTAATTACAGTTAGTAGGCAGTTATATATGAAGGGTCATACCTGTTAGTTATCATGAACAATCACAACCTTTCATAATCATGCCTCTTAGTTTAGTATAAATAGGGATCAAATTCTGTAAATCATGTTAACCCTTTCAGTTTTATAATATCAGATTAATAAAGGGTTCAACCCAATCCTCTTGTTTCCTATTCGATTCTTGAATGATGTTAATACAAACATCAGAATCTACTCTTGTTTATCTTGTGCATGTTTCAATCCTGAAACATAGAAACCTGTGAAAATACAACCTGTGCATCAACTACAAAACATGATACTTATATCATGTTAATTCGATTCATGAAGCAGAAACATATCTGCATTCTCATTCTATCAATTGGCATCAGAGCCCACGGTTAAAAATCCTGGAAGAAGAAGAATGAAGAAACCTGTGAAAGAAAGAAAGAAAGAAACCATCTCTGGAATTGCAAGAAATTTTGCAAAACAATTTGTTTATGTTGCAGAAATTTATGAATTACCACATGAATATGGTGATCATTTTTAGAAAGTGTTACAATGAATACCTTGATGTATTCAAGTGCAATTATAGCACAGCAAGGGTGCAAAGAGAGGAACCAGATTCAGTTCCAAATAGAGCCACATCAACTGTGGGTATAGGCAATGGGAATATTTGCCTTAGAAGTCATGGAGATCAAGTGATAGCACCATATAAGAAGATTGTACACTTTGGAATTAAATTGGAAGATTTAGAAGGAAAAGGAGATAGCAACAACTATCAAGCAAACAAGATGGAAACTCAAGACAGGAAGCACAAGCAAGAACAAAACAGAAGAGATAGAAAGCATGAACAGGAAGAATCAACGAACAAGAAGATTGAAGAAACAAAGATTAATAGATTAGGGGGGAATAAAGGAACAATCCATAGCAATTTAGATCCCCTTGAAGAGTATACGGACGATAAGATTTGGGAGGTAGCTAAATTACATAATAATGATTTCTATGCTTTCAAACATCATATTGTGCTATATGGGGTGTTTGGGGTTGCTTACTTGCTTAATATAATTGCTTGTTTGGTTAATGCTTTTTAAAATAAGCAACTTCAATATGTTTTCTTTAACTTTTAAACAATCAAATATCCCAAACCCGTTCACATTAAACTTCTTATCTTCTATATTAAAAACGCATTAAGCAGATATAACGCTCCCATAATCTAACAATAATTGTTATTACTTTAGGCACTTGATAAGTGTCAACTTGGAGATGAAGTGAGGAGCAAGGAAGGGAAACTCGACTCACCAGGTCGATCTTGTTCATAGTCTTTATATTTAAGCATTTTCATCTTATATTACAGTGTCTTATTAGTTTTCATTTTACACAAATAGTTACCGAGAATGGAGAAAACTGGAGCATGGGTCAAAGGCAGCTTGTGTGTCTAGGGCGGGTGCTACTTAAAAAAAGCAAAGTCCTGGTACTTGACGAAGCTACTGCATCAGTCGATACTGCAACTGATGGAATGATTCAACAAACACTCAACCGACACTTTAATAACTCTACTGTTATAATGATTGCACATCGGATCACATCTGTGCTTGATAGTGACATGGTTCTGGTTCTAGAACAAGGTACGTTAAGCAACTTTGTCAGCTCTTGTGTATGTTTCCATTAAAGCCTTGATCTAAGAAAATTTTGTTCTGTATAGGTTTGATTGAGGAATATGATTCGCCAACAAAGTTGCTGGAAGATAAATCGTCTTCGTTTGCAAAGCTTGTTGCTGAGTATAGTATGAGATCGAGTTCCAGTTTTGAAAACTTAGCAGCGACAAAATAATTTGAGTGCAAAAATTGGTGCTTGATGATCTGATCTCGATTAATGCTCGAAAGTGCATGTAGACATCAGAAGCTAAATGAGTTCGAGTGTTGGCTAGCTAGGTTATGTTGGCACGAGGAGCTTGGGGCACTTAATGATCTGATCGTGTTTCCTCGAACACACATATTTCCACTGTTTTCTATATATTTTTTTGGGCAACATTAATTAACTAGTTTCTTCTTGTAACTTGTTTAAAATTACCAATGTACTTAAAAATTAAAGATAATTTTCAATCGAGTTTTGAATCTTATAATTAACGGATCCTTCTTTCAGTATCATATATATCATTTCCTTTTAGGTGAAACTATGAAAATTACAATCAAGACATATTCTTTGATGTACAAGAACTAACCCATGTTTGCTAAATGGTTTGTACAAGGTTGGGGGCTTTGCTCGATGTAATGTCGAAAATAATAGCCGTTTTACATTGATGCTGATCCAGTTCTCTTACTGATGACAAGAATCCTTGAATATATTGAAAAATAAGCATTTTAACTTCTGAATCTGCTTATATTAGATGAAAGTCAATAAAAATGAATAATCGACTCAAAAGTCATATATTTTAATGCTTAATGATTTCATCCAAATGTTAAATATATTTATGCAAACAAAACTTGATTGCGATATTACATTACTCGTAAAAACCTACAGGGATTTAACTATGACATTAACCTATATATTTGTCAATTAAATCCCACCATATTCATTAAACACACAGTTTGACTTACTGAACAAGTCAACTGTGTAAACTGGACTCCAGATTCTGTATAAGTAGTGTTATTTTTCAAATAAAACAAAAAACAATCTTGCTTTCAACAACTTCTTGCTGATACAAATATCCTATTGATAACAAACCATCCTTCAAATCTACCGCAAATGAAGACTTTGAACTTTATCTGATGATAAATTCTTATTCCTGAAACATGTTTAGTAGCTTCTATCAATACTATAAACACTACAATATATGTTCTTTCATAGACATGGATATGAAAAAAACTGAGTGAAGTTGATGAGAGTAAAAAGTTTGACTCAAAAATCCAATCATGAACACAGTTGACTTTCTGAAGAAGTCAACTGTGTTATCTGAACATCATGAGTTAACTTTTCTAACATCAAAAATTCAAACTGCTTATAAAAACCAGTTACTTCACTTTTAAAGTTAATAATTATACCTTGTTTTAACTGTAAACATCTTGTATTGAAGACTTGAGTCATCAATCCCACCTCCTTGTACTTTAATTTCAAGGCCTGCGTGATGAGGGCATGATAAAACAAACAAAGAAGTGTTAAGATGTGCAAAATCTAGTAAGCAAAAAGCATAAAGTATAAACCAATTAAACACAATCTACCAACACATTTATCTATTGACTTTTAACTCTTTTAATTAATGTTATTTTTAAAACACCCCTGGTTCGGCTAGCCAATACATGTTATTATACATATTGTACGAACTAATAAAACACACAAAACTTCATACAATTTATATGCAAACAAGTTGATGGTACATATGGTTTTGAAACTGGACCGGACCAACGGGGAATGGTTTGGCTAGCCAATAAAAATCGTCCCAAAACGAACCAGAGAGGACCGGTCGGAACCGGTAAAAACGGGTGAACCGGGCCGGACCGGGATCATTTTCTTCTTGTTTTTCTCCGGTTAATCAACTCGTCATTGTTATTTTGTTGGTACCGGGACTTAGTCACAGGGTACCCGCCGCCACAACGGGCAGGTACCCTTCTAGTTATTCTTACATGAAGATAAACGAAAAATAAAAAGTCAAACAAGACAAAACCACCTCATTGGTTCACAAATGAATTAAAAGTATTCTGGTTAAAGTAATTGGACAAAACTCAGTTATATGAATTTATACAACCAAATTAGTTTCTTAACAGATGTTCGTAACTTAATCACCTTTGTGTGCTCATTGCTTCCCAGTCATGGAAACTCCGCGCTGAAGGAAATTAATCAAACATTAGGATGGATAGCAACACATGTATTAATTTAAAATTGGAAATGAAGTGAACATAAACCAGAGAAAGTACCTGTTATAAATTTATAATACTTATTTGTGACTTGGCTTCTGAAAGTATTGGCTGAAGCATGATAAAAGAAGACTCTTGGTTTTGTTCATTTCTCTATGTAGCTGAAGGATACATATGTCGATGTTTGTATCATGGATGTAAAACCATAAGACTGAAGCTGCCATGTAAACCCAACGATACGCAGACCTTCCAGCTGAAAAATGCTCTGTGGAAGATGACTTATTCCCGTACCTTCTATATTTAGCTCTTTTAGCTGTTTTAAACTTCCAATTTCCTCAGGCAACTTTTCAACTAGAAAACAGTAGGGGAGATAGAAATATTTCAGGCTTTTCATCTGACAGATGCTGTTTGGAATATCTCGTAAAACTATACACTCTGTTAGGTCTAGCTCCTCTAAACACTGTAATCGGCCAAGATCCTCTGGTAATTTCTCAAGATGCCAACAAGATTTAAGTTTGATAGCTTTCAGATGCATCAACATACAAATGCTATCTGGAAGATTTCTAATCTTCGTAGATGAAAACATTAGCTCCTCTAGACATTCTAACTGGTCAAGGTCCCTGGGTACCTCCGGAATACTGCCTTCAAGTGTAAGCTTTCTTAAACCTTGTAAACTACAAATACTACCAAATATACTCTCAATGTTACCGCAAGCACAGAGACCTACAGAAATAAGCCTTTCAAGATATCTAAAGGAGGAAGCTGGGTCTTCTTTATAATAACACGAAAACTTCAAATTTCCAAAATTATTGCCACGGTGCAACTTCCATGCATCTCT
The DNA here is from genome assembly GCA_021014915.2 of Artemisia tridentata subsp. tridentata. Lineage (NCBI taxonomy): Eukaryota > Viridiplantae > Streptophyta > Magnoliopsida > Asterales > Asteraceae > Artemisia > Artemisia tridentata. The sequence continues at coordinate 512,004,129 of CP139508.1, read as the reverse complement.
GGGCTCTGTAATCTGTTGTAACTCAAATAAAGACGAAACCTCACACAAATCACGCTCTTTGTCAAACACAAAAGATGTAAACCTCCCACAATCACATAAGCTTGAGATGACAAGCTTTTTCAGATATCCACAGGGAGCATCAATTTTTATTTTCAGATATCCACAGAAAGCATCAATTTTTATTGGATTATAACAATCCACAAGATCTAACCTTTCAAGAGTCGGAGTCAGCCCAAGGTCAAGGGTCCTCAACTTTGAATGACTATGGTTAAGAGATAAGAGGTTTACACTTTCAGCAGACATTTGAAGTTCTACCAACTCAGTACATTGTTCGAGTATTAGCGTCTTAAGATTCGGAGTATTCCCGAGGTGAAGGTTTGTCAACTTTGAATAACTGAGGTCGAGGAGTGCGAGCTCTAGACTTTCGGCAGGCATTTGAAGTTCTGCCAAATCATTACAGCCTTTGAGTATTAGCTTCTCAAGATTCGGATAATTCCTGAGGTCAATGGTCTTCAACTTTGAATGACTGAGGTCAAGATATTCGAGCTTTAGACTTTCAACGGGCATTTGAATTTCTACCAAATCATTACACCCATCGAGTATAAGCTTCTCAAGATTCGGAGTACTCCCGAGGTGAAGGTTTGTCAACTTTGAATGACTGAGGTCAAGATATTCGAGCTTTAGACTTTCAACGGGCATTTGAATTTCTACCAAATCATTACACCCATCGAGTATAAGCTTCTCAAGATTCGGAGTACTCCCGAGGTGAAGGTTTGTCAACTTTGAATGACTGAGGTCAAGATATTCGAGCTTTAGACTTTCAACGGGCATTTGAAGTTCTGCCAAATCATTACAGCCTTTGAGTATTAGCTTCTCAAGATTCGGATAATTCCTGAGGTCAATGGTCTTCAACTTTGAATGACTGAGGTCAAGATATTCGAGCTTTAGACTTTCAACAGGCATTTGAAGTTCTGCCAAATCATTAAAGCCTTTGAGTATTAGCTTCTCAAGATTTGGATAATTCCTGAGATCAATGGTCAACTTTGAATGACTGAGGTCAAGATATTTGAGCTTTAGACTTTCAACGGGCATTCGAAGTTCTACCAAATCAACACAGTGTTCTAGTGTTAGCTTCCCAAGATTCGGAGTACTCCCGAGGTGAAGGTTTGTCAACTTTGAATGACTGATGTGAAGATATCCGAGCTTTAGACTTTCAGTAGGCATTCGAAGTTCTACCAAATCAACACAGTGTTCGAGTGCTAGCTTCCCAAGATTCGGAGTACTCCCGAGGTGAAGGTTTGTCAACTTTGAATGACTGATGTGAAGATATTTGAGCTTTAGACTTTCAGTAGGCATTCGAAGTTCTACCAAATCAACACAGTGTTCGAGTGTTAGCATCCCAAGATTCGGAGTACTCCCGAGGTGAAGGTTTGTCAACTTTGAATGACTGATGTGAAGATATCCGAGCTTTAGACTTTCAGTAGGCATTCGAAGTTCTACCAAATCAACACAGTGTTCGAGTGTTAGCATCCCAAGATTCGGAGTACTCCCGAGGTGAAGGTTTGTCAACTTTGAATGACTGATGTGAAGATATTTGAGCTTTAGACTTTCAGTAGGCATTCGAAGTTCTACCAAATCAACACAGTGTTCGAGTGTTAGCTTCTCAAGATTCGGAGTACTCCCGAGGTGAAGGTTTGTCAACTTTGAATGACTGATGTGAAGATATTCGAGCTTTAGACTTTCAGTAGGCATTCGAAGTTCTACCAAATCAACACAGTGTTTGAGTGTTAGCTTCTCAAGATTCGGAGTACTCCCGAAGTGAAGGTTTGTCAACTTTGAATGACTGAGGTCAAGATATTCGAGCTTTAGACTTTCAACGGGCATTCGAAGTTCTACCAAATCAACACAGTGTTTGAGTGTTAGGTTCTTAAGATTTGGAGTATTCTTGAAGTGAAGGTTTGTAATCTCGTAGTCACTGGAGTAGACATGTACGAGTTTTAGCTGGACAAGATTTGGAGTATTCCCGAGGTGAAGGTTTATCAACTTTGAATTAGTGAGGGTGAGATATTTGAGCTTTGAATGATGATCAGCAGGTATATGAAGCTCTTCGAAATCATAACAATCGTTAATAGTCAACTGCTCAAGATTTGGAGCCAACCTAAGGTCAAAGGTCCTCAACTTTGAAAAGCTGATAGTGAAGAACCTGAGCTTAGGAAGAACCTAACATAAGTAGAAAAAACAATTAATATTGGTGCAATGACAAACCAATAGATATATATGATCATAATGAATCATGAAAAACAACAATTTAATTCTACCTTTTCTTCTCCATCTTCCCAAAGTTGAACAAACTTGCCCCAACTTATGTCAAGTTCAACAAGATATTTTCCTTGAAATGTATTCGGTAATAAACTCGAAAAAGGAAATTTACACCATCTCATAAATCGTAAGGAATTTGGAAGGTATTCGCTAACTTTATCAAATTGAACAATAGAATCATCATCTTTGAGATTTATGTGAATAAATCTAAGATCCTTCATTTTTGCTAGACCTTTTACTGCAATTTCAGCACTCAAATCCGGGAAATCAGCGTATAGACATTTTGTTGCTTGGGTACCCTGAAATCGAAAAAATAAAAACCACCCTTAATTTTTGTCGGAACCCTAAATTTCAAAACGCCCAAAATCACTGAAAACATGATCAAATTAAGAGTGAATGAAGATGATATAAGGCGATTTGAATGAATTTTTAATTGATTATTAGAAAGAGAAACTGAATTTGGGGAAAACTTTAAAGAGACAAAGAGGAAGATGAGAATTGTTATGTGTTTTTTATTTGAAAATTGACACCAATTTTTATTTTGTCTCATATAATACCTAAAAACACAATAATATCCTTCTATTAAACGGTCAAACATAGATAAAATGAACGTTTCATTTTAGACCAAACATGAACTTCTCAAACTATTGGACCAAAAATGAAATCCCAGCTTAATTCTTACCAGGTCATTAGTCAATATATACTCAATTTCCTCATTAACCCACAATCGGCTATGTCTTTGAGGTTCCTCGGGGTGTGACCGACGGACAATATTCCTACCCATTTCTTCTAAATGATCATGCATCCCCAATTGCCCATATTTATTATAAGTTATAAGAGATTTCTGCTCAAGAACTCTTAAACCAACTTCAGCATGAAATCCACGGCTTTCAAGCACTCTAATTGCATCTTCTTTGTCACAACCTTTTAGTATGCATGCAACATCTAGGAATATTTCCTTGTAATCCTCCTCTAGATCGATATAGCTTAATTCCAATTTCTCGAGAGTTTCCTTTAACGGAATTGTTTTTAGTCTTTCTATGGCATCTATCCAAAAATGCTCACTTCGACCACATAGAAATGAACCCATAACTTTGATCGTTAAAGGAAGACCATCAGCATATTGTAAAACTTTTCCAACTAACTCTTCGTACCCTTGAATCGGATTCTCTCTTCCAAACGCATACCTCCTGAAGAGGCAACCCGCTTCCTCTTTAGATAACAAAGTCACATTATGAATCAAGCTCACTCGGTGGGCAACCAGTACTTGTTCATCTCTTGTTGTAATTATGATTCTACTTCCCGGCTCAAACCAATTACAGTCACCGGCTAACGCCTCAAGTTGGTCTTTATGATCGACGTCATCTAGAACAACAAGTACCTTTCTACCACGCATCCTCTTTTGCATCATACTTTTTCCGCCAGAAATACTGCTTACTTCAATGTTTTGACCATTTAAAACATCTGAAAGTACTTGTTTCTGCAACTCCTTTAGACCCGCAGAAGAGGCGTTTGAAACTTCTCTTACGTTTTCAATAAAGCTTTTACCTTCGAACTGAATGGACATAGTATCAAAAATAGCTCTTGCTAAAGTTGTCTTCCCCGCACCTCCCATCCCCCATATCCCTAGCATGCGAACATCACTAACACCAGGTTCTAAGGATGAAATTACTTCGTTTACACGGGTCTCCATGCCTATTAAATCTCCATCAATGCTCGAATTGATGAAACATAACTCTAGTGAAATCTCTTCAACGATTTTCTGTATGAACTTAGCTTCATGCCTATATGTTAAAGAAAGATTCATTTAGCTTGTGATAATTTCCGAATATTTTTAAATCTATAATAGTGACATAAATCATATATGAAGTAAATGGTGATATAATTATATATGATATATTCAGGTTCTAAGGAATGACGAAGATTGACGACAAATGACACAAACCATCCGCTCTTAGAGGTTGTTTGCTAAAAAAATACTAATATTGCATAGATATATTGAAGAAATTTACTTACCCATTAGCAATGCTTTTCAACTCAAACCCAGCCAAGTCAGATGCTTCTTTCAAAGCCTCTCTCCATTTTCTTGCAGCTTTTTCGTCTTTATGTTTTGCAAATGCAACTCCAACTGCCCCAGTTTGTTTGCGTACTTCAGTGGGCTCCACATCATAGAACACGGGGTAAGCAGTGTGCTCGTCCATCGTCTGGCATTCCATAATCTTAGCAAGCTCATCCAAACACCATGATGAAGATGCATAGTTTTTGGAAAAAACAATGATGTAAAATTTGGAGTCTTCAATGGATTTGAAGAGATCATCGCGGATCCTTTTCCCTTTCTGGATGTTCTCATCGTCTCGGTAAGTGAAAATGCCTTTATCCATAAGAGCATGATAAAGATGATCGACGAAGTTTTTACGGGTGTCTTCACCCCTGAAGCTTAAAAAAACATCATACTTAAAGCTATTTTGAATGGATGAAGATGAAGTGGACACCATTGTTTTTGGTTCAGATGAGTTTGAAGACGATTTTTCTTCTTTTGGTGCAGCTGAGTTTGAAGAAGATGCCTTTGAATAAAAGTAGTAATGGATAAAGACCATTAGCATTAGTGTTAGCATTAGCATAATACCTAATGAAGTTATGGATGAAGGATCGGAGGAGAAACGTATGTTGCCGAAGGACATTTCTACAAACTGATTGCAAAGAAAAGTGAATAATACTTGATTATGTCAAGGTGATTGTGTTTGTGTTTGTGTTTGTGGGAAATAAAATGTAAATTAAGTGGAGAAATAAGAATTTGGTTGAAGCTGTTGAAAGAGTTTATGTGAACAAAGAAAGTCGTTCCAGATGCAGTGATGTGTTTATGTTTGTTGATAAACAAAAGCCACTCATTTGGTCAATGCAAAAAAAAAAAGAGATAAGATTCACTGTTTGAACTTTCAAACCAAATGACCAATGTACACACCACGCTTTTGATATTTGCACATTTGCATGTGTTTTTTGTATATTAAATTTCATATTAATGATGGTTTAGAAAATCATTGCTTGTTTCAGCTATCGTTACGTAAATTTTATGTCAATAACTTTTCAAATCATGTAGCATATGCTACAAACAATGATTCAAGAATAGTCAGTAAATTATAAAGTTAATTAGCGGTTTAATTGTTTGTTTTGCATAAACTTGTTTTAGCAGTGAGATCATGCTTAAAGTTTCAAACCAAATGACCAATACACACACCAGGCTTTTGTATTAAAATTCCCACAAATTGTTCAATTCGTCCTCCTTTTTTTATTTTTGAGGCTATATTGTTCATGCTACTTTAGTAAGAACGAGTAGGGAAACCCGCGCGTTGCAGCGGGAGTGTTTGTGGCACAATTTTTTTATTTTTTTTTTAAATTAAAAAAAAAAAAAAAAAAAAAAAAAAAAAAAAAAAAAAAAAAAATTATTGTAGCATGAACAGTGCAATAACATGAAATTTGCGTGGGTACTGTTGCTACAGTGTGCGCGTTGCTACGGGAGTGTTTTACGGCACTTTAGTTGTATTTTTTTTCTTCATTTTTATGTGTTTTCACACAAAATACTAACACATTTTCAAAACCTGTTTGATTCGGTATGCGTGACTTGGTTCTAATTGATTTGAATAAAAGTAAACGTGTGCATTTCTCCCGGAATTTTGTGTTTGATGTAAACTTAAAATGACATGAAACGAACCGAATTTGCCAAATAAATTGATTTCGATAAAGTTTTGCATATTTATAGGCCCGCGCGTTGCTGCGAGAATGCCATGGAGAAACGCGTGGGAATGCTGTGGAGCGTGTGTATACAATGTCGAAACATAATTCTAAACACATTAATCTAAAAAAAGTGCAACAATACTCATATTAAGATAATAACTATTTTAAACAAAAGTTATTAGTACCATGTATTCGAAAAAAAATTAGTAAACAATAATAAAGTCTAGAAGAAACCAGCACAACCTAAAAAACTTGAAACGTATCGCATTTGCCAAATATATTTAATTTTTTAAAGTTATGCATATTTATACTCGTTTTTGTTGGAAAAATGATATCGGGAACAATGACGTAAGTTTCATAAATTTTCGAGTCCGTTTGCTATGTCGAATGAGCCCCGGAGCGATTTCGTGAAAAGATTAGCCAAGATTGGTAGAAACACCCCCTCCACCCTATTTTACATTTCCCACCCTCACATCTTGTATTTTCATTTTAACCCCTACTCATTTAGTATTTAAACTCAAATGTTTTTATTTTATTTCATAAATTCCGACCGATCACCAGCAGTTTCCGGCGCCGCCTGCCGGAATATTTTCCGGTGAAATATTTTGTTCGCCGATTCGATAGATCGGCACACTCCCATCATTTCTGGAGCGTTTTAGCTCTCGACTCCCTCCACATCACCGTCACGCGCCACCACCGAGACACCACCACACCCTCTCCATCATTACCGACGTTAAATCATCCTTTTTTCTTGACGGTAAGTCCCTTCACGCGCCCCCCTTCTCCTATTTATTTAATTTTTTTGAAACCCTCGTTTGATAACTTTTTATTTTTACCCTTTTTTAATTAAAATCTTTTGTAAAACTGTTTTGAAACTCGTAAACCGTGTGGATCTATTGTTTTATCCATGACTCGGTCGCGACTCGTTGTCGACTCGGTGACTCACCGAGTATATAACTATTTTTATAGATCGATACGTTTGTTTTCGAGATCTATTTATTTTTTGTAATTCCATATTTTTTTTTATATGTAGATCTATTGATTTTTTTTAAGATCTATAGATCTAGTCGGTGATGCACACTTTTTTTTTATATTTATTGTTTTTTTGTAGATCCATATTTTTTTTAGATACATGCATCTTTTTTTTTTTTTTTTTTTTTTTTTTTTTTTTTTTTTTTTTTTTTTTTTTTCGATCTAATGTTTTTGGTATTTTATTTGTAGTGTCGCCGCTTGCACCACTGCCAAAGTCGGCCGCCACTTGCACCACTGCGAAAATCGGACGTCGCTGGCTGAGTTGCGTCTGCTGATGCCACCGTGAGCTGCTGCGTCATCGGAAGTTGTTTATAAATTATCATTAATTTCAAGATTATTTTTGTGTATATTTGTTTGTAATTTATGAACATAGTTTTTAAATTGTATTATGTTGATTTGTTTGTGTAATAGAGGGGGGGGGGTTGAGATTTATAAGGGGTGGGCAGAAAAAACTTCAAGAAGATTCAGGAAGAAATTGAGGGGGGTATGAACAGTTGCTATAGTGCAGAACAGTGAAGCACAGTGCAGAACAGTGTTCTTGCACTATTCATCCTAACGCTTTTTAGTATATAGTATAATGAGAATTTACACTTGAGAGCTAAGCTGATTACGTTACAACGAAATATACCCATTATTTTATATTAAGGATGTTGCTACCAAGGATCAATGGTCAATGTGAAAGTGATCTTTTTGTGTGGAAAAACTTTGGAATGAGATGGGGTCTCAAAAGACTCTTTTTGTGCAACAATAAGAATGATAGCCTCGAGATCTGGAGTCGGCCCAACATCTTACAAGACTTAACACCTCGAGATCTGGAGTCAGCCCTTTTTGTTTGGTGTCACATGGCAAAAGTTCTTCCAAATCACAACATCTTACAAGACTTAACACCTCGAGATCTGGAGTCGGCCCAAGACAAAGGTTTTTTAAATTTGAACCATCAAGGCTGAGGGATTTGAGCTTTGTACAACGGAAGGGCATGCAAAGTTCTTCCAAATCACAACATCCTACAAGACTTACGCTATGTTATTACTATGAAAGTGATAGTTGGTGTTTGTTTAGGGTGCCTGGGCCCACAACTATGACTATGAAAGTTCAATATATTCCATACTCCATATATGGCTAGAGAGGGGGGAATGGAACTTTCATAGTTGAGTACTATCAAACTCATACCCATTGTCATTCCTCGCAGCATACCAAACGCACCCTAAATTTTAAAGAATAAAAGGGGATGAAATGGGAAGAGGAAAGTAAGGAATGATAGTATGAAAAAAGTGGTTTTTTTTTATTTGTGTTCTTGAGTTTTTATAAGTTGCAAGGAAAGGAAAGGAAAGGAAAGAAAGGTACCAAAATTACCAAGATACTCTCAAAACATAATTTATTTTTATATATCTCACATCTTAGTTGGGCAAACATTCTTCATGTACAAGACCTACACCACATATATTTAGTGATTTTATGCAACTTTAAAAAGATACAGATTGTAAATTCAAATGCAACTGGTAATAGTAATCACCATGGCTTGTCAGTAATTCAGAATTTGCTGTTTAAATGCGACTACTTCGGTAATTAAGCAAAAAATTTCATAAAGAGCTTTTAATGAACAAACTACAATGTGGCCAATACCCAACTCAAATCAACTGGTAATAGCAACACCACAATGTTAACTACAATGTGGCCAATACCCAACTGAAATCATTTAAATGCGACTACTTCGGTAATTAAGCAAAAAATTTCATAAAGAGCTTTCAATGAACAAACTAGAACTATTGGGCTAAGCATGTTGTGTACCCCACGTTCGAGTGAATTGTGATGTCAACATGGCACATAACTTAGTAGAAGTATCAAATTGTCTAAGATGCCGCCCCAGAAAAAGCAGAGTGAAAAAGTCGTGGACCATAATCAGTCTCATCAAAATCATGCAATTCATGCTAGTGAACAAATAAGTATGAGAAATTTCTGTTATTTCCAGTAATGAATAGAAATGTGCATGATTAAATGTATCATGAAATGTACCAATCAACACATATGAGACATAATGAAAACATAAATCAGCATTTAATCTTTGATAAATAAACCAGCATAACGTAAGACCCACAAACTAAGAAAAACAAATTCACAAAGGCCCTCAGCCCCTCACACGAGAGTACTTAAACAAAAACCAAAGACTCCTTAAAAAACAATTAAAGTAGGAAGCAAGAAATAACAAAAATAACGAAGCGACCTTCATCAAACCACGTGAATTAAGGCTAACTGTTGAGTTCTCGCCATGCGAATTAAGTTATCAACATCCATGTTGCTATTGTGAACAGCCTATAATGTGATTATTTTGAAGTATATAAGTTATCATAAGAAAAAATGAGCAATAACTGATAGTAAAGATTTAAAATCACACCAGCACACAAGATGTATATAACCCATAAAGAAGCATCATATATTATACAGATATCAGACAATGAAAACTTACAAACATCATATACTATACAGAATATCGGACAATGAAAACTTACAAACATCATACAATATACAATACAGAATATCAGGCAATGAAAACTTACAATCACATTAAGCATTATACCAATCAATACATATAAAATGCTATAATTTCCAACAAGGATATTAGACATGCCATTATCTTCAAAAAATTTCACATTTTTCGCCTAATGAGTAATGATAGTTACTTTTCAAAGCATTCTTAAGAACGACATAAAGTCTAGTACAAGAACTTCCAAGGCTGAAGTCAAAGATATGAGTCCATTAGGGGACGAATGCAGCTTGGAAACATAGTTTGGAGCTATTTCTACTATATTTTTGGGTAATCACTCATAGTATATAGGATTGGGAGATTTTTGTGGTATATTTCGTAAGATTCAAAATATAAAGCTCACAAAAAAAATGATAAGGTTTTTGGTTTTGTTTGTTACAGTACATCAGAAAAAGTGCAAAAATATAGCTGAATAACACTTCGATTATGAATAGAAGATAGGAGTGGACTGGGCAAAATATGATCTCAGCTCTCAGACACAGGCGAAATGTTCATGAGAAAGTTCTATCTTAAAGAGAAACCAACTAGATTACTAGATTATTACAAGAACTTCCCAATCTTTATGCAAGTATAAAAAAAGAGGTTTTGACGATGTAGGTTTGAAGTAACAAACCCTTTGCACGTGCACCCTCATGGCTCCTTCACTTTATATTCAACCAACTGTTTGCTACTGGACTAAAATAGTGTATAAAAAGCAGACCTCAGTTTTTTATTGAATATAATAAAAGTTGAGTAAAGGGTTAGGTTATTTTACATGTTTATGATATTTTCATAATATATTGGTCAAAGAGGGATAGCAGTGGTCCAATTTTGACAAAACTCACTAGCACACCCATAGAGTTCAGCACTTACCTTCAAGATCCAAGTCATCTAACCTAGCAAGTATCTTTGCATATCAATAACGCAAAGTAACCAATTTTACACGGTCAGTATGTGGTCACACTCTAACCAATGTGATACCCGGTACTCAAGCCTCCTTCGTACTACTTTAACCACCTCATAGGTGTTCTATGTGTTAGGTTTAATGTATAACTTTTAATATACGTATGTCCGGTTTCGAACCCGAGACTCGGGATTGCACACAATACGTGAGAGTTCCAATGGTTTGAATAAATTAAATATATTTTATATTTATATTTATTCATTTCACTAAATAACACTTAACGACAGTTAGTACTTAACGGAGTTAGAGATAACGACCGTTAAAGGACTAAAAGTGCAAAAAGGAGTTAGAAGGATCTAGAAACCCACTTGAAGGGTTGGGTCGGCCGAATGGGTCCTTTTGGGCTAGGGTCGGTTTGGCTTAGCTTAGGGAACAAGCTAGGTTTTGCCTATAAATACAATTCACTTGTTTTTTGTTTAAACCTAATCTTGAATCCCTAACTATAGCCAAACTTCTCTTCTCTCTTCCTCTTGCTAAAGGCTAGTCGACTTTTTTATTCCCACTAGGGAATTCGGCTTGAGCTATAAGCATTAAAGTGTTTGGTTGTTAGTGATCTTGAACCTAGCTTTTCCCATTGGAACGCTAGATTACGTGTGTACAAGAACGAGTAACAACCTTATTTTAGGTTGTGTGTTGCCTTGTGTTCGATCCATATATATTCCCTATTAGGGTTTATATAACTTGTTCTTGGAGATCCGATTCCTTGTTCTTGCTAGGAATCAAATAAGGTACGTTTTCTTTTAGTTATTTAATTATATGTTTATGATCTATCCGCTGCGTGATCTATATGGTTATGTGTTTATAGTATTTTATGATTCACAAAAACCGACAGTGGCATCAAGAGCCTCGTTTTAAACATGTAATTAATTACTAAAACCCTAAAAATTGAATCTTGTAAAGATAACATGCAATTAATAGTCTAGGGTTTGTTTTATTTTTTTATAAACCCTAATATGGGTCGACACCCATATATAAAAATTAGGGTTTTAGGTTTTTTAATTAAAACTTGTAGAAACCCTAGGATTGCATGCAATTTTTAGGACTAATTAATGAATACCTTATGTGATGTCATTAATTAGAAAACGTACTAATAATTATATTGACATGATAATATGGACTATATGATTATGTGATCAATATGGGATCCATGACAAAATCTTGCATATTTTGTCATGGTATGATTTGTATGTTTGATTGAATTATTTGCTACATGATTTGTATAATAAATCTTAAATTGGGGAAGACCTCAATATATATTAATTAATAAGTTATGTGCAATGTGGTATCTAATTAACCAAAACTTACGCGGCCAAGTTATTTGGCGTCTGTGGACCATTGGGCACAATGAGCTCGAAAACCAATGGGAGTTTTGTTAATTACATACATTTAAAATTACAAATAGAATTAATATTAGGATTTATTGAAAAAGGTTTGCATGTGGCTATATGATATCGTGGATGATCATATATTTGTTTTTATGTGTTTATTTATTTTTTGTAATTACTTGATCTTTTGTGTTTAATATTATGATGGATTGTAACTACAAAAGAGGGTAATTTTCAAATAAAAAATAAATAAGACTAATAACTATGAAACCTTTTGTAGTAATTTTATTTATTGCCAAGTCTTATGTGCTGATAGTGGTTCGCTTCGCACGGTAATTTGCCCCCAGGCGAGACTAGCAATTAATAGATTACTACATACAATTGTTTTAGCAAGAAAATCATATTTTTTTTAGTTGATTGATTGCGACTGTACAAAAGTGGTCGAAGCGGCGGACCTATTATTGACAAACTATAAAGTGGGTTTAAGGTTGGTTCACATCAAATTGTGACCTTAGAGGGGCACGGTTTTAACCAGCTTCGGCGGCTGTCGTCCCTCCGCTCGCCTGTGCGTCAATAATAGACTTACCAAGTACACCATGAAAAAGTACGAAGCATCTTAAGGCAATGTTGTAATTTGCTCAACGCCTCAATTAAAAACTTTGATGATTTGAGCTACGAATGAGTAAACGGTTTGTTTTTGAAAACATATATGATACAAAGATGAATGCATGACATCTTTGTACATATTTTTTGATTTTACACATCAAAATTTATTACCCTAAAAATTTAAGTTATATGCCGACCAATTAACATAGAAACACCTAAGATGACATTCTATCATTACTAGCAGCCTCAGCTGATGTGATGATTCAAAGAATGAAGTCAATAGGGGTAAATTGAGCACTTCCATTACTAGCAGCCTCAGCTGATGTGATGGAACGGCGTCAATTTACACTTCTCTAAATTGGTTAACTTAATTGAGCACTTTCATTACTAGCAGCCTCAGCTGATGTAATGAAACGGCGTCAAGGCATAAAGATTTGGGGATGAAACATGCTTACATTTTGCAACCGAGGTTGGCAATATAATGTAAGTCCCATGATTTCTAGGAATTGCAATTGAAAATTGGCAATTGGGTGATCCCGTACCTTGTTGAGTACTTTCATTGCTAGCAACCTCAGCTGATGTAATGAAACGACGTCAATTAGGATCCTAGTTTTCAGTGAAAATTAAATGGTTTTTTAACCAATGGGTGTTTAATTTTCTTGAAATGTTTATTATCGAAAGTACTAACTTTTAAACTTTTTTTCTGTAGAAATGGCCCAACCCGGAAACTCGTCAAACTTAACCTCTTGTTTCAAGATGATGCTTGAAAAAGAGAAATTGACTGGGACTAAGAATTTTAACGATTGGTATCGCAATCTAAGGCTTGTTCTTAGGATTTTCAAACGTTATGAATGTCTTACTGAGGACCTTCCGGTTGCTCCTCCTGCTAACTCGCCTAATGAAATACTTAGGGAGTTCAATGAAGCTTATGACAAGCACAATGATGCGGCTTGTCTCATGCTATAGGGAATGGACACTCAACTGGTAAAACAGTTTGAGAAATATGGCCCGAAAAACATGATTGAGGAACTGATACGCATGTTTCAGAAACCTCCCATGGCTGAATTGTATGATGTACTTGACAACTTAGGCAAGTGCAAGCAGGAAGCAACAACACCCGTAAGTACTCATGTGCTTGAAATAAAAGGTTATCTTGACCAACTAGATGCACTTGATTGCGGGTATGTGGAAGACGTTAAAGTTGGCCTCATCAACAAATCCCTCAATGAGGAATTGTATGGTGACTTCGTGCGCAACTTTAACATGCATTGCAAGGGGAAGACATTTTCTGAATTGCATGCAATGCTCATTGAACATGAGAAGGGACTCACTAAGAAAGCTCCTACACCTGCTGTTATGGCAATTAGAGGTGGTAGGGTAGCTAAGCCCGGTAAACCGAAACATGTGAACAAGAAAGGAAAGGGCAAAGCTGACAAGGGCAAGCAGATTGTGACTTATCAGCAAAAGCCAAAGAAGCAGAATCCTCCTCCCAAGAAGGATCATCCTAAAAAGGATATGGCTGCTTGTCACCACTGCAATACTCCTGGACATTGGAAGAGGGACTGTCCATTGCTACTTGAGGAGTGTCGCAAGAATAAGAATGCCAAGGCTGGGCAGGGCGCCAGCACTTCAGGTATTTTTATGGTTGAATTGTTTTCTTTTCCTCGTAAGCAAAATGCCTGGATATATGATACAGGATGTGGTACTCACATTTGTAATACATCGCAGGGGCTTAGAGGAGCGAAGAAGCTGAACTATGGGGAATGCTACTTGTACGTGGGAAATGGAATACGTGCAGCAGTAGAAGCCATAGGGACTTTTGAGCTAGTTTTACCTTCTGGTTTAATTTTAGTGTTAAACAATTGTCATTACGCACCTTCTATTGTTAGAGGTGTCGTTTCAGTTTCTTTGTTATTGGATTTGGGTTTTAAGCATACTTTTAATGATAATGGAATTTTTGTTTCTTTAAATTCTGTTTTTTACTTTAATGCTATTCCATTAAATGGTGTGTTTGAAATTGACATGGAGAACCATGTATCCAATAGAAATAATTCTATGTATAGCATCGGAAATAAGAGAGTCAAGTCTAACTTGGACTCGTCTTATTTATGGCATTGTCGCCTTGCCCACATAGGCAAGAAACGCATGGAAAAGTTGCTAAGTGATGGGCTTTTACCTAATATCAATGATGATTCAGTTGATAAATGCGAATCTTGCATATCTGGGAAGATGACGAAGAAACCTTCCCATAGCAATATGGAAAAGGCTTCGAATCTACTTGGATTGATACACACGGATGTGTGTGGTCCACTTAGACACGTGTCAAAACGCGGTGCTACCTACTTCCTAACCTTTACGGATGACTATAGTCGTTATGGTTGTGTTTATTTGCTTAAACACAAACATGAAGTCTTTGAGACATTCAAGGTTTTTAAAAGTGAAGTGGAATTACAACTCGGTAAGAAGATTAAGGCTCTTCGATCCGATCGTGGTGGTGAGTATTTGAGCTATGAGTTCAAAGATTATCTAGCTGAGTGTGGCATTGTCCAACAACTCACTTCTCCTTATACTCCACAACAAAATGGTGTATCTGAAAGGAGAAATCGTACATTGCTTGACATGGTACGATCTATGTTTAATCTTACAGCTCTTCCCTTATCCTTTTGGGACTATG
This sequence comes from Artemisia tridentata subsp. tridentata, assembly GCA_021014915.2. Classification (NCBI taxonomy): domain Eukaryota; kingdom Viridiplantae; phylum Streptophyta; class Magnoliopsida; order Asterales; family Asteraceae; genus Artemisia; species Artemisia tridentata. The sequence continues at coordinate 511,988,956 of CP139508.1, read as the reverse complement.
CTCTTGAAAGTGCTGTTCGCATACTTAATATGGTTCCAACTAAGAAGGTTGATAAGACTCCATATGAATTATGGACTGGAAAAGCTCCCAACTTGTCTTACTTAAAGATCTGGGGCTGTGAGGCGTTTGTTAAACGTGACTCACCTGACAAGCTCCAACAAAGATCTGTTAAGTGCATCTTCGTAGGATACCCTAAGGAAACAAGGGGTTACTACTTTTACTTCCCACCAGAAAATAAAGTCATTGTGGCTAGATATGGTGAATTCCTTGAGGAGAGTTTCTTGACTGAAGAATTTAGTGGGAGAGTATATGATCTTGAAAATGATCAAGAAGATGTGTCACATTCTGAGAACACTAACACACTTCCTGTGGAACCTGAAAGTTTAGGTCCTCCACCTGAAGTGGAAGTGGTACCCGTTCGTAGGTCTTCAAGATCTACAAAGGCTCCTGAACGTCTATGTTTAAACATAGATGATGAGGAAACTATGCTATTGGATCACATTGATGAGCCAACTAGTTATAAGGCTGCCATTAATAGTCCTGAAAAGGATAAATGGCAGGTAGCCATGGATGGGGAAATGCAATCCATGAAAGACAATAAAGTCTGGATTGAAGTAGACCTTCCACCCAATGCTAAGGTAGTTGGGTGTAAGTGGCTCTTCAAGAAAAAGACTGACATGGATGGCAACGTACACACCTACAAAGCTCGTTTGGTGGCTAAAGGCTTTACCCAAACATACGGTGTTGACTATGAGGAGACCTTTTCTCCTGTGGCCGACATTAGAGCTATTAGGATTCTTATAGCCATAGCTGCCTACTATGACTATGAGATTTGGCAAATGGATGTCAAAACCGCCTTTCTGAATGGTCGCCTAGATGAAGATATCTATATGGCGCAGCCTGAGGGGTTTGTGAATCCACAATTTCCTGAGCGTGTATGCAAGCTTCAAAGATCCATTTATGGATTGAAGCAAGCATCAAGGCAATGGAATAAGAAATTTGATGAGGAAATCAAGAAGTTTGGATTTACTCAAAATTTCGATGAGCCATGTGTATACCACAAAGTTAGTGGGAGTAACACTACTTTTCTTGTCCTATATGTCGATGACATATTAATCATGGGAAGTCATATACCAAGCCTTAATGAAGTTAAGGATTATCTTGGTAGTTGCTTTGCCATGAAGGATTTAGGAGAAGCAGCTTACATCCTTGGAATCAAGATCTATAGAGACAGATCTAAACGGTTAATCGGATTAAGCCAAAGTGCTTACATGGATAAAATATTGAAGAGATTCAATATGCAAAATTCAAAGAAGGGATATTTGCCCATGCAAGTGGAACACGGCTTATGCAGCGAAATGTGTGCTTCTACACCTGAAAAGGTGGCATACATGAAGAAAGTTCCGTATGCTTCGGCAGTAGGATCTATCATGTATGCAGTTAGATGTACAAGGCCAGATGTGGCGTTCGCTCAAAATTTGACCAGTCGTTATCAGCAGAATCCAGGGAAAGATCACTAGCATGCTGTTAAGAACATACTTAAGTATTTAAGGAATACTAAAGACATGTTTCTTGTTTTCGGGGGAAATCCAGACGCAGAATTGAATGTTACAGGTTTCTGCGATGCGTCCTTTCAAACTGATAAAGATGATACGAAGTCTCAGACGGGTTACGTTTTTGTCATAAATGGAGGAGCTGTGGACTGGAAGAGTAAGAAGCAGAGTACAACGGCCATGTCTGCTACAGAAGCTGAGTACATTGCTGCATCGGAAGCAGCACAAGAAGCTGTTTGGATAAGAAAATTCATTAAGGATCTTGGAGTGATGCCTTCAATAGAATTACCTATAAATGTGTATTGCGACAACTCTGCTGCAATCACATTCGCCAATGAACCTGGAGTTATGAAAGGCGCCAGACACTTTAAAAGAAAGTATCACTATGTTCGAGAACAAGTCGATGATGGTGAAATAAGAGTACTCAAAGTTCACACATATGAAAATCTGGCTGATCCTTTCACGAAGGCATTACCTAAGGAAACGTTTAATCATCATGCTCAGGGTATTGGTCTTCGTTTAGCAGATAGTTTCATGTAAATCTGTTGGATTAGTATTTCGATAGGGACGTGTAAACAATTATTATTTTAATGAAATAAAGTGTGGATAACGTTTATTATCATTATTAGTATTTGTGTCCTATATTTGCATGTTTAAATCCGTGAATAATTTATTTATTCTAAATAGTCCGTTGTCAATTAATAATATGGGAATATTATTTAACTAAGACAAATGTGAGGATTGGTAGAATGTACTGTAAGGTTGAGACACCAATGTCACATGATATTCAATATTGGATAAATTGAATATAGGACTTATCCCAACCACATGATTATACTTTATGGATCATAGTCATCAAGTATATCATGAATATTTATCCTCAGACTTGAGATGCCAGATAATTGCCGAGGATGTAGCTCATTTTCTGTGAGATAGTCTAACGCTATCCGTAAAAGGTAGTTATAAGGGCTATTTTCAGAAATGATGCGAAGTTCGAGGGTTATGCTCGCAGTCAATAAAGGATTTGTTCCTTCAACTTTGTGTTGAAGTTTAATACTGCTTGGCCACTCGTATGATTAACAAGATGTTTGCGTGCGTGATGAACTCAAATAAGTACATTTTATTATCATCATTTATCCTATTTATTTGACTTGTTTTATTATATTATATATGAGAATTGATACGTTAATGTTTACTTTTGTAATTCTCAGGTAAAAACAAGTATTATGTGAAACTTGGCGATTTTGGACTAATTATGGAGCAAAACAAGCAAGATGTTAAGAGTCTACTGAAATGTACAAGATCAAGATCATTATGCTTCAGATACGCCGCAACATACTTATTACATACGGCGCATCACTATCAAGATTTCACAAGTTACGATCCAAGACAGCAAAGGACATGCGCCGCATAGATAAATCGAGTTACGCCTCATCTTAAGGCGGTGTACGAATATTCCTGAATATATTAATCTTGGACCCCACGCGAAGTTAAGTCAATGCGCCGCATCTACTTATCCTATGCGCCGCATCTAACCCTCAGACAGAAACTATAAATACCCCAAAGTCAGACGAATTTCGGTGTTGAGCCAAGTTGAGCGAAAGTTGGACAGTGCAAGATACCAGCCGAATTCAGACGTGTTAGCAGCACAAGACACACCCTAAACGAAGATACAAGAGCTGTAAGAAAGTCTTGCATGTATTCAATTCATTAAGTAGTTTTGCTTTATTGTATTAGTACACTTTAATTCATCAGGATTGATGGGCCGACGTCATGTGACTACGGAAAATCATGCGCACCCCTTAAAATTGCGTTCCCATTAATTAAAGTTTATATGTTGATGTCTTTGGTGACTTTTATTAGTGCATTGATAACCTCTGTGTCTAGCTGAGCATTGCTTGGGTCGCCATGCCCCTTCCTCGCCTATCTATTCTAGCGTATACGAAACGTGGGCATCACAAATGCTCAATATTCTAGGATAGTGAGATAGACATAAGTGATCATTAAGGGTTTACTCGCCGATAAGATTAGAGCCAACGAGAAAGGGTTAATTATATAAACTTCATATAAAACTAGCAATAAAACAAGTGACAAGCTACTTAATTATCAGGACAGGTCTTCTTATTGTCTTAAGTATCTATCTGTGTACGTGTGTGCTAATCGCTGATTCGTGCTCATTAGTTTAGTTTGCTATTTAATCATAACCAAACCGTGCCAGTCTCTCAGGCTGAACCCCCATGCGTTAGATTAGGTTGTATAGCTAACTTAAGATATTAAAATACTGATTAGAATAACTAGATAATACGTTCCACTCTTAGTGATCGACACTCTACTTACCATCATATTCATACTGACCGGGTACACTGCTCGTTAAGTGTGTGTGTTATTGATAAGTCGGCTAAATATAAATTTAAAACTTGAGTAGGCATTAATACTGCTAAACCGCAATGACACGCGCACGCATCAAGTTTTTGGCGCCGCTGCCGGGGAGTGAATTGTTATTATCTGTTAATTTGATTAGTATTTTAATTAGGTTTTTCTTTTTAATTTTTAGATTCTAACCACTAACTCTGTTATATATTAGATTAATTACATTCATTGTATAGTTTGCATATTTTCTGTTTTTGTGTGTTTTTATTTTCTTTAATTTTTGTTTCTTTTTGTTTGATTTTATTTTTGTTTTTCTTTTCTGTATTTTTCTGCATTCTGCTATCGTTGTATTGAGCTGATACAAATGATACGGCGCATCTATTTTCATAGATACGGCGTATTGCGTTTAATTTTTATAAAATACAACGCGTTTAATAAATTCGAGTACGATGCATCTTTCCCCAAGATACGGCGTATTGTGTTTTTAATAAGAAATTTTTCTAAACCCTAACGCCATACGACGCATCTGTTTTCACAGATACGGCGTATTTTATATTTAAAATTAAAAACAGTTTTCGAATTATTAAACAGATACGACGCATCGATCTCTATCGATACGGCGCATCTACTAAAAAAAATCTTGTATTTTGAAACGAAATGAAAATGCGGCGCATTAGCTTTTGTTAATACGGCGCATTTAATTTTAATAAATATAATCGATTTTTTATAATTTAAACTGATACGGCGCATTCTAAAATTATAAGCGGCGTATCTGTTTTCTGAATATAAGTCTGATTAAATTTTAACGTAATAAGATACGGCGTATCCAATTTTTTGGATATGGCGCATAGTCTACAGATATCAGCAACTTTTATTTTTCGTATTCCGTTTTCTTTGTTAACTTTTTGATATATTACTTTCTTGAACATACCCTACTGATGCTTTTAATTGTGATGGTTTCAGGAAGTGCATGACCAGGAGTTCAACTAAGAACTTGATTAAACCTTTCGAAGATCCTGAACGAGCCTTACATTCGCTTAAAAGGCTTTTCAACACAAAAAGCTTTGATATTTCAAGTTCGTTCGAGCTTGATTATTTTTCTGAAGAGAAGGAGGAAGAAGAAACAGAAACAATGTCGGAAAACACTACTATGGAGGAATACATGAACAAAACCCGTGCTGATTACAGTTCAGGAGTTGCTAGACCAAAGTTTGATGAAAAGTCAAAGTTTGAGTTGAAGGGTCAGTTTCTTAAGGAGCTAAGAGAAAATGCTTTCAGTGGAACAGAACATGAAGATGCTAATGAACATGTTGAAAAGGTCCTCGATATTGCAGATTTGTTTACTACAGAAGGAGTCTCTGACGATCAACTTATGCTAAGAATCTTTCCAATTTCGCTTAAAGGAGCTGCTAATAAGTGGCTAAGGAATGAACCTGCTAGTTCAATCACAACATGGGAAGATTTGAAGAGCAAATTCCTGAAAAGATATTGTCCACCTGCTAAAACTGCTAAAAAGATGGAGGCTATCAACAGTTTCAAGTAAGAGCCTGATGAAACTCTTTATCAAGCTTGGGAACGATTTAAAGACCTATTGATGAAATGCCCTCAACATTATCTAAGTCCAATGCAGGAGATAATATTGTTCTATCAAGGATTGGACGTGCCTACTAGACAAATCTTGGATGCTAAGGGAGATGTGCCACAAATGAGTGCAGCCGATGCTAGAAAAGCTATCCAAGAAGCTGTTGATCACTCTCAAAAATGGCACGACGGAACCTTTACTAGATTTAAGAGCAGCACTAATTTTGACGGGTTTGCTGCAATTCAAGCTCAATTGGATAAAATTAGTAGAGAGATGAAGAAGCGTGATGAGAAAGTTTATGCTGCCCAAGTTGGATGTGAAAAATGCGAAGGACCTCACTACACTAAAGATTGCCCTAATAAGAATGAAAGTGAGACGTTTGAAGAAGCATACTACACACAATTTGGACAACCATTCCGACCTTCAGGAAGATTTAGGGAAGCTACTCCGGGATACTATCAAAAGAACAACTTTAATCCCACTTATCAAGAAAGGAGGCAGACTTTGGATGACACTCTTAAGCAAATTACGGCCGATGCTGCTAAAAGACCGGAAGAGAACACTGCTATGATCAAAGAAATCCGAGCCACAACGGATACTATAACAAGAAATCAAGGAGCTTTGATCAAAGCATTGGAACAACAAATCGGACAAATGAGCAAGGTTCTTCAAGAAAGGGGATACGGAAGTTTACCAAGCTCAACTGAAACTAACCCAAGAGATCATGTCAAGGCCATATGCACTACTGAAGAAGTCACGCCTAACATACCTTTTCCTAGAAGATTGATGAATGGTAATGATGCTGCAAAGCCCGAATTTTTCTTTAATTCTTCAATCAGTTTAAGGAGGCTACTCAAAGAGAAGGCAAAGATTGAAGAGGAGATCAAGGCTACAATGAAAGAAGAGAGCTCTGCAACCGACTTACGTGCCTTGCCTCATAAAGAAAAAGACCCAGGAAGTTTTACTTTACCTTGTTCAATTAATGACATATCTTTCAATAATGTATTAGCTGACTTAGGAGCTAGCGTTAGTGTTATGCCCCTTAAGACATTCACTACCCTAAGACTAGGAAAATTAGCACCAACTAAGTTGCTTATTGAATTGGCTGATAAAACGGTAAAACGACCTGAAGGGATTGCTGAAAATGTGCTAGTTAAGATTGAGAAGTTTGTTTTCCCCGTAGACTTTGTTATATTAGATATGCCCGAGGATGTTAAGATTCCTCTAGTCCTTGGAAGACCTTTCTTGTCTACCGCCCATGCTAAGATTAATGTGTTTAAAAGAAAAATCTCATTAAAGGTAGGGAACAATAAACTAGTCTATAAGTGCCAAAATCCTGCTAAAAGCATAATTAGAGGCGTCTATGTGCTAGGATTAAGAGAACGTATGGACCTCGATCTAGAAGCTAAGTTTATGGTAGAAACCTTGGTAAATAATGAATCACTTGAGACATATAGTGGAGACTACATTGAATTAAATTATCTTAATTTACCATTAGGAATCAATGATCAATTTATGGAGGATTTTGAACACGAAATTGAAGAAAGAGAAATTATGGATATACCTAGAATTAATATGATTAACACTAAGAATTATGATGAATTTGAAGGGTATCCTAGTTTCTGTGATTAAGGTAGAAAGATCCACGTTGATTGTGCTTATAATTTACAATTTCCTTGCATGATAGGATTTAAACAGGTTAGTGCCAACTTTTTCCCTATTTTACCAATTAATGTAATGTCAAAAGATTTCTATAATTCTATAATGAAAAACAAAATTGAGTATAGAGGGAAAAACGTAGTTGGAATATTCATGAATGTGCCTATTTTTGTTGGGAATTTAACTATTGTTACAGATTTTACCGTGGTGGAAAACATGGATGCTTATCGTGATGTTGAGATGGGTGACGTGATCGTTGGGAAACCATTTTGTAAGGAGGTCGAAATTAATGCTAAAAGATTTGAAGGAAAGATCACCTTTAAAAGTGGAAGCAACGTCATCACTTACATGATGCCTCGTGCTCACCCAAGGTTTAAACATGCCCCTAACAAATTTTGTTACAAATTTACACCATTTCTTTTTGTAGATGAAAATGACGCTGAGAAAGGGATCGAGTATCCGTACCAAAAGATGAAAGGATTCTACAAAGGTGTACTTGAATTGGGGCCGGAATATGTTCGTGACGAAGTAATTCGCAACTACATCGTGCACGGACATGTGGGGATCAATAGAACAAAATAAGGAGCTGAACGTGAGTCTAACTTGAAGACTCTGGAATAAAGACAAGTGCTGACCGGGAGACAACCCGGAGAATTTTTATATTCTGTTCTGTGTCGAGTCTGTCAGACCTGTTGAAGATACGGCGCATCTCAATCCTAAGATGCGACGCATCGCCTGCACTGGTCATATCTTATTTAATTTTCTGCATTTTTATTTTTTGACTTTAAAACTTTCTGTCAGTTTATTTTAATGCGGCGCATCCCTGGTTAAGGATGCGACGCATCTTTTATTCTGATTCGTACTTATTCCAGGCTCGATACGGCGTATCTTCTTCCATAAGATACGGCGTATCGACTGACCTGATGATTTTCATTTTAATTTTTTAAGTTTTATTTTTACTAACTACTAATGTATTATGCAAGTTTGAACCTTCTTAATTCAGGTGTGTTAAAGTCTTAATGGTATTATAGATTCCTGCATTTCTGTGGATACATCATTTATGAAGCTTAAACGTTCTCATCCACAAGAAAGTTAATTTTTGCTCTTATACGAATAAAGGAGAATCATACCGAGCAAATCTCAGGGGAGTTTTTCTGTTCTAATTCTTTTATTTTCCAGCTTTTAATCTTTGATACAAACAACGAGGACGTTGTTTAACTTAAGTGGGGGGATTGGAGAATTAGAACACTTGTCCTAAACTTTTGCAAAATATGCTTAAAATGCGTTTAATATATCAAAATTTAAATTTTTTTTTAGCATGTTTTTGTTTAAAGTCTAAATTACATAGCTGCACACATAACATTATTTCCAAAAATTGTGAACTTATCAAAATTCACAAATCTATGAGTGTGCCGGTGACTTGTAAACTTTAGAATTTGGCTTATATACTATTCGAGACCACCATAATAAGTATTATCTATATAATTGGAGTGACTTGTCTAAATTGGTAAATTTCTAGGATTACACCCAAATAGCCTTTATATGTTATGTGATATTAACTAACTACACTGGTTAGTTAAACCCCGTATAAACCCTTTGTTACTCTCACTTTTAGAGTAAGATACCCCTAGAAAAACACTCAGAGCCATTCCTTTCGTTTCTTACACCTTTGTTATAATGTTTCGTTACACCCTTACACCTTAGCCTACCCTGTAGATTAAAATCCGTGGTTGGTTAATTGCTTTAGGCAAAGTGTGTTTCCTTACATTACCTGTGTTCGCGTGCGTAATTCATTATCTTTAGTTGAGTTGGGAAATTGCACAATGCAATTGGTATGAAAGTAAATATTGTATATCTTTGAGTTTATTTTTCGTGTGTTTACTACTTTCGCTATTACAGTTATTTCTGAAAGTATGAAGAGTATGGAAAAATTATCCGGAAAGATAGTGATAGAAAAGTTGTGAAATTTTACACGTATATGTTGATGCAAAAAAAAATAATAAAATAAAAAAAAATAAAAAAAGAAAAGAAAAAGGAAAAGTTGGATGTTTATTTTAACCAACTTATGTAAAGTTTTGTATTAAGTGGGCGATATCACCAATATTTGTTGTATATTATATTTATGGATTGAATGGGAGTTGGCCGTTATGGGAACGCCAACTAAGGTTTATTCTTTGATTGAGATCTTGTTGAGTATAATTCGTGTCTACCTAAAGCGTGTGTTTCAAGTGTTAAAGCGTAAGTTATTCAATTATATGAGTCTTATTCATGGGATGGTTGGGAAAGTAATTTACCACACTTAGGATTTTAATTTATCTGTTTTGTTTATTTTTCATTTTACACCAATTTGTATCCCAAATATTATCCATACCCTATATCATTCTTTATCCAAACCTTTGATTTATTGAGATTAGGGATTTGAGCAATCTTAAGTATCGTAGTCGTGGATTCGGCTATGTATTTATGATTTTGTCGCCCTTTTTGATATAATATTATTGGTAAAGATTACTTGGTCCTATCTTTAGCCCATTCGAGTTAAGGATTTGAGCAATTGCAAGTATCGTGGTCGTGGATTTGATCATGTATTTGTGATTTTGTCGCCTTTTCTGGAATGTGAGATCGATAGAGATTAAGAAGAATGATTAACCCTTAACCAACAAACCCTTTTTACCGCTTTAGACTTGTTATTCCTTGGCTTTAGTGGGGGAGATGCGTATACTTGCCAAGCTTATGATAGAATATTCGTCACGACTGGACAGTTAAACGATTAGATTTGCTTTTTGATGCGTGCGTGTATTGCTCTAATTTTTATACCCACGGTATGTCGTTGTGGTTTTAGCAGAATTCAAGTTTTAAATTTATATTTAGCCGACTTATCAATAACACACACTTTAACGAGCAGTGTACCCGGTCAGTATGAATATAATGGTAAGTAGAGTGTCGATCACTAAGAGTGGAACGTATTATCTAGTTATCCTAATCAATATTTTAATATCTTAAGTTAGCTATACAACCTAATCTAACGCAAGGGGGTTTCAGCCTGAGAGACTGGCACGGTTTGATTATGATCAAATATAAACTAAACTAATAAGCACGAATCAGCGATTAGCACACACGTACACAGATAAATACTTGAGACAATAAGAAGACATGTCCTGATAGTTAAGTAGCTTGTCACTTGTTTTATTGCTAGTTTTATATGAAGTGTATAGTTCGATGCAACGCACCGAGATTAATCCTTTCTCGTTGGCTCTAATCTTATCGGAGAGTAAACCCTTAATGATCACTTATGACTATCCTATTTATCTTTTCTTCCTACTTTTCTACAGACGATAGAATGCATAGGCGATATAATAAATAGGCGAGGAAGGGGCATGGCGACCCAAGCAATGCTCAGCTAGACACAGAGGTTATCAATGCACTAATAAAAGTCACCAAAGACATCAACATATAAACTTTAATTAATGGGAAAGCAATTTTAAGGGGAGTTGAAGTGCATGATTAAATCAATGACACAAGCCCATCAATCCTGACCAATTAAAGTGTACTAATACAATAAAACAAAACTACTTAATGAATTGAATACATGCAAGACCTTCTTACAGCTCTTGTATCTTCGTTCAAGGTGTGTCTTGTGCTGCTACTTCGTCTGAATTCGGCTTAGGGTTTCTGTCTTCTCGTTTAGCTAAATTGTCCGAACTCCGAATTTCGTCTGAATTTAGGGTATTTATAGTTTCTGTCTGAGGGCTAGATGCGGCGCATAGGATAAGTAGATGCAGCGCATTGACTTAACTTCACGTGGGGTCCAAGATTAATATATTCAAGAATATTCGTACACCGCTAGAAGATGCGGCGTAACTCCATTCTTAGATGCGGCGCATGTCCTTGCTGTCTTGGATCGTAGCTTGTGAAATCTTGATAGTGATGCGCCGTATATAATAAGTAAGATGCGGTGTATCTGGAGCAGAATGATCTTGATCTTGTACATTTCAGTAGACTCTTAACTTCTTGCTTGTTTTGCTCCATAATTAGTCCAAAATCGCCAAGTTTCACATAATACTTGTTTTTACCTGAGAATTACAAAAGTAAACATTAACGTATCAATTCTCACAGATAATATAATAAAACAAGTCAAATAAATAGGATAAATGATGGTAATAAAATGTACTTATATGAGAATTGATACGTTAATGTTTACTTTTGTAATTCTCAGGTAAAAACAAGTATTATGTGAAACTTGGCGATTTTGGACAAATTATGGAGCAAAACAAGCAAGATGTTAAGAGTCTACTGAATGTACAAGATCAAGATCATTCTGCTCCAGATACGCCGCAACATACTTATTACATACGGCGCATCACTATCAAGATTTCACAAGTTACGATCCAAGACAGCAAAGGACATGCGCCGCATAGAGAAATCGAGTTACGCCGCATCTTAAGGCGGTGTACGAATATTCCTGAATATATTAATCTTGGACCCCACGCGAAGTTAAGTCAATGCGCCGCATCTACTTATCCTATGCGCCGCATCTAACCCTCAGAAAGAAACTATAAATACCCCAAAGTCAGACGAATTTTGGTGTTGAGCCAAGTTGAGCGAAAGTTGAACAGTGCAAGATACCATACGAATCCAGACGTGTTAGCAGCACAAGACACACCCTAACGAAGATACAAGAGCTGTAAGAAGGTCCTGCATGTATTCAATTCATTAAGTAGTTTTGCTTTATTGTATTAGTACACTTTAATTCATCAGGATTGATGGGCCGACGTCATGTGACTACGGAAAATCATGCGCACCCCTTAAAATTGCTTTCCCATTAATTAAAGTTTATATGTTGATGTCTTTGGTGACTTTTATTAGTGCATTGATAACCTCTGTGTCTAGCTGAGCATTGCTTGGGTCGCCATGCCCCTTCCTCGCCTATCTATTCTAGCGTATACGAAACGTGGGCATCACAAATGCTCAATATTCTAGGATAGTGGGATAGACATAAGTGATCATTAAGGGTTTACTCGCCGATAAGATTAGAGCCAACGAGAAAGGGTTAATTATATACACTTCATATAAAACTAGCAATAAAACAAGTGACAAGCTACTTAATTATCAGGACAGGTCTTCTTATTGTCTCAAGTATCTATCTGTGTACGTGTGTGCTAATCGCTGATTCGTGCTCATTAGTTTAGTTTGCTATTTAATCATAACCAAACCGTGCCAGTCTCTCAGGCTGAACCCCCATGCGTTAGATTAGGTTGTATAGCTAACTTAAGATATTAAAATACTGATTAGAATAACTAGATAATACGTTCCACTCTTAGTGATCGACACTCTACTTACCATTATATTCATACTGACCGGGTACACTGCTCGTTAAGTGTGTGTGTTATTGATAAGTCGGCTAAATATAAATTTAAAACTTGAGTAGGCATTAATACTGCTAAACCGCAACGACACGCGCACGTATCATTAACAAGATGTTTGCGTGCGCACGCCCAAAGTCTATCTGGAAGACGTTCAGATGTTTTGGTAATCTTGTTCAATTATGTATAAACGAGAAACTACTGTTAATTATGGAATGACAAAGATCCATATCCAAATTAACGCGGTATTAGTAACAAAAGGATAAGTATGATGATTAAATCATCACGTGGTTTTTCCAGGAAAACCATACTCGGATCGAGCTGGGGGCATTGGGATCTGTTAAGCTAGACTAGCCCATGTCATTACTATATTAATCGTTATCCAAGTGGGAGCTGTTAGGTTTAATGTATAACTTTTAATATACGTATGTCCGGTTTCGAACCCGAGACTCGGGATTGCACACAATACGTGAGAGTTCCAATGGTTTGAATAAATTAAATATATTTTATATTTATATTTATTCATTTCACTAAATAACACTTAACGACAGTTAGTACTTAACGGAGTTAGAGATAACGACCGTTAAAGGACTAAAAGTGCAAAAAGGAGTTAGAAGGATCTAGAAACCCACTTGAAGGGTTGGGTCGGCCGAATGGGTCCTTTTGGGCTAGGGTCGGTTTGGCTTAGCTTAGGGAACAAGCTAGGTTTTGCCTATAAATACAATTCACTTGTATTTGGTTTAAACCTAATCTTGAATCCCTAACTATAGCCAAACTTCTCTTCTCTCTTCCTCTTGCTAAAGGCTAGTCGACTTTTTTATTCCCACTAGGGAATTCGGCTTGAGCTATAAGCATTAAAGTGTTTGGTTGTTAGTGATCTTGAACCTAGCTTTTCCCATTGGAACGCTAGATTACGTGTGTACAAGAACGAGTAACAACCTTATTTTAGGTTGTGTGTTGCCTTGTGTTCGATCCATATATATTCCCTATTAGGGTTTATATAACTTGTTCTTGGAGATCCGATTCCTTGTTCTTGCTAGGAATCAAATAAGGTACGTTTTCTTTTAGTTATTTAATTATATGTTTATGATCTATCCGCTGCGTGATCTATATGGTTATGTGTTTATAGTATTTTATGATTCACAAAAACCGACACTATGTTCACCAGAAAAAAATAAGTCTGTATAGCTCAAGTACATGCATGTTACATTTTAGACGCGGGTCTGTCAGCAACACCAGACATTACAATCTACAGTTTCGAAGGAAAGACAAAAAGATGAAACCATAATGACCCAAGGTTAACCAGGATATAAAACTAGTTCTTAAATAAAAGAAAAGAATATCTTCACAAACTTGTTCTATTCCCTGACCTAAACCCAAGGTGGGCACACTGGCCTAAAGCATGTGGGCACTTGGTGAACGTAAATTGACCACCACTTGGGTCACAGTAAGAGGAAATTACAAGTGGTTCAACTGTTCCAGTTGATAGAGGAATGTGACTCCTTCACATCCCACTCCTGTAAACATCACTTATTTGGATTGGGGCATATGCATTGCATCAGAAAAGACTAACGTGAACCATGAGCAAAAAAACTACATCATTACATGCTCAAAAAACAACAGTGGACCAGACTGGTGACTGAAGAACTCGATCACAATAACAACAATAGAATATCAGAAAACTTAACCTAATGCTAAAAGCTCACAATAACAACAATAATTATCACATCAGCAACTCAATAAAACCGAGCGAACAAGCATAATTAACATACAGTAATAAAGAATTGCAAACTTGCAGCCTAAAACATACATTGAAAGTAAGATTCAAGGGATAAACTTACGTGATAATGAGAGAACAATGGAGGCCGTTGCTGTGAAACTTGCGTATTACTTGTTGCCGTTTACAGGGAGAAACTAGGTCAAATATATGGAACGTGCATGAATAATGAGGATATATTTGTAATTTTACACAAGCCCAATATGTTTATAATACGCTTCCCCTCCAAACCCCCCCAAAATTGGACGGAACATATATACACAAGAAAGCCCATACCTTCCCTTCCCCTCCTCTTCCTTCTTAAAAAAACTTAAGAACACCCATATTTTTATTTCCCTTCTAATCCCCTTCCCTTCCTTTAAAAAAAACTCGAGAACAGAGCATTAACGTCTCGAGATTCGGAGACGGTCCAAAGTTAAGGCTCTTCAACTTTGAATAATTCAGGTTTATAGATTGGAGCTTTGGACATCCATCGGGTATGTAAAGTTCTATCAATTCTTTACGATGTTCAAGATATAAAATCTCGAGATTAGGAGTCACCTCAAGGTTCAATGTGCTCAATGGTGTATAACTAAGATCAAGGAATCTGAGCTTATCAAGAACCTATCATATACAGAAGAAAAAAAGATGAATATATTTTGGTATAATAACAAACCAACATAGATGTATTGCATTATAATTAATCATGAAAATTAACCAACCAACTATTATACTACCTTTCTTGTTCGCCCTTTCCGAATGTTTTCGATTATGCTAAAAGACATGTCAAGTCCAACAAGATTGTCTGTTTGAAATGTTTCGTGTAAAGATGAAAAAGGGTAACCTCGCCAACTAAGATACTTTAACGCATTTGGAAAGCGTTGGCTAACCTGATTATCTTTCCAATTAGGTCCAGAACACGTGTAAAGAACTCTAAGTTCTTCATGTTTCCCAGACCTCTCATAACAGTTTCAAGATTTAGTGTCAACGGCGACAACTTTATACATCTTATTGCTTCATTAACTTTTGCCTGTACGCCAAATAGAAGTGAAAAAAGTTAAACTTGTTTATAGAATGAGTTAGTTTTATCCACCTTAGAAATGAATTAGATACTTACCGAATCACTTGCCAATATATTTTCAATGTCCCCACTGATCCACAATCGGCTATGTTTGCAAGAGTCATCGGGGTGCAAACGGAAAACAATGTTTGTGCCCATTTCTTCTATATGGTCATGCATGCCTAATTAAGCTCCCATATTCAGATATAGTTATGAGAGATTTTTGCTCAAGAACTCTTAACCCAATGATAGGCTTAAATCCACAGCTTTCAAACACTTGGATTGCTCGGTCCTTCTGCTCACCTTTTAATAAGCATGCAACATCTAGGAAGATTTCTTTGTAATCATTCTCTAGATCATCAAAGCTTATTTCCAATACTTTTTGGATTTCCTTCTGCGGAATTGTTTTTAGTCTTTCTAAACCATCTTTCCACTCAAGCTCCTTTTTACCACGCAGAAACGAACCCAAAACTCTTATCGTTAAGGGTAGACTAGCGGCATAACGTACAACTTGTCCTGATAGTTGTTCATACCCTTGAATTGGAATATCTCTTCCAAATGTATATCTACTGAATAGACAAAGTGCTTCCTTATCTGACAACAGATTGACATTATGAATCAAGCTCCCGTTTGATACAAGCACTTGTTCATCTCTGGTTGTAATGATAATCGTACTTCCTGATTTAAACCAGTTAGGCTTACCAGCTAATGCCTCAAGTTGGTCTATATGATCCACATCATCTAGAACAACAAGAACCTTTCTACTACACAACATCTTTCACATCATATCTTTCCCGTCAGCAACACTACTTACGGTTATGCCTTGATCATTTAAAACATCTGAAAGTACTTGTTTCTGCAACGACTTCAAACCCGACAAAGAGGTTTTCGAAACTTCCCTCACGTTTTCAACAAAGCTTTTACCTTCGAACTCACTTAATATATGAACATAAACAGCCCTGGCTAAAGTTTTCTTTCCCCCACTTCCCATCCCCTTGATTCCAATAACATGAACATCTTCGGTACAGGTTTTCAAAGATGTAGAACCTCATTGATTCGCATCTCCATGCCTACTAGCTTGCCATCAATACTCGAACTAATGGAACGTAACTTCTTGAATATATTATCGACAATTATTTGGATCAATTTAGATTCATCCCTGTAACATTAAACGATATTTAGCTAGCTTGCTCAAATTCTATATTAACAGTTAACTTCAGACTTATAACATATAGCATTAGAAACATACAAAATGAAAGAATATTACACGCATATGAGGAAGTAATTAAATTACCCATTACCAGTCGCCTTCAGCTCCCACCCTGCCAGATTTGATGCTTCTTTCATAGCATCTCTCCATTTCTGAGCAGCCTCTTTCTTTGTATTTTTGGCAAAGGCCTTTCTAACTGGCCTACTTTGTTTTCGTACTTCGGTGGCACTACAACATTCGACCCTTTCGGAGGGGACATTTTTGCCCTTTCGGCGGGGACATGTCCCCGCCAATAACTTTCGGCTGGGACATGTCCCCGCCGAAAGGTCCCCGCCACAAGCTTGCCGCTGATACTTTTGGCGGGGACGGATGTCAACTTTGGGCGGGGACTTGTGGGTCCCACAACCTTTGAGCTAGTCAAAGTTTGTCCAGCGTGGCATCATCCCCACCAAAAACTCAGATAATTAACCAGAAAGTCACTTGATTACGGGATTATACTATTTAATTAAGCCTTTTGGCGGGGACAGGTATTGACATCTTTTGGCGGGGACATATCCCCGCCAAAAAGTGTAATATACTGTTTCCGTAAATGCTTTTGGCGGGGACATGTCCCCGCCAATAAGCTTAACCATATAAATCTGGTTCAATCTTTTGGCGGGGACACGTCCCCGCCAAAAGCCTCTGACCCATTTTGCAGCATATTGCTGCAAAATCGGTAATTTCCAGGTTTTTTTCGGAATTTTTCCGGAAAAAACCTACAACATTACAACCTGATCACAACCTGTTTTATGCTACAACACATCGCCAAATTCGCTAAACATACAACAACAACAACAAACCCAAATTTGCTAAACATAATATCATATATATCCAAATTCGCTAAAAATAATCATATGTATCCAAATTCGCCAAAAACGGTTCAAAAACCGTGATCACATGATCATCTACAAAACTATACATAAGCTAGCTATCTGCAAAATGGTCAAAAAACTATACATAAGCTAGCTATCCGCAAAATGGTCCAAAACTATACGCGGGGAACAATTTAGCGGGAATCCTAACACATAAACTACATAAACACATAATAATCCATCTAAATCTACACAACTTTGTCCATAACCCCAAAACAAATATAAACCGACCCTTCGGACCCAAACAAGCCATACGCTACTCCCCAGTCTCCCCACTACCCCCACTCCCCTCCCCGGTACCTCGAGACTCACCCTGTGAATCATTTTGTGATCCCGATGTCCCCGGCAAGCCACTCACTAGCTGCTCAGTAAAACCCGGCTGACTCTTGGCCCAATCCAGCAAAATATCAATCTGTGTCCTTTGCTTGGACAGCTCCTGGGATTGCTTCTGCACGGTCTCCTGCAGCGAGGACGAGGAGGCTTGCTCGCGAGCTCGTGAGGCGCTGAGGGTCATCTTCTGACCACCGCCGGGTAACACTGGACCTACGCCGGGAACATGACCTCGCTGCTTAGCGCCGATCACCTGGCGCATAATATCCAGGTCAGTCATACACGTCCCGGAAGTGGAGTTCTCTGTTCGCATCTGTACCATCTCATTCTGTTTAGTTAAAAAAAAACAAGAAAAGTAATATATATAAGTCGTGATTTATTATATTGCATTAATGTGGGTGAGTTTTTGGAAATAAATTATACTTACATATCTAGCCTCGGACACTGGAGACTCAAAGACGTCGCCTCTCGTATGGTTGTGTCTGTAAAGCTTGATCAAGTCTCTACCATCTGTGGAGTTGGTGGGTCGGCTCAATTGTTTATAAATAAAATCAATCAAGACTCACCCAACACTATATATATAAATAAAATGATTAAAAAGTGTCTTACGAAGTTATCGCGTATAACAGCTATCGAATGGGATCCGTGAAGGCTAGAACTCGTGCTCGCGAGCCGGTTTTGCCTGTTTGTCGCCCCAATCCTCAACTTTTTTGGGTCTGACCAGTGCTTCACCTGCTTATTATAACTAATAAAAACTATTATATAAATGAAATATTATTATTATTAATTTTTTTTATTTATTTATTTTAATAAAACAACACTTCATTAGAAAAACATAGGATTTACAAGAAATCAGAGGGGAGCCGAGATACTAACTGGGCTCCCACTCCTCTAGCTATTGTAAAGCTAACCCTACTAAAAATATGAACAGCAGCTCGCGAGCCGATGTCTTGAGTTACTGAGAACTTTCGGATCCGTTTCAGTAGGGCCACTGCATCCTTCCCGAGTTCCCCAAAGGAGGAGAACGAGAAGGGAAGAAACCCATATCCAATATTAGCACACTTGCTCTCATATTTGACGCGTTTGCGCTGTGCTGCTTCAATCACCACTCGTCCTGGCACAAAATCGACCATACTCGATTGCGTCAAAGGAGAAGACCCTGTCAAATCGACACACACGTCCTGTCCACCGTCCCAAGAATAGAGCAATACATCGGCTGGGCGTAAGCTTTTGTCTCTTTCTCCACAAAGGCCAATGTCAACCTCTTTGCGAGCCGAGATCCCAGACCGAGAGCAAATGTCAGCAAGAGTGTCGCGTACCATGTTGTGCCGATGCTTAATACCAATAATACCAGCACACGACACAACATGATCCCCGTATATGTCTCCCGCAAATAACCTGGAACAAGCAGAGCACGGCATCTGGACCGAGAACAGGGGGACACCCAGGCGGTAGCATAAAATACACCGGTATGTTCTAGCGTTCATAGTCTGCCCCAACCCAGAAATCGGGGCCACCCTAAGCCAATCGGAGGTGTAGTCTTCTCGTTGCGATCTCCAAAGCGCCATCTGTCGAGCGGATAAGGCAAAAGTGGATTCAGCCGTTTTAGTAACACGTGTGAAATATATGTCTGCCAATTTCTTCATAAGTTTGGGGGCAGCGATCTCATTCGGGTTACTTAAGAGGTCGAACTCCATTTTCGCGTTAAAAGTACACAGAGCGTCACCAAAGGAAGATCCATGATTTACTATGCCAGACTGTTGGAGAAGCTTAGCCTGTAAGCTAGCAGATTGGAGTCTAGACGCAAGAAAAGCATAATTCAAGACATCACCTGCAGAATATACGCCAAGCCCCCCAAACTCAAATGGAAGCGTGGCCAATCTCCATTGCCAATCCCCAAACCCAGGTCCAGAAGCAGTGACAATACGTTCCATAGAGGAACGAAGAGCCGCGTCAAATGAAGCCTGGGCGCCCTCAAAGACCCGGGGAGAACATGTGCGCATAGAGAAGTATAACTTTGAAATACCGGCACAAGTACGGAGAAGGAGCAACTCACATTGAGGATCATTAAGCTTAGCAACGGCATCCATAAGCTCGATGGTTTTAGCAACCCTTTTCATAGCAAGCCCGCTGCTAAACTCAAAGTCCACGCTAGCCGGCTCACCCAATAATTTAACACCGTATAAAGGGCGAGCAATATTAGGCGAGAAAACACCCCCAAGCCTGCTTCTAGGGTCTTCAGTTGGCCAAAAAACTTCAGTTTTATCCACGTTAAGGTGCAAGCCACAACTAGGTCCATCTGACATAATGAGGTCTAAGACCTTCCCCACAACCAGGGTATCACCAATAATAGTGCCATCGTCCATATACCACGCTTGGAAGGCAAGATCAAAGGAGTCTCGAATCTTGTGTACCAGGGGGTGTAATACAAGGGCAAACAGAAGAGGTCCAAGTGGGTCGCCTTGTTGCACCCCTTGGTGTGACCATAGGATGTGTTCCCCATAATAGAGTCTAGCTGGGTTGGAGTAGCAGAATTCCACCCAACGTGAGATAGCAGGGCAACGAAGGCGAACCTCCTGTAACATAACCTTCCGATCCACCAAATTAAAGGCGTTTTGGAAATCCACCAGCAACATCGAAAGACCCACTTTATTCCCACTGTCCTCAAAGAACCGATTCACAGCGTGAAGAATGGTCTCCCCTCCTCCAGACACCCCAACGCCGAACTGTAGATCGTTCAAATAACCGTCTAAAGAGTGACCAATCAAGGAAGCACCAATCTTGGATACTAAGCGCCTCCAAATGGTCCCCACAGCAATGGGACGGATACCACCTCCTGGCTTGATCAATGGTGTGAGGGGAGCACTAGCAATGTATTCACCCAACGCCCTGGGGCATTGGCCACCGAGAAACAGATTCACTACTTGGGTGATAGAGGCAATTAACTCATCCGAAACAGCCGAAGTAGCACCACTCAAATAGTCCAAAAGGTGTTGGGCACGCAAACCATCCCGACCGCAAGAGGTACCACGGGGAAAACTCTTAATCATCTCAAGAACCACAGCAGGAGATGCAGTGAGGTCACGTTGATCAATCGGTATGTCCGGTCGAGCAGGAGCAGACTTGAAGGGATGTTTAGCTTTTAAGTCCTCGAGAGTGGTATCATTATAAGGAGCAACCCCTGAAGAAGAAAGAACTCTGACAGTCGCAGAGTAATGACCATCATAAATCTTCCTCTTACATTGCTTAACATTACGCTCACCCAAATCCGAGGTACCCTCATCAATATTAGACCATGCAGGGGAGGGTTCAGCTAAAACCTCTCTAACAAGCTGCAAGCTACCCCCAGACGTACCCCAAGAGCGAATGGCATTAACGATATATTTTTCTTGGCGTTGACGTTTAGTAGCGGACCTGCACTCCATGTTACTCCTTGGGCAAAAGGTTTTAAGGAGACAGAGAGGCAGGGCTAACAAGCTAACCCAACAAGAAATATCCTCAGGTGTGCAGATAAACTTATCGAGGGCCCCTTTCAATACACGAGAGAATCCCAACCGACACTTTTGGGGGATGGACTTGACTGTGTGCAACCCTTTAGAGAGCAAGGTGTCAAGTAAATGGAGATCGAAACCATCGGGCTCCGCCGAAACCGAATCCTCACCACAAGCAATTTGAATCGAAGAAGGGACTTGTGGTTTGGCAAGGTCAAATAGCACAAACTTAACGACACCATCACCACCATCAGGGGGTGACACAAAATCAGGCCCATGCCGACATTTTGAACGAACAGTATGCGTCTTAAAACAATTCCCACATAACCAAAGCCCCATGCGTCTCAACGTGACCTCAGCAGCTTCAAAAACGGCAAGATTAGTGGCCAAGGAAAGTTTGGTGGTGGCTAGCGCATCCCCACTGAAATGACGATCGCGAAGGTGAGTGATTAACGAGGTTTTGGTGAGCCCATTTCCACCACCATCTCGACAACCGCTCAAGCCGACAAAAGGACAGTGAAACCGAATGATTGCCATAGTAGTGAACAAATGGTCAAAACGCAAACCAAAACGTAAACCAGTCCTTAAACAACCCACAAGCCAATGAAGAAATCACACCACAAGCCTTTAAATAAAAAGCAAGCTTTTTACTGGCGGGACCCACAAGCCAAATGCAAAGTTAAAGTCACAACCAATCTTAAAACAATTATATATATCCGCTTAGACAAAATGCTAGTAGCTAGCTAAAGTGGGTCCCACAAGCAATACCAACAAAACGCGCAAACGCTTGAAAATCCAGAAAAAGCAACCCAACGAGTGGCCCCTTGACAAATCGCTGGCTTGTTTTAAACCCAAAGTCAACCCCACAAATCGCTAGCACTGTATAACCCACCGGATATATATATATATATATATATATATATATATATATATATATATATATATATATATATATATATATATATTTTTTTTTTTTTTTTTTTTTCAATCCAGGCGGGATCCACCAATAACTCGCAGGCGAGTTATAAACCAAGAGGCAAAAGACATTTTCCGAGCAAACTGATCGGAATAGACCTGCCGAACCCGAAACCAAGAAATCGAACAAACCACACTATACCGGAGAGAGGACGATGAGAGATTCAAGAACGAAGCTCTAAAGATCCAAACCCAATGAGAAGAAAGAAAGGACCCCAACAGAGATGTTGAGAATATGATGTAACAAAGATGTTAAATCATATTGGTGATGTTGCTGTTGAGGAAGACGGTCCTAGAAACAGACCCCATCGCCAAAATCGCCCACACCAACACACATTATTATTATTATTATTATTATTATTATTATTATTATTATATATTATTATTATTATTATTATTATTATTATTATTATTATTATTATTATTATTATTATTATTATTATTATTATTATTATTATTTTTTTTTTTTTATTATTATTTTTTTTTATTATAATTATCATCACTTTATTAGAAACAAATAGGATTTACAAGAAGTTAGTAGGGAGCCGAGATACTAATTGGGCTCCCACTCCTCTAGCTATAGAAAAGCTAATCCTAATAATAATAATAATAATAATAATAATAATGATAATAATAATAATAATAATAATAATAATAATAATAATAATAATAATAATAATAATAATAGCTAGAGGAGTGGGAGCCCAGTTAGTATCTCGGCTCCCCTCTAATTTCTTGTAAATCCTATTTTCTTCTAATGAAGTGATGTTTTTATAAAAAAAAATAAAAAATAAATAATAATAATAATAATAATAATAATAATAATAATAATAATAATAAAGTGTCGATCCAGAAATTTACCTGTGCTTCCCAATCCTCAGGTGTCTTGTTCGCCGGACGCTTTTCCTTGATCTCGTCCAGTTTTTCAACCCCGCCTTGCCGTGTAAAATTTTGCCTTTTGAATATGTACTTGTTGTCATCGTATCGCTTTCGGAGGTAAGCTTCGATACTTCTGACAATATCGTCTCCATCCGGACCGGCTAGGTGGGAGCCGAGATCAAAAAATGCTGCAATAAAATATAATTAAAATAAATTTACAAATTTAAATAAAGAGACAAATTTAAATAAATAAACACATTTAAAATAAATACACACAATAATTGAAAAAATAAAAGATAAAAAAAACTTACATGGAGCTGGTTATCGATGTGGGCCTTCATGGTCTGGGGAACCTTATCCCACGAATCGTAATGTTGGTTGTTTTGTGTCAGTTGTGTTCCCAGAACAGGGTTAAGATAATCAATCAAGGTACCGGATATTCACTTGAAATCGTGTAATCACTTTCCAATAGAAACTATTCGACCCTATGCCTGGGTTACACGAATATCTCTATGGGATAAGACCAAGTGATGTTCTTGTTTTAGGCACAAATCAAGAACCGTATTGCATTCAAGTGTTTAGGTTTTCTGTCTCTTCTTCATGCGGCTGTGTTAATCTCTATATATAATAGAGATATACTCAAAACCCTAGTCAAAGGATATATGAGAAATTATTGCCCAAATATTCTCTATATACTTTCCTTAATACTAGCCAAACTGGTTACAAGACCAGAAGATCATGGCCTTAAATACGAATTTGAACTTACCCAAAATAGGTCAAAGTTTGTTACAAATTATATCTTGCGTACCAGCAGCAGAATCACTGCCCAATAGCACAATAAGTTGTGCTAGCAGCAGAATCTGTTGCCTAGCAGTCCAGCAGCAGCATTATAGAACTACCAGCAGTAACAATGTACTACCAGCAGGAACAATAAAGCTAGCAGCAGAAATAAAGCTAACAGCAGAATCACTAAAGCTAGCAGCAGAATCAATAATACCAGCAGCAGAATGATCTGCATCAGCAGTATTATCATTCCTACTAGCAGCAGATTCACAAACCACTTAATTTGAGTCAGGGTAAACATTGACCTGATGGGTGTACACTCCGTACCTCCAAACCCATTACCAGGTGTGAATTAATCCCACAAGTGCACTAAATTTTCCAACAATCCTCCCCAAATTTAATTCACTTCCTTTGCATGAAAATAAACAATAAACAAACATGTGCATAAATGAAAATATCTTGAAGATTGAATTCTCATCTTAGTACATTACACGTTCAAATATTCGAGAATCAGGGTGTTCTAAGAATTGAACCCTTCAACCCATTTTAATACCTGAAGATAAAATACACACAATGTTTCAAACACTTAAAAGCACCTGACACTATACAAGCCATGTGTCCATATCCAATTCATAAATGTTTTAAAAGCTAAAAGTCCAAAAGCTTCCTGAAGCGGCAAAACTTCAACATTTACATAGGTGGTTCCTCTTTATTCATGCTCCTGCTAAGCACTTTTTCAAAGAAAATTAACCATTGAGAAGTAAAGACTTCATCCTCCTTTTCAGCAGGTTCTGAGCACAACCTTGGGATGTAAATAAACATGTGCTCCAGTCCACTAAATGTTCAGCTTTCCACATTGAACTCAGCTCCAAAGTTTCCTCAGGAGGGAGTTGGGTGTCTTAGCATTCAGTGACTAAGTTGGACTTAAACCCATCCCTTTAGCAGACTTTAAAACCAAGTCTCTAGCCAAACCCTTCGTCAAGTGATCAGCTAAGTTTTGTTGAGATCTAACAAACTCTATAGATACCACCCCATTCATGATAAGCTCACGAATCATGCTATGCCGGACACCTAAGTGTCTAGACTTCCCATTGTACATTTGGCTATAAGCCTTTGCCAATGTAGCAGCACTATCACAACGGATAGAAATATGTGTTATAGGTTTAGGCCACAATGGAATCTCAAGAAGCAAGTTTCTCAACCATTCAGCTTCTTTACCAGCAGCAGCTAAGGCCACAAATTCAGATTCCATGGTTGAACTGGTGATGCATGTTTGCTTCTTGGATGCCCAAGAAATTGCACCTCCACCAAGTAGGAATACCCAACCACTAGTAGACGAGTTGTCCTCATTGTTACTAATCCAATTTGCATCTGTGTATCCTTCTAATACTGAAGGATAACCAGTATATGAGAGACTATAATCCATAGTTCTCTTCAAATACTTCAGTACCCTCTGAATTGCTTGCCAATGATGAGCACTAGGATTACTAGTATACCTGCTCAGTTTACCCACAGCAAATGCAATATCAGGCCTTGTACAAGTCATGACATACATTAAGCAGCCAATCACCCTAGAATACTCAAGTTGAGATACAACCTTACCAGTATTAGGCAAGAGCTTCTCACTTGTATCCATAGGAGTACTCACTGGAGTACAATCAAAGTAATTAAATTTCCTCAACACCTTCTCAATGTAATGAGACTAAGAGATAGAAATTTTGTTACTTTCATGTTTAATCCTTATACCAAGGATAACATCAGCCTCCCCCATATCCTTCATGGAGAACCTTGATGACAAAAATTCCTTTGTTAAGTCAACTTGATTTTGGTCAGTTCCAAAGATCAACATGTCATCAACATATAGACAAATGATCACTCCTTTACCAGATTCATCAAATTTGCTATATACACATTTGTCAGACTGGTTAAGTGAATAACCACTAGACAAAACCACTTCATCAAATTTTTGATGCCATTGCTTAGGTGCCTGCTTTAGTCCATATAAGGACTTAATCAGTTTGCACACCTTGTTTTCATTGCCTGGCATGATGAAGCCCTGAGGTTGGTTCATATAAACCTCCTCATCCAATTCATCATTCAAGAATGCTGTCTTCACATCCATCTGATGAATAATCAGATTGTGAATTGATGCCAAAGCAAACAACAATCTTATGGTACTGATACGAGCCACAGGGGCATAAGTATCAAAGTAGTAAATCCCTGACTTTTGTTTAAAGCCTTGAATGACTAGTCTAGCCTTGAACTTTTCAATAGTTCCATCTACCTTCATTTTCTTTTTGAAAATCCATTTGCAACCCAAAGGTTTGCAACCAGGTGGTAGATCAGCCAACACCCAAGTGTTGTTGCCCATGATGGAGTCCATTTCATCATTTATTGCCTCTTTCCAGAAAGCAACATCCTGGGACTTCATTGCTTCATCAAATGTTTTGGGATCATCCTCAACATTAAAGCAATAGGAGTGTTGGTCAGAGACCTTATCCCTTATTCCTTCAATTAAGTATAATTGAAACTCAGGTCCAAATGTCTTTGGAGTCCTGACCCTTTTGCTCCTTCTAAGCTCAGGTTCAGGTTGTTGAGCCACAACCTCATTAGGAACCTCATCAGAGATTTCTGACACACCAACATCATTAGTTCCATTAGGAATCCTCTGACTTGGTCTAGGGAATGATGAGAATCTATTCTCATCGAAGATTGCATCCTTTGATTCAATTATTGAGTTAATTGAAATAGATTCATTAGGTTCAATAACAAAGAACCTATATGCCTTGGAATGCTCAGCATATCCAACAAAGATGCATTCAGTGCCTCTTTCACCCAAAGTTTTTAATTTTGGATCAGGGAGTCTTACAACAGCCCTATAACCCCAAACCCTGAGATAATTCAGGTTGGGTTTCTTTTTAGTCCAGAGTTCATAAGGGGTTGTCTTGTTCCTTTTGTTGGGAACCCTATTTAATGAATAGCAAGCTGTTAACATAGCTTCACCCCATAACCCTTGACTCAGCCCAGAATAGGACAACATGGAATTAACCATCTCCTTCAGCACCCTATTTTTCCTTTCAGAAATACCATTTTGCTGAAGAGTATAGGGGGCAGTCGTTTCATGGATTATACCAACAGACTGAAAATACAGAGTATCCATGTACTCACCTCCCCTATCAGTCCTTAATCTCTTGATCAGGGACTCTTGTTGCAATTCAACCTCAGTTTTAAATACTTTAAATTTATCTAATGCTTCATCCTTAGTATGTAATAGATAAACATAACATTACCTAGAAGCATCATCAATAAAAGTCACAAAGTATTTCTTATTCCCCAAAGAGGGAGTAGCATGTAAATCACATAAGTCACTATGAACCAGTTCCAGTATTTTAGTTTCACGTTTTACACTTTGAAATGGTTTCTTAGTTATCTTGTTCATCATACAAGTTTTACAATTTTCAGTGTCCATGTCAAATGCTGGGATTAACCCATCCTTAGACATATCTTGCATCCTTTTAAAGTGTACATGGCCAAGTCTAGCATGCCAAAGGGTTGAATCATATAACTTAGATGTCGACATAAAAGCAAAATTAACCATATCATGAACAATATTAAGTCTAAACATTTGATTACATAAATAACCAAAACCAATAAACACACCATGTTTAGATAACACAAATTTATCAGATTCAATAACTTGTTTGTAACCACAATTATTCAAAATACTACTAGAAACCAAGTTCTTCCTAATATCAGAAACATGTAAAACATTAAACAAAGAAACAATCTTTCCAGAACTAAACTTCAAATCAACACATCCTCTTCCATGCACCAGGGCTGTTGACTCATTTCCCATATGAAGAATAAAACCATAATTCATTGACTCGTAGGTCTTGAACCAGCTTCTATCTTTACACACATGGATTGTTGCTCCAGAGTCAACCCACCACGCAACATCATCATCCTGCACAAAGTACACATCAGATATATATGTAACATAATAAATCTTAAAAGACTTATCAAATATATTTTGACCTTTCTGGGAATTGGTATTACCATTCCCAGATCCACTCGTGCCTGATCCATTGGTTTTATTGCCAATTTTAACACCCTTACAATCCTTCCTGAAGTGTCCAGTTTTACCACACTTCCAACAAGTAGCTTTAGACTTCTTGTTAGGATCAGTTTTGGTGTTATCCTAATGCTTACGTTTGCCCTTGTTGTCATTGTTCCTGGAGGAGTTGTTATGCTCCACCAAATTGACAACTGATGGACCAGCAGCATTGCTGCTCTTTGGCTTGTCACTTTCATGTGCTTTGAGTGATTCCTCAATGCGTAAATGACTGCCCAACTCAACAAGAGTTAATTCCTCCTTCTTATGCTTAAGCATATGCTTGAAATCTTTCCAAGAAGGAGGTAATTTATCGATGATACAAGAGACTGAAATAGCCTCATCCATGTTCATCTTGTGTTGTGTGAATCGACCAAGTATACTAAGAAGTTCATTGTATTGTTCCATGACAGGTCTAGAATCGACCATTTTGTAATTGTTAAAATTACTTACAAGGAACTTCTTACTTGATGCATCCTCAGCCATATATTTGGCTTCCAGGGAATCCCACAGTTCTTGAGAAGATTCGACATTCTGATAAACATCAAAAAGAGAATCAGACATGCCATTGAGGATTAAACCTCTGCAGACATAATCATCATTCTCCCATTTTCTCCTATTCCTCATCTGCTCCATAGTTGCATCATCCCCATAATCCGGAGGAATGGTTGTGGTCAGTACATACACCACATTCATACTCGACAACAAGAAGTGCATCTTCTTTTGCCACCTTCTGAAATTGACACCTTCAAACTTTTCCAGTTTGGAAAAGTTAGCAGCCATATGCCTCATAGCAGCAGCCATTGATTATCACATAAATAGTTTCTATTGATTGTTGGTTGTTTTGTGTCAGTTGTGTTCCCAGAACAGGGTTAAGATAATCAATCAAGGTACCGGATATTCACTTGAAATCGTGTAATCACTTTCCAATATGTGGGAAACTAGAAGGGGGGGTTGAATAGTTTACCGGTTTTTAAGTTCTTTTAAAAACTCTTGTTTTAAAAGGTTTTGTTATTGGAAACTTTGATTCGAATATTTATATGTAATCAATAGACACCAATATGAACAACACACTAAACTAACAAATGATAAATAATGAAAGTAAAAGATAGAGTAGGAAAGATCAAACCAAGACAAACGATTTATAGTGGTTCGGCTACGAAGCTCTTCTTCGCCCTACTCCACTCCCCGAGTACCACACTCGAGAGTTTCAAACACTATGTCAACAACCTCCCTTCAGGCGGAGAAAACCGTACACGTCGCTTATCCTATTACCGACACTAAGCTAAATGTCGAGTGCTAATCTTAGCTAGCACCAATCTACCAAGGTCCACGTGACCAAACACTCAAGCCCAATGGCTACAAGAGATCACCAAGATCTCAACATGATCACAACTATCTACTCTCACTTCACTCAACTCGATCTAACTACTCTAGATCCTTTAATCACTCACACAAGCCCAATGACTTCAAGAGATCTTCACTATCTCTTAAGATAACAATGATCTTCACTCACACTCTCACAAAAGAAAGATAATCTTGATGTATGCTAAGATACAACAAGGATGTAACAAGTGTTACAAAAACCTAACAACTATAACTCTTGTATCTTCTTTGATATCTTGAGTTCTTCTCTTGCTAATGAAGAGGAATGATAACACCTTGTATCTTCTTGGATACTTGTGTTCTTCTCTTGCTAATCAAGAGGAATGAAGAGGATCACTTGGTTGGATGATTGGATCACTCTTGAACAAAAGAAAAACTAATCTAAATGATCTAAGAAAGAAAGTGTGAAGAGAGTATTAAACTCAGAAAGTTTTATTTGTTAAAGGATGAATAGAAACTGTGAATGGGGTTGGTTTTTATAGGCAAGAAAAATCTGAACGTTACAGAAAATTTTTTACGGACGGCTCCACTAAATACACCACGGCTCCACTAAATTTAGTGGAACCGTGGAGCCGTCCTAGACAAGGACGCTCCAAATTTTGTCTTTTCTGGTGAAAACAGCGGTTGTGATTTTCAAACATATTTTTCCATTAAAACATTTCTTAATAATTCAAAAATAATTTGTCATGTGTATTTTTGAAAAAATGTTTTGTCCCATTAAAATGTAAACTCTCAAATCACAAATTCACTTCTTTGATCATTTGTCAAGTTGTAAATTTGTTCTAGAGTGATTTGCGTAGAAACGGGATCTTCCGATTAAAAACTTGTTTACGTTAATTTTAACGTAACGTGATTTCACATTTTGTCATCCTCAAAACGTGAAGTAATCGAAAGATATAAATAACGTTTTTAGAACATTATTTGCATCAACAATCTCCCCCTTTTTGATGATGACAAAACATAAACTCATTTTAAGTTAAAATTAGTTTTAACAAGTTTTTAATGAGTTTACTCACATTTCTCTCCCTTTTTATTGAATCAAAAAGGTTGCAAAGGCTCCCCCTTGATGTATACTCCCCTCATTTGGAGAACACCAAGGAATTGAGCAATGGTGTATGCTATAAAACAAAGTTAGATGACACATATACAATATCTAACAAGTAGCATTTTGACAAATATCCAACCACACAACAAATAGGTGAATAGCAAAGACATGAACAATCATATTGAAGTCCATTTCATAAAAGTAAAATAAGTGTCATACATGAGTATGACTACTACAAGAAATCAAATTTAAATAACAAGAAGACACATAAACATCAATAGTAGTATGAGGCTTCAAGATTTGCTTCCAATCTTCAAAAGGGTTCCTAAGCATTTATTGGAAAGACTAAACATAACCATGTTTAGTTTGGGCTATTGTGTGGTGGAGGAGGTGGAAGGATGATGGGTCCCATTGGTGGTGTGAGGAGGTGCTCTAGGTATGAGAATTGAAGACTCAATTCTTCTCTAAGGTTCATGATGAGGTTTTGGTTATGGTGGCAACAAGCACAACTCAAGGTATGTGAGTGTAGGGGATAAATAATGGGATGACCCATTAAAGGTTGAGGTGATGGTGATAGGGAAGATGATGATGTGTTGCTCCCAAACTCAAAAGGAGTGATTGGTGATAAGGTTAGAGTACTAGAGGTTGTGGTGATGGTAAAGGGGATGAGGATGATGTGTTAGTTCCAACTTCAAGTGAAGTGGATGGTGATGAGTTGAGTGTTAGGGCTAATGGTTGAATGGGACTTGGTTGAGGTGAATGTGTGTTAGTTCCAATGGTGGTGGAGGATGAAGATGTGGGTTTGATTGAGGTTGCCTTGGATGGAGCTTGGGGTGTAGTGAAGGAAGATGATGATTTGGTTGAGGTTATGGGTGTGTGTGTATCATCTTCATCATCCAAGGTGAGATCAATGAAAGCTATTTCTTTGGTGTTTAGTTTGGTTGAGGCTTGTGGTGTGTGAACACTTTTGATCCATTGATCAATAAGAGTGGTTTGATTGGTTGATTTGATGTTGAATCTTGGTTTCTTGTTTTTGTGTGAGGTTGAAGCAATGGTGGAAGACATGATGGTTGTATGGTGAGTGTGAAGGTGTAAGGGTGATAATGCATGATGTTAACTTAAATAGCCAAATCAAGACATGCAAGGTTGAAGGGGATGTTGGATTTGGGGATTTGGGTGCATGGGAATCAGGTTATGTTTGCAGATTTTCAAGGAAAAAGAAAGTCAAAAAGTGGAAGAAAATAGTGAAATTCGTCTTCTAGAGGCACGGTACCACTAAAGGCACCACGGCACCACTAAATTTAGTGGAGCCGTCCCCTATTTAGTAGAGCCGTGACCTCCATTTGGCTTTCTTTCCAGGTCTGCAGGTTTTAGGCAGCCTAAATGGGGAAATTTCTGGGGAATCTATTGGCTGCAAATCTCAAGGCCTCAAACTACTAAACACATAGAATTCCTAATGCTAGTTTCAACTAGCAACTAACAAGATCATGTGATCATCTATGTATTTAGGCAACTATTAAGCATGCATGAGTTCAAGCAATTTTAACATCTAGTGCATGTAATAAAATAAGATAACATGCATGAACTAGGCAATATTTATAAAGGAACATTAAGGTTAATTAACTAAGCAAACTAACCATGTTCAAGTGTGAAATGTTTAAAAGAAAACACTTCAAATTAGTTAATGTATGATGGACCATGCCATAAACCATTAATAATATCTTAATAATACTTAAGTTAGTATATCTACTTAAGTTATCACTCTCTAATCTTTCTTTTCCCTAACTTCTTCAACTTGTTCCCGAGTCCTTTTATCGCCTTCCCAATGGACTTGAACCCCCCAATCGTCTGCTCATGCATCAATACTTGTCGATTATACATGGTTGTTTGTCTTCTCATTAGGTTAGATAGGTTGACTTGACCAAATTCAAGGTCGGAGGTTTGTTGGAATGACGAAGTGTCAAGGTTACGAAAGTAGGTGTCGGGAGAGGGAGTACGAGGACGAGACGTTCCTTCTTCGTTCACCTCATCATCGTCCTAATCCATAGGTTTAGATGATGATGCGTGACTGAAGGAGGAGGAGGAAAGAGGAATATCGGAAGTGGATTTACGACCACGTTTGGACCCTTTGTCCTTACGAGGCTTTGTGCGTCGTTGTGGTCCACCAAGGGGTTTCATAACCGGATTGACTAGGACATAGTCGACGTTATTGAGTGATGGGTAGGTTTGCATAACCTACCTGAACAATCGAGTAAGCAACATGCCATATGGCATGAGCTCATCGGAGCGACGATGAATATTGGCCATCCGTTTGACCATGTAGTATGCGAGGTTGTATGGTTCCTCGATACTAAGACAGTAGAGCATATGGGCAAGACTTGCCGAAACGTGATCACGGTTGCCCGCAAGGCTTAACGCGTTCTCACGTAGAAGAAGTTCCCAACTTCTGAGGTCGGGACGGAGTTCCTTGAGGTAGATTTTGTTTGGGTCGAGATAGACAACAGAACCATCACGTTTTTGGTACGTGTTGGCGACGTGGGGTGTTTGGATAACTTGTTTGATTACTTCAATGTCGGGAATTTGGGTACGATAAGCACCATCATTCTCAATATTGTAGTAAAGAGACTCTAGAGAATAGTCTTTAGTGAATGCACACTGACCATACGAGGGAACACCGAGAATTTGACCAATCTCGGTGACGGACAGGATGATATTTTGGTGTCGAATCCAAAAATCAAGAAAGACATTACCATCATCATCAGTGAAGGTATGGACTCGACTATAAAACTCAAGGACAAAACGAGGACAAATTTGACCGTTTATTTAGTATAAGCAGTCAAAGTCAATGGTGGGAAAACATTCTTGGATATTATCCAGGAGAACGAAATGGGCATCGACTACACGACCTTCGTGTATGTATCGATTTTGGACTTTGGCAAAATAGGCTTTTTGGTCAATGGAGATGTTTGGTTCGTCAACAAGACGAGGAATATAGAGTTTGGTATCTTGATAATCATTACGAGGCATTGTTACCTACAAAAGTATAATTTTATATATGTTAATTTGTTGCATTTTAATAATTGCACTTCTAGTGTGTGTGTGCTTAAATGCAAACAATGTGGAGGTGCGGTAATCTCGACTCTAAAACAAAACAAATGAGATTACCCAAACGCTCCTAACTTCACTTTTGCTCAATCAAATATGTCGAAAAATACATATTAATTATGTAATTCTATCCATATTTGAGAGTTCATGTATGCATGCAAAAACGTTTTTAATTTGCATCAATAATGCACGAAAAAGGTTTCATGATCCTAGACTTGTGAGGTTTTTCGAAAAATGATCGAATTGGGGTGTTTGGCAAACGCCTCATCGTGGCGCCAAAAAGCTTATGTTTGAAAAGCTTTAATGTGAATCGTTCCTAATCCAATTTTAATCATCCTAAACATGATTCCACTATAAACAATCAATCATAATCCGATTTTAGTGATTAAATTCGGACTAGGTTTTGCAACATAAATGGGTTTATGAAAATCCTAGGTTTAGGGAATCATGTGAATGCTACATTGTCAAATCCTAGTCTTAATTTCACAAAAGTTCAATAAAAATTGAAAATCCCCAATTCGGATTTATGCTCAAGAACAAACCCTAGACTCAAATTGAAAGAAATTAAGAATGATTTACTTACAATTAGTGTTGTTGTAATTAGGATTTGTTGATTCCAATGCCTCAATCTTGATTTACAAGAGATTAATTGAATTTGGGTGTTTGAGTTCGGTTTTGACAGCAAGAGGAAATGGTTTTGGGTTAGTTTGAAAGGCTGTGCAGAAGAAAAGAGGAAATAGGCGCATTTTTCAGATGCACGGCACCACGGTTCCACTAAACATTAGTGGAGCCGTGTCTATTTAGTGGAGCCATCTATCTGATTGTGCCATTTTTCTTCTGTTTTGACTTTTGGCTGATTAGTCTTACTTATTTAGTAAGACTTTTTGACACGAGAAAAAAGTTTATACCTAATTAACTTTTTGACGAAAATGATTAGGCGGGATGACAAGGAATGACCTTAGTGTTTCCAAGGAAATTGACTAAGTTGTCATTGGACAAGGATTGACTTTTAGTATTTCACATGAAATAAGTAAAAGTTACGAGTTGAGATTTAGAGAATGACTATA
Source organism: Artemisia tridentata subsp. tridentata (assembly GCA_021014915.2). Taxonomy (NCBI): domain Eukaryota; kingdom Viridiplantae; phylum Streptophyta; class Magnoliopsida; order Asterales; family Asteraceae; genus Artemisia; species Artemisia tridentata. The sequence goes on along the minus strand of CP139508.1, from coordinate 511,954,323 downwards.
ATATTTCCAATGAAATATTTAATTAGTCGGAATGCGAGACACAAGGAATGACTTAATATTTCTCGTGAAATATTCAAAAAGTCATGTGACGAGTTGTAAGGGAATGACTTGGAATTTCTAGAGAAATTTCTAAAAGTCACAAGACGAGTTGGATAGATGACTTAAAGAGTCATGGGTGATTCGTAGAGAATGACTTCAATATTTCCCGTGAAATTTTTGAGAGGTCATAGAAGGGATGAAAGGTTTAAAAGGTATGACGCGAGGGATGACTTTAATATTTCCATTGAAATATTGAAATAGTCATGAGCGGGATTGAGAGGAATGACTTGAGAAGTCATATGACGAGACGTGAGAAATGACGTTAATATTTCCAATGAAATATTAAGAAGTCATGTGTCGAGAAAGAAGAGATGACTTTTAATATTTTCGAAGAAATATTCAAATAGTCATAAGAGGGGTAACGAGAATGTAATGGTTAGAGGATTGGCAATGTTGTCTTTCAAGAGAGACTTTTTCGAAGAAAAGATTTCTCTTTCGACCTTATCGCGACGGAGGAGATGACGTACGTCGACGAGCTTCGTTCATGAGCAAGCTATAGGGTTCCCGGTCAAGTCTAATGGCATCTTGACTGCTACTCTTCATAGGGGGTTGTCTCATCCATAGTGTTTGTTGTTATGCCTTTCCGGCGCTTACGAACTTGGCTTCGGTCGTGGAGACAACAAGAGTAGTTTGTTTCTTGGGGAACCAAGAAGTTTGTTAACAAACCTATGAAGGTACAAACATTACTCTCTATGTTTCAATCCACATTAACTCTTGCATTATCATAGTTGATATAGAAACATTTTCTACACCAATCTTCTTGAGATATCATAATCTCAATTGTATAGTACCATTAATGTATCGGATGATACATCAAACACTTTGATGTAAGAAGTCTTGGGGCACTTCTTACAGGTGGGCACAAAGCCAAATACCTATTCATGATAATGGACCTACTTGCCATTAGGTAAACTATTTTACCTATTATGCTCCTAACTTAGTGATATCCACTCACTCACCTTCATCGTCTCTTGTGAGATTCGTATTTGTGGATATGGGTGTTAGTATTAATTAATATAGGCTAAATATCTGATATATATATATATATATATATATACTAAGGTTTATGGGGATACTTGCTTTAGGTTGAGTTATCTACGTGCTAGGGAAGAAACTTAAATCACTCATCATTTTCGTTTCAAACTTGTCACGCATGATCTTGGAGCGATCATCGTACATTTCTGGACAAGTTGAGTTCGTCATGATGAATTGTGAATCTTTGTTTCTTTGTGATAGTGCCTACTATGTTAGATACTAACACTACTACATGCCAAGTATTTCTACTAACAAAGGGTATTTTAAGAAAGCGTACCTGTGCCTGAGGTGTTGCTCTTAAAACTAGAAGATTAGACTACCTTTGTTGAATGTTAAGCATATGAGACATGTTAGACCCGTTTCCCGGGTATTGGGACCCCACCCTGGATGAAAGTGGATAAAGACTTTACGTGATTGGCCAGTCAACTAATGTTGAGTTGTGGTCAAACCTAATAGTCAAAATATGACTAAAGTGGTAATGTAAATATGATGTGTAACTAAAGGGGCCTAAGTTGCCAAGTGTTAAACATGTGATTAAGTTAGTTGTGGCTAAAATAAGAAGAAAGAGACTTGAGGGGCCATTATTGCCATTAGCCCAAACTTGTATCCTAACTAGTATATCCTAGAGGATTCTACACATTTCTCTCATTATTGAGATTAAGATGAAGGCCGGTTTTAGTGAGAGGAAATAAGGAGGGAAAAGCTAGTGATGGATTAAGATGAAGGAGATGAAGACCCATGTTTATGGTCCTTCCTAATTATGTTTCTCCTTCAAGTAAGTATTTCTATTTGATGATTAATTAGATTAAGAGTTATGAGTAAAGTGGGTTTTCATCATATGATCAAGATATGATCATATGATGATATGATTTGGAAGATAAGTGTATTTGATGGGTTTTGATAACCCTTGTTATGTATTTGATTGTTATGTTGTTAGGTTTTGTTATTTTGTGATGATGATGATGAAGAAGAAGAAGATGATGATGATGATGATGATGATGATGATGATGATGATGATGATGATGATGAGGCTTTAATATGCTTAGCCTGGAGCTAAGGTAAGTAAAATGATGATAGCATATGTTATATGGATTTCTATCATTATGTGTTATGTATGTTATGTTGAGAAGATGAGCTTGGATTATGCTTATGTGATGCCATGTTTATGGCTTATGTGATGAGATGATGCTATGGAATATGTTGATGTTATGTGCTAGATGAGACTTGAGTATGTAAGCCATGAAGTAAGTGTTTATGTATATGATGCTTATGTGGATTGAAGTATAATTGTATGTTATGATCGTTTTACTTACTAAGCCTTTGTGCTTATGGTTTAGTTGTCTAACCATTTTGTAGGTTGGCATGTTTATGTGGAAGGCTTGGATATGTGGATTAAGGAATTGGATTAGCAAGATTAAAGGTAGTGTTTAGTTAGGAGCTTAGGTAGTATACCGAGCTCATGAGCAAAGTTGTACCCCCGTGAGTCAAGTTATGTTTTATTAAGTGTTGTCAATTGGCAAATTATATGCCAAGAGTTGTATAACGTTTTGGTAGTCATTTGGTAGGTCAAAGTATGTTTTATGTGTTTATAGTCTAAGTTAAGGGGGTGTTTGGCACAAGTGTAAAAGTACCCATTTCGGGTTGTTCATGGGTCAAGTGTGTATGGAACACGTTTGATATGTTTAGTTAATGATTTTGGTTAAGTTTGAAAGGTTCTGGAAGTGGTATAAGTGATTTGTAGTGTAAATGGGTCAAAACGGGTTTTGGTGTAAAACCCGTCAATTTGTAAAGTACTATTCCGGGTTGTCAAACGGTGAATGTTTTCGTATGAAAATGATCTTATGGACATATTAATGAAATCTGGAAAGTTTGGTTAGGTTTCGAGTCCGGGAGGTTGGAGTATCGGCCGGGGATTTTGAAAGTCCAAAAACTGGACAGAACCTCCCATCCGATCGGTTGGCTGGCGATCCGATCGGATGGAGGTCGCTGGCAGTTTTTCGGTAAACTTTGAAAAATCGTATCTTTTAATCCGTAAGTCATCACGGGTCGTACCACCTATCGTTTTGAAGGTAATTGAGTCTAGTTTCATTTAAATATATCCTAAAGGTCTGAAAGTTTATAGATTTTTGTCAGTGGTCAAAAGAGTAACCAGATGCCTGAAAAAGTTCAAGTATTTTCGCGTAAAAGTTCAAGTTTTTGGTCTAAGCGGGTACGGGGTGTAACAAATTGGTATCAGAGCTTCGGTTTAAGTGAATTAGGTTTTCTTTAGGATTTCCTAGACTTAAACCACTCGTAGAAGCGTTAGACGTAAGTGTTAGTTGCGCGGAAAATAATTTCTAAGTGTTAGACGGATTATGTTTTATGCTAGTTGAGCTTATTGATGATAAGTGATAGATGTGTGTTATAGTGTTGATGTGTATGTGATAGAAGTCCATGGAGGACTTGAAGTGTTTGGATGATGAAGCGAAAAGTGTACCGCTTTTAAGGGGTCATTTAAGCCCTAAATCGTATTTATTTGATCAAATATTGCCCTAAATCGTTCCTTTTGTCATTTTAGGTACTTTTGAGGAGAAATCTGGAAAAGGAGGCATTTTGGACGTTTTTGGAGCATAAAAGTGAAGAAAACGACAAAGTCTCAAAAATCGGCTAAAAGTTACCTTTGACGGCGTCAGATTTTACTCTGGACGGCGTCATGGCTTGGCAAGAAAAGGTGGATGTGAAATTTACTCATGATAAGCCAGTGAAAATTGCATGTGAATTCTGACGGCGTCACGCTTTAACATGATCAAGGGCGTCACGGCTTAAATCAAAGAGGGACGACGTCACGTTCAAAAGCTGACGGCGTCAAGCCTTGATAAGCCAGAACGGATTTTGGAGAGCTAAAGAGGGACGGCGTCAAGAAGGCCATCCGGGAACCCTAGAAGCGGCGAGGTGACGGCGTCACACTCCATAAGGTGACGCCGTCAGATGTAAAAATCTATATATAGTTTTGCAATTCTTTGTCATTAGGGAGGACTTAGTGTGGAATTTTTGGGAGAAAACCCTAAGACAAATTTAGCTTCTTTTTCAAGGCTTTTTGCCTTGAGATCTTCCATGTTACATTGAAAGATAAGTTATCAATTAATCATTCAATATGTCTATGTGTTGTTTGATTTTATCTTGTTCTTGTCTTTTGTTTAACATGTTAGGCTAGATTTATCTTGTGTTTGCTTAGATCTAATGAAACCTAGCTATTGATTATTGGTTATTAGTGTGTTATTAGTTGTATTGGATGATTGTTTATCTATGTTAGGCTTAAGAAAACTGGCTAACTTCCTATTCGGTAACTTGCTTGAACGTCTTAAGAAACATGAACCAAATGCGTACTAAAGGTTTTTATGGTTGTATTTAATGCACAAGCGAATTCTAGTGATCCCATGTTAGGAGCTTCCTAGCCGGCTCGATATAGGAGTGAAGTAGGAGCTTGTAGAGTTGGGGAAGTACGTACGCCACCCCACGAATGGTATTAAGGAATACACCCGTCATCCACGCGACTAATACACACTAATCAACCGGTAAAAGATAGTTAGGGAGTAAGGAAATCTAAGTAAACACATTTCTCTACACTTAAGTTTTCACCAACTTTTCATTTTTGTTATTTTATTTTATTTGCATTTGTAGTTATTTGGGTTAGTTGACTAGCAACTAATTCCGCCCACTCTTTCAAACCCGAGATTTTACTTGCTTTCATAAAAATATAAAAACATAAAAAAAGAATCTTCTTCAACCCTTAGACCTATTAGAGTAGTCTTTCATACCTAACGAACACTATTCCCTGTGGAGAACGATCAATCCCCCGTACTTACCACTACACTATACTACATCGGTCAGGTACACTGCCTGGTGGGGTTGTAAGCCTCTTGAGATCCCTCGAGAGGTAAAACCTGTTGTAAGGTTGCAAAACCACGCATCAAGTTTTTGGCGCCGTTGCCGGGGAATAGTTATTGTTTAGGTTGAATTTTTAGTTTATAGGTCTACTCACTAGATTTCTTTCTAGTGAGATTTTTATTTTATTTTTTTTAGGTTTTCTTTAGTCTATCTATTTTCTTCGTGTCTTTGTTCGTAACCATACCATCCGACATCATGGAAGATGGTAATATCCTTAATCCCAACAACCCACCACCACAACAACCACCACCTCCTAGAGCCCGTACCTTAGGAGAGTACTCCCGTCCTAGCCACTATGGCTATCGAAACACCATTGAGCTCACTCAAGGAGCCAATATCACACCCTTGCGATCCGACACCATCCGGTTGGTGCAAAGCGGATGCGCATTCCATGGACTTCGTTCTGAAGATCCTAATCAACACCTCAAGGACTTTCTCAAAATCGTTGATTCTATAGACCTTGATGTCGCCACTCGAGAGACGACCCGATTGCGTCTCTTCCAATTCTCTCTGCGGGATCAAGCTAGCCAGTGGCTAGAACGTCAACCCGCAGGATCCATCACCTCTTGGGATGATCTCACTACTCGTTTCCTTGCTCAGTTTTTCCCACCGGGAAGAACTACCAAGCTAAGGAATGATATCTTGATGTTCCAACAACGTCAAGGCGAAACTCTCTACGAGGCATGGACTCGATTCAAGGACTTACTCCAAAAAGTCCCTCACCATGGCATAGAACTTTGGCTCCAAGTCCAAATCTTCTATGACCATATCAATCTCTACACAAGGCAAACCATTGACCAATCGGCCGGTGGCAAGCTACGTGATCTAAGTGCGGAACAATCATGGGCTCTCCTAGAGGATCTTGCTCTTTATGACAACGAAAGTTGGAGTGATCCCCGTGATTTGAATAAAACGGTCAAGGCAATATCTTTGCTTTCGAACAATTCAAGCACTTCCGACCGTAGGATCATAGAACTTGAAGACCAAGTCAAGTTTCTTATGAAATCTTACGAGGCTCCTAAACCTTCAAGCCAAGTGAACAAAATCACTTCTTCATGTGAATTATGTAGTGGTCCCCACGACACTCGTGATTGCATGGAACTCCCCGAACAAGCTTTTGTGGACTACGCATCCTCGCGTACCGACGGAGCGGGAGACAAGTGGTACACTTTCAAACCCGAGCCAAACCATTACGGTGATACATACAACCCCTCATGGAAAAATCACCCGAACCTTAGGTGGAAACAAAACCAAAACACACAACAAACCAATTCTTCCAACCCACCTAATCGTTTCCAATCAAGCGGTTCCAACTCGAACCGTACTTTCAACAACAATCCTTCCGGCAATGGTAGTACCAATAACTTTGAAGGATTGATGTCCCAATTTATGGCATCTCAAGAAGCTCGGATAGCTAGATTCGAATCCGAATTCAATCAACAACAAACAGAGATGACCAACAAAATTGACAACTTGTTGAAAGCCCTCAATAACCAAGTGCTATCACCTCCACATAAGGACGCTAGGAACACAAATAGCGGACCCCAAGTAAAGGACCCCTCTTCATCCAAACACGTCCACTTCGTCAACATTGTCACTATCAAACCAATTGATAGAAATGAGGATAATAGTGAACCTAAGGATGAGGATAAGAAATTCGAGGTTGATAAGGAAGTTAGGACAAATGAGATTGAAGAAGTAGATGATGATGAGGACTACTTCAATAGGCTACCCACTAAGGAAGAGCGCGCATATCATACAAACTTATTCGATGACCCCGAGACACCATACTTCCTAGGTAGACCAATCATTGAAATAGGCGACCCTTCTAATCTCAACATACCATGCAACATCGGACATTTCCATGTGTGGAAAGCCTACATCGACCTTAGATCACCCATAAACATCATGACTAGAGCCCACTACAACTTGATAATGAAAAATCAACTTGGGTATAGGATGCTCCCTGACAAGGGTTGGATGAGTAACTTCACGGGAAGAGTTAAGGGATTACCGGTTTATGTAGGAAACTTCACCTATGTCACCGACTTTGTAATTGTAGAAGATATCCGCCCAATAGTCGATGCGTCCTTAACTCAAGTGGTTTTTGGAAAACCATTTGTTGAGGTCTCTAGAATGACTTATGAACCTTCCTTAGGGATAGTTAGATTTAAGGATGAGACCGATGAAGTAAACTACCAAATGCCATATAAGATAGAACAATTCCAACACTTGTCAAATGTTGAGAAGGAGCTCAAGCAAGCGGTCTACTATAGGAATGATGAGGATAGAAATAAAGGAGTAGACTATGTTATGGAAAGGATATTCGGTTTCTACAAGGATTGTTTGAAATTAGGACCGGAATATAAAACCGGGAATGAAAATGGCCTAGGAACCGTGACCGATGATGGAGTCACGTAATGTACGTGACTTTGAGTCTAGCTACAAGACTCGTTAATAAAGAAAAGCGCTTCTTGGGAGGCAACCCAAGCTTTATTTTATTTATTTGCTTTGTGTGTTTATTTGTTTGTTTGTTTGTTTTTATTTGTTTCCGTATGTATGTTTAATTTTTATTCCTATTGATTCATGTTCGAAAACTAAGTTGTGAAAATGCTTTATTTTGTTTTTAACTTCGTCTTAACTACATATAAAGGTATTTTGCAAAAGATAAGTGTAAGGGAAATCTAAATTGGTTTATTAGAACACATATGAACATGAATCGTAATAATATTAAATTAACATACATATTCGTATTTGTTTGAGTCAAATGCTTGTATCGAGTCATAATGATGTTTTGCAGGATTTCCAGGAAGTAAGGTAAAGGTTTTTCCAGAAATTTTCCGGAAACTTAAAATGAAAATTTTTGTCAGGTCATTTCTGACGGCGTCAGGGCTTACAACCTGACGGCGTCAGATTTAATTTTCAGAAATTTTTGAAAGTTTTGTTTTCATAAAAAGTTTTTATTAAATCTCCAACTTATAATCTCCAGGAATCTGCAAAATTATCATTCCACAAGCATTATATCCTTATATATAGATTTATCCCGCCGATGTTATGCAGGTTTTCGTGTTTGTTTTCCCAGGTTTAACAGGTTATTTTGGACAAGGAAATGTTTTGAATCAAGCTTATGGCGATGCATTAGTCATGGAGCTTCAACATTACTTTGGAAGAAGATCTAACCGTGTTACTTCATTATCCACCGAGCGAATCAGGGGAGTATTTGATTTCATTCTTTTACTTTATGCTTTTACATTTTGTTATTTGAACATTGGGGACAATGTTCATCTTAAGTGTAAGGGGAGGGTAAAAGTACGATTAGAGAATGCTATTACGCTTGATTTTTGTTTGTTTAATAGTAGATGTGTAATAAAACTGAGATAAATACCTGTTAAGGTAATTTTAGTGTCAAATTTAAATTTTTTTACAACATATAGGAGTGAAACTTTGATCTTAATGAGCGTCTCACGGATAGGAGTTATATGACTAGCACAAAAACCGTACCACTAAAAAAATTTTCCACCCCCAAATATGTGAGGTTCGCCCCTAGAATTGGTAGGAAAAGCATTTATGCTATGATGTGTGTACCGGTAGCACTTAGATTCTAGAACTTGCGTTAGGACCATTCCGAGGCCACAAGTGAGACTACATTCGTGTAGTTAGATTTACTACATGATAAGAGGCATTAGGATTAACCCATTGTTTTACACCTGTGTTTTTGTTATAATTACTTTGGCTACATTGGTCAAGTAATTCTCCCACACCCCTTGCGTTGTACTCATTTTTAGTACACGATACCCCTAGTACACCCCTCAGAGCCTATCTTTTCGTTTCGACCTTTAAGCATTTTACTTAAAGGAAGAATTTGTTACACCCCACTAAAATGTACACCCAAATCGCCTTAGCCTACCTTGTATGCACTCATTTTTAGTGCATTATTGTTACAACATTTGTTTAAACCCCAAGTTAATTATCTAATTGATTACATGGTTGCTAAGTCGAGTCATATCCTTGTACTTATTGTTTTGGGACGATTGGGACTCATGGGTAAAGTACTAGTGTAATGGAGTAATGGGGAAGAACATCATTTATTACCCCCCATAGGTGCTAAATATTTTTAAAAAAAGTACTCCAAGTTTTTCAATTATCTTAATTCGAGTCATTAGATTAGTTAATTGTAAAGTTATGTAAAAGTTCAAGTGTAAGGGAATGCAATGCTCCTATGATGTATTATTTTGGATGGTAGGGCAAGAGTGTATGTAAAAAAAAAAAAAAAAAAAAAAAAAAAAAAAAAAAATCGAAAAATCAAGAAAAATACAAAAAAAATGAGAAAAAGAAAAGTAGAAAAAACATACGGACTACCATCCCGTTTTATTTTATGTTTATTTTATGTTTTTGTTATTTTCTTTCATTAGTTTAAATCGAGTCGAGTCTTGGCTTAGCAACATTGTATAGTACATGTAATTAATCAAGATCTTTAACTCGCCACCAGTAAAATATCCCTTATCCAACAAAACCGTGTTTTCCTTTTCCCTACACCTAACGTTATAACCCATTTAAAAGCCCTCTTTGATAGTTTATCTTAGGTGCTCACGCCTAGTGGAGGAGGTTTTCGATCCTTTCCCAAGCCTATGGTAATCTATTTGTTATGACAGGTAGTGAGAGATATTATCCGTTTTCATTTATGAGATTTATTTTGATGACACTTGAGAGATGTGAGTATCTAAACACTACTTGTGAGGTGCTAGTTTATAATCTCCGTGCTTATTATGATTGAAGTGGAACGATTATTTGTTGTAATTACTTTTATGTTTGCATTAAATGACCCCTAACTTGTATTTTGATTAGAATAAAAGCGCATTTGCTTGAGGACAAGCAAATCTCAAGTGTAAGGGTATTTGATGAAGCGAAAAGTGTACCGCTTTTAAGGGGTCATTTAAGCCCTAAATCGTATTTATTTGATCAAATATTGCCCTAAATCGTTCCTTTTGTCATTTTAGGTACTTTTGAGGAGAAATCTGGAAAAGGAGGCATTTTGGACGTTTTTGGAGCATAAAAGTGAAGAAAACGACAAAGTCTCAAAAATCGGCTAAAAGTTACCTTTGACGGCGTCAGATTTTACTCTGGACGGCGTCATGGCTTGGCAAGAAAAGGTGGATGTGAAATTTACTCATGATAAGCCAGTGAAAATTGCATGTGAATTCTGACGGCGTCACGCTTTAACATGATCAAGGGCGTCACGGCTTAAATCAAAGAGGGACGGCGTCACGTTCAAAAGCTGACGGCGTCAAGCCTTGATAAGCCATAACGGATTTTGGAGAGCTAAAGAGGGACGGCGTCAAGAAGGCCATCCGGGAACCCTAGAAGCGGCGAGGTGACGGCGTCACACTCCATAAGGTGACGCCGTCAGATGTAAAAATCTATATATAGTTTTGCAATTCTTTGTCATTAGGGAGGACTTAGTGTGGAATTTTTGGGAGAAAACCCTAAGACGAATTTAGCTTCTTTTTCAAGGCTTTTTGCCTTGAGATCTTCCATGTTACATTGAAAGATAAGTTATCAATTAATCATTCAATATGTCTATGTGTTGTTTGATTTTATCTTGTTCTTGTCTTTTGTTTAACATGTTAGGCTAGATTTATCTTGTGTTTGCTTAGATCTAATGAAACCTAGCTATTGATTATTGGTTATTAGTGTGTTATTAGTTGTATTGGATGATTGTTTATCTATGTTAGGCTTAAGAAAACTGGCTAACTTCCTATTCGGTAACTTGCTTGAACGTCTTAAGAAACATGAACCAAATGCGTACTAAAGGTTTTTATGGTTGTATTTAATGCACAAGCGAATTCTAGTGATCCCATGTTAGGAGCTTCCTAGCCGGCTCGATATAGGAGTGAAGTAGGAGCTTGTAGAGTTGGGGAAGTACGTACGCCACCCCACGAATGGTATTAAGGAATACACCCATCATCCACGCGACTAATACACACTAATCAACCGGTAAAAGATAGTTAGGGAGTAAGGAAATCTAAGTAAACACATTTCTCTACACTTAAGTTTTCACCAACTTTTCATTTTTGTTATTTTATTTTATTTGCATTTGTAGTTATTTGGGTTAGTTGACTAGCAACTAATTCTGCCCACTCTTTCAAACCCGAGATTTTACTTGCTTTCATAAAAATATAAAAACATAAAAAAAGAATCTTCTTCAACCCTTAGACCTATTAGAGTAGTCTTTCATACCTAACGAACACTATTCCCTGTGGAGAACGATCAATCCCCCGTACTTACCACTACACTATACTACATCGGTCAGGTACACTGCCTGGTGGGGTTGTAAGCCTCTTGAGATCCCTCGAGAGGTAAAACCTGTTGTAAGGTTGCAAAACCACGCATCATTGGATGACTAGTTAGCCGTGCACCTCAGTTGGTGCCGGTGATTTATATTGCGATTAAGTGAGTGTATGATAGAGTAATGGTTATGGAATGTGAGTATGAATGCCAAGTGGTATTAGAGATGGGCTAGTAAGTAAATTAAAGTTTTATGATACCTTGGTTATAAGGTAGACTAGTGCTTGCGACTAGTTAGAATGTTGATGTTTAGACATAGATTGATTTCGCGATATGATATATGATGCCATAGACTTTATGATTTGATTTAGATTATGAATGTTTTAACACTTGTTGGATAAGTGTTAAGTGTTATGATGCGATTGCTTATATGATGATTAAGTGTTATCATTTATGCGATGATAAGTCTATGTAGTTGGTTATATGTCTAAGTTTTATGTGGTGTGCTTGAGAGCACGATTGCGTAGAAGTGTATGAGTTAAGATAGATGCATTGGAATGCATGTTATGTGTTGACCTAGTTGTGGTCGGTAAAGTTAAAAAGAACACATTGATATATGAAATAATTTAAGAAGCATGATAATTATTTGAAAAAGCATAAATGCTTAAAAAGATTGAGATAAGTAAGAATGAATAGCGAAGTATGTTTGTAGTTTGATGTTGAGAGACATGATTGATATAATAATGATTAGATGCTTGAGGGCATTGATTTCTTATATGAGTAACTAAAATGAGAAAGTTAAAGTGTAAAGTTAAGATGTGATAAAATCACATTGCATATAAAACATGATAAGTAAAATGTGTTAGTAATAAATTGTTAAGCGTGATGAGTAGAAGCGATGAATGAGATATAGATTGTGCTAGAAGTCATAAGTGACTTGAAGTGTACTAGAAAGAGTTGTAAAACATGATTGTGATCATGTCGGTATATATTGAAATATGTAAGATGAAATTAACGAAAGTGTTATAGAATAAACCTATGTAAGGTTTATATGTGGGTGAGTTGGATAAACTAAATGAAGTGATAGTATGAGTTGAGAATATGGTCAACAAGGGTTGACGAGTATTAGTAAGAGTGTGTTGTAAGAACACGTAGAGATTTGTAAGTTGTAATGGATAAGCATTACATATAAATTGTCTAAAATAAAGATGGCACATAGTAAGTGTGTGAGTCAACTTGGGGTTGACGAATGAAAGATAAGTTGCATTGTGAGAATGCAAAGATAATAAATCGACAAGTGTTATATAGAAACTTGTCTAGATGATAGTAAGCGTGATAGTGAATGTTGAGATTGCGTAAGGCAATGGAAATTGAGTAAATGACAGTGTGTGCCTAATTATAAAAGTGCATGAAAGATAAAATGAGTAAAGATGTTAAAGTAAACATAGCTTGGATCCAATGCTCTAGTTTTGGCATCCTTTGGGATGGCCTAGCTTGCCTCTTATGGCATGATGTATAGTTTGCCTTCATGGCATTATTGTCTAGCTTGCCTTCACCGGCATGGTTTGCCTACATCCTTGGCATGTGTTAAAGATCCTTCGGGATGAATGTTAAAGGTGGTATCCTTCGGGATGGCCATGTGATATAGTATGGTATCCTTCGGGATGGCCATGTGTTATAGTATGGTATCCTTCGGGATAGCCTAGCTTGCCTTATGGCATGGATGTTAGCTTGCCTTTATGGCATGGTTGTTAGCTTGCCTTCATGGCATGTGTTTGGCATCCTTTGAGATGGCCTAGCTTGCCTTTATGGCATGGATGATAGCTTGCCTTCGCGGCATGGATGTTAGCTTGCCTTTATGGCATGGATGGAAAGTTAGTGAGATTGGATCCAAGGCTAGTAAAGATGGAAAGTAAATAAGTACGAGTGTTATGTCGGAAGCGTATATGTAGGACGATTTATGGTTTCTTGATTTAAATGGAATGGGACGCCTTTTCATTTGAATGAAGAAATTGTAAATCGCCGAACCATAAGTTTATAATTCCTTGTTTACATAGATTGGGACGCCTTTTTATGTAAATAAAGAGTTATAAATGAGTGGGCTTATGTGTAACTGATATGACATGAGTACGGATAGTGATATGAGAAAATGAAAACTAAAACAAGTTAGACGTCATAAGAAAAGATAAACATGAATAAAAATTATAGTGGCGTTAAGGTCATGTGTGAAACCTTAAGATAGACGTCTAAAATGGAATTGTGCAGTAAGTTGATAAGTAGTTGGTGAGCATTTCCGAAATTTAATAAGAAAGATTGTTTAAGTAATGCATAAGAAGATTTTGAAAGGTGCCGTATATGGTACTTTGCATATTTTGAAATAAGTTGCCGGTCTTTGATATTGATATGTGTTAGTGTTATGTTAAATGCGAATTTGGCCGGTATAAGATGTTATGTCATGTTAGTGCATTGGTGATGCCGTGTTATTAGTGATGAAGTTTGACTTATATAAAGTTAAAATAATAAGATTTTCCATGTGACAAGTCTTCATTGTTGGAAATTTTAGAAAAGTTTATGATGAGAAACATGTTTTTGGTAGATTATGAGTTATGTGCATGTATAGTGAGTTTAGAATTTGCAAGATCACTTAGATCATTGCAAAGTGATGGCTTAGAAAGCGTAAGAATAAGGGCATGTATATGTCGTGATATAGTTTTGGATAGCATTAGACAAGAGATTTCGAGGACGAAATCTAAATAAGGGGGGTAGAATTGTTAGACCCGTTTCTCGGGTATTGGGACCCCACCCTGGATGAAAGTGGATAAAGACTTTACGTGATTGGCCAGTCAACTAATGTTGAGTTGTGGTCAAACCTAATAGTCAAAATATGACTAAAGTGGTAATGTAAATATGATGTGTAACTAAAGGGGCCTAAGTTGCCAAGTGTTAAACATGTGATTAAGTTAGTTGTGGCTAAAATAAGAAGAAAGAGACTTGAGGGGCCATTATTTCCATTAGCCCAAACTTGTATCCTAACTAGTATATCTTAGATGATTCTACACATTTCTCTCATTATTGAGATTAAGATGAAGGCCGGTTTTAGTGAGAGGAAATAAGGAGGGAAAAGCTATGTGATGGATTAAGATGAAGGAGATGAAGACCCATGTTTATGGTCCTTCCTAATTATGTTTCTCCTTCAAGTAAGTATTTCTATTTGATGATTAATTAGATTAAGAGTTATGAGTAAAGTGGGTTTTCATCATATGATCAAGATATGATCATATGATGATATGATTTGGAAGATAAGTGTATTTGATGGGTTTTGATAACCCTTGTTATGTATTTGATTGTTATGTTGTTAGGTTTTGTTATTTTGTGATGATGATGATGATGATGATGATGATGATGAGGCTTTAATATGCTTAGCTTGGAGCTAAGGTAAGTAAAATGATGATAGCATATGTTATATGGATTTCTATCATTATGTGTTATGTATGTTATGTTGAGAAGATGAGCTTGGATTATGCTTATGTGATGCCATGTTTATGGCTTATGTGATGAGATGATGCTATGGAATATGTTGATGTTATGTGCTAGATGAGACTTGAGTATGTAAGCCATGAAGTAAGTGTTTATGTATATGATGCTTATGTGGATTAAAGTATAATTGTATGTTATGATCGTTTTACTTGCTAAGCCTTTGTGCTTACGGTTTAGTTGTCTAACCATTTTGTAGGTTGGCATGTTTATGTGGAAGGCTTGGATATGTGGATTAAGGAATTGGATTAGCAAGATTAAAGGTAGTGTTTAGTTAGGAGCTTAGGTAGTATACCGAGCTCATGAGCAAAGTTGTACCCCCGTGAGTCAAGTTATGTTTTATAAAGTGTTGTCAAGTGGAAAATTGTATGCCAAGAGTTGTATAACGTTTTGGTAGTCATTTGGTTGGTCAAAGTATATTTTATGTGTTTATAGTCTAAGTTAAGGGGGTGTTTGGCACAAGTGTAAAAGTACCCATTTCGGGTTGTTCATGGGTCAAGTGTGTATGGAACACGTTTGATATGTTTAGTCAATGATTTTGGTTAAGTTTGAAAGGTTGTGGAAGTGGTATAAGTGATTTGTAGTGTAAATGGGTCAAAACGGGTTTTGGTGTAAAACCCGTCAATTTGTAAAGTACTATTCCGGGTGGTCAAACGGTGAATGTTTTCGTATGAAAATGATCTTATGGACATATTAATGAAATCTGGAAAGTTTGGTTAGGTTTCGAGTCCGGGAGGTTGGAGTATCGGCCGGGGATTTTGAAAGTCCAAAAACTGGACAGAACCTCCCATCCGATCGGTTGGCTGGCGATCCGATCGGATGGAGGTCGCTGGCAGTTTTTCGGTAAACTTTGAAAAATCGTATCTTTTAATCCGTAAGTCGTCACGGGTCGTACCACCTATCGTTTCGAAGGTAATTGAGTCTAGTTTCATTTAAAAATAGCCTAAAGGATTGAAAGTTTATAGATTTTTGTCAGTGGTCAAAAGAGTAACCAGATGTCCGAAAAAGTTCAAGTATTTTCGCGTAAAAGTTCAAGTTTTTTGTCTAAGCGGGCACGGGGTGTAACAAGACACAACTTGACTTTTGCGTCACCGGATATGTTTGATGACACATCATGCTCCTTTTGTTAGACTCCAAAATTTATTTACACTCATGTTTTCCTAGCAAAACAAAAGTTCAAACATCTGTTCCCCAATATCTCATGGGTCCAAAGTTGTTAGAGTCAAACATCCTACGCATTTGTTGCGTTAGTTTAGGATGTGAGAATGGAGGACACATTTCCCATGGTAAGTAACTTTGTGGTGGACGATCATTCCAAGTTACGGGAAAGTACAACAAACTATGCGTAGTTGGTACTAAGATCTTAGGTAGAAACACAAAGCTAAAATTAAAAGTAAAAGAACTAGAACTACAAGTTTTAGAATTAAAAGATCATGTCAAGAGACTTGAGAAAAACAAAGAAGTAGACTTAGGATGTAGGTCATGTATAAGTCTTCAAGTAGAAAATGAAAGGCTTAAAGAAAATGCTTTAAGAATCATTAAGTTTGATGAAGGAACCAAAACACTTAATGATATGCTTGAAAACATTAGATATAGTAAACATGATCGTGCGGGTTTAGGATTTGATCCAAATCAGGCTTCTACAAGTGGTACTAAACAAGTAAAATTTGTAATGCCTGAAATGTCTAAGTCTGAAAGTGACGGCACCACTAAAGGTAGAGACGGCACCACTAAATTTAGTGGTACCGTGGTACCGTCTGGTGCTGAAGACAAAACTGGGTCAATTCTGAAAAATAACTTAAGTCCTAAACCAAGTCACATAGTTGTAAATAGTACTAGAATGTCTACACCAAGTAAAAAGGAAGCCAGAGGCTTTTACAAACCATTGTCATCTCCTGAACATGGATTTGTAAGGCGTGACACTAGGTCAACTACTCCTCCACCTAGAAGAATAAATTCTCCCAATCCTCGGTCTAGAACACCTCTACCGAGAGGTAACTTTAGAAGACAAAATCATCTAAGTAACTTTCCATGTTCGGGAGATGACAATGGTTTGTAAAAGCCTCTAACTTCCTTTTTACTTGGTGTAGACATTCTAGTACTATTTACAACTATGTGACTTGGTTTAGGACTTAAGTTATTTTTCAGAATTGACCCAGTTTTGTCTTCAGCACCAGACAGTACCACGGTACCACTAAATTTAGTGGTGCCGTCTCTACCTTTAGTGGTGCCGTCACTTTCAGACTTAGACATTTCAAGCATTACAAATTTTACTTGTTTAGTACCACTTGTAGAAGCCTGATTTGGATCAAATCCTAAACCCGCACGATCATGTTTACTATATCTAATGTTTTCAAGCATATCATTAAGTGTTTTGGTTCCTTCATCAAACTTAATGATTCTTAAAGCATTTTCTTTAAGCCTTTCATTTTCTACTTGAAGACTTATACATGACCTACATCCTAAGTCTACTTCTTTGTTTTTCTCAAGTCTCTTGACATGATCTTTTAATTCTAAAACTTGTAGTTCTAGTTCTTTTACTTTTAATTTTAGCTTTGTGTTTCTACCTAAGATCTTAGTACCAACTACGCATAGTTTGTTGTATTCTTCATGTAATTCACTATCATCTATTGACAAGTTATTATCACTATAATAAGAAGAGTCGGAATGTACCTCGTTAGAAGCTTGAGCCATTAGGTATGTTTCATCGTTAAGCTTCTTCTCTTCTTCTTCACCGCTATCACTCCAAGAACCTCCTACAAAGGCTCTTTGGTTGTTGGACTTTGGTGGTTTAGGGCACTCTCCTATGAGGTGATTAGGATCTCCGCATCTATAGCATTTCCTATCACTTGTCCCTTTCTTTTCATCATGGTTCTTTTGGAATGACCTCTTTTCATTGCGAGGTTGTCTAGGAAATCTACCTTTCCTCCTAAAGAACTTTCTAAAGTTCCTAACGGCTAGTGCGTACTCTTCATCATCACTATCGGAACTCGAACATTCCTCATCACTAGACTCCTTCTTGGCTTTCAATGCTAGAGATCTAATTCTCTCGCTTTTGCCTCTGACTATGTCGGAGTCTTTCTTAATTACCATCTCGTGAACTTTCAAGTTTCCTATGAGTTCATCGAGTGACAACGTCGCCAAGTCCTTTGACTCTTCTATGGCGGTAACCTTTGCTCTCCATTTAGGATGTAGAGCCCTAAGAAACTTTCTAACATAATTCTTGCTAGAGTAACCTTCATCAAGAGCTTTAAGACTAGTAATGATAGTATTGAATCTAGCAAAAGCATTATCTATTGACTCATCTTCCGTAATGGAAAATTGTTCATATTGTTGAACAAGAAGATCTATCTTGTTCACTTTGACTTGGTTATTACCTTGGTGAGTGACTAACAAAGTTTTCCAAATATCTTTTGCCGTATTACACATGAAAATTCTTTCAAATTCCTTTTTAGGCAAAGCATTATAAATCATCATTTTAGCCTCATTATTTTTGGCTAATTTCCTTTTTAGTTCATCACTTTGTTTATCATAAGAAACTATTTCATCCTTTTTAGTTTCCGGATTCTTTTGAATTGGTTGAAAGTCACCCTCGGTAATAACATGCCAAAGATCAATCTCTTTTGATTTCACATACGTTTCGAATCTCGTTTTCCAATATATAAAACAATCGGTTTCAAAAAGTGGCGGTCTTTGCATAGATTGCCCTTCTAGATATTTGTCGGAATCCATTGATCGATTCAAGTTTTAAAATACAATATACTTTAAAATCTTGACTGACGTGGCTCCTGATACCAATTGTGGGAAACTAGAAGGGGGGGTTGAATAGTTTACCGGTTTTTAAGTTCTTTTAAAAACTCTTGTTTTAAAAGGTTTTGTTATTGGAAACTTTGATTCGAATATTTATATGTAATCAATAGACACCAATATGAACAACACACTAAACTAACAAATGATAAATAATGAAAGTAAAAGATAGAGTAGGAAAGATCAAACCGAGACAAAGGATTTATAGTGGTTCGGCTTAGAAGCTCTTCTTCGCCCTACTCCACTCCCCGAGTACCACACTCGAGAGTTTCAAACACTATGTCAACAACCTCCCTTCAGGCGGAGAAAACCGTACACGTCGCTTATCCTATTACCGACACTAAGCTAAATGTCGAGTGCTAATCTTAGCTAGCACCAATCTACCAAGGTCCACGTGACCAAACACTCAAGCCCAATGGCTACAATAGATCACCAAGATCTCAACACGATCACAACGATCTACTCTCACTTCACTCAACTCGATCTAACTACTCTAGATCCTTTAATCACTCACACAAGCCCAATGGCTTCAAGAGATCTTTACTATCTCTTAAGATCACAATGATCTTCACTCACACTCTCACAAAAGAAAGATAATCTTGATGTATGCTAAGATACAACAAGGATGTAACAAGTGTTACAAAAACCTAACAACTATAACTCTTGTATCTTCTTTGATATCTTGAGTTCTTCTCTTGCTAATGAAGAGGAATGATAACACCTTGTATCTTCTTGGATACTTGTGTTCTTCTCTTGCTAATCAAGAGGAATGAAGAGGATCACTTGGTTGGATGATTGGATCACTCTTGAACAAAAGAAAAACTAATCTAAATGATCTAAGAAAGAAAGTGTGAAGAGAGTATTAAACTCAGAAAGTTTTGTTTGTTAAAGGATGAATAGAAACTGTGAATGGGGTTGGTTTTTATAGGCAAGAAAAATCTGAATGTTACAGAAAAAATTGTACGGACGGCTCCACTAAATACACCACGGCTCCACTAAATTTAGTGGAACCGTGGAGCCATCCCAGACAAAGACGCTCCAAATTTTGTCTTTTCTGGTGAAAACTTATTTGGGGAAGATTGGAGCTGATTTTGGGGGGGAAAATAGCTGTTGTGATTTTCAAACATATTTTTCCATTAAAACATTTCTTAATAATTCAAAAATAATTTGTCATGTGTATTTTTGAAAAAATGTTTTGTCCCATTAAAATGTAAACTCTCAAATCACAAATTCACTTCTTTGATCATTTTTCAAGTTATAAATTTGTTCTAGAGTGATTTGCGTAGAAACGGGATCTTCCGATTAAAAACTTGTTTACGTTAATTTTAACGTAACGTGATTTCACATTTTGTCATCCTCAAAACGTGAATTAATCGAAAGATATAAATAACGTTTTTAGAACATTATTTGCATCAACACAATAGAAACTATTCGACCCTATGCCTGGGTTACACGAATATCTCTATGGGATAAGACCAAGTGATGTTCTTGTTTTAGGCACAAATCAAGAACCGTATTGCATTCAAGTGTTTAGGTTTTCTGTCTCTTCTTCATGCGGCTGTGTTAATCTCTATATATAATAGAGATAAACTCAAAACCCTAGTCAAATGATATATGAGAAAATATTGCCCAAATATTCTCTATATACTTTCCTTAATACTAGCTGATGAGACGAAAAGTGTACCGCTTTTAGGGGGTCATTTAAGCCCTAATTCGTGATTATTTGATCAAATATTGCCCTAAATCGTTCCTTTTGTCATTTTAGGTACTTTGGAGAAAAAATCTGGAAAAGGAAGCATTTTGGACGTTTTTGGAGCGAAAAGTGAAGAAAACGGCAAAGTCTCCAAAATCAAGTTGGAAACAGAGCTTGACGGCGTCACGCTTTGTAGGTGACGGCGTCACGTACTGGCAAAAGGATGAATATGAATTTACACGTGACGCGCCAGAAGGTTTTGTGGAATTAAAGGGTGACGGCGTCACGTGTTAATGGATGTAGGCCGTCAAGTGTTAAGTTAAAAAGAGACGGGCCAGAGGATTTTTGAAGGTGACGGCGTCAGGATCATAGACCTGACGACGTCAGATGATATAGAGTGACGGCGTCAAAGTATTCTTACACGAGAAGGAACCTTAGTGAAACGGCCACAAGTTAATCAAGACAATCACAACTCGCGCGCGGAGTAGCTGTTACTGTTTTGGCCATAAAATCCTCATACGAACTCGGATTTAGGTGATTCAAAAGGCCACGGATTCGGGACAAAGAAATCTACAATTTGGTGAAAAAGGGGATCTGACGCCGTCAAGTGTATGGGCTGACGCCGTCAGATCGGGCCGACAGAAAGTTACCTATAAATATAACCTTATAACTTCATTATTTGTAAGCCCTAAACCCTAAGTCCGATTCTAGGGTTTAGGTAGGTGTTTTTCCAGCAACTTAGAAGGTCTTAATCACTCCATAAACATCTTGTAATGGTGTGTTGATTCTATCTTAATTATGTCTTCCATTAGTATTGTTGCTTGTTCTTCATTGATTATGTTTTACTAAATCACCTAGTGTTTACCTATGATTGTGTGAAACTTGTGTATAACTAATTAGATCTTATTGATTTCTTGTTGATGTGTGTGTCCATCTCCATCAATTAGGGCGTGACAACTTCAATAGATCTAATTGGTTTAGCTTATAATTCTTGTTTCCTATTGTCTCTTGTATGATTGGATGATATCGATGTTAGGCTTAAGAAAACTGGCTAACCTCCTATACGGTAACTTGCTTGAACGTCTTAAGAAACATGAACCAAGGTGTACTAAGGTTAATTGGTTGTATTTAATGCATAAGCGAATTCTAGTGATCCCATGTTAGGAGCTTCTTAGCCGGCTCGACATAGGAGTGAAGTAGGAGCTTATAGAGTTGGGGAAGATCGTACACACCCCCACGATTGGTATTAAGGAATACAACCCGTCAATTAAAACAAGGTGTGACAATTCAATAGGTAGAATTGGATAGCTAGCAAGGAGTAACATATCATAGGTAGACATGCTTCACTTCCCTTGTAGAACCCTAGTTTACTTTCCTGCACATTAGTTTAATTAGTAGCTTTTGGGTTAGTTGATTAGCAACTAATTCCGCCCACTCCTTCAAACCAGAGATTTTACTCGCTTTTCATAAAATATAAAAATACAAAAAGAATCATCCCTCACCTCTAGACCTAGTAGATAAATTTCAATCCTAACGAACACTATTCTTTGAGTTGAACGATCAATCCCCCGGTACTTGCCACTTCACTATACTACATCGGTCAGGTACACTGCCTGGTGGGGATTGCAAACTTCTCAAGATCCCTTGAGAGGTAAAACCTGTTGTAAGGTCGCAAAACCACGCATCACTAGCCAAAGTGGTTACAAGACCAGAAGATCATGGCCTTAAATACAAATTTGAAGTAGGTCAAAGTTTGTTACAAATTCTATCCTGCGTACCAGCAGCAGAATCACTGCCTACCAGCAGCAGAATCACTGCCCAACAGCACAATAAGTTGTGCTAGCAGCAGAATCTGTTGCCTAGCAGTCCAGCAGCAGCATTATAGAACTACCAACAGTAACAATGTACTACCAGCAGGAACAATAAAGCTAGCAGCAGAAATAAATCTAACAGCAGAATCACTAAAGCTAGCAGCAGAATCAATAATACCAGCAACAGAATGATCTGCATCAGCAGTATTATCATTCCTACTAGCAGCAGATTCACAAACCACTTAATTTGAGTCAGGGTAAACATTGACCTGATGGGTGTACACTCCGTACCTCCAAACCCATTACCAGGTGTGAATTAATCCCACAAGTGCACTAAATTTTCCAGAAATTTACCTGTGCTTCCCAATCCTCAAGTGTCTTGTTCGCCGGACGCTTTTCCTTGATCTCGTCCAGTTTTTCAACCCCGCCTTGCCGTGTAAAATTTTGCCTTTTGAATATGTACTTGTTGTCATCGTATCGCTTTCGGAGGTAAGCTTCGATACTTCTGACAATATCGTCTCCATCCAGACCGGCTAGGTGGGAGCCGAGATCAAAGAAATGCTGCAATAAAATATAATTTAAATAAATTTACAAATTTAAATAAAGAGACAAATTTAAATAAATAAACACATTTAAAATAAATAAACACAATAATTGAAAAAATAAAAGATAAAAAAAAAACTTACATGGAGCTGGTTATCGATGTGGGCCTTCATGGTCTGGGGAACCTTATCCCACGAATCGTAATACATGGGAATCGATTCCCATAACAACGTCCTGACCATGTTGGAGAACCACGAAGCGTGATTGCCAACATGCTCCCACATCCCTTTGCGTTCTTCTGGAATCTGATCGATACCGGACGACCAGTCTCATTCCTCATTTGGTGTAGTTTCGCGTTCTTTGTGGCACCACGCACCACCTTTCCGCCTTTGCCAATTTTGGCATTAGGCTTGGGGGCTCTGGAATTAGACCCTGCAAGTAATCAAATTTAAGTGATGATGACATAAAATAACAAGTTATCAATTTCAAATAATGATCAAGTTTAATTAAAATAATCGAGAAATTCTTACGCTGACAGTTAGTGCCTATCCTCCTCGAGGGACCATGGGGTGGCTCATTACCTCCATCGCCTCCATGTCTCGTAGCTACAACATCTGCCATCTGTAAACATACTAGTACAAGAACATAGAAATTAGTGAAGAAACACATATACGCATATAAATACACACATTCAAATAAATAACAATATATACCAAAAAAGATAATAATAAATAATTAAATAAATAAACACATTTAACAACTTGATACCAATTTTATTTAAATAATTGTCGTTTAACAATTTACAATTTGAGATCAATCTCCCACATCACTAAGATAAAAATCATCATTATTAGTGTCAGCTTCATCTTCACGATCGACGTGGTCTTCATCATCAGATGCTAAATCATGAGGAACGTGGTCATCATAATCAATATCATCGTCATCGTCGACATAAGTGATAATTGGTGGTGGTGCCTCAACTTCCGCTGGCTGGACATCTATATTTATGGTGTTATAATTCAACTTATCCAACTCAGCAGAGAGTGTGACATGTGATGAGTTGTTGTCATGTACAACATCTTGATTGTCTTCTACCACGATGATATCCGGGTTCCAAATCTTTCGATGATAAGAATCTTGGACGGCCTTCCAATTACCACGTTTACCCAGGAAATCAAGCTAAAAGACTTGTGTTGCTTGTGTTGCAAGAATGTATGGTTCATTTTGAAGCAATACACGGTATGTCATAATTTGTGTAATGTTATTTCTATAGGTACAACGTTTTATGCGACCCTCGTTATTAGTGTCGAACCATTTGACTTTGAACAGCACAACCTTGAATGGAATATACAAAAACTCGAGAATTTCTTCAAGCTAGCCATAATACATTCCTCCGCTAGGATTAGGAGTTGAAACTCCGTTGTTTTGATTTGAACGACGTAAATCACGGTCGTGTACGATAAACTTCACACCGTTGACTACGCAAGAGTCGACTGAGACTGCAGTACATGATGGTCCACACGCCAAAGCGAATAACTCGGAAGTACAACTTGGGTCATTCTTTACTTTTAATTCACGAATCTATGAAAAAGTTAAGAATAGATATAGATGAGTAATAGTCGTTATTTTTACATGGTAATACATACAATAAGTCTACCTTGTTCCCAAACCAGCGATGAAATCCTTCTTATATGTCATTGCCAGGAAATGCCCTGTAAATGTTCATGATATTAGAATAAGTCGTCGAATAATAACTTACGTAAAACACATTTTGAAATAAAACGCGTACCTCTTGTACTCGTTCATGTACGGTTCGATTTCATGACTGTTGTGTAGTACATACCATACTACTTTCTGCATTGTGTATGGTTGAACCCGAATTAATGATTGTCTACCATTCATTTTACAGATTGATCGAAACACCTGAAATTGACTTGTTGGGCTTGGACCGTCCTCATTCCGGTCAGGACGATTAAATCTCGTCTCAAAACCCCGAAAATAATGCGAACAGAAAATTAATGCTTCATCAGCAATATAACCCTCCGCTATTGAACCTTCAGGCTTAGCTTTATTTCTGACATAATTTTTGAGCTTTTTCATGTATCTTTCAAATGGATACATCCACCTCATGTAAACAGGCCCGCCTTCAATAGCCGCTTCGGGTAGATGAATAACCAAGTGAATCATAATGTCAAAAAATGCAGGAGGATATATTTGCTCGAAACTGCACAAAATATTGATCAGTTGTTCTTTAGCTTTCAACATGTCATCCACCAACAAAGTTCGAGTGCATATTTGTTTAAAGAATACACAAAGCTCGATTATTGGTGTTGCGGTGGTTTGGTCCTTCAAGTAATTTTGAAGTCCAGCAGGAACTAACCGCTGCATCATTATATGACAGTCATGAGCCTTCAAGCCTGTTATGTTGCTATCATTTTCGGTCACTTTATGCTTGAAGTTAGATCCGAACCCATCAGGTAGTTTAACACCTTTGATGAATTGACAAAAAAAAATCATGATATTAGAGTAAGTCGTCGAAATGAATACGCGAATTGATTTGGAACAAATAAATTTTGAAATAAAACGCGTACCTTTGATGAATTGACAAAAAAGTTTTCTTTCTTCAGTTATGAAAGAGTACGTGGGATGAGGCTTAAAGCACTTCCCGTTTCCTTTGCAGCAGATATCCAAGATCGGGATGACATGAGACGGCTCAATCTATTGTCAACATCAGCCCGACGGATTTATGATTCAACAATCATCAAGGGACATACCGTGAAATTATAATATACTATCCATGTACTTTATTTTACAAGGACTATATTAATTAGTGGACTAACCACTCAATAATGGTCAAGTGTCAAAGTGACTTGTAATTTTCACACGAATATTATTAACTGATTTTTTAAACTGTTAAGATCTCGATCTAACTCTTAAGATGTTTAGGCATTTAAGTAGGATCTTCCGATCTTACGATTCGGATCTTGCAAAGAAAAAACGATTCATAGTAGGATCTCGATGTTAACAGCCTTGGTTCAAACCTTCTGATTAATCGATAAAAAAACGTAAACAAATAGTTAAACTAAAAAACAAATCAGTGAACCATACAACATAAGTAGGCGCAAATAATTGAGTGGAACGTGATTGTTGGCCAACTACAACAAAAATTCGGTAGCCTAGCCCAATTTTTTTCATTTATTTTATTTAAAAACAAACACATTTTATTAATTGTGCATTTGGCGTGAGCCAATCTAGCAGCTCAAACCATTTTGGCACGAAGATGGCGTGTTGCTGATAGCGCGCCAGTTGTATTCATTTGAGCATTTGGCGTGTAAAAAAACAGGATACAGAGTGCTCTTATATCAAACTCGAAGACTCACTATAAAGTTGTGCACATAAAACTGGTTTTATTGAAATCTCATCAATCAACTAATAAAATTCGAAAAGTTATCCGAAATCCTTTACTGTGTAGTAAGAAAATTTCACCATCCTCATTTTAACTTCATTTATTCAACTTTAGTAATCTCATCATAGTTTATGTAACTTCAGGACTTTAGTAATTCATGTATTTTCTTTCAACATTAACATGAGAAAAAGAAAAGACCATTTTATACTTTTTCAAATTAACTTGGTTTGACAAAGCATGGACTATTATACATTTTGTTCCCAACTAAAAGCAACAGGGCTCCTAACTTGATTTTCAACATTTTTCCAAGTTATAGACCCAAAAGCACCATCATGTCTCATTCTACTGATGCCCTTCTTCGACACAAATGTAACGGTGTATCGCAACCTATCTCCCACATTCTTGAAAACAAGCCTTTTCGGTTTCACATCAACTTCAACACCTTCAGGTGCTTCCACAGCCACATCATACACGTCTCCCGCTGACCCAACATTAGTCAACCTACGAGTGTATCTCACTACTCTCGATTTCCCAAAAACAATAGAGAACGACGGGTAGTTCAACTGACCCGGGTCCCTAAATTTCCTGGTACAATTGACATCTGGGTGGTTCACTATAGCTTTTACTTGCTTCATGGTGTAGTCCAATGAGCACACGAATGCAATGTACTCACTTGTTGATATATCATAAACAAGCCCGGGTGAGATTGCCTTGTGTGGGTCAACATGACCCGCTCCATGGGCAAAAGGAGTTGAAAGTTGGCCTCCGGCTGCATCACGTAGAGACGAGTTGGTGTTGTCCATGATATAGGCGGTGGTCATGAGAGCCGACTTGATGGCACTTGGACTCCATTTTGGATGTGCTGCTTTTAGCAACGCAGCTAGGCCACTAATATGCGGGCAGGACATGGACGTACCTGTAGTAACACATTTGTTAATTACTTAAACAACCAATTGGAAGTATGTTATCGATTAGTCGATCACCTCGTATGAAATTTACCTGACATAATGTTATACGGTGTTTTCCGTGTATCAACTTTTAGCCCACTAGGTCCGCTAGCACCAGACCATCCAGCCAAGATGTTGACTCCGGGCCCAATCACATCCGGCTTCAATATCTCTGGTGTCACTACATTAGGTCCCCTCGAGCTAAAAGCCGCCACTACGGGTGATGGCTTCACCCCCAACACCGTCCCACCGAAGCTAAGTATTGTGGTCGGTTTTGCTTCTGCTTTCAAGTACTCTCTAATCTCGTCCCCAACCTTACTCCCCACCGCAACTGCAGGTAACAAATGACTGTCTGCCACCAATTCTTCTCCACTGGCCGCGTTGTTAGCCAATATCATCCCAATCCCACCAGCTTCTTTCACAACCACACCCTTTTCCACACGTGGGTTAATTCCCCTATCGCACAAAACAACCTTACCTCGTGCAAGTTCTGGGTCAAGTGAGCCGGGTAAGCACAAATTACCTGAACTATTATACCGTTTAGCGCTATGATACACCAACTCCACTGGCCTATCTCCCAAGCCTTTCCCACTATACAAAGACACACCCATGACCTTTTTTCCATTCCCAAGGATAGCATACGCAGGGAAATTACGGTCTAGAGTCCCTGCACCAACAGTCATTATCCAAGGAGCCACATTGGCAAGAGACGACTTCACAGGCCCCGCATTTCCAGCTGAACACGACACGAACACACCCTTTTCCATGGCCTTAAACGCACCAACCGCAAGTGGGTCACGATAGTAAGGACCAGAACCACCACCAAGGGACATAGATAAGACATCAACACCATCTTCGATAGCTTTGTCCATAGCAGCAAGGATATCTGAACCAAAACAACCCAATTTCCAACATACTTTGTAACTAGCAACCCTTGCATGGACAGCCATTCCACGTGCGGTGCCGCTAGCGTAACCAAACAGACTGGCGTTGGCCACTTGACCACCTGCAGCCGTGGTCGATGTATGTGTCCCGTGACCTTCAGTGTCACGGGGTGATGGATCATTCTCATTAATAAACTCACCTGCTTTCACAACATTGATTTATTAATCACATTCCTTCTATTTCTACATATAAATAAGAATGGCCTAGCTAGTTTCAAATTTTTTAGTAACCAAAATCTTCGACCCTTTTGCCGACTAATCAATGGGGTTTGAATCCATCCCTACACAGACTCAAACCAGATAAGGTCGGCCACTTGTTGCCATTAATGGTAAAAACTAAAAATAGTATTATGCTAAACAAAAAGAAATGAATGAAAGTTTTAGATGATGACATACAATAAAACAAAAGTATTTACACCAAATTAAATGGTAACACAATTATTGATAAAAATAAATTTTGCTACATAACTCAACTTATTAAAGTGGTGTTGTGAAATAAAGTTGAGTAAATATATACCAATATTTGTTGCAGCCATACGAAATCCATTGTAGAACTTGCGAGCACCAATGAGTTTCTTATTACAAACTTTGTTTGCATCAAAATCTTTGTGTTGTTCACACTCACCATGCCACCTGGCAGGCACCGGTGGCATCCCCGAGTCATCAAAGCTTTTCAACTCAGGCCAAACACCTGTGTCAAGCACACCAATGATGACATCGCTGCTAGCAGCAACCTGCTTATTGCTAGGATGCTGTCTGGTTTCATCGTCAATACCTAGAAACTGAGGAGTACGAGTGGTGTGAAGTTGATAGAGAGTGTCCTCGTAAACACCGAGGACAGAAGGTGAGTCACGTAGGGACTGAGCATGTTGAGGGTCTAAGGAGGCTGCGTAGCCGTTGTAGACAGTGGTGTAGGAGTAGAGAAGGTCTTCATGGGTGGCTGAGGACACAAGGGATTGAAGGTGACTCAAGTGATGATGTTGTTCTTCATGGTGGTTCATCATTTGGACAATGTAGGTTTGTTTGGTTGCAGCAGTGCATGGATGGAGGATATTAATTTGGATAATAGGGTTACATTACATAAGAATAACATATTAATTTTTTTACAGATC
This sequence comes from Artemisia tridentata subsp. tridentata, assembly GCA_021014915.2. Taxonomy (NCBI): domain Eukaryota; kingdom Viridiplantae; phylum Streptophyta; class Magnoliopsida; order Asterales; family Asteraceae; genus Artemisia; species Artemisia tridentata. Next base: position 511,925,180 of record CP139508.1, on the reverse strand, counting down.
GCATTTTTTTTATACTTTAAGTATACAAAATTTCAAATTTTATAAGTTAGAACTAATATTTAAAAAAAAAAAAAAAAAAAAAAAAAAAAAAAAAAAAAAAAAAAAAAAAAAAAAGAGAAAGAAAAAAGAAGAAAAAAAATTGTCATCTTCTTCGTCCTTTTCCCTTCGCAAACGACACACACCCGAATCACATACACATAACATATTACTCCCTCCGTCCCAAAATATAACTCTTGTTTGACATTTTTTTTTTCAACTTTGATCTTAAATATTTTTGTTTGTATTACATAATACTTGATAAAAATTATACCAATGAAAATACATTTAAAAATCAATTCATTTATATATTTTGCATCAAGTACTATATAACACGAAAAAAAATAGTTAATGTCAAAGTTGAAGAAAAAATACTTTAAAAGTCAAAAACTGAACTTATATTTTGAGACGGTGAGAGTATTAATTTAAAAACAAAAAATAAGGGGAAATGGCTTTGACGCACGCCAACGATGTAAGTACTTTAGATATTGGTATTTAAAAAGTTGATATATACAGTAAAATCTCTATAAATTAATACTCGATTAATTAATAACCTCGATAAAATTAATAATTTGTCCAGTCCCAACTTATTTCACAATTAATACTCGATTAATTAATAACATCGATTAATTAATAACCTCAATAAAATAATAAGATAATATTTCTTTTGAAATCCCAGTGCATATATATTGATCCCAACGAAACTATAAATTAATAATTACTAAAAAATTTCATAATTTCTTCAATGCCTTGAACCTCGTAACATTCATTAGTATACAATTATTAATTTATTCAATGTCTTGAATTCATAAAATATATTGTAACTTGTTTTTCTAATTTATTTTTCATCTTTAATTAGTATACATTGCAACTAGTATATTGGACTTGAAAATTTAAAGGTCATATGTAAAACCTCTTTAAATTAATAAATTATTAATTTATCGATATAATAATATCTCGCTAAATTAATAAAATATCATGGTCCCAACATCATTAATTTACAGAGATTTTACTGTACATAAGACTTTTTTTTTTTTTTCCTTCAAATTATAGATATCTGTCACTACTACAGAAAATTTTGTTTTGACAAGCTTTGAGAACGGTTCTACCATAAACTGTTCTAAAAAGAACCAATGAAACCCGCCACTGCTTGCAAACGTTCCAAAATATAACTATTTGGAGCGTTTCTTAAGAAAGAGTTCCAGAACTATTTGTTTGGAACGTTTCTTAACAAAAGAGTACCAAAATGTTCTCCTCTTTTGGAACGCTTTCTTGAAAACCATTCCAAAAGCTAAGTGTATGAAATGTGTTGTACCATTAGGAACGCTTTTTTAAAAACCATTCCAAAAAGTTGAATTTTGAATTACAACTTTTACATCTAACGGTCGGCTAACAGCTTTTTACTTCTCCAATCTCTTCTCCAATCTCCACTACCAAACCAAATAAACTCACTATTTACTTCGGCATTAAATTGGAAAACCACCGATCCACCATCATTAACTCACACTACAATCATTAATCATTAATGCTTCAAGATCTTAAAAGGTAAATAAGATTGACTCTTCTACTCATTAGTTATATAAATGCAGTAGTTGGTTATATAGGTTGTTTTTCGGATATGTTATCATTTATATATTTGTAGCACTCATTAGTTTTGTAAGTCATATGCCATAAGATTTATACCCGTCCAAAATTAATCTAATAGAGATTAATTTTGGAAAGTCCCCATTTTTGGGACTGCTTTTTGAATATTTTGTTTCATCTAGGATGTGTATATGATTTAACGAGTTTACTGTTTAAGAAAAAATTGGTAACATTTCTCTTTTACTCCTTCGGGATTGTGTTTTATACGCATTCTTGGGGAGTTGAAGGGAAATGCTGCCGATTTTTTCTTAAATAGTCAACTCGTTAAAACGTATACGCATATGAAGCGGAGTATTCAAAAAGTGGGTTAGAGACAAACCGTGACCAAAGTTGCTCTATTTATGCATATTTCATGATTTTATTTCTTAATTTCAGATGGATCGCCAAAATTGGATGTACGATATTTCATGTTCTACCCCAGAATATTTAAAGGGTGTGCAAACTTTTCTTGCGTTCGCTGAGACTAATCGGGCGAGTAGTGGAGCTCGATATATTTGGTGTCCTTGTAAAGATTGTAAAAATGTGTGTAAATTTAACAATACTAGTGTAATTGAGGGGCATTTGATTAGACGTGGTTTTATGCATAAGTATACGTGTTGGTCACAACATGGCGAATTACTAACTGATAAGAGCACGTTTGTTTGTGTATCTAATAACCAACAAGGCACTAGTTCATATAGTAATAACAACCATGAAGATTTGAGTGACAACAACAACATACCAAATCCTGTCAGGGCGGGGGAAGATTTGAGTGAGATGTTTCATAATTTGGAGCGTAGTGTTGGTGACGATGAACAAGAAAAATTACAAAAAATGTTTCAAGAATCAGAAAAAGAATTGTATCCCGGTTGTACAAAATATTCGATACTAGATTTCATCTTGAAGTTGTTAAACTTAAAAGCAGATAGTGGTTGGAGTGATAGCAGTTTCACACGCTTATTAGAGTTTTTACATGATTCGCACCCCAAAGATAATGGAATACCTGTTTCGTTATACCAAGCCAAAAAGCTAATGTGTCCAATGGGATTAGAAATTGAAAGAATACACGCATGTCCGAATGATTGTATATTGTATAGAAATGAGTACGCAGATCTACACGAATGTGTTACTTGTGGTGCGTCAAGGTATAAACATAAGAAAGAAACGTATGAAAACGATGATGTTAAGAAGAACGGGCCCCCGACTAAAATGTTGTGGTATTTGCCAATCATACCGAGACTTGAAAGATTATTTGCCAATGAAAAAGAAGCCAAATTGTTGCGTTGACATTATGATGAACGCAAAAAGGATGGAAAGTTAAGACATGTGGCTGACTCACCTCAATGGAGAAAGATTGATAATATGTTTGAGAATTTTGGTAATGAAATTAGAAATCTACGGTTTGGTCTTAGTTCAGATGGAATAAATCCGTTTGGAAATATGAGCAGTCGTCATAGTACTTGGCCAGTTGTTTTATGCATCTACAACCTTCCACCATGGTTATGCATGAAACGTAAATACATCATGATGTTGATGCGCGTGATGTGTCGTTGCGGTTTAGCAGTTTTAATGCCTACTCAAGTTTTAAATTTATATTTAGCCGACTTATCAATAACACACACACTTAACGAGCAGTGTACCCGGTCAGTATGAAGATAATGGTAAGTAGAGTGTCGATCACTAAGAGTGGAACGTATTATCTAGTTATTCTAATCAGTATTTTAATATCCTAACGCAAGGGGGTTTCAGCCTGAGAGACTGGCACGATTTGTTGCAATTAAATAATAAAATAAACCAATAGGCACGAATCAGCAAGTAGCACACACGTACACAGATAGATACTCGAGACAATAAGAGGGCTGTCCTTATAATTAAGTAGATTGTCACTTGTTTTATTGATAGCTTTATATGAAGTGTATGTAGTTAACCCTTTCTCGTTGGTCCTATTCTTATCGGCGAGTAAACCCTTAATGATTACTTATGTCTAAAAGTTATTCCTAAGTGATCAATTTAGAAACAACCGTGGGAGCCACATTATGTCCCGCAGTCAAATGCCCGCAAGCCACTAATAAACACAGAGGTTATCAATGCACTAATAAGTAGTAACCAAAGACATCAACATATAAACTTTAATTGATGGGAAAGCAAGTATTAAAGGGAGTGCAATCTTTCGTTGTCACATTACACAAGCCACCAATCCTGATGAATTAAAGTTTGCTAACACAATAAAACAAAACTACTTAATGAATTAAATACATGCAGCACCTTCTTACAGCTCTTGTATCTTCGATTTGGGTGTGTCTTGTGCTGCCTCCTTGACTGAATTCGTCCTTTTGCTCTGCTGTCCGAACTTCGGTTTTAGGGTTTCGAACTCTTAATTCGTCTGGTCTACGGGGTATTTATAGTTTCTATCTGAGGGAAGATGCGGCGCATCTACTATGTAGATGCGGCGTATGTACTTAACTTCGCGTGGGGTCCAAGATTATAATATTCAGGAATATTCGTACACCGCCAGAAGATGCGGCGTAACTCTTGATTAGGATGCGGCGCATGTCCTCTTGTATCTTGGATCGTATCTGGTGATATCTTGATAGAGATGCGGCGCATGTTGATAGTGAGATGCGGCGCATCTGGAGCAGAATTGACTTGATCTTGTCTATGTCAGTAGACTTCCACTTTATGCACGTTTTGCTCCATTATTAGTCCATAATCGCTAAGTTTCACCAAATGCTTGTTTTTACCTGAGAATTACAAAAGTAAACAATTAAGTATCAATCCTCATACATAATATAGTAAAACAAGTCAAATTAATAGGATAAATGATAGTAATAAAATGTACTTATTTGAGTTCATCAAATATCCCCCCACTTGAACTTTACTTGTCCCCAAGTAAACCTTAGAATTTCTCTTATGAAAATGTATCCTAAAAGATGTTAGGATTTATTTTTATATTTAAGCATGTATTCGTTTATTTCATAATCACACAACTAAACACTTAACGAATTAGAAGTAAAATAAAATAAGTCGATAAAAGCAAATCTAATCGTTTAACTGTCCAGTCGCGACGAATATTCTATCATAAGCTTGGCAAGTATACACATCTCCACCACTAAAGCTAAGGAATAACAAGTCTAAAGCGGTAAAAAGGGTTTTTAGGCTTAAGGGTTAATTATTCTTAATCACTATCGATCTCAAATTCCAGAAAAGGCGACAAAATCACAAATACATGATCGAATCCACGAACACGATACTTGCAATTGCTCAAATCCTTAACTCGAATAGGCTAAAGATAGGTCCAAACTTCACCAATAATAATATATCAAAAAGGGCGACAAAATCATAAATACATAGCCGAATCCACGACTACGATACTTAAGATTGCTCAAATCCCTAATCTCAATAAATCAAAGGTTCGGTTGGATAAAGAACAATACAGGGTATGGATAACATTTGGGATATAAATTGGTGTAAAAATAAAAATAAACAAAACAAAACAAATAAATTAAAATCCTAAGTGTGGTTAATCACTATCCCAACCATCCCATGAATAAGACTCATATCATTGAATAACTCACGCTTTAACACTTGAAACACACGCTTTAGGTAGACACGAATTATACTCAACAAGATCTTAATCAAAGAAAAAAAACTTAATTGGCGTTCCCATAACTGCCAATTCCCATTCAATCCATATATATAATACAACAAATAGTGGTGATATCGACCACTTACATAACTCTACATCGTTGGCTTAAAATAAACATCCAACTCTTTTTTCTTTCTTTTTCTTTTCTCATTTTTTCGATTTTTTTTTTTTTTTTTTTTTTTTTTTTTTTTTTTTACTTGAAATAGATGTGTAAAATTTCACCACATCACTACAACTTTCTTTCCGGATAATTTTTTATTCATACTTCAGAAATAATGGTAATAGTGAAAGTAGTAAACACACGAAAAATAAACTCAAAAATATACAATATTTACTTTCACTCCAATTGCATTGTGCAATTTCCCGACCTAACCATAGATAATGAATTACGCACGCGAACACAGGTAATGTAAGGAAACACACTCTGCCTATAGCAATTAACCAACCACGGATTCTAATCTACAGGGTAGGCTAAGGTTTAAGGTGTAACGAAACATTTTAAACATAGGTGTAAGAAACGAAAGGAATGGCTCTGAGGGTTTTTCTAGGGGTATCTTACTCTAAAAATGAGAGTAACAAAGGGTTTATACGGGGGTTAACTAACCAGTGTAGTTAGTCAATAACACATAACATATAAAGGCTATTTGGTGTAATCCTAGAATTTTACCAATTTAGACAAGTCATTCCAATTATATAAATAATACTCATTATGGTGGTCTCGAATAGTATACAAGCCAAGTTCTAAAGTTTACAAGTCACCGGCACACTCATAGATTTGTGAATTTTGAAAAATCACAATTTTTGAAAATAATGTCATGTGTGCAGTTATGTAACTTAGATCTTAAACAAAAACATGCTAAAAAAAAATTTAAGTTTGATATATTAAGCACATTTTAAGCATAATTTTTGAAAAAGTTTAGGACAAGTAATTGTTAAGTGTTCTAATTCTCCAATCCCCCCACTTAAGTTAAACAACGTCCTCGTTGTTTGTATAAAAGGTTAAAAACTGGAAAATAAAAGAATTAGAACAAGAAAAACTCCCCTGAGATTTGCTCGGTATGATCCTCCATTAGTATAAGAGCAAAAATCAACTTCTTGTGGATTAGAACGTTAAAGCTTCATACTTGATGTATCCACAGGAAATCCAGGAAACTATAATACCACCAACACTTTAAAACACACCTAAGATAAGAAAGGTTCAACTTGCATAATACATTAGTAGTTAGGAAAAATAAAACTTAAAAATTAAAACTGAAAATCATCAGGTCAGTCGATGCGCCGTATCTTATTGAAGAAGATACGCCGTATCGAGCCTGGAATAATACGGATCAGAATAAAGATGCGCCGCATCCTTAACCAGGGATGCGCCGCATTAAAAATAAACTGATAAATAGTTTTAAAGTCGAAAATAAAAATGCAGAAAAATAAAATAAGATATGACCATTGCAGAGGATGCGTCGCATCTCAGAATTGAGATGCGCCGTATCTTCGTGCGGCCTGGACTGACTCGACACAGAAAACAGAATAATAAAAGATAAATCCGGGTTGTCTCCCGGTAAGCACTTGTCTTTATTCCAGAGTCTTCAAGTTAGACTCACGTTCAGCTCCTTAGTATCGATCATTGAAGGAGTCGGAAACATCACGCTCCTTCATCCCCAATTTAGTAATATTGAACAATCCTTGCTCGTCCTTAATTTCCACGCCGTTCTTCTTTAATATCTGTATAAACAAAGTCCTGTCCCTTTCGGGCAGAGATGACAAAATGATAGACGGGAAATTCTTATTATCATACAGGCACAAATAAGCAAGGTGGGGTGGTAGTTCAATAAACACATCATTATTCAAATTCGTTTTCTCAACTACTCTCATACGTTTATTAATTACTACACAATCATACCACTCATCATCAGAATCACTAACAATATCGCGTCTAAGTTCCGTAGGTACATTAAGGTCAATGAATTCCTCAAAGTCTTCATGATTAGGATTAGTTGAGTTGTTTTGAATCAATGTTTCTCCCATAAGTCTAGCTTCAAGATCGAGGTCCATACGCTCTCTTAATCCTAGCACATAAACACCTCTAATTATGCTTTTAACCGGATCTTGGCACTTATAGACTAGTTTATTATTCCCTACCCTTAATGAAATTTTTCTCTTAAACACATCAATCTTAGCATGGGCAGTAGACAAGAAAGGTCTTCCGAGGATTAAAGGAATCTTAACATCCTCGGGCATGTCTAGTATAATAAAGTCTACGGGAAAAATAAACTGCTCAATCTTAACTAGCACATTATTAGCAATCCCTTCAGGTCGTTTTACTGTTTTATCAGCCAATTCAATAAGTAATTTAGTTGGTGCTAATTTTCCTAGTCCTAGGGTAGCGAATGTCTTAAGAGGCATAACACTAACACTAGCTCCTAAGTCAGCCAACACATTATTGAAAGATATATTATTAATAGAACAAGGTAGAGTAAAACTTTCTGGGTCTCTTTCTTTATGAGGCAAGGCATTTGAATCGGTTGCAGGGCTCTCTTCTTTCATTGTTGCCTTGATCTCCTCTTCAATTTTTGTCTTCTCTTTTAGTAGTCTCCTTAAGCTGATTGAAGAGTTAAAGAAAAATTCGGGTCTTGCACCATCATTACCATTCATCGACCTTCTAGATATATTAGGAGTGACTTCTTCAGTGGTGCTTATTGCCTTGACATGATCTCTTGGATTTGTTTCAGTTGAGCTCGGTAAACTTCCATATCCCCTTTCTTGAAGAACTTTGCTCATTTGACCAATTTGCTGTTCTAATGCTTTGATCGAAGCTCCTTGATTTCTTGTAGTAGTGTCTGTTGAAGCTCGAATTTCCTTGATCATAGTAGTATTCTCTTCATGTCTTTTAGCAGCATCGGCCATAATTTGCTTTAAAGTATCATCTAAAGTCTGCCTCCTCTCTTGATAAGCGGGATTGAAGTTGTTCTTTTGATAGAATCCCGGACTAGCTTCCCTAAATCTTGCTGAAGGTCGGAACGGTTGTCCAAATTGGGTGTAATAAGCTTCTTCAAACGTCTCACTTTCATTCTTGTTCGGGCAATCTTTAGTGTAGTGAGGTCCTTCGCACTTTTCACATCCAACTTGGGCAGCATATGCTCTTTCATCTCGCTTCTTCATCTCTCTACTAATTTTATCCAATTGAGCTTGAATAGCGGCAATCCCGTCAAAATTAGTGCTGCTCTTAGATCTAGTAGAGGTCCCATCGTGCCATTTCTGAGAATGATCAGCAGCTTCTTGGATTGCTTTCCTAGCATTAGTTGCACTCATCTGAGGTACAGCTCCCTTAGCATCCAAAATCTGTCTTGTAGGCACGTCCAATCCCTGATAAAACAATATTATTTCCTGCATAGGGGTTAGATAGTGTTGAGGACATTTTATCAATAAATCTTTAAATCGTTCCCAAGCTTGATAAAGGGTTTCATCAGGCTCTTGCTTGAAACTATTGATAGCCTCCATTTTCTTAGCAGTCTTAGCAGGTGGACAATATCTCTTCAGGAATTTGCTCTTCAAACCTTCCCACGTAGTGATTGAACTAGCAGGTTCATTCCTTAGCCACTTATTAGCAGCTCCTTTTAGTGAGATTGGGAAGATTCTTAGCATGAGTTGATCGGTATTGACACTTTCTGTAGTAAACAAATCTGCAATCTCCAGGACCTTTTCAACATGCTCATTAGCATCCTCTTGTTCCGTCCCACTGAAAGCATTCTCTCTGAGCTCTTTGAGAAATTGTCCCTTCAACTCAAATTTTGACTTGTCATCAAACTTAGGTCTAGCAACTCCTGAAGTGTAATCAGCACGGGTATTGTTCATGTATTCCTCCATAGTAGTGTTTTCGCCCATTGTTTCTGTTTCAACTTCCTCTTTTTCTTCAGAAAAGTAATCAAGTTCGAGTGAACTTGAAAGATCAAAGCTTCTTGTGTTGAAAAGCCTTTTAAGCGAATGCAGGGCTCGTTCAGGATCTTCGAAAGGTTGAATCAAGTTCTTCGTAGAACTCCTGGTCATGCACTTCCTGAAATCAACACAAAAATATCAGTAGGGTATGCTCGAGAAAGTAATATATCAGATAATTAATAACGAAAACGGAATACGAAAAATTAAAGTTACTGATATCTGCAGACGATGCGCCGTATCCAAAAAGTTGGATACGCCGTATCTTATAATCGTTAAAATTTAATCAGACTTTTATTCAGAAAATAGATACGCCGCTTTAGAATTTAAGAATGCGCCGTATCGAATTAATCAATCAAAAATCAACTTATCTAATTAAAATTAAATGCGTCGTATTAACGAAAGTTAATGCGCCGTATTTTCGTTACGTTTAATGAAAAAGATTTTTGATTCAGTAAGATGCGCCGTATCGACAGAGATCGATACGCCGTATCTGTTTAATAATTCGCAAACTGTTTTTAATCAAAATAATAGATACGCCGTATCTTCAAAAGAAGATGCGTCGTATGGCGTTAATGTTATAGAAAATTTTTTTTATCAAAAACAGATACGCCGTATCTGCAAAAGCAGATGCGTCGTATTACTTTATCGCTTAGAAAAATTTTTTTTATTAAAAACAGATACGCCGTATCTTGGGGAAAAGATGCGTCGTATCGAATTAATTAAACGCGTTGTATTAAAAAATATTAAACGCAATACGCCGTATCTGAGAGATCAGATGCGCCGTATCGTTTGATTTAGCACAGTACAACGATAGCAGAACAGAAAAAATACGAAAAATAAAAACAAAAATTAAACACACAAACAAAAATAAACACACAAAAATAAAAGAAAACAATTAACATACAATACAACAATTATGCAAAATAGTACAATGATGCAATTAATCTAATAAAAAGAAAAACCTAATTAAAATACTAATCAAATTAACAGATAATAACAATTCACTCCCCGGCAGCGGCGCCAAAAACTTGATGCGCGTGATGTGTCGTTGCAGTTTAGCAGTTTTAATGCCTACTCAAGTTTTAAATTTATATTTAGCCGACTTATCAATAACACACACACTTAACGAGCAGTGTACCCGGTCAGTATGAAGATAATGGTAAGTAGAGTGTCGATCACTAAGAGTGGAACGTATTATCTAGTTATTCTAATCAGTATTTTAATATCCTAACGCAAGGGGGTTTCAGCCTGAGAGACTGGCACGATTTGTTGCAATTAAATAATAAAATAAACCAATAGGCACGAATCAGCAAGTAGCACACACGTACACAGATAGATACTCGAGACAATAAGAGGGCTGTCCTTATAATTAAGTAGATTGTCACTTGTTTTATTGATAGCTTTATATGAAGTGTATGTAGTTAACCCTTTCTCGTTGGTCCTATTCTTATCGGCGAGTAAACCCTTAATGATTACTTATGTCTAAAAGTTATTCCTAAGTGATCAATTTAGAAACAACCGTGGGAGCCACATTATGTCCCGCAGTCAAATGCCCGCAAGCCACTAATAAACACAGAGGTTATCAATGCACTAATAAGTAGTAACCAAAGACATCAACATATAAACTTTAATTGATGGGAAAGCAAGTATTAAAGGGAGTGCAATCTTTCGTTGTCACATTACACAAGCCACCAATCCTGATGAATTAAAGTTTGCTAACACAATAAAACAAAACTACTTAATGAATTAAATACATGCAGCACCTTCTTACAGCTCTTGTATCTTCGATTTGGGTGTGTCTTGTGCTGCCTCCTTGACTGAATTCGTCCTTTTGCTCTGCTGTCCGAACTTCGGTTTTAGGGTTTCGAACTCTTAATTCGTCTGGTCTACGGGGTATTTATAGTTTCTGTCTGAGGGAAGATGCGGCGCATCTACTAAGTAGATGCGGCGTATGTACTTAACTTCGCGTGGGGTCCAAGATTATAATATTCAGGAATATTCGTACACCGCCAGAAGATGCGGCGTAACTCTTGATTAGGATGCGGCGCATGTCCTCTTGTATCTTGGATCGTATCTGGTGATATCTTGATAGAGATGCGGCGCATGTTGATAGTGAGATGTGGCGCATCTGGAGCAGAATTGACTTGATCTTGTCTATGTCAGTAGACTTCCACTTTATGCACGTTTTGCTCCATTATTAGTCCATAATCGCTAAGTTTCACCAAATGCTTGTTTTTACCTGAGAATTACAAAAGTAAACAATTAAGTATCAATCCTCATACATAATATAGTAAAACAAGTCAAATTAATAGGATAAATGATAGTAATAAAATGTACTTATTTGAGTTCATCAGATGTCATTGTTAATTCAAGGTCCGAAACAACCTGGTAATGATATTGATGTTTATTTAGCTCCATTAATCGATGACATGAAAGAATTATGGGGGCGGGCGTTGAAGTGTATGATGCGTACAAGAAGGAGACGTTTCGATTGAGAGCTATGATTTTTTGCACCATAAATGATTTTCCGGCATACGCAATCTGTCAGGTACAGTACAAAAGTAATTAGCTTTCCTGTTGTGAAGACAAACGATTCGAAGGTTCCTATTGCAAAAACACGTGTTCATGGTCACGAAGATTGCTTCATAAAGATCACGGTATGTAGAAAGACAAAGGAGTTTAACGGCAAGACCGAGTTTCGAAAGGTAAGGACACGATTTGATGGACATTAGCATGTTCTCGGGTTCAAAATTTAGGAGAACAAGTTTGAAAGTAAGGAATCCACTGAGGGAATAGGAATTTGGAAAAAAAAACAATTGGGTCAATATATTTGGGAATTACCTTATTGAATGGGAATTCGATTAGAGCTTGCTCCTGTTGAAAGTGATCGAAAACGCACTTATCTACCGCCAGCGTGTTATACCATGTCTAAAGCAGAAAAAACGAAATTTTGTCAATGCTTACATGGTATCAAGGTTCCCTCTAGTTATTCTGCAAATATTAAGAGGTTGGTGTCCATTAAAGACTGTAAGATCCTTGGTATGAAGTCACACGATTGTCATGTTTTAATGACACATATGATTCCTATTGCAATTCGTGGCTTACTCCCTGATAACATTAGACAAACAATAACCAAGTTGTGCTTGTTTTTTAACATGATACACTTGAAAGTGATAGATCCCGAAGTGTTGGATTCATGGCAAAGAGATATTGTCCTCACACTTTGTGAACTAGAGATGTACTTTCCGCCCTCATTTTTTGATGTCATGGTTCACCTGGTATCCCATATTGTAGGAGAAATTAAGGCTTGTGGTCCTGTGTTTCTACGTTACATGTACCCTTTTGAGAGATATATGGGTGTCTTAAAAAAGTATGTAAGGAATAGGTTTCGCCCTGAGGGTAGTATTGTTGAAGGATATGCTACTGAGGAGGTGGTTGAATTTTTCACAGACTATTTGAAAGGTATTGACAATATTGGCATTCCACATTCTCGCCATGAGGGTAGACTTTTAGGGGTTGGTACAATTGGCTCAAAGAATATCACCCGGATCGTGGTCTTTTACAACTTGCACATTTTACTGTCCTACAACACATGACATGTGTTGCTCCGTACATTGTAGAACACATGGAAATGTTACGTGTGGCACACCCGCGAAAAAGCGACACATGGTATAAGACCAAGCACAACGATCAGTTTGCAAGTTGGTTGAAAGAAAAGGTGTTGGCTAATAATGGTCAACCAATCATTGATAAAATAGTGAAACAATTGGGTGAAGGTCCAAATGACTCCTTCAAGTCATACCAAGCATATGAAATTAATGGCTATATATTTTATACCCAAACACAAGATGAAAAGAGCATAAATCAGAATTGCGAAGTTACCCTAATAGCTTCAACGGCAGAAAACAACAGAATCGCAAAAGAGTCGTATTATGGTGTGATCCAAGAAATTTGGGAGTTGGATTATAATTCATTCACTATACCGTTGTTTAAGTGCAAATGGGTGTGCAACGAACAAGGTGTTAATGTTGATGAACGAGGTTTTACACTTGTCGATCTTGCAACGGACAATTATGCATCTGAACCTTTCATTCTGGCTAAACTAGCAACTCAAGTGTTCTTTGTTAAGGACCCGATAGAGAACTCAAGATGGCATGTTGTCTTGCAAAGTAAACGCCGTATACTTGGTGTTGATGATGTTGTCGACGAGGATGAATACGACCACTTTGACGAGCTACCACCATTTTCTGTTGGTATCCCCCCATGGATGGTGATAATGCAAGCAATACATACTTACGATCCGACCATGATGAAGGCGTGTGGATTGATAAACCCCGTCGTAAATGAAGGTTGGATATTATCTAATCATTTTTTTTCTATAAAACATAGTATATCTTGTATTATCATATCATAGATTATATAAAACAATTTTTTTTACTTTGCAGAGATGTGTCGATTTGAAGCTAAGACGTCGCTATTTTGTGAGCTACAAGAGATTTAGAAGAAAACTTTATTTGAAGCTAAGACGTCGGTATTTTGTGCGCTACAAGAGATTAAGAAGAAAATTATAGTTCATTTATTTTGTTCTAAGATATTTGTAATGACATTAATCAATTTGATTATCGTAATACGTTTTTAATCATGTACCTTTTGTATTCTGGTATTAATTATGTATCCATTTTGGTTAATTAAGGCTTTTGTGGTTCGGTTCGGGTCAATTTGGGTTCGGGTCAACCCCGAGTATATGTAAAATGATTAAAAAATGGCTTACTTTAATATTTTTTACATTGTAAAAATGTTAGTCGAGTCGGGTTGGTCGGGTACATTGTAAAAATATTAGTCGGGTCGGGTTAGTCGGGTTTGGGTCAATTCGGTCGAGTCGGTCGGTTTTAAATGACTTTCGAAACAACCGCCATTTATTTATTAGGTGCGCCAAAATATTTCGATGATTGGGAACGTTTTAGTAGAAAAGTGTTCCTGAAAGTTAAAAACTTTCAATTATTTGGAACTATTACAATAAATCCGTTCCTAGGTATTTGTTTTCCCGCATTATCCATCTACCCCGTTACCCTTTCCCTTCTCCCCAAAAACCCTTCAATTGGGTGCAAAATTGAGGTAAACCTTTTCTCAAGCCAAACCAAACTTCAATTATCAAGCCTTCTTTGATCCTTACAAAATTCGAGGTAATTTTTACATAATAATTTGAGGTATTATTTAGTCTGTTGATTTTAATTTTTATAAACCTGTTGTTGTTGTTGTTGATTAGATCCGTTTGCTAATAATAATTTCAGTTTCGAATTTTAGGGGTTGTGATTTTGGGGGTTGTGTTTTTAGTGATTATTGTTGTTGATTATAAGTCATGCTTTTACAAAATTGATTGAAGATGTTTTATGCATTAAAAATACAGCTTGGGTTTGGTCCCCTGAACCCGTATGACCTGTTTTCTTTTTCTAACTAATAAATAAGGGTGTCAAACTTGATTCGGAGAACCAGTATCCAATTCCATTTATCTAATTTCCTGGAATGTTTTACAGCAACAAAAAGATAACAAGTAAATTATGGTTGGAGAGTTTATTAAACCATGTTCAGGGGTAATCTTTGTTTTTTCATTGTTAATAGTATTCATATATACAATGTCTCAAAGACGTAAGCGAGGCTTATCGAAGTGCAAGAAAAATTATCCGGCCACGTCGTATACTGTTACATTCAATGATCTTGGATTAGTGGATAGTGATACGGCTCCAAGATTCGCTTCATGGATGGGAGTTGAGGTGCGAGCACGTGTTTCTTATCTCAAAGGTTGGAAGCAAATTACCGACAAAGAGAAGGATCAAATGTGGCTTGCGGCCAAGGTAGTAGTTCTATTTAAACATAATACATGTGCTTTCATCAATTTAATATGTGTAATGTTCAAGTACTTAGTAGTTTTGCCTCTAAAAACATTAGGAAACTTGGAATATCAGTGATGATGTAGCCAGTGAGAATAAGAAAGTGTTGCTTAGAAAAATGAATGAATATCATAGGAAGTTCAAGACGAGACTTACACATATTGCCCAAGCAGGAAAAGACCCACTTCTCGAGTATGAGGATTTGAATATGGCGGATTGGCCTGCATTTGTTTCTATTAGAAACTCGCCGGCATTTCTGGTCCGTGTGACTTTTTGTTCTATGTTTTTATACTTCATATACAAATAAATCGTTCTTCCTTTTACCTTATCATCAAGAGTACGTTAACTTAACTCTTTCTTTTGTTTTATGATTTTGATTATACTTGCGTTGTTTAAAAGGCATAAACTTTTTTGTAGTGGTCATTGGGCGTTACTTATTATTGACCGTTCCATGCAAAAGGGATACATTTTGGATTCATATAATAAAGACGAGAAAAAGAAGACCCCGGATGATTTCTTGGTGGTAAAAGTGTTGAACGAGTAAGATTTTCTAATATTGACATTCCATTCACAATTCATAGCTTCATTTAATCTAACTTCAAGACTTCTGATTTTAGGGCGTTTCAAGTGAATTTGGATTGGACTTTCCCTAAGGTAAATAATTTATACTGATATAAACCGCCATCTATATATGTGTTTTTTATATGTGAAATGTATGCTTGTTATTTGATTACAGTGTAACCAACAAAGAGATACTTGGGAATGTGGTTATTATGTCATGAAATGGATTCTCGACTTTTTTATGGTCATACAACAAGGCTTCCCTGATAACGTAAGTGTCGTTGTTTGTCTATTGCTTTAGAGGGAAAACCAACTTATATAGTCTCTACTTTTGCATTTTTCCTTTTTTAAGTACTGTAGTTTATTGGTATGTTATAATTAACTCTCGTTTTCTTACTAACAGATTCCTAAACACTTTATAACGAGAAAGCCAATACCTATGTCACTATTGGACAAGATGGTACATGACGTGTGTAAATCATTTTATGACCTTCACTGCGAACCATGCAATGATGTAGGTATTAGTTAATTAGCTTTTGGTGTAAGGATGTAGTTTTCGTGTTTTGAACTGGAAAAAGTTTGGTTGTAATAGATGAATTTGGGCAATCAACTTTTAGACAAAGTTTAGTTGTAATGGATGAATTTGGTGTTGCGGATTGTTGGTTAAATTTGATGTTTATAAGTTTTGTGCTATGGTTGAAATGCTTCTAGAACAAAATAAGTTATGGGTCGCTGCAGAAATAGAACGGCAGATTTGGGTAGCCACGGAATTGGCTCGATGCAGAAAAATTGGTTGCTGAATTTTCTGCTGCAGCCTGCAGGTTTTGGGTTGAAATAGGATATGCAGGTTTTGGGTTGAAATTGGAACGGTTGTTTGTGGAAGTGTTCTAAAAAATGGATGGCTTTTGGAACACTCCTAGTGAAAAGTGTTCCAAAATATTGGATATATCAATATGTTGGAACTGTCATTGTGGAACGGTTAATACAAAAAACGTTCCTAAAAATGACACTTTGGGAACGGTTATAAAACAGCTCCAAAAAGTTTTTATCTTTTGGAACAGTCACATAGGGAACGTTAGTTTAAGCGTTCCAAAAAGCCTTTATAAACGTTCCTAAATATGATTTTGCGTACTAGTGTGTTATGGATAATTATTAGTGGATGTCCATATAACCCATAATAGGCCCATGGCCCATGTTAGCTATTAGGGTTTTTGCCCTAATGTTTGTCTATATATACTCTTTGTAAATCTCATAGTTAATGATCAATAAGAAGAATATTCATTCCCTCAATCTTGTATTCACAACACAATCAATAAGAAGAATATTCATTCCCTCAATCTTGTATTCACAACACGTTATCAGCACGCTCTAGGTAAAAGGTTATTTTTTTAATTTTCTCGACTTCTAAACGGTAAATCTCGAACCCCACTATCTTCATAATTTATTATTAGTACGCAATAACATTGCTACTCGTCTTATGAGTCACATACGAGCCATACTTCAATCGTATATCACTTATATTATATTTGCTATATCTAGTTAAATTTACATTCTTTAATTGTATTCTCTCTTAATATGACAATTTTTAATGCATGTGTAATCATTGCTAGTATTTTCGAGTGTAAGTTTATAACTGATTATATATTTGTTTTCTAAATTTATACATAACTTAATAAAAACTTGTTCTGTTCGTGTACTAGGAATCTCATATTGATGTGTTATGTCATATTCTAGTTAGATTTGTTATTGTTTGGAGTCCATATAATATCATTATATCAGTTATATTGTTTGTCATACTTCAAACTTTGGGCAATGGAGAAGATTTATTACGTTTTTGCTAGAAGTTATTAAATCACATATTTAGCTTAGTTGCTTGCTACAATTATATCAATAATTTAATCTATGATGCAATTATCTTTATAAGTTATTTGTCAATAAAAATAAATAAATATTAGCATTATACTATATCGACTTGATTGAGAAGGGGGTTAAGTCGAATTTATCCCTTTGGCATTAAGTTCGATAACTAATTGTATATACATTATTTAGTTTGTTCTCTATACTATGTGTTAGTAGTCATGATTTCTTGTCTGATAAATTAAGTCTTATATTAAAACTAAATAATACAATTCCATGTGAACATGCTTATAAAATTTATAATAAGTATAATTGCAACATATAATACGTAGTGAACAAGAATATTAATAAGTAATTTTTTATATAATAATTTAACAAAAAGTGATTTTATATAGCTTATTATATTTGCTTAAAGTTTAGTATAATTTAAATTAACCAAACATGGATCGAAGTATATTATCTCATGTACATATTTTACTTGTTTTTGTTTCACCCGGTGTTTTGTTTATGTGTTTTGTTTAACACGTATTTAATGTCAACGTATAGTTATCATGGAGCAAAAACTTGCAAATCTTTCTATTGTGGCTTTAGACATAAGCGGAAAAAAATTATTTGTCTTGGGCGTTGGAAGCCGAGACATACTTGGATGCACATGGGCTTGTGGATACAATCCACGAAGGAAAAGAAACAACTAATATGCAAAAAGCCCAGGCATTGATGTTCTTACGACATCACCTCCATGTGGACTTAAAAACTGAGTACCTCACAGTAAAAGATCCACTAGCCCTTTGGAATAAGTTAAAGGACCGATATGACCACCAGAAAACGGTCATCTTGCCAAGGGCAAGATACAAATGGACTCACTTAAGGCTCCAAGATTTCAAAACAGTGAGTGAATTTAACTCGGCCATGCATCGCATTACCTCCACATTACTATTATGTGGTGACTCAATTAGTGATGCCGAGATGTTGGAAAAGACTTCTTCCACATTCCATGCTTCGAATATACTATTGCAACAGCAATATCGAGCCAAAGGATTCACTAAATATAGTGACCTAATTTTATGCTTACTTGTGGCCGAAGAAAATAATGAGCTTTTAATGAAAAATCATGATAATCGTCCAACTGGTACCGCTCCTTTATCGGAAGCGCATGTGACAACTTATCACAATGGAGGTCGTGGTCGTGGTTATGACCGTGGACGAGGACGTGGACGAGGTTATAGTTCTGGTCGAGGTTATGGTTCTGGTCGAGGTTGTGGTCAAGGGCGTGGCAATGGTAGAGGTAATTATCATGCTGTTAATCATAGTGTTAACTTTAAGAACAACAATGGCCACAAGAAGTGGCAAGATAAGGAAAAGAATGGAGGAGATGAAAAAGAAAAGAACATAATAGCTGATTCATGTTATCGTTGTGGCACTTTTGGTCATTGGGAAAAGCAATGCCGTACACCCAGGCATCTAGTTGAACTTTATCAAAATTCTATCAAGAACAAGGGAAACGGGGTAGAGTCAAACTTTGTTTATGATAATAAAAATGATATCCCCGATGGTCCTAAATACCATACTGATGATGAAACTTATTTGGAAGCTGATGATTTTCTTACAGATGATTAATTGGTAGAGTCAAGCCATGAATAATTTTTCTTTCAGTGTTTTGTTAGGAATTTTTCTTTAAGTGTTTGGTTTGGAATTTTCTTTAGGTGTTTTTCTTAGGCTTTCTTGATTATGTTTGGATTCCTATTATTTTTGGCTATGAATGTTTTATTAGGCTTTATTTTATTTATTTTATTTCTTTGGTGTCCATTATATTTTTTTTCCGAATTGATAAATGCTTCAAGACTTCAATCTGTCTTTACTTGACACATACCAATTTTATAATAACACATAACCTATTTAAGGCTATCTAGTTTGTTATGTGATCTGAGTTATAAACATGTTTATAGCAATATAGTTGAATGACGTATACAGATTTTATTTTACATATTATTGTTTTGTGGCCAAGCATAGTAACGTGCATAATTTATTTATTAATTTTTGTTTCTGTAAATTCTTTAATGGACATTATGTTATGATATATAATGTATATGTGTTAAGAATATTGTGCAACTTGTATTGATTGGCAAACCGGTTCGACCATTCCGGTTTAGTGATGATGCGAAATATATAGAAGAATGATGTGTTTCTTCCAAGATAAATTTTTATTGTTCTCAGTGGAAGTTGGTTATTTACTTATCACCATAAAATACAAATAAGGACTTGCTTCCTTAAGTTGTGGAAAAATATAAAGGGCATGTATGTAGGCCTATACATGTGCCATATGGATCATTTTGATTTATAAAATCGATGCATCGTCAAAATGATCATCAAAGACACAACTTAAGATTAGCGTGATTAATGGCTCGGCTTATAAAATGCGAGCACGGTTTTCCAAATTAAATTATTAAAAATGGTGGTGAAAACTTCCAAGTATTGGGCGATTATTGGAATAAGTGTTGAACATAAAAGTAGCCCATGTTCATACGCGAATTGCTTTTGTTGAAACGTTTATAAAACGTCTTCAGTTGATTGCAAAGCCAATAATATTGTGAGAACAAAACTTTTAGTTTATGGGGCATGTTATGACATATGAATCGCATCTTGCCAACAATCTATAATGAATCCTCCCCGTTAGAATGGTTTTGGTCACAAACCAAATTTCCCATGTGAGATTTTGTAATTGTGTGATATATAGTAAATACACCACAACACACAAAATGGGATATTTAAATTGATAATTCATTCAGGGGGAGAGAATGAGCAGCGAGAAATATGGAATGAATTATGATATAGATGTTGATCCTCACATTAATGAATATGAACTTAAAGTTCAAGGGACAAATAACATTCCAGATATAGTAAATGCCATACATATTTAGTGACCTAAAGAAAGTGACTAGATCATATTATGCTGCTATTGCTCCAATTACAATGTGTGTCCCAACAGTAAAATCATTGATTGGTAGTAAGTCTATGGCACGTCTGCAGCGTGATAGACGAATCGATTCCAAATAAAAAGTCCTCGAATGAATAGATAAAATGGAGCAATAAATTAAGATGGTCGAATCGAGGTAATAAAGACCCCATAATAGTCTCTGAAAGAAAAACTAGACATGAAAGGATATTGAAAACCCCGGGTACATGAAAAAAAACTTTGAGATCTCAACAAATGATAGAATATAATGTCTAGTAAAGTGTGGAATCGAAAAGAACTGAAACGACGTCGATAATACTGTATATAATAATGCGCATGATAAATACAAGGTGAGGATCTTGGATATCTACAAGAAGTGTAGTTGTAAAATGAATGGCCAAAGAATATAAAGACGCAAGTAACTAATGAACTATGAAAGTCTCTTATGATGAAACGTGATTATTGGGTGAAATCCATACACATGAATGTTATGAGAAAGGATATTTAATGTTATGTCTGGCAATATGAGAAATAAGTTGTATGCGTCTAATATTATAAAACAAGAGCTCATTTTTGTTGAGATTCCTTAAGGAATATAGAATGCATGGAACACGTGTCATGATTTAAAATTCTCGAGAATAGTAGTTGATCAAATTGAACCACAGTAAATCAAATATTTCAATATTTTCAAGGTACAAAGGATATGGGTTTATATTTTACTAACCCGTCAAAACAAGTTTAGTTAGTTTTGCAGATGCAGGATATATGTTTAACTTACAATGATCGATCTCAACATGGATATATTGTTACAAGTGGCGAATATTTTTTCTGGCATTTGATAGAGCAAACAATCAAGGCGACTTCATCAAACCATACATAAATTCTGGAAAGGAGATAGCAACTATTGCATGAAGATAATGTAGCATACCTTGCTATATTCAAGTAACGTTACATCAAAGGCGACAAGACACTTCTCATTCCAGTGATGATTTCGTTGACCTATTTACAAGATACCAAGTGATGTAGTCATCAGAAGGAGATAATACGCGCTGCACTCTTTTTGTCCTTAGGCTGGTTGGCAAGGCTATAGTTTTTTCACCATACACCTCAGCGCCACGTCAGCTTTCTCTCTCCTCTCACTTCCCTTCACCTCACTTCACCATTTAGTGGTCAAGGCAACTCCATCTTCACCTTTCATTAAAATACCCACTTTATAAAAATATACCCCACTAAATATCTCACACACACTCACACACAATATAAAAAATAATAAATATCATGTACCTTATAGCTGCATATTCGAAATTATAATGGTGAACCATTCACCTAATTTGGTTTTGGGAAATGTGTCTAGTGCATGGAAATGGGTGGAGGGCAAGGGAATAGCGCGTGGTTTTGGCATTGTGGTGAAGGAATCACTGTCCTTGCCATGTAGTCTTAGTCATGGTTTTGTCCCACTGGGTTTTCCTGGCAAGGTTTTTAATGAGGCAGCATTCCCTAAGCGTATTAACAATATGGACATCCAAGAGGGAGTGTTATGGATAATTATTAGTGGATGTCCATATAACCCATAATAGGCCCATGACCCATGTTAGCTATTAGGGTTTTTGCCCTAATGTTTGTCTATATATACTCTTTGTAAATCTCATAGTTAATGATCAATAAGAAGAATATTCATTCCCTCAATCTTGTATTCACAACAATATCATAAATATTACTTGAATTATATGATAGTATATACAGAAGGACAAGATCATCTCACATGTTTCATCACAATTAAGTACTCGTACACAAGTTAAAAAATAAATAAATAAATAAATAATAATAAAAATTAAAAATAAAATAAAAATCATACATGTTTTTTTCTTGCGTTTCATCATAGTTGTCCTCTTTTATTCACTTTTTGTTATGTTTGCACCATCTTTTTTTTAACAAAAACATGCATTAGACAAACGTACGATTCATACAAATCACTACTCGCAAGCGAGGTAAGTTTTTGAGAAAAATAAACATCTCAACTAAACTTTAAAGTGGTAGAAAACGCATGACGAGTAACTCAATAAGCTACTTGATTACTTTCTTGATACCATCATGGTCATACTAATTATCTATCTATACTATTTAATTTTTGAGTTTCATGTCAATTTGAGTCTTAATGATTTAAATATCTAATAAGTATTTGAATGTGAAGGTATTTTAAAAAGCAAATATCTATGCTATTTAATTTTTGAGTTTCATGTCATAAGTTTTAATGATTTAAATAAATATCTAATAAGTATTTGAATGTGAAGATATTTGAAGAAGCAAAATATTCAATTATCACTACTATAGTAGATTAGCCCATAAACACCCCAGAATTAAATCTATAATAAAATTTATGTATCTACATAACAACAAAAAATAAAATGTATTTATAAAAGTTAGGTTCAAAATTAAGTTTTTGATATAATAATTTTTTTTGAAATGTTTTGTTTTCGAGTAATCTATTAATTAAAACACCGTGTATAATATATTTTGAAGTAAATATACTATACGTTGTTAAAGTTTAACTTTTTATTACAAATGTTAAAATACGTGCATCACACAGGTATGCATGACTGGTAATATATTAATTTTGTGTTTATTTTTATAGTGATGTAAAAAATTTAATTGTTCTATTTATAATTAGATTAATTGTCATTTTTGAGTGGGAGTTTAGTAAAACAAAGGATGAACTTATATATTAGAGTAAATTGTAGAAATGGTCCCTGTGGTTTGCTCAGATTGCATATTTAGTCCATTGTCTTTCGAAATTGCAGGTAGCCTCCTTGTGGGGAATTTTTGGTTCCGTTTTGGTCCCTGGCCAGGGACTAAACGTAAAATTATGAGCAAACCACAGGGACCATTTCTGCAATGGCCAGGGACCAAAACGAAACCAAAAACTCCCCATAGGGAGGCCGCCTGCAATTTCAAAAAACCAGAGACTAAACATGCAATCTAAGCAAACCATAGGAACCATTTCTGCATTTACTCTATATATTACAAGTAGATATGCACACATCAAAAGTGATCATATAATTGCTTGTATTCACATAACAACAATGCAGAAATTAATTAACCACTACTCCATAAAGAGGTGAAAAATGCAATACAACCAACATGACAAACCAGAACCAAAATGCAATTAATGCATAACAATAAAATTAAAATCGGGGGGTTGTCTATAATCCAAATTTCTGCAAAATGGAGATGCCACAAACAACGACTAGTGAATATATGCACGAGTCCATGAAGAAAGCACTTAAACCAGTTTTCAACAAAATGCCCCACTCGAAAGGTGAGCCTAAACGACGATTATTGGGTAAAAAATCAGCTTCGTCACTTGCCTCCTCTTGCTGTATGAATTTCAAAAGAAGAGGCCCAATGGTAATTGCGATATTAATTAGTAAAAGTAGAACAAGTGGTCTCGATAGTATGATGATGTAGCTTCCTAGCATATGTGATAGTAAGGCCACAATACCAGCAAAAAAAGAACACTTGCGTCGGGTATCCTCTGAAGCTAAAATGGCCGAACGTAGTTCATTAGGGCTCACAATCTTGTACAAGTCAGATTTCTTTGCAGCAGTATGAAATTTGCCTAACATTGGTTGAGAAATTTCACTCTTGTTTGCATCTGCAATATCATGCATGATAATTTACAAACTAAGTCTAACTGATGATACTCCTGTCTAACTTAGACAAGTTGGATAATGTGTAAAAATTGGTTCCATTGAAACGCAAACATTTTTTCAACAATGGTTAATTAAGGTCATTAAGTATGATAGCACAAACAACAAATGGAATGAAATTCCTGAGCCAAAATACCTGTGTCCATGTGGGTAGGAAGGATTTCATGTGTAAGGAAGGGTGGGCACGATGATGCATTAGAAGAATGACCTCCTACAACTGATGGAGGAGCACGTCCGGCGGTTATTAGAGCCAAACGATTTGATCCCTTCTTGGCAATTCGTCGGCGTCGAGCGCTAATTGGATCGTTCGCGTCACTTGCCATTTCCAAACAAATAAATGTTTTTGTTTGTTCCAGCTAGCTAGCTACAACAAAAATAACAACGGTTATATATTAGTATAAGCTAATTTCTGATTATAACAACATACTCTTAATTTACTAAAGTTTGCAAATGATTGATAACCACCACGATGTTCATCGGTTTAAAATACAATGATCGAGCGCGCGGTTATGCTATATTATAACACTAGTTATAATGCCCGCGCACGCGCGGGGTTTTTTTATAAATTTTTTACTATTTTATTATTCTTAATTTTGGGTTTTAATTTTGTTTTTGCTGACGTAGTAAGCAGTTAGATTTGACCATCCTTAGGTTTACAGACTTTAGTGGAGAACCACAATAGACTACTTTATAAAATAAATCATTCAACTTCCCACGATGTCATAGTGGCATCAGCCCATTTGTGAGATTTTTGTTAATATCATTTGCTTAACGGATAATGTTGGCGAGAGTGTTGATTGAAAGGATAATGAAAGAAAAGTATTGGACAATGTGTGATTTGTTTTTTTGTTGCAACTTTGAAATAAGGTTAATGCAACACAAATCAGTGCCTGGGACAAAGGCATTTATATAACATTGACTTGGGATTATGTAAGTTAGCCGTTTAAGTATATGAAACTTCAAGAGACAACTTGATTTTAAAATTCAATAAACACATATACCATATAAGCAAATTATTATATCAAATATATATTCCAAGTAACATTCAAAGTAAATCTATGCTAGTTCTACCACACAAAATTCGTTTCTAGTTATTGGCAGGATAGACAATAATAGAGTGACCTTTGCGCACTCGTTCTGCGGCCACTAATATTTCACCACTTTCTGCTTTGAATGTCCTTGCTGCTGAATGAAGCTCATCGATGTTTGTCTCACCAGATAATATCTTCACAAGTTCCCTATAGTTCCAGTGAAGATGCATGTTTTCAACGGTTCCGTCAAAAAATCCATGTCTTCCTGAAAAATTAGAAAATTTTCAGTAATAAAAAAGAGAATGTAGTTTTTGTAATCATATTTGACACACTATTTTTTTTAGAACTTTATGAATTTGGACAAAAAGTATTTGGGTCAATCAAAATTGACCCATTCCAACCTGTGTTGAACTTATTTGATATGTTACCCAACCCGTCCTAACTGCCCATATTGCCAACTCTTAGGATTAAGTGATGTCTTGTGATACCAAATTAAGACTTACTCAGAAGTGAAAACCATGGTATGTGTCAGGAGAAGCATCAACAGCAGCAAGTGCTCATCAGCAGGCTGTGCATCAGCAGGCCGCATCAGCAGGCTATTTTAGCATGTTTTTAAGAGTCCCCTCAAAAAATCCAAGTCTTCCTGAAAAATTATAAAATTATAAAAAAAATGTAGTTTTTGCAAATTAATGGAGGCTGCTTCATACATAGAGCACGAACCAACTACTTAAAAAGGTGGCATATGCTAACCGGAAAAATAAATTTATAATATTTTGCAAGAAACACTATACAAAGCATCAACATGCTTAAAATACAAATGAGGCATGTTGAATTTGCACTTACTTTCAGTAAAGGCGGCTCAATGGGCGGGTTGAGTCACGATTTAAAATGAGTTTGGGTATCAAATGGGACAACAAACATATATCACATTCCAAATCTTATACATGAAAAGTACACTGACCTGTGAATGAACCCTAGCTTTTTTTGCCACACAGACTCGATTTTCAATATTTCGTGTATCTGGTCCATTGCAAGCATCCATTCTTTGAAAGAATATCGAGCTTGCAGGAGTGCGTACATGAGGTAAGCTACTTTGTCAGTTAATCCTTTAGCCATTTCAAATGCAACCGCAAAAGGATCAATAGGAGGAAGAGGCATTGCCTTGTATTCTAAAACAATGTGCTTTTCTATATAGGTTCCCATCATACTCTTTAATGATAAAAAAAAAAAATCCTCAATTTGAACATTATCATACAATGCTAAGCAATGGGTCAGACCCGAACCAAAAACTGATTTTGAGGAAAACGTGATCTGAGAACCGAACCGAAGTTAACCTAGCGAAACCGAAACCGAACCGAAGTTAACCTAGCGAAACCGGTTTATATAGTTTAGGTGTATTTTTCTTGGTTTTGACCCGAACCTGAGTAATTAAATGTTGAAAAAGTCTTAAAATGTCTAAACTGGAAATTAAGAAATAAACCTGGTGTATACGGAATTTCAGGGACCTTATAAACTCAGGCGCAGAAATAAAAGGAACTACTGAATGTTCGATTTTATATTATATAAGGTAAATGTCCTGACGTCCCATAAGACGCCACAATAGCTGTTGCAAAGGGCCAAGGCAATATAGTTTGAGCATGACTAATCAAAATCACATAATCACTTCAAAACACATATCTGAACACCCCCTAATTTGGTAAGTATCAAGGTTCATTATGGTTTTATCATTTAGCATTAGTGTGGCCAAATATAAAGATTGGATAACACGTCAAAATGGGTATAATTTTAAAATAAGAGACGGAAAAATCATTCACCTCATCCCTATTTAAACACAATATTTTAGCTTTCTTGGTATTAAATAATTAAATGCCATGATCAAGTCCAGCAGCTCTCAATGCCATCTTTCTTCACTTGTGTTCACCTGGTACTACCTCTAATGTTCCTGTTAATGTTCCCAATAACCCAATCAAAATCATTTCCAGATAATAAAATGATATTATTTAATTAACCTTATGTCGTCAACTGAGTAACCTTTTGTTCGTGCCTGTTTGGTTATACAGTAAGTTTATGGTTCTTTCAAAAAGCTTAGCCAAACATCAAATTTTAACATAAATAAAATATAAAAATCAGCATCACTTGTAACAAATTTGATGTTATCATATATCTTAGAGTGTGCGTAATAACAAATTTGGTCCTAACATCATATAAAGAAACTACAGTAAGGCACTAAGGGGGATGTTTGGTTATACAGTAAGTTTATGGTTCTTTCAAAAAGCTTAGCCAAACATCCGTAAACGCACAACCAGTTTTTGTGCACTATGGTAACAACAAAAATGATAGCCAACCTGGTGTTCAAATTTTTGGATGGTTTTTAGATGTAAAAACACATTAACTTCAAATAGATGTAAAAACACATTAACTTCAGTTATAATCTATTTGACTCTCAAAAGTCAAAGTCAAAGATGGACTTTTTAAACAAAGAAAGCATCTTAATACAACATTCAAATGGCATGTGAGAAACATCTACTGTTTCACAGATACATGTTAATGAATCCACTTTTGACTATGATTATTCAAAATCCGTAACTCTTATATATAAATTTCTTACAGATTTTAGTAGTTTTTTGCTACATAAACACGCTACTAATTATATTTCGTTAGCATACATGTGCAATG
Organism: Artemisia tridentata subsp. tridentata; assembly: GCA_021014915.2. Lineage (NCBI taxonomy): Eukaryota > Viridiplantae > Streptophyta > Magnoliopsida > Asterales > Asteraceae > Artemisia > Artemisia tridentata. The sequence goes on along the minus strand of CP139508.1, from coordinate 511,897,272 downwards.
TTACGAAACTTTCTAAACAATAGCGCAATCACACAAGAGTGAACAGTTTTGAAGTATAGTAACTTATTTGACATAATTTAAAAAGAGTACAAAAGAGTTAAAGACATACACTATATTGATAGAAGTGGTCACTGGTGCTGCTTAGTTTCACATGTTGAACTTGAAGTGCATTGAAATTGGATTGTATCTGGATCTTGGTAGCAAAGTTTATCTTCACAATATATTGTTTGCTTTGAGGTGGAAGTCGTGATCTCTTCGTATCCCCTCCATTCGGGCTGCCTTGTACAGGTTTATAAAACAACACGTGTTTAACCAATAATTAAATGCTACAAAAGGAGCATAACCGTATAACACACTTATAGTAGCACTAACAAATATAGGATCAAATTAGGATTACTTCAACACGATATAAGCAATCTCCTTAGATACAAATTTATATCTAATAAATTACTGAAAAGAGAAATTCAGACAACAACGTGCCTGCTTACGTCGAAAAAACTCAAGATCCTAATCTGAAGCAGCAGCCACAGGAACCTCAACAAATTCAGATGTAGATCAACTTTTTTTCTTAGTAACGTCTACCGGATTCCAACGCCAAATTTCTGCTAAGCTAGCCTCTTCTATTTCCATACAAAAATCCTCTGGCTTGGAGCCATATAATTGAGTGTTCCCGGAAACTGTTGAAAAAAACATGTACAGTAAACAACATTCATCATCTCCTTCAAACCACGTCAATTAAGAATAATCATATATAGTATAACAGGATTACGATAGCATTCATCGAAACATAATTTATAAATAGCTAGTACCTTACTACTGGCAAAAAGCATAGTATCAGCTGACGGAAGGATTTTCCTTGCGGCAGGCACATCACCAGCCAACCACTTTTCTTTAACACCCATTAGCCACAACACCTCAATCTGTGGCATGTATTTAACAGCTTTACAAAGCAGAACATCAAGTGACTTGCGGGTCCCAAATGCCTTCTCAAATCGGGTTGCGTTGACCACACATCTGTCGTGGTTGTTTATGTATTTGACAACCCAATGTTGTAAACTGATCCATAACACCAATCCTCTTACTCTATGATCTTTATTAACCAAATCAAAACTTCAATCAAATCCTAATTTTTTCCCCTAAATTAAAATCAAAATCACAAACCTTTTTAGAATATAACTAAAAGCCCTATATCATTTTTAAACAAAATCAAGAAATTAGATATTAAAAATCATACCTTGAGGCTATTAAAAAAGTTCTTGTTCTTCCATAAATTTATAAAAAATATCGTTGGAATCACTGACATAAGAGTTATATTGTAACAAATCTTGTTCAATTTAATTTAAAATCGCACAATTATTTGTTTAGGTTTCGATTTGGAATGGGTTTTGAAGAAAAATCAGGTATGACAGCTAAATGCATGTATGGTTTTGTTTTTTCTTAAATTCTTAGTTTTGACCCTTAACTCTTGTATATTAACTCCGCGTTCTTAAAGTTTTAGTTTTTACACTTTTGACACATATATCTTTTAGCTCAAGTTATCCCTAAAATACGAATTTACAAATATTTTTTCCAAATAAGGAAGTATTTAGGTTTTTTAATTAAACATAGTTTAAAAGAAAAATTAATAATTAAAAAAATATTACCTAATAAGGAATGATTTGATTTTTTTGAAATGAAAAAGTCCCCACTAAGGATTTTGTTTTATTATATAATAACATTGATTAACACCCAACAAAATATCGTTAATCGGTCACTTTGGATCGTTCGATCATCACCAAAATGTATTGCCTTTAGTTTACCCTTTTAGATTTATTTTACACCAACGTAAAGGTCATAAATTGGACTATATATACAATCCCGACATGCATACAAACATTAATGCTATAAATGTATGAAAATTAAAAAATTGAAAGAACCTTAATCAAGGCTTTGAAGCCATATTTGAAACGTTGTTTTCTAGTCCGATTTCACAACCATAAACTCTAGTTTTTGTGAAATGTGTTCTGATCCTAAAAATGAGCATTAGTTAACAATTAATTTAACTTACACTCGATCGGTCAAACTTGTATCCTGATTTAGAAAATTGGTCCCAATAAATTACGGGCAATATATGTGACTTTATTACTTCTAGTATTTGCAGTTTTTATCCTCATTGAAAATAATTCTTTCGTGCATTTTGGTAATTACTTCTACAACACTGTATAGGTATAGTTTGCACATAGTTACCCGAAGGTTAAATACAACAAGGTGTATGCACATCTTCATTAAACTATATACAAAATTGAGTACACAATTATTAAACTGGTTTTGGTACGTAAATTAATAAAAATATTTTTGCTATGACAGTGTATGAGGTGAAATCTTGTGAATGTATTGATGAGTAAACCATAAGTTTTAATTTTTGGATGTTAATGGAGAAAGTGACATGATGATTTGTTTATATGTGAGCATGAGAACGAGTGTTGGTTCACATGTGAGCGAATCTTGACCCCAACAACTTCATTTTTTAAACTCTTTATCATTATACATCTTAAACATGTGAATTGTCATAGGAGGTAAGATAAGCATGCATGAATATTACTGAATATAATGTATGCATAAAATCATCCAAGTGCTTCAATATATATACCTCTGAAATTCCCTCTCACTATTCATATGCGCAAACCACAAACATACTTTAAGTATTTTAATTAAGGCACAATAACATTATTTAAACTAAAGCTGACAATTTGTCATACCAACAATGGACACATATAGTGGAAGCCAGAAGCCATGGTTGTATACTTGCATACCTCTCTTTATTTGTTATCGAGTAAATTGCAAAAATCGTCCCTAAAGTTTGGCCAAATTGCAAGTTTCATCCCTGAACTTTGGAAAGTGCAAGAATCGTCCCTGTGGGAAAGTTTTGGGGCAAATATGGTCCCTGGTCTCTGTCAAATGACACAAATACCCCTGCCTATTTCTTTTTTAATATTCCTTTTCAGTTTCTTCCACCAATGGTCCTTGTGTTGCGCAAGGCTTTACAAATTTAGTCCTTTTGTTAGACAAATAGTTATCCTTACACAAAATCGTCCTTGTGTTGCGCAAGGCTTTACAAATTTAGTCCTTTTGTTAAACAAATAGTTATTCTTACACAAAATCGTCCTTGTGTTGCGCAAGGCTTTACAAATTTAGTCATTTTGTTAGACAAATAGGCTTTACAAATTTAGTCCTTTTGTTTTCACAAATGGTCCTTGAGTCCGTTTTTCTTCCGTTTTCATAAGTTTTCGTCCGTTTTTCTTACGTTTTTTTTTCCTTTTTTTCCGTTTTTATCCGTTTTTCTTCCGTTTTATACATTTTCATCCGTTTTTCTTACGTTTTTTTTAGTTTTTGTCCATTTTTTTACGTTTTTGTCCGTTTTTCTTATGTTTTTTCCTTTTCTCTTACGTTTTTTTACGTTTTCGTCCGTTTTTCTTCAGTTTTTTACGTTTTCGTCCGTTTTTCTTACGTTTTTTTCAGTTTTTATTCGTTTTTATCAAATTTTGTCCATTTTTCTTACGTTTTTGTCCGTTTTTCTTACGTTTTTGTCCTACTTTTAGGTTTTCGTTCGTTTTTCTTACTTTTTTTACGTTTTCGTCCGTTATTCTTACGTTTTCGTCAGTTTTTCTTACGTTTTTTTTTTTTTTTTCAGTTTTTGTTTCTCGTTTTTTCCTTAAATTTTTATCTTTCGTTTTTTATATGTTTTCCGCTCTTCTTCTTTTTTCATTCCGTTTTTTATCGTTTTCGAACGTTTTTTCTTCGTTTTTGTCTTTTTAAAATATAATAATAAATTTCCGTTTTTGTTCATTTTTCCTTACTTTTTGTACTTTTATAATAACGTAATTATTTTTCGTTTTCTTTTTTTTTTTTTGTCCGAATTTTTTTATTTAGTCCGAATTTTTTGTCCCATTTTTTTGACCAAATTTTTTAAATAAAATAATTAAAATAAAAAAATATCAAAATCAAAATTTTGTCCGATTTTTTTTAATCTTTTTTGTCCGAATTTTAAAAAATAAAAATAAAAAAATTCAAAACTTTTGTCCGATTTTTTTTTTACCAAAATTTTTTAAAAAAAATAAATAAATATTCGGACAAAAATTTTGAATTTTTTTATTTTTTTTAAAAAAAAAATAGGACAAAAAAGAAAAAAAATCCGACAAAAATTTTGAACTTTTTTTATTTTTTTTTTAAATTCGGACAAAAATTTTGATTTTTAATATTATTTTTTTATTTTATTTATTTTTTTTAAAACGGAAACGTAAAAAAATGACAGAAAAACAGACGAAAACGTAAAAAACGTAAAAAAACGTAAGAAAAAACGTAAAAAACGTATAAAAACGGAAAAGACGTAAGAATAGCGGACAAAAACGTAAGAAAAATGGACAAAAATGGATAAAAACGGACAAAAACTGAAAAAAAACGTAAGAAAAACGGATGAAAACGTAAAAAACGGAAGAATAAAGGACGAAAACGTAAAAAACATAAAAAAACGTAAGAAAAACGTCCGAAAACGATAAAAACGGATGAAAGCGCAAGAAGCGGGCGAAAACGTATAAAAACGGATAAATTTTTAAGAAAAACTTACGAAAACTGAAAAAACGTAAGAAAAAAGGACGAAAACGTAAAAAACGTAAGAAAAACGTAAAAAACGGAAGAAAAAAGGACGAAAACGTAAAAAACGTTAGAAAAAGGGGGGAAAAAGTAAGAAAAACGGACAAAAACGGAAAAAAAAAACGTAAGAAAAACGGACAAAAACGTAAGAAAAATGGACAAAATCGGATAAAAAACAGACAAAAACTGAAAAAAACGTAAGAAAAACGGACGAAAACGTAAAAAACGGACGAAAACGTAAAAAACGTAAGAAAAATGGACAAAAACGTAAGAAAAACGGAAAAAAAAGGGAAAAAACGTAAGAAAAACGGACGAAAATGTATGAAAACGGAAGAAAAACGGACTCAAGGACCATTTGTGAAAACAAAAGGACTAAATTTGTAAAGCCTTGCGCAACACAAGGACGATTTTGTGTAAGAATAACTATTTGTCTAACAAAAGGACTAAATTTGTAAAGCCTTGCGCAACACAAGGACGATTTTGTATAAGGATAACTATTTGTCTAACAAAAGGACTAAATTTGTAAAGCTTTGCGCAACACAAGGACCATTGGTGGAAGAAACTGAAAAGGAATATTAAAAAAGAAATAGGCAGGGGTATTTGTGTCATTTGACAGAGGCTAGGGACCATATTTACTAAAACGTAAAAAAGATGACGAAAACGTGTTTTGATCCAGCTAGTGATCCAGCTCCTGTCGAAGGCTCAACACTAATCATTGTTTATGTAGCTTTAGCAGCTGGAAGTGCAGTATGCATACTTGCAAGAGGCTTGCTTCTTGCAACTGTTGCATATAAAGCTGCTACTATTCTATTCCACAAGATGCACTTGTCTATTTTCCGGTCGCCCATGTCTTTCTTTGACTCTACTCCAAGTGGACGAATACTAAATAGAGTAAGGAACCACCTTCTATTCTTATTCATACTTATTTTTCTAGAATCTAGATGTAGCAAAATGAGCAGGTCAAACACATTGGCTAATGGGTCAAAACAGGTCATTTTTATTCGGGTTGAAATGGTCGAAACACTTTTTGTCCCAACCTTATATTTTCTATAAATAATGCATGCGTAATAACATAACCAACTTTGATTTGATTTCTAATTCAAGTAACTACCTTATTATGGGTTAAGGTAATCATAAGATCGATTTGACCATGTTAATTTGTTTTAAACTGTTTTTTTTGACTTAGCATCTTTTAATTTATAGGCATCTACAGATCAAAGTGCAGTCGACATGCAAATTCCTTACCAAGTCGGATCATTCGTATTTGCCATCATTCAGCTTCTTGGAATCATTGCAGTTATGTCACAATGTGCTTGGCAAGTGATCATAGTGTTCATTCCTGTTGCGGGAATGTGCATTTGGTTACAACAATATTACTTGCCATCAGCAAGAGAAATGGCACGTTTAGTTGGAGTATGTAAAGGTCCTGTGATACAGAATTTTTCTGAAACAATATCGGGATCTACCACCATTAGAAGCTTTGATCAACAAAGCAGATTTCAAGACACGAATCTGAAACTAAATGACGATTTTGCTAGACCAAAGTTTCATGCTGCTGCTGCTATGGAATGGTTAGGCATATGGTTGGATATGCTGTCATCTTTTACTTTTGTTGTGTTTTTAATTTTCTTGATATCTATCCCGGAGGGAACTATTGATCCTAGTATTGCGGGCTTGGCTGTTACATATGGACTTACTTTAAACACTTTACAAGGATGGGTTGTGTGACTTTAACCAATCTTGAAAACAAAATAATTTCCGTGGAAAGACTATTTCAGTATTCTTCTATTCCAAGTGAACCTCCACTTGTTATAGAATCAAATAGGCCCGATGATCAGTGGCCGTCACAGGGTGAAGTCGATATACGTCATCTTCAGGTACTTAAATCATACTATTTTCTTCAATAATGATACTGTACTAGTCAAGTAAACACTATTATTGAATCTGGTGAGTTCTTTTGAAAAGGTTCGGTACGCACCACATATGCCACTTGTGTTACGAGGTCTAACGTGCACTTTCAGCGGTGAAAAGAAAACCGGGATTGTAGGAAGAACCGGTAGCAGGAAGTCAACTCTGATACAGACACTCTTCCGCCTTGTGGAGCCTGCAGCTGGACAGATTCTGATAGATGGAGTTAATATATCAACAATCGGACTTCATGATCTTCATTCAAGATTGAGCATAATTCCTCAAGATCCAACCATGTTTGAAGGAACAATCCGTAGCAACTTAGATCCCCTTGAAGAGTATACGGACGATAAGATTTGGGAGGTAGCTAATATGGGGTGTTTGGGGTTGCTTACTTGCTTAATATAATTGCTTGTTTGGTTAATGCTTTTTAAAATAAGCAACTTCAATATGTTTTCTTTAACTTTTAAACAATCAAATATCCAAACCCGTTCAAATTAAACTTCTTATCTTCTATATTAAAAACGCATTAAGCAGATATAACGCTCCCATAATCTAACAATAATTGTTATTACTTTAGGCACTCGATAAGTGTCCACTTGGAGATGAAGTGAGGAGCAAGGAAGGGAAACTCGACTCACCAGGTCGATCTTGTTCATAGTCTTTATATTTAAGCATTTTCATCTTATATTACAATGTCTTATTAGTTTTCATTTTACACAAATAGTTACCGAGAATGGAGAAAACTGGAGCATGGGTCAAAGGCAGCTTGTGTGTCTAGAGCGGGTGCTACTTAAAAAAAGCAAAGTCTTGGTACTTGACGAAGCTACTGCATCAGTCGATACTGCAACTGATGGAATGATTCAACAAACACTCAACCGACACTTTAATAACTCTACTGTTATAATGATTGCACATCGGATCACAGCTGTGCTTGATAGTGACATGGTTCTGGTTCTAGAACAAGGTACGTTAAGCAACTTTGTCAGCTCTTGTGTATGTTTCCATTAAAGTCTTGATCTAAGAAAATTTTGTTCTGTATAGGTTTGATTGAGGAATATGATTCGCCAACAAAGTTGCTGGAAGATAAATCGTCTTCATTTGCAAAGCTTGTTGCTGAGTATAGTATGAGATCGAGTTCCAGTTTTGAAAACTTAGCAGCGACAAAATAATTTGAGTGCAAAAATTGGTGCTTGATGATCTGATCTCGATTAATGCTCAAAAGTGCATGTAGACATCAGAAGCTAAATGAGTTCGAGTGTTGGCTAGCTAGGTTATGTTGGCACGAGGAGCTTGGGGCACTTAATGATCTGATCGTGTTTCCTCGAACACACATATTTCCACTGTTTTCTATATATTTTTTTGGGCAACATTAATTAACTAGTTTCTTCTTGTAACTTGTTTAAAATTACCAATGTACTTAAAAATTAAAGATAATTTTCAATCGAGTTTTGAATCTTATAATTAACGGATCCTTCTTTCAGTATCATATATATCATTTCCTTTTAGGTGAAACTATGAAAATTACAATCAAGACATATTCTTTGATGTACAAGAACTAACCCATGTTTGCTAAATGGTTTGTACAAGGTTGGGGGCTTTGCTCGATGTAATGTCGAAAATAATAGCCGTTTTACATTGATGCTGATCCAGTTCTCTTATTGAAAAATAAGCATTTTAACTTCTGAATCTGCTTATATTAGATGAAAGTCAATAAAAATGAGTAATCGACTCAAAAGTCATATATTTTAATGCTTAATGATTTCATCCAAATGTTAAATATATTTATGCAACCAAAACTTGATTGCGATATTACATTACTCGTAAAAACCTACAGGGATTTAACTATGACATTAACCTATATATTTGTCAATTAAATCCCACCATATTCATTAAACACACAGTTTGACTTACTGAACAAGTCAACTGTGTAAACTGGACTCCAGATTCTGTATAAGTAGTGTTATTATTCAAATAAAACAAAAAACAATCTTGCTTTCAACAACTTCTTGCTGATACAAATATCCTATTGATAACAAACCATCCTTCAAATCTACCGCAAATGAAGACTTTGAACTTTATCTGATGATAAATTCTTATTCCTGAAACATGTTTAGTAGCTTCTATCAATACTATAAACACTACAATATATGTTCTTTCATAGACATGGATATGAAAAAAACTGAGTGAAGTTGATGAGAGTAAAAAGTTTGACTCAAAAATCCAATCATGAACACAGTTGACTTTCTGAAGAAGTCAACTGTGTTATCTGAACATCATGAGTTAACTTTTCTAACATCAAAAATTCAAACTGCTTATAAAAACCAGTTACTTCACTTTTAAAGTTAATAATTATACCTTGTTTTAACTGTAAACATCTTGTATTGAAGACTTGAGTCATCAATCCCACCTCCTTGTACTTTAATTTCAAGGCCTGCGTGATGAGGGCATGATAAAACAAACAAAGAAGTGTTAAGATGTGCAAAATCTAGTAAGCAAAAAGCATAAAGTATAAACCAATTAAACACAATCTACCAACACATTTATCTATTGACTTTTAACTCTTTTAATTAATGTTATTTTTAAAACACCCTGGTTCGGCTAGCCAATACATGTTATTATACATATTGTACGAACTAATAAAACACACAAAACTTCATACAATTTATATGCAAACAAGTTGAAGGTACATATGGTTTTGAAACTGGACCGGACCAACGGGGAATGGTTTGGCTAGCCAATAAAAATCGTCCAAAAACGAACCAGAGAGGACCGTCGAACCGTAAAAACGGTGAACCGGGCCGACCGGGATCATTTTCTTCTTGTTTTTCTCCGGTTAATCAACTCATCATTGTTATTTTGTTGGTACCGGGACTTAGTCACAGGGTACCCGCCGCCACAACGGGCAGGTACCCTTCTAGTTATTCTTACATGAAGATAAACGAAAAATAAAAAGTCAAACAAGACAAAACCACCTCATTGGTTCACAAATGAATTAAAAGTATTCTGGTTAAAGTAATTGGTACAAAACTCAGTTAATATGAATGTTATACAACCAACTTAGATTTCTAACATTGAATGTTCTAACTTAAATCAACACGTGTCTCATTGCTTCCAGTCATGGATACTCCCGCGCTGAAGGAAATTAATCAAACATTAGGATGGATAGCAACACATGTATTAATTAAAATTGGAAATGAAGTGAACATAAACCAGAGAAAGTACCTGTTATAAATTTATAATACTTATTGTGACTTGGCTTCTGAAAGTATTGGCTGAAGCATGATAAAGAAGACTCTTGGTTTGTTCACTTTCTATGAGCTGAAGGATACATATGTCGATGTTGTATCATGGATGTAAAACCATAAGACTGAAGCTGCCATGTAGAAAGTCAAGGTGTCTTCAACTTTGAATGACTGATGGTTGAAGATATTAGAGGTTTACACTTTCAGCTAAACATTTGAAGTTCTACCAATCAAGTACATTGTTCGATGATTAGCATCTTAAGATTCGGAGTATTCCCGAGGTGAAGGTTTGTCAACTTTGAATAACTGAGTCGAAGTAGTGCGAGCTCTAGACTTTCGGCAGGCATTTGAAGTTCTGCCAAATCATTACAGCCTTTGAGTATTAGCTTCTCAAGATTCGGATAATTCCCTGAGGTCGAATGGTCTTCAACTTTGAATGACTGAGGTCAAGATATTCGAGCTTTAGACTTTCAGACGGCATTTGAAGTTCTGCCAAATCATTACAGCCTTTGAGTATTAGCTTCTCAAGATTCGGATAATTCCTGAGGTCAATGGTCTTCAACTTTGGATGACTGAGGTCAAGATATTCGAGCTTTAGACTTTCAACGGGCATTTGAAGTTCTGCCAAATCATTACAGCCTTTGAGTATTAGCTTCTCAAGATTCGGATAATTCCTGAGGTCAATGGTCTTCAACTTTGATGACTGAGGTCAAGATATTCAGCTTTAGACTTTCAACGGGCATTTGAAGTTCTACCAAATCATTACACCTTTGAGTTATAGCTTCTCAAGATTCGGATAATCCTGAGGTCAAGGTTTCAACTTTGAATGACTGAGTGAAGATATTCGAGCTTTAGACTTTCAACGGCATTTCGAAGTTCTGCCAAATCAACAGCTTTGAGTGATTAGCTTCTCAAGATTCGGAGTAACTTCCGAGGTCAATGGTCTTTCAACTTTGAATGACTGATGTAAGATATTCGAGCTTTAGAATTTCAACGGCATTTGAATTTCTACCAAATCAACACCAGTTCGAGTGTAGCTTCTCAAGATTCGGAGTACTCCCGAGGTGAAGGTTTGTCAACTTTGAATGACTGATGTGAAGATATTCGAGCTTTAGACTTTCAGTAGGCATTCGAAGTTCTACCAAATCAACACAGTGTTCGAGTGTTAGGTTCTTAAGATTTGGAGTATTCTTGAAGTGAAGGTTTGTAATCTTGTAGTCACTGGAGTAGGCATGTACGAGTTTTAGCTGGACAAGATTTGGAGTATTCCCGAGGTGAAGGTTTATCAACTTTGAATCAGTGAGGGTGAGATATTCGAGCTTTGAATGATGATCAGCAGGTATATGAAGCTCTTCGAAATCATAACAACTTCAATAGTCAACTGCTCAAGATTTGGAGCCAACCTAAGGTCAAAGGTCCTCAACTTTGAATACTGATAGTGAAGAACCTGAGCTTAGGAAGAACCTAACATAAGTAGAAAAAACAATTAATATTGGTGCAATGACAAACCAATAGATATATATGATCATAATGAATCATGAAAAACAACAATTTAATTCTACCTTTTCTTCTCCATCTTCCCAAAGTTGAAAAAACTTGCCCCAACTTATGTCAAGTTCAACAAGATATTTTCCTTGAAATGTATTCGGTAAACTCGAAAAAGGAAATCCATCCCACTCATAAATCGTAAGGAATTTGGAAGGTATTCGCTAACAATAATTGCTATGCTATCAAAAAAATCATCTTGAGAATTATGTGAAGAAATCTAAGATCCTTCATTTTTGCTAGACCTTTTACTGCAATTTCAGCACTATCAAATCCGGTAAATAAGAGTATAGACATTTTGTTGCTTGGGTACCCTGAAATCGAAAAAATAAAAACCACCCTTAATTTTTGTCGGAACCCTAAATTTCAAAACGCCCAAAATCACTGAAAACATGATCAAATTAAGAGTGAATGAAGATGATATAAGGCATTTGAATGAATTTTTAATTGATTATTAGAAAGAGAAACTGAATTTGGGGAAAACTTTAAAGAGACAAAGAGGAAGATGAGAATTGTAGTATGTTTTTGTTATTTTTATTTTGTCTCATATAATACCTAAAAACACAATAATATCCTTCTATTAAACGGTCAAACATAGATAAACTAATGGAGTTAGAAATTTAGGACCGAACCCTCAATGAACGTTTCATTTTAGACCAAACATGAACTTCTCAAACTATTGGACCAAAAATGAAATCCCAGCTTAATTCTTACCAGGTCATTAGTCAATATATACTCAATTTCCTCTTTAACCCACAATCGGCTATGTCTTTGAGGTTCCTCGGGGTGTGACCGACGGACAATATTCCTACCCATTTCTTCTAAATGATCATGCATCCCCAAGCACAATATTCCAATCGAATTCTTTGAAATAGTTATAAGAGATTTCTGCTCAAGAACTCTTAAACCAACTTCGGCATGAAATCCACGGCTTTCAAGCACTCTAATTGCATCTTCTTTGTACCAACCTTTTAGTATGCATGCAACATCTAGGAATATTTCCTTGTAATCCTCCTCTAGATCGATATAGCTTAATTCCAATTTCTCGAGAGTTTCCTTTAACGGAATTGTTTTTAGTCTTTCTATGGCATCTATCCAAAATTGCTCACTTCGACCACATAGAAATGAACCCATAACTTTGATCGTTAAAGGAAGACCATCAGCATATTGTAAAACTTTTCCAACTAACTCTTCGTACCCTTGAATCGGATTCTCTCTTCCAAACGCATACCTCCTGAAGAGGCAACCCGCTTCCGCTTTAGATAACAAAGTCACATTATGAATCAAACTCACTCGGTGGGCAACAAGTACTTGTTCATCTCTTGTTGTAATTATGATTCTACTTCCCGGCTCAAACCAATTACAGTCACCGGCTAACGCCTCAAGTTGGTCTTTATGATCGACGTCATCTAGAACAACAAGTACCTTTCTACCACGCATCCTCTTTTGCATCATACTTTTTCCGCCAGAAATACTGCTTACTTCAATGTTTTGACCATTTAAAACATCTGAAAGTACTTGTTTTTGCAACTCCTTTAGACCCGCCGAAGAGGCGTTTGAAACTTCTCTTACGTTTTCAATAAAGCTTTTACCTTCGAACTGAATGGACATAATATCAAAAATAGCTCTTGCCAAAGTTGTCTTCCCCGCACCTCCCATCCCCCATATCCCTAGCATGCGAACATCACTAACACCAGGTTCTAAGGATGAAATTACTTCGTTTACACGGGTCTCCATGCCTATTAAATCTCCATCAATGCTCGAATTGATGAAACATAACTCTAGTGAAATCTCTTCAACGATTTTCTTGTATGAACTTAGCTTCATGCCTATATGTTAAAGAAAGATTCATTTAGCTTGTGATAATTTCCGAACATTTTTAAATCTATAATAGTGACATAAATCATATATGAAGTAAATGGTGATATAATTATATATGATATTCAGGTTCTAAGGAATGACGAAGATTGACGACAAATGACACAAACCATCCGCTCTTAGAGGTTGTTTGCTAAAAAAATACTAATATTGCATAGATATAATGAAGAAATTTACTTACCCATTAGCAATGCTTTTCAACTCAAACCCAGCCAAGTCAGATGCTTCTTTCAAAGCCTCTCTCCATTTTCTTGCAGCTTTTTCGTCTTTATGTTTTGCAAATGCAACTCCAACTGCCCCAGTTTGTTTGCGTACTTCAGTGGGCTCCACATCATAGAACACGGGGTAAGCAGTGTGCTCGTCCATCGTCTGGCATTCCATAATCTTAGCAAGCTCATCCAAACACCATGATGAAGATGCATAGTTTTTGGAAAAAACAATGATGTAAAATTTGGAGTCTTCAATGGATTTGAACAGATCATCGCGGATCCTTTTCCCTTTCTGGATGTTCTCATCGTCTCTGTAAGTGAAAATGCCTTTATCCATAAGAGCATGATAAAGATGATCGACAAAGTTTTTACGGGTGTCTTCACCCCTGAAGCTTAAAAAAACATCATACTTAAAGCTATTTTGAATGGATGAAGATGAAGTGGACACCATTGTTTTTGGTTCAGATGAGTTTGAAGACGATTTTTCTTCTTTTGGTGCAGCTGAGTTTGAAGAAGATGCCTTTGAATAAAAGTAGTAATGGATAAAGACCATTAGCATTAGTGTTAGCATTAGCATAATACCTAATGAAGTTATGGATGAAGGATCGGAGGAGAAACGTATGTTGCTGAAGGACATTTCTACAAACTGATTGCAAAGAAAAGTGAATAATACTTGATAATGTGAAGGTGATTGTGTTTGTGTTTGTGTTGTGTTTGTGGGGAAATAAAATGTAAATTAAGTGGAGAAATAAGAATTTGGTTGAAGCTGTTGAAAGAGTTTATGTGAACAAAGAAAGTCGTTCCAGATGCAATGATGTGTTTATGTTTGTTGATAAAGAAATAAGAGCCACACATATGGTCTTTTGGTCAATGAAAAAAAAAAGAAGATAAAGATTCACTGTTTGAACTTTCAAACCAAATGACCAATACACACACCAGGCTTTTGTATTAAAATTCCCACAAATTGTTCAATTAGTCCTCCTTTTTTTTTTTACTCTTTCCTTTTCTTCATTCCTCACCCCTTTTATTTAATTCAATTGAATAGTGTGATTAGCCCTTTTTGTTTGGTGTCACATGAAAAAAAACAACTGTCAATTTTACTCATACATACAGCTAATAACCAATGTTTTAAAAACCGGATTTTTTGACGAACCGGATTCACCGCGGCCGGTTGAACCGTCGGACCGGTCAAACCGGCCGGTTCAACCGTTTGACCAGTCAAAAAAAATTATAAAAAAAAAAAAATTCTTAAAAAAAAAAAAAAATTCTTAAAAGTTCAAAACCGGTCGAACCGGACCGGTCGAACCGGAAAAACCGGCCGGTTCTAAACAGTGAACGAGACTTATAAAAAACCGGGGTTTTTTAAACCGGCCGACCAGCCGGACACCGGTCGAACCGGCCGGTCCGGTCCGGTTTTTAAAACACTGCTAATAACAGCCCTTAGATTTTCCAAAATCATTATCTAATAAAATTAGTGAAAAAAGATTGATTAGCACAATGATAGCCTCGAGATCTGGAGTCGGCCCAACATCTTACAAGACTTAACACCTCGAGATCTGGAATCAGCCCTTTTTGTTTGGTGTCACATGGCAAAAGTTCTTCCAAATCACAACATCTTACAAGACTTAACACCTCGAGATCTGGAGTCGGCGCAAGACAAAGGTTTTTTAAATGGGAAAATTCCCTAAATGCCCCACAAGTACAATGGGGTTCACCCTAAATGCCCCAAAAAAAATATTTTTCCCCAAATACCCCATGGGATAGGGTCGCCCAAAAAACTTGGGCGGATCTCATAATATAGTGACATGTGTCCCTATATATGTCCTCACCAAAGTACTAACATGTACCACTTGCAGTATGTACTTCTTGGGCGACTGGGACCCACATATCTTGGGCGACTTTGAAAATTTTGTCTTTTTGTAAAAAAGTATAGTCTTATTTTATTATATAATAGTACAAAAGTCTTGGACGACTGGGTCCCACTATTCCTTATTCTTGGGCGACTTGTTAGGTAGAGGTACACTTTTATATTATTTTTTTATTGAAACTCGTGTCCAATACTTTATACACTTAAATACACTAAATACTCCTTTTATTTAAAATACAAAATACACTTTATAATAATAATTTTAATAAAAAATACCCAAAACAATTGAATTAAAAAACCAATCCGACAAACTCACACTTCTTCTTCTTCCCACTCACACAATCCCCAGAAATAATATTTCTTCTTCTTCTTCCTGAAACCCTAATCACATTTGAAACCCTAATCACTTTTCAAAACACGCAAACCCACACTTCTTCTTCTTCCCCATCCCACAACCCCTCGAATTTCTGAAACGCTAAACACATTTCGCCATACTTTACTTCTTCTTATTCTTCTTCTTCCCACTCACAGTATTTCGCCATTCCTGCACCATATTTTGACCCATTTTAAACTTAAGGGTAGGGCTATCAGAATATTTCGCCATCCCTGCTACATATTACAATGTCTGACGCAAAGGTAACAGTTAGATCTAGATTAGAATATATTACAACTATCAGAGGTATGTTGGATAGTAATAGAACTACCTTGTTTAGGACAACTATATTTGGGCCATGGTTAGACATCCCCCCCTTTTCTGCAAATACCCATTTGTTAAATCATTTTTATCAAAATCAGGTTAATGTGGTTGAAATTGATGATTGCCCTTCCCTTAGGTTTAAAATAGGTGATAATGTGGTTGATTTTGGTCGTGAAGAATTTTGTCTGATAACCGGTTTTGTTTTTGGGTCTGTTACGAAAGAAGAAACTATCGTAGGTTGTAATGTTCGAGGGCTAAGAAATAGTCCTTTCTATGATCGTATGTTTCCTCATTTCCAAAACCTTAGGACTAAGAAAGTAAAGGGTGATGAGCTCATGGCTCTGATGAAGCCTGGTCCAGCGTGGGATGCTTTATCGGATGCGGATGCTGTTAGGGTTTGTTTGTTGATCATTGCAACATGTGTATTCATGGGTCATGAAGGAAGGTTCTACATTCCGGACCACATGTTGACAATGATTGAGGATTTGTCTGTTTGGAATTCGTATCCATGGGGGGAGTATTTGTGGGTACATTTGTACAAAAGAACGGTAAATGTTGTAAAGAAGCATAATGACGGTGCAGCAAAGAAGCCGGTAAAAAAATCCCCTAAGAAAGATCAAACATACAATTTGTATGGATTTGTATATGCCCTCAAGGTAATAATTTATTCTACACTTACTTAACTAATGTAAGATTTATGCTTAATGTGTATACCCATAGATTTATTCTACAGTTACTTGACTAATGTAAGATTTATGCTTAATGTGTACCCATAGATTTATTCTACAGTTACTTGACTAATGCAAATAGTAGACTGCTGTCAGTGAGATATTAATAGCCTTCTTGAAACAAACACAGCAAGTACATTATAAATTCATCAGGTAGATGTTTATAGTAAACATGATGCTTTCCTAATATATAAATGACAATCAGAACAGGAACATATTTGATCATCACATTATGAACTTCCAAGTTCCAACAATCCTGTATTGATCATTTTCGGCTAATGTAAGATTTATTGCTGTAAGCAGTAGATTTACTTGACTAATGTATACCCATGTAAGTGCAAGTACATGAGCTTATTTATTAATCATCATATAAGTTAAAATGTTGTTTGTGTTTAACCTTTGTGGTCATTGCTTATTTTTGGGCGTAACTTTGTTCCTTTTTCCAGATATGGATTTTGGAAAGCTTCCCTAACAGCATGCAGAGGTGGAGCAAAGACCATACAAAGACCCCACGTGGTGTAGCCTGGTCGAAAA
Organism: Artemisia tridentata subsp. tridentata; assembly: GCA_021014915.2. Lineage (NCBI taxonomy): Eukaryota > Viridiplantae > Streptophyta > Magnoliopsida > Asterales > Asteraceae > Artemisia > Artemisia tridentata. The sequence continues at coordinate 511,880,032 of CP139508.1, read as the reverse complement.
TGAAATCCTTTGAAAAAAACACAACTCCATGCTATTTGACCCGGTGAGTAAACCCTTTATATGCATTGTTTGTTTTGATTGCGTTCATGTTATTATTTTGGACGGTTTGTTTTTCTTATAGGGTTTTAAACCAATAAGCAAGATGGTTCCAAGAATTGATGAGGTGGTCCTTCCATGGTACATTCGTAGCATGGATTATATCCGAGGACTACAGTTGCAAGTGACAGTTGCAACAAATATGTCGGTTGAGAGAATCGCTGTTGTAGAAGATGGTGGTGATGTTCATGTTGGGGATGTTGGCGTTGATGTTTGATGGGGTGTTTCGTGTGCAGTCGTTGTGGTTTAGCAGTGTTTATACCTATTCAAGTTTTAAATTTATATTTAGCCGACTTATCAATAACATACACACCTAACGAGCAGTGTACCCGGTCAGTATGAATATAATGGTAAGTAGAGTGTCGATCACTAAGAGTGGAACGTATTATCTAGTTATTCTAATCAGTATTTTAATATCCTATGTCAATTATACAACCTAATCTAACGCAAGGGGTTCAGCCTGAGAGACTGGCACGTTTTGGTTGTAATTAAATAATAAACTAAACTAATGAGCACGAATCAGCGATAAGCACACACGTACACAGATAGATACACGAGACAATAAGAAGACTTGTCCTGATAATTAAGTAGCTTGTCACTTGTTTTATTGCTAGTTTTATATGAAGTGTATAGTTCGATGCAACGCACCGAGGTTAAACCTTTCTCGTTGGCTCTAATCTTATCGGCGAGTAAACCCTTAATGATCACTTATGTCTAAAAGTTATTCCTAATTGATCAAGTTAGTTATAACCGTGGGAGCGATATGGTCTTCCGTAGTCACATAAACACAAGCCACTAATAGACACAGAGGTTATCAATGCACTAATAAAAGTCACCAAAGACATCAACATATAAACTTTAATTGATGGGAAAGCAATATTAAGGGGAGTGCGTGATTTTCCGTAGTCACACGACACAAGCCCATCAATCCTGATGAATTAAAGTGTACTAAAACAATAAAACAAAACTACTTAATGAATTAAACACATGCAGGACCTTCTTACAGCTCTTGTATCTTCGTTTGGGTGTGTCTTGTGCTGCTCCTTCGTCTGAATTCGGCTATGTGTTTTTCCTTCGTATGTATATTGTGTCAAATTCGTCTGGTCTTGGGGTATTTATAGTTTTTGTTCGAGGGGTAGATGTGGCGCATAGGATAAGTAGATGCGGTGCATCGACTTAACTTCGCGTGGGGTCCAAGATTATTATATTCAGGAATATTCGTACACCGCCTTGAGATGCGGCGTATCTTCATATCTGTATGCGGCGCATGTCTCTTGTATCTTGGATTGTAATCCGGTGAAATCTTGATAGTGATGCGCCGTATGTAAGAAGGGTAATGCGGCGCATCTGGAGCAGAATGAACTTGATCTTTTTTATTTTAGTAGACTCTTGACATTTCGCTTGTTTTGCTCCATAATTAGTCCAAAATCGCCAAGTTTCACCTAATACTTGTTTTTACATGAGAATTACAAAAGTAAACAATAAAGTATCAATTCTCATATATAATATAATAAAACAAGTCAAATACATAGGATAAATGATGATAATAAAATGTACTTATTTGAGTTCATCAAATATCCCCCCACTTGAACCTTACTTGTCCCCAAGTAAACCTTAGAATTAATCTTATGAAAATGTATCCTAAAAGATATTAGGATTTATTTTTATATTTAAGCACGTATTCGTTTTGTCATAATCACACAACCAAACACTTAACGAATTAGGAATGAAATAAATATTTTTTGATAAAAGCAAATCTAATCGTTTAACTGTCCAGTCGTGACGAATATCCTATCATAAGCTTGGCAAGTATACACATCTCCCCCACTAAAGCCAAGGAATAACAAGTCTAAAGCGGTAAAAAGGGTTTTGAGGCTTTATGGGTTAGATCATCCTTTTTAATCTCTATCGATCTCAAATTCCAGAAAAGGCGACAAAATCACAAATACATGATCGAATCCACGACCACGATACTTGCAATTGCTCAAATCCTTAACTCGAATAGGCTAAAGATGGGACTAAGTAATCTTCACCAATAATATTATATCAAAAAGGGCGACAAAATCATAAATACATAGCCGAATCCACGACTACGATACTTAAGATTGCTCAAATCCCTAATCTCAATAAATCAAAGGTTTGGATGAAGAATGATATAGGGTATGGATAATATTTGGGATACAAATTGGTGTAAAATATAAAAATAAATAAACGAAACAGATAAATTAAAATCCTAAGTGTGGTCAATCACTTTCCCAACCATCCCATGAACAAGACTCATATCATTGAATAACTCACGCTTTAACACTTGAAACACACGCTTTAGGTAGACACGAATTATACTCAACAAGATCTCAATCAAAGAATATCCTTAGTTGGCGTTCCCATAACGGCCAACTCCCATTCAATCCATAAATATATAATATACAACAAATAGTGGTGATATCTCCCACTTAATACAAAACTTTACATAAGTTGGTTAAAACAAACTTCCAACTTTTCCTTTTTTTTTTTTTTTTTGACATCAACATATATGTGTAAAATTTCACAACTTTTCTATCACTATTTTTCCGGATAATTTTTCATACTTTTCATACTTTCAGAAATAACTGTAATAGTGAAAGTAGTAAACACACGAAAAATAAACTCGAAGTTATACAATATTTACTTTCATACCAATTGCATTGTGCAATTTCCCGACCTAACCAAAGATAATGAATTACGCACGCGAACACAGGTAATGTAAGGAAACACACTTTGCCTAAAGCAATTAACCACGGATTTTAATCTACAGGGTAGGCTAAGGTGTAAGGGTGTAACGAAACGTTATAACAAAGGTGTGAGAAACGAAAGGAATGGCTCTAAGGGTTTTTCTAGGGGTATCTTACTCTAAAAGTGAGAGTAACAAAGGGTTTATACGGGGGTTAACTAACCAGTGTAGTTAGTTAATATCACATAACATATAAGGCTTTTTGGGTGTAATCCTAGAAATTTACCAATTTAGACAAGTCACTCCAATTATATAAATAATACTTATTATGGTGGTCTCGAATAGTATACAAGCCAAGTTCTAAAGTTTACAAGTCACCGGCACACTCATAGATTTGTGAGTTTTGATAAATTCACAATTTTTGAAAATAACGTCATGTGTGCAGCTATGTAACTTAGACTTTAAACAAAAAACATGCTTGAAAAAAATTTAAATTTTGATATATTAAGCGTGTTTTAAGCATTTTTTGAAAAAGTTTAGGACAAGTAAGTGTTCTAATTCTCCATCCCCCCACTTAAGTTAAAACAACGTCCTCGTTGTTTGTGTCAAAGGTTAAAAACTGGAAAATAAAAGAATTAGAACAGAAAAACTCCCCTGAGATTTGCTCGGTATGATCCTCTATTATTCGTTTGAGAGCAAAAATCGACTTTATTGTGGATGAGAACGTTTAAGCTCCATAAATGATGCATCCACAAAAAGTTGCAGGAATCTACAATACCCTTTAAACTTTACACACCTGAGTTAAGAAGGTTCAAACTTGCATAATACATTAGTAGTTAGTAAAAATAAAACTAAAAATTAAAATTGAAAATCATCAGGTCAGTCGATGCGCCGTATCTTATGGAAGAAGATACGCCGCATCGAGCCTGGAATAATTACGGTCAGAATAAAAAGATGCGTCGCATCCTTAACCAGGGATGCGCCGCATTAAATAATACTGACAGAAAGTTTTAAAAGTCAAAAATAAAAATGCAGAAAATAAAAAATAAGATATGACCAGTGCAGGTGATGCGTCGCATCTTATGATGGAGATGCGCCGCATCTTCTGCAGGTCTGACAGACTCGACACAAAACAGAATGTAAAAGAAATAAGCATGGGTTGCCTCCCACGAAGCGCTTGTTTTTGTTCGAGTCACGAGCCTGACTCCACCCTTATTTACTGTATAATAGGGTGTTGTTCCCCCCACTTGTTATCAAGTGCGGGTGATAATAGCAATAAACACGAAAATAGTGTAAATTTGCTAGTAAAGATGGAAGAAATAAATAAAGATCATACCTTGGCAATATATGTACATCTTTCCTATTCTTACCCGGTTTGGTTGATAAATTGGATGACTTGACCATCGCATCTGAAAGAGTAGTCTGTTGAGGAAAAATGAGTCTCCTTTCTTGTTGGTTAGTCTCTTCGGTAGTAAGGCGTCCCTTGACTTCCGCAAAAGATGAGAAAGGGTCTTTGGCAAGTAAAAGTTCGAGTTCCTCTATATCCTTCATAGGGTCGAAATCACCATCATCATCAATCATAGCAATGTTTAAGAGCTCATCCCCAAATTCTTCCTCGAGCTCCACCAAAAATGGGTTGATCACAGGTGCTTCATGTGCTTTAGTAGGTAGTGTAATATAGTCCACCTCATTATCCTTTTGTTTTACAACCTGTTTAGGAAAACTAGCAAGATTATTAGTAACGGGATTAATAATATTAAATAAATTTGTACCACTTTGTGTTGTAAGTGACTCCAATTCATCTTGTGAATCTCCATCTTCAACTAGTGGTCTTGCAATTTCATAATCGTCCCGAATTTCATCCTTAAATAAGTCATCCCAGATTTCTTCAAAATCCCTCGTTGGGTCAAAATCTGGTTGAGGTATGTCATCATAAACTATGGCGTCAAATGGTTCGAAATCGAAATTAGAATACTTTTCATCTTCATCCGTTGGGTTGTCTAATGGTGGTAATACGATTGCAAAATATTCTTCAACGTAAGGTTCCGTATACTCATCATCTTGTGCAATCTCCGGAGAAAAAGTACTATCAATAACAATTGCCGGAATTGGTTTCATATTAAATACATAGGACACTTCCTCATCATTATCATCCGATATAGTCCAAGTATGTCGAAACGGCAACCCATTTCTTTCATTCTTTGACTTAACCTTTTTCAGCAACAAGTATTCTTCCATAGTGATTTCTTTTGTCTCAATGACTTGTCCACCATTTCTTGCTCTTTTCCAGTTATACACCTGATTATTGCTCAAGGCTCTTTCCTCTTCAAACTTGATATATTCTTCCATTGTAATATCCGGATCGTCCATCTTCCTGAAATAAAACTTACTCGTGCAAAAGAAGAGTGAAACAATCAAAGTAAAATAAAAGCTGTTGATATCTGCTGACGATGCGCCGTATCCAAGAGAGTTGGATACGCCGTATCTTATCACGTTAAAATTTAATCAGACTTTTATTCAGAAAAGAGATACGCCGCTTATGAATTAGAATGCGCCGTATAAATTTTAAGTATCAATAAATCAATTATATTTATTAAAATTAAATGCGCCGTATTAACAGAAGCTAATGCGCCGTATTTTCGTTACGTTTTAAAATACAAGATTTTTGATTTAGAAGATGCGTCGTATCGATAAAGATCGATGCGGCGCTTTCGTTTAATAATTCGAAAAATCTATTTTTAATTTAAATAAGATACGCCGTATCTGTTAAAATAGATGCGCCGTATGGCGTTAACGTTTAGAAAAATTTTCTTATTAAAAATAGGATACGCCGTATCTTGGGGAAAGATGCGCCGTATCGAATTTATTAAACGCGTTGTATTTTATAAAAATTAAACGCAATACGCCGTATCTGAGGAATCAGATGCGCCGTATCGTTTGTATCAGCACTATACAACGATAGCAGAATGCAGAAAAAAAATACAAAAATAAAAATAAAAATAAAAGCAAATAAAAGCAAATAAAAATCACGTAAAATAAAAACACATAAAAATAACAAATATGCAAATAATACAATGATGCAATTAATCTAATACACAACACGGTTAGTGGTTAGAATTTAATAAAAAGAAAAACTAATTAAAATACTAATCAAATTAACAGATAATAACAATTCACTCCCCGGCAGCGGCGCCAAAAACTTGATGCGGTGTGTTTCCGTGTGCAGTCGTTGTGGTTTAGCAGTGTTTATACCTATTCAAGTTTTAAATTTATATTTAGCCGACTTATCAATAACACACACACCTAACGAGCAGTGTACCCGGTCAGTATGAATATAATGGTAAGTAGAGTGTCGATCACTAAGAGTGGAACGTATTATCTAGTTATTCTAATCAGTATTTTAATATCCTATGTCAATTATACAACCTAATCTAACGCAAGGGGTTCAGCCTGAGAGACTGGCACGTTTTGGTTGTAATTAAATAATAAACTAAACTAATGAGCACGAATCAGCGATAAGCACACACGTACACAGATAGATACACGAGACAATAAGAAGACTTGTCCTGATAATTAAGTAGCTTGTCACTTGTTTTATTGCTAGTTTTATATGAAGTGTATAGTTCGATGCAACGCACCGAGGTTAAACCTTTCTCGTTGGCTATAATCTTATCGGCGAGTAAACCCTTAATGATCACTTATGTCTAAAAGTTATTCCTAATTGATCAAGTTAGTTATAACCGTGGGAGCGATATGGTCTTCCGTAGTCACATAAACACAAGCCACTAATAGACACAGAGGTTATCAATGCACTAATAAAAGTCACCAAAGACATCAACATATAAACTTTAATTGATGGGAAAGCAATATTAAGGGGAGTGCGTGATTTTCCGTAGTCACACGACACAAGCCCATCAATCCTGATGAATTAAAGTGTACTAAAACAATAAAACAAAACTACTTAATGAATTAAACACATGCAGGACCTTCTTACAGCTCTTGTATCTTCGTTTGGGTGTGTCTTGTGCTGCTCCTTCGTCTGAATTCGGCTCTGTGTTTTTCCTTCGTATGTATATTGTGTCGAATTCGTCTGGTCTTGGGGTATTTATAGTTTCTGTTCGAGGGGTAGATGCGGCGCATAGGATAAGTAGATGCGGCGCATCGACTTAACTTCGCGTGGGGTCCAAGATTATTATATTCAGGAATATTCGTACACCGCCTTGAGATGCGGCGTATCTTCATATCTGTATGCGGCGCATGTCTCTTGTATCTTGGATTGTAATCCGGTGAAATCTTGATAGTGATGCGCCGTATGTAAGAAGGGTAATGCGGCGCATCTGGAGCAGAATGAACTTGATCTTTTTGATTTTAGTAGACTCTTGACATTTTGCTTGTTTTGCTCCATAATTAGTCCAAAATCGCCAAGTTTCACCTAATACTTGTTTTTACCTGAGAATTACAAAAGTAAACAATTAAGTATCAATTCTCATATATAATATAATAAAACAAGTCAAATACATAGGATAAATGATGATAATAAAATGTACTTATTTGAGTTCATCAATGTTAGTGAAGGAGCTGGAGTTGTTGGTGATGGTGGACAAGTAGTTGTGGTTGCTGATGTTGATGTTGGTGATGTTGATGTTGGTGATGATGGTGGACAAGGAGTTGTGGTTGGTGATGTTGATGTTGGTGATAATGGTGGACAAGGAGTTGTGGTTGCTGATGTTGATGTTGGTGATGATGGTGGACAAGGAGTTGGACTTGCTGGAGGAGCTACAGTTGGTGATGATAGTGTTAATGATGTTGATGTTGGTGGTGACGGTGGACAAGGAGCTACAGTTGGTGATGATATTGTTGATGATGTTGATGTTGGTGATCACGCTGCAGAAGGACCTCATGTTGGTGGAGAAGGAGCTGGAGTTGTTGGCGAAGGTAGAGAAGGAGCTGTACTTGGTGGTGATAAAAATGTCTCCGATGAGGCTGAAGTGTTGCCTACAGCTGAGATTGAAGCTGAGCTTAATTCTATTAAGTCAACAGTCGTAGGCATTGAAGAACGTGTTGGAGCCGACACACCTGTCTCAAACCTGTTAAGTGAGTTAGAGGTTGTTAAGAAAAGGATCGGGGTGCTTGAGGATGTGTTAGGAGTACGGAAGCAACAAAAGGTATGCCGACACACCTGTTTCAATTGCATTCTGTTTTGAATTCATTTTCTTTCTATAACCATAAACCAATTTGTATTACTGTTTCAATTGCAGAATATTTGCCCAGATTTGCATGCCGACACACCTGTGAAGGCCAGTGGTGTTGATCATGATGATCATAAGTTGTATTATACGGACACACAAGGGTTTCAAGGCCCCATGACACAACTTATCAAAGCCGCCTTCCACACCCCATCTGATCCTTGTACGGAGTTTATGCAACTGGACGATAACAGTAGGTTTGATTGTTCGTCCTTACCGAATTTGAATTCAGCATTCTCCGAATTTGTTGATGATGGGATTGATCTTTCACCTCATGATGTATGTATAAATAATACTGGTCTGTCTTATTTTTCTTTTTTAGTTTTATTGATACAGTTAAATATACTACCATTTTGCTTTTTTTTAGGATTTGATCGATATGGATGTCGATAATAAGGAGACTGAGGAGGTGGCGGGAAGCGGGATACAACAACATCTGGCTGGGGATAGCCCTCAAACAGAACAACAACCGTCTGGGGAAGGGAATGAAACACTTGATGAACCTGCTGCTGACGGGGGTAATGGAGGTGACGAGGGTGTTGAAGTTATTTGCATCGATGTGGAGGTCCCCACGGAAGATGTTCAGGTAATTTTTTTGTTAATTCAATATTATGGAAGGCTACAATACATGACCTACAAAACCCAATAAGTTGACAAAACAGAAACATAGACGGTTGATGCACATATGGCACAAGCTTATGTACATGAAGTTGAATGATTGTTCAGAAACATACATTAATAGATTCTTTAGAGCCATAACTTGACCCATCACATCCCACTACACATGTCTTACAAAGGCAACATACCGTTGAGCCTCTGAATAAATATATCAATTTCTTTGAGCCTCATCTCCATCTCCGCAGCCAGTATCTGCAACTCCATCACCTTTCTCTCATCTTTGTATTGAAGCTCCCTCAAAAACTGCGCAGTTTTTTGAGGCAACCTTTGCCCAACATATGTCTCCAACTCCGCAATAAGAATAGCCCTGTCACGATTTTTAGCATTCACCTTGCTACACGTTGCGGTTATCTCTCTAGCCAAGCTAATATACTCGATTCCTGATGTTTGGCAATAGAACTTTAGCATGTCTTCCCACTGGTACGAATTCGCCGCTGCCCGAAGCTCAGCCACCTTTACATTATTTGCCATTATTCCTTATTTATTTTATTTTTTTCTTTCAGATGTGAATAAAGAGGCCTCTCTGCACTCTTAAATAGCAATAATTCTTATAGAGTAGTCTACTTGAATGCACTCACATGCAAACAGTGCACATTTTGTTTTCATTCAGTTGTATGCAACCATCATTTATATTTGAAAATAATTAAGCATGAGTGACACAATATTCCTGACCCACAAAACTTTAATTTTTTTACTAAAAAGGCAATGTAGAAAAATCCAAAGACTTGTATATGGTATATCTTCATGTGTTGATGATAGCGTTACTTTTGTACAGGGACAATATATCTCCCCTCCTGACATCAACATTGTAAGAGAAAATGTAAGGACCATTTTCACAGGACTTAAAAGAAAGAGGAAAGCAAGCAAATTCCACAGCTCTCCTTATACGAATCCTCCAGACACTACTCCAAGAGTCTTGAGAAAGCGTTCATCCAGAATCACTCAAGAAAAGATATCCCCTCCCAAAGGTCCAGATTTTGACAATAGTTTGCAATTGCCACATTTGGAACCATTTGTAGAGGTATGTAAAACCTTAAGTATGTATTACCGTTACTTAGTTGCCTTGATGTCTTTCAACATAGTTACATTAGTTTATACGAGTTGGAACAACCATTAAGCAATTTTTTTTAAGAACCTGTCAAGAGCCTCGAAGGCGAAGAAACATAGCGTCACTGTCCCCCAATCTATTCAAAAGTTTGTTAATAGCAGCGATGAAACTAAGTTCATTTTTCCATGGGGCAATCAAGACACGGTTGCTGACCGCCGTTTTTGGATGTGTTTATTGGGCATGGGCAAGGAAAGTGGCGGATGGCTTAGGGATGAGGTACGTATAACTGAGTGGATACTTTTTTACGTTAAATATTAGTTTGTCTATCACTATTGTAGACTGCAACATAACACAAACTAATTCACATCTATAATTAAAACAGCACATAGACGTATGGGTTGACTTGCTGTGGGCATTCCGACCACCAGAAGCAGATTGGGCTATGGCCGGTTCATTTTTCAGCCCTTGTGTCATGGAGAATCGCATTAGAAGCTTTTGGTCAAATGGTCGCAAGTATCCAGTGCCTTGGTCGGATGTCGAGAAGGTATTTATATCTTATCTTTACATTATGCATAATATTTTTTACCCCTTGCGTGATGGCCAATAAACTGTTGTAGGTGCTATTTCCACTTAACGAGCCGGATAAGCATTGGGCGACAGCAGAGCTTCATATACGTACAGGTGTTGTAACTGTTGATACAAAAGTTGGGCGTTCCTTGATTCCGTACCAATCAGATCTTAATGCTTGAGACCTGCGCACTAAGAAAATAAAAAGACACCGTTAGGCTTATCGTGGGATTGTCTCCCACGATTATCCTCCGGTTTGAGAGTAAGTAATCGGTTTTAGGGTTTGTAGAAGAGTTAGGGTTTTGTAAGTCGTACCTTTGTGAGGGCTGAGGTGCCCTCTATATATGGACACGAAATCCTTATTGGTTTCGTGTTCCCCAATCTTCGGTCTATCCCGCATAGGGCGGTTAGTCGATATATATCCCATAAATAGAAGATATATTATCGCAACCATAAATAACATTGGGTTTGGGCCATCGTAAGCCCAAACCGTTATCGCAATAGCCCATATCGTGATGGGCTAGAGTCCATTCGTGATGGACTTAAGTATGGGTCGGGTTCGTGACCCGAATACGGACTATACGTCATCATGTCCCCCCAGTCTAGTGTGCGCAATGCGAAATTACGGATGCTAGACTAACTAAAAAATATTCCTTGATGCGTAGCGGGGAAGTTTCAAGTATTTCCCGCCAAAATTAGCAAGTTAACCTAGTCCAAGTATCTTTTTCGAAAATCGTGAGGGTGGGTAAAAAAGTGCTTTACCTTTTGGGTTCCCAACCATCCGATTGGAGCAAGTGGGGTACACATGTCGTGCATCCATGAATATGTGTACCCTATAAAAACTGTAGCCGTCATTTGACTGTGGTTACCACAGTAAAAAGAAATCATCATTTTTCGCCATTGTTAAACCTTCAAAAAAGCGATCAACAAATCAACAAAAGCGAAGATAATAGCGCGTGCGCTGATAATAGGTATCATGGTTCTTCAATTATCTGATATTAGTTCTGATATATCTGAGGATGAACTTCGTCAGTTCACCTCAGACTATTATATCCCTCTCGCATTGCATCCGGTAGTTCCGGCCGCGAATGCGTCAATAGCGAATTTCCCGCAAGGGAAGGTGGGGGTTTATACGCGCTTCTTCGAATTTGCGAACCAGTGTGTTCCCATTTACCTGTTTTTGTGCAATATCTTAAACCATTATCGCTTGCATATCTCTCAACTGCACTGTGATGCGTGGGTTTTGCAACCTTACAACAGGTTTTACCTCTCGAGGGATCTCAAGAGGCTTACAACCCCACCAGGCAGTGTACCTGACCGATGTAGTATAGTGTAGTGGTAAGTACGGGGGATTGATCGTTCTCCACAGGGAATAGTGTTCGTTAGGTGTGAAAGGCTACTCTAATTAGGTCTAAGGGTTGAGGAAGATTCTTTTTATGTTTTTATAATTTTATGAAAGCAAGTAAAATCTCGGGTTTTGAAGGAGTGGGCGGAATTAGTTGCTAGTCAACTAACCCAAATTACTACAAATGCAAATAAAATAAAATAACAAAAATGAAAAGTGGTGAGAAACTTATGTGTAGAGAAATGTGTTTACTTAGATTTCCTTACTCCCTAACTATCTTTTACCGGTTAATTAGTGTGTATTAGTCGCGTGGATGACGGGTGTATTCCTTAATACCATTCGTGGGGTGGCGTACTTACTTCCCCAAACTCTACAAGCTCCTACTTCACTCCTATGTCGAGCCGGCTAGGAAGCTCCTAACATGGGATCACTAGAATTCGCTTGTGCATTAAATACAACCATAAAAACCTTTAGTACGCGTTTGGTTCATGTTTCTTAAGACGTTCAAGCAAGTTACCGAATAGGAAGTTAGCCAGTTTTCTTAAGCCTAACATAGATAAACAATCATCCAATACAACTAATAACACACTAACAACCAATAATCAATAGCTAGGTTTCATTAGATCTAAGCAAACACAAGATAAAATTAGCCTAACATGTTAAACAAAAGACAAGCATAAGATAGAATCAAACAACACATAGACATATTGAATGATTAATTGATAACTTATCTTTCAATGAAACATGGAAGATCTCAAGGCAAGAAGCCCTGAAAAAGTAGCTAAAATCGTCTTAGGGTTTTATCCCAAAATTCCACACACTAAGCTCTCCCCTAATGACAAAAAATTAGAAAACTATATATAGACTTTGACATCTGACGGCGTCACCTTATGCATTGTGACGCCGTCACCTCGCCGCTTTTAGGGTTCCCGGATGACCATCTTGACGCCGTCCCTCTTTAGCTCTTCAAAAATCCATTCTGGCTTATCAAAGCTTGACGCCGTCGGATCAAGAACGTGACGCCGTCCCCTTATGATTTAAGCCGTGACGCCCTTGATTTAGTTAAAGCGTGACGCCGTCAGAATTCTCATGCAAACTCACTGGCCCGTCATGAGTAAATTTCACATCCAACTTTTCTTGCCAAGGCATGACGCCGTCCCATGTTAATTGTGACGCCGTCAAGAGTAACTTTTAGCCGATTCTTGAGACTTTGCCGTTTTCTTCACTTTAATGCTCCAAAAACGTCCAAAATGCCTCCTTTTCCAGATTTCTCCTCAAAAGTACCTAAAATGACAAAAGGAACGATTTAGGGCAATATTTGATCAAATAAATACGATTTCGGGCTTAAATGACCCCTTAAAAGCGGTACACTTTTCGCCTCATCAAATACCCTTACACTTGAGATTTGCTTGTCCTCAAGCAAATGCGCTTTTATTCTAATCAAAATATAAGTTAGGGGTCATTTAATGCAAACATAAAAGTAATTACAACAAATAATCGTTCCACTTCAATCATAATAAGCACGGAGATTATATACTAGCACCTCACAAGTAGTGTTTAGATACTCACATCTCTCAAGTGTCATCAAAATAAATCTCATAAATGAAAACGGAAAATATCTCTCACTACCTGTCATAGCAAATAGATTACCATAGGCTTGGGAAAGGATCGAAAACCTCCTCCACTAGGCGTAAGCACCTAAGATAAACTATCAAAGAGGGCTTTTAAATGGGTTATAACGTTAGGTGTAGGGAAAAGGAAAACACGGTTTTGTTGGATACGGGATATTTTACTGGTGGCGAGTTAAAGATCTTGATCAATTACATGTACTATACAATGTTGCTAAGCCAAGACTAGACTCGATCTTAAGCTAGAAACAAAATAACATAAACATAAAATAAACATAAAATAAAACGGGATGGTAGTCCGTATGTTTTTTCTATTTTTCTTTTTCTCATTTTTTTGTATTTTTCTTGATTTTTTTTTTTTTTTTTTTTTTTTTTTTTTTTTTTTTTTTTTTTTTTGCATACACTTTTACCCTACCATCCAAAATAATACATCATAGGGGCGTTGTATCCCCTTACACTTGAACTTTTACATAACTTTACAAATACTAATCTAATGACTCGAATTAAGATAATTGAAAAACTTGGAGTACTTTTAAAACATTTAGCACATATGGGGGTAATAAATGATGTTCTTCCCCATTACTCCATTACACTAGTACTTTACCCATGAGTCCCAATCGTCCCAAAACAATATGTACAAGGATATGACTCGACTTAGCAACCATGTAATCAACTAGATAATTAACTTGGGTTTAAACAAATGTTGTAACAATAATGCACTAAAAATGAGTGCATACAAGGTAGGCTAAGGCGATTTGGGTGTACATTTAAGTGGGGTGTAACAAATTCTTCCTTTAAGTAAAATGCTTAAAGGTCGAAACGAAAAGATAGGCTCTGAGGGGTGTACTAGGGGTATCGTGTACTAAAAATGAGTACAACGCAAAGGGTGTGGGAGAATTACTTGACCAATGTAGCCAACGTAATTATAACAAAAACACAGGTGTAAAACAATGGGTTTATCCTAATGCCTCTTATCATGTAGTAAATCTAACTACACGAATGTAGTCTCACTTGTGGCCTTGGAATGGTCCTAACGCAAGTTCTAGAATCTAAGTGCTACCGGTACACACATCATAGCATAAATGCTTTTCCTACCAATTCTAGGGGCGAACCTCACATATTTGGGGGTGGAAAATTTTTTAGTGGTACGGCTTTTGTGCTAGTCATATAACTCCTATCCGTGAGACGCTCATTAAGATAAAAGTTTCACTCCTATATGTTGTAAAAAATTTTAAATTTGGCACTAAAATTACCTTAACAAGTATTTCTCTCAGTTTTATTACACATCTACCATCAAACAAACAAAAATCAAGCGCAATTGTATTCTCTAAAATCGTACTTTTACCCTCCCCTTACACTTAAGATGAACATTGTCCCCAATGTTCAAATAACAAGATGTAAAAGAATAAAGTAAAAGAATGAAATCAAATACTCCCCTGATTCGCTCGTTGGATAATGAAATTACACGGTTAAATCTTCCTCCAAAGAGAATGTTGAAGCTCCATGACTAATGCATCGCCATAAGCTTGATTCAAAACATTTCCTTGTCCAAAATAACCTGTTGAACCTGAGAAAACAAACACGAAAACTTGCATAACATCGGCGGGATAAAATCTATATATAAGGATATAATGCTTGTGGAATGATAACTTTGCAGATTCCTGGAGATTATAAGTTGGAGATTTTAATAAAAACTTTTTATGAAAACAAAATTTTCAAAAATTTCTGGAAATTAAATCTGACGCCGTCAGGTTATAACCCCTGACGCCGTCATAAATGACCTGACAAAAATTTTCGTTTTAAGTTTCCGGAAAATTTCTGGAAAAACCTTTAACTTACTTCCTGGAAATCCTGCAAAACATCATTATGACTCGATACAAGCATTTGACTCAAACAAATACGAATATGTATGCTAACTTATTATTATTATGATTCATGTTAATTTGTGTTCTAATAAACCGATTTAGATTTCCCTTACACTTATCTTTTGCAAAATACCTTTATATGTAGTTAAGACGAAGTTAAAAACAACATAAAGCATTTTCACAAAGTACTTTTGAACATGAATCAATACTAATAAAAATTAAACACACATACGGAAACAAATAAAAACAAACAAACAAATAAATAAACACACAAAGCAAATAAAACATGGGCTGCCTCCCAAGAGCGCTTGTTTTTGTTCGAGTCACGAGCCTGACTCTACCCTTATTTAATGGATAAAGGAGAGGTTTTCCCTACACTTAGGATTAAGTGCGGGTGATAGTAGCGATACACACCAGCTCGGTAGGAGTATGCCACGTGAGGAAAGAGTGGTGGATGAATTATATACTCAAAGGGGTGTGCTCCTTTCATCATAACCTTGCCTAGTTCACTTTGGTCAATGGGTGATTTTGAGTTTCCTCCTAAAAAGGGATCATCTTCTATCAACTTCGAGAGATTCCTAGTTGGGAATCCATCTTGACCTAATAAACCCGGTTTAAACCCATAATGTTTCTTGTGATCAATCATGAATGGGTGATGTAAGTATGTAAGGTCATGTTTCACTCCTATATTGGCTTCCTCTCTACAAGGCTTAGAGTCTACTACCTTAAGACTACCCGGACTATATGGTTTGATGGGTGGATCGGGACCTAATTCAATTCCTAAGTTCACATCTAAGGATGGAAGATTAGGTAACGGTTTTGGTTTAGGCTCCGGTTCATCAAAACTAGGAACTTCCATAGAACTAAAAGAAAGGTTATGACTACAAGTATTCAAACCTATTTCTTCTAGTTGTGTTTGGTCCAAGGGCTCTACCTCTATTGGGGTTCCTATAGTCTCTTCAACTTCTTCCGGGTAAGTCACGGGCGGTGTGTGTGCCTCAAATGATGGTAGGACTTGTGGGGTACTTGGTGGGCTTATGTTACTTACCTCATCATTCCTTACGTCAAGCTCACCTATATCCTCATCATGCGTTTTAGTAGGATCTAACCCTAACATTTTCCCAAGTATCTCAAGTGCTTCTCTAGGCATTTCAACTTCTATGTCCAAATCATACGGATCATCCTCAATATTCTGACTGCTATATTCAAACTGCCTAAAAGATTCATCATGTGTTTCTTGAGATTCGACGTCATCAATCACAAAACCTAGGTCTTTTTGATCAATGTGATCATGTTCGGCTAAATCCTCCGTCATATCAAGGTCACCTATGTGTTTGTTTTGTAATATGGCATTACATGACATCCACTTAGGTATCTCAACACTAACATATTCATCCCCAAACAAACTTGTTTCATGATCCTTGAAATTTGTGGTCAATTGACTTGTACTAACGTTTGTTGGGTTGTCTACTATATAATAATATTGGGCACACTCTTCAATAGCTTCCCATGCTTTCTCAGCACTTAATTCTCTAATATCCCTGCCGGCAATATGGTAAATGTACCTTTGGGCATGTCGGTCGACATGATTGTAAAAGATTTGAGTTAGGGACCAAAAATCGAAGTCATGATGAGGGACTTTTTGGAGTAAATATTTAAAACGAGTCCATGCATCATAGAGAGGTTCATCTTTATGTTGTTTAAACATCAAGATGTCATATAGAGTGGGTGAATTACGTGGTTGGTGGTATGGTGGATTCGCGTTCTCCATAATGGTGAACGGAAGAGTCAATGGAAATTACGAACAAACAAACAAAGAAATAAGATAGACTAAAGAAAACCTAGAAAAATAAAATAAAAATCTCACTAGAAAGGAATCTAGTGAGTAGACCTATAAAATAAAAATTCAACCTAAACAATAACTATTCCCCGGCAGCGGCGCCAAAAACTTGATGCGTGGGTTTTGCAACCTTACAACAGGTTTTACCTCTCGAGGGATCTCAAGAGGCTTACAACCCCACCAGGCAGTGTACCTGACCGATGTAGTATAGTGTAGTGGTAAGTACGGGGGATTGATCGTTCTCCACAGGGAATAGTGTTCGTTAGGTGTGAAAGGCTACTCTAATTAGGTCTAAGGGTTGAGGAAGATTCTTTTTATGTTTTTATAATTTTATGAAAGCAAGTAAAATCTCGGGTTTTGAAGGAGTGGGCGGAATTAGTTGCTAGTCAACTAACCCAAATTACTACAAATGCAAATAAAATAAAATAACAAAAATGAAAAGTGGTGAGAAACTTATGTGTAGAGAAATGTGTTTACTTAGATTTCCTTACTCCCTAACTATCTTTTACCGGTTAATTAGTGTGTATTAGTCGCGTGGATGACGGGTGTATTCCTTAATACCATTCGTGGGGTGGCGTACTTACTTCCCCAAACTCTACAAGCTCCTACTTCACTCCTATGTCGAGCCGGCTAGGAAGCTCCTAACATGGGATCACTAGAATTCGCTTGTGCATTAAATACAACCATAAAAACCTTTAGTACGCGTTTGGTTCATGTTTCTTAAGACGTTCAAGCAAGTTACCGAATAGGAAGTTAGCCAGTTTTCTTAAGCCTAACATAGATAAACAATCATCCAATACAACTAATAACACACTAACAACCAATAATCAATAGCTAGGTTTCATTAGATCTAAGCAAACACAAGATAAAATTAGCCTAACATGTTAAACAAAAGACAAGCATAAGATAGAATCAAACAACACATAGACATATTGAATGATTAATTGATAACTTATCTTTCAATGAAACATGGAAGATCTCAAGGCAAGAAGCCCTGAAAAAGTAGCTAAAATCGTCTTAGGGTTTTATCCCAAAATTCCACACACTAAGCTCTCCCCTAATGACAAAAAATTAGAAAACTATATATAGACTTTGACATCTGACGGCGTCACCTTATGCATTGTGACGCCGTCACCTCGCCGCTTTTAGGGTTCCCGGATGACCATCTTGACGCCGTCCCTCTTTAGCTCTTCAAAAATCCATTCTGGCTTATCAAAGCTTGACGCCGTCGGATCAAGAACGTGACGCCGTCCCCTTATGATTTAAGCCGTGACGCCCTTGATTTAGTTAAAGCGTGACGCCGTCAGAATTCTCATGCAAACTCACTGGCCCGTCATGAGTAAATTTCACATCCAACTTTTCTTGCCAAGGCATGACGCCGTCCCATGTTAATTGTGACGCCGTCAAGAGTAACTTTTAGCCGATTCTTGAGACTTTGCCGTTTTCTTCACTTTAATGCTCCAAAAACGTCCAAAATGCCTCCTTTTCCAGATTTCTCCTCAAAAGTACCTAAAATGACAAAAGGAACGATTTAGGGCAATATTTGATCAAATAAATACGATTTCGGGCTTAAATGACCCCTTAAAAGCGGTACACTTTTCGCCTCATCAACTGCACTGTATAGGTGCGGCGAAAGTTACCAATTTTGAGGTAAATTGTCGCCTGTTGGCGATTGAACCCACAGTCCATCTATTCCGCGCGTTTTACCACACGTCGTGGTCAAACGGGTGGGTCTCTTTTGCTAAGCGCGCGGGATCTCGGCAGTGTTAGAGATGAGCGCCCAGACCCCGGATTGTATAATGTGGCGGATGCGGATACGATAAACACCAATCGCATACCTATTGAACCGTATCCAGAAGAGTTTCTGGTGCACATGGGCATCAGTCGCAACTACTTTGGTAGTCCGGAAGAGGTGCCAACATTTTTGGATGAAAATAGCCGGGGTGGGTGCTTGTCTCTTCCTTCCTCTTCACTTAGTAGTTGTAAGCATTCTTCCCTTTGTAGTTTTTCTAACACATTTGCTATTTGTTTGTTGCTTTGTTGCGCAGAGATGGACTTGTTTGATGTTGTTCGCTTGGCGAAGCCCACAAAGGTGATCGTAGGGGTGCGCCCATTGAGAGATGGGGAGCAGCCATTGCTTCAGGCTACTGCAGGGCGCACAATGGTGATTGCGCAGGAGGAGACAGAGGAGATGGGGGAGGTCCCCGCAGGTGTCACTATGGCAACTCCTCTGCGTAGCTTTCCCTCTGCTGGGTCACAGATCCCTGTTGAGTTGTTGCATGTAGACTCGTCGGAGAGTGCTATGGACGAGTCTGGAGAGGAAGGCTTGGTGCGGAAACGCAAGAGGTCGTCTGGTGATGATGGCGCGGGGACATCAAGTAAGCGCCCTGCTCTTTTTGTCGAGCGACCAACCGAAGAGGATGCGTCATCGCATAAAACTCCTCCCCCCACGTAAGCATTTGTGTCTTTAGATCTTCAGTCCTTTAATTCGCTATTAGTATTATAGAGTAACTTTGTTATTTGCGTGTAGGGCTGAGACTGCTATTGATGATGATGCGCATGTGGAGAGTTCGCCCCCCAAGACTGATGTTGGTGAGTTTGGGCCTGAGAGTCCAGTGGATGAGGAAAAATCTGCTGGAGATGCGCCAATAAATAGCCTTCTTGAGGAGTTGGCGTTGGCTGCTGCGCACCAGGCTTCATTGGTTGCGCGACTACAGGCTGAGTATGCTGGTGAGAGCAGCCTGGTTGCCCAGAGGGATAAGGAAATTGATCTTCTAAGAGCGCAGTTGGCTGATGCGCAGGCTGAATTGAGAACATCTGCTATGTATGACCAGAAGGTTGCTAATGAGAAGATGTTGCTCATGGCTGATCTGGCCAAAGAGCGCACTGGAGCAAAAGAGTACAAGGCCTCCTGCCTTTGGGCCATGAGATATATGGAGCTGAACAAGGGGAAGCTCATGTCTGATTTGGATGAATTCCGCAAGGCTGTGGAGAGCTTGCTAGAGAATCAGGAGAGCAAACTGCGCAAACTCAGCATTGAGTATGATGAGGAGTTGTATCCTCATTTGGTATCAACCATAGCTGAGCGCAGGTGGCTTGTCAGCCATGGCTTGCGTCTTGCTGCTATGACCACGCTGGAGTCTCGAGAGGTTAAGGAGTCCTTTGGGAATGTGGTTCAATGTGCCCTAGCGCGTGGTAAGGCGGAAGCAGTAGAGGAACTGTGCGCGGCCAAGGTTTTGGCGATGCCTCCCTCCGAAGTGCCTGGTTATAATGAGAATGCTTATGGTGAGCTTGTTTCTGCTATGGAGAGGTTAAAACTTTTTGAGCTTCCTCATATTGCGCAGCTGGAGCGTGACCAGGATTACCCCATAAGCGTGATTATGCAGGGTTTGACTTTGGCTAGGCACTCAACCGAAGACGCTGAGGAACAGGTTGACTACTTTCTGAAGCCAGATGTGTCGCAGCTACATGTGCCTATTTTTGCTCGCCCTCGTGACATCCTCAACCCTTTTGCTCTTGAGAAAGAAATTCCATTGAAGACATCCTTGGAAGCTCATGAGATGAGACTTGCCAAGAAGAGGGGTCAGAAGGGGAAGGCTATCATGTGTGGTCTTGGCGCAGCCCACATTCCTAGATCTGATGGGGTGCCTGTTAGCGTACCAACAGTAGCGCCCAAGGATGCTGAGTTGTTGCAGATGCTTACAGATGCTGGTCGTATGGCGCACCAGGCAGGTAGCTCAGGGCTCAGGCGTACTCGTAGCATGTCTTGGTAGTTTTGGTGTAGTGGTATTTTGTTATATGTCCACTTTTTTCTTGTACATATGCTTGTTGGATGTGTACTTTTGATGAACTTGTTATAATGAAGCGTTGATTATGAAAAATACCATTGTATGCATATTATATCAAATTTGGCTATGGTTATAACGTTTGTACTTAGTTATTTTATCTTTGCGTAAAAGATGTCTAAGAGTCAAATCGCTTGTATAAACACATTTGAAGAAGGTTACAAGGATTCATAATCACTTATACTTATCTTGTATGAAATTTATGACATAGTCGTGTATGACATGGTTGTATATAACATAATTGTGTATGAAATTTACAAGTTGCTGTGTACCCATCGTGGGGTGCACAAGTGTATGGATTGCAGCGTGCTACTAAGACCATACTAAGGGGTTAGTTGTCTTAACTCCTAATTTGTTAAACGCGCACAGTGTGCATTGATGTGTATCCGTCGTGGGGTACGCATGGAACTTACTCCAACGTCTTGAGAATAAGGTGTTTAACAAGGATGCGTGATCCGGTGTTGATGGGTTTGCAACCCTCTTACTCAACGAGTCATTTATTAGGTTTACTCATCCTTTTACCATCGTGGGTTTTTAATTAGTGCATGCACGCCATGTAGGCAAAAGATAATATAACAAACAATATTGAGACATAAATTATATGTAAGCAATAAAGTAAAGTGTGTCACGGAGTTAGCTAGAAACCGCAACATTTTATTAATACTTGCAAGTTTTTGTAAAAAGATAAAAACATTTGTCTAAATGAAACAAAAAATGTAAATACACGGATATTTATTTGGCACTTACTAAAGTGCGTAGGTGTCCATGCATTGGGTCGTAACCTTTCCTAAAGATAGCATATCTTGAGATTGCAGATATTCCATGTGCGTTGTAGCTCACGGCCTTCCATGTCACGCAGCTTGTACGCGCCTTGTCCTAGTGCTTCAATGACCTCATAGGGTCCTTCCCACTTTGGTCCAAGTTTACCTGTGTCTTCTGCGTGGCTTACATCATTAGCGCGGTACACAAAGTCGCCAGGTCTGAATGAGGTGCTTCGAACTTTGGCATCGTAGTATCCCTTCATCTTTGACTTGGTTTTTGCCTCTCGTATGGCTGCGCGCTCGCGCCTTTCCTCCAGCAGGTCCAAATCTATCCGTCGTTCGTCGTCATTGGTCGCGACATTAACTTCCGCGGTGCGGATAGTTGGCATCCCAATTTCAGCTGGTATAACAGCTTCTGTCCCGTAGACAAGGGAAAAAGGAGTGTCTCCATTGCTAACTTTGATCGTCGTGCGATGCGCCCATAAGACATGCGATAATTCGTCCACCCATCTTCCTTTGTGTTTGTCCAGGCGCGCTTTAATTCCTTCGCCTAGACTACGATTTGCGCGCTCAACTAAACCATTGGTTTGTGGGTGTTTAACTGATGCGAAGTGTTGTGTGATATTTAACTCCGCGCACCAGTCTTTGAACGGGTTATCACGGAATTGTTTTCCGTTGTCCGAAACGATTTCCCCAGGTAATCCAAAGCGGCATACAATATTTTCCCAAACAAATCGTTTTACTTGGTTACCTGTGATTGTCGCAACTGCTTTTGCCTCAATCCACTTAGTAAAGTAATCTATTGCCACAATAAGGAATTTCAGTCCTCCTGCTGCGACAGGGAAGGGACCCGCAATGTCAATGCCCCATTTATAGAATGGCCATGGAGAAGTAATAGGCGTTAGCTCTTGTTGTGGTCTGCGCGGGATGGGTCTATGAACTTGGCAGTCGTTGCATTTCCTTATCACATCGCGCGCATCCCGGTGCATAGTAGGCCAGTAGTATCCTGAGCGCAATGCGCGTGCTACGACGGACCGTGGTCCTGAATGCATACTGCATGAACCAGCGTGGATCTCTCGGAGTACGTAATCTGCCTGAAGAGGTCCAACGCACCGAAGCCATGGTTGTAGGAATGAGCGCCGATATAGGATACCATCTCTAAGTTCGAACCTCTGCGCCGTGCGCCGTATCCGTCGAGCGTCTTTTTGCTCCTCGGGCAATTTGCCCTTGTTTATAAAATCGATGATAGGGGTCATCCATGTAGGATCCTGTTCTTCTATCACCGTAGATATCTCCATCTCCGAGATGGACTTGTTCTTTAGAATCTCCACCAATACTTGTTTTGACAGGTGCGCAAAGCTTGTAGATGCAATCTTGCTCAGTGCATCTGCTTTTTTGTTTTCCCCTCTAGGAACTTGTTTGATGGTAAACCTATCAAAACTTTGGATTAGTGACTTTGTCTTTTCAAGGTATTGGACCATGTTGTCCTCTTTAGCCACATATTCTCCCAACACATGGTTGGCTACTAATCGAGAATCCACGTTTGCTTCTAGGTTGCGTACACCCATTCGAGTTGCAATGCGTAATCCAGCGATTAGGGCCTCATATTCTGCCTCGTTGTTCGTGGCTGTGAATTCAAAACGCAGTGCGTAAGTGAACTCCATTCCTTCTGGATTAGTAAGTATAAGGCCAGCGCCCGACCCATCCACGCATGAAGATCCATCCGTGAATAAGATCCATGGCTCTTGTAGTTCTACCTTGTTTGGTGGAGGTGTGGCATCGGTGTCTGGCTTTTCGATGATGAAATCTGCTAGTATTTGCCCCTTGACCGCAGTGCGTGGCCTATAGGAAATGTTATATTCGCCTAGCAGCACACTCCATGTTTGTAATCGCCCCGATGCGTCAGGTTTAGAGATAACTTGTTTGATTGGTTGGTCTGTGATTACCGCTATTGGATCCGCTTGAAAGTATCTGCGCAATCTTTTGGCGGCGAACACTAATGCTAAGACCAACTTTTCCATTGGGCTGTAGTTAATCTCTGTCTTCTTGAGCGCTTTGCTTACGAAGTATACTGGTGTTTGTACAGAGTTCCTCTCTGTCAGTAGTACTGCGCTGACTGCTCCATGAGTCGCAGATAAGTAAACGATTAATTCCTCCCCTAGTCGGGGTGCGACAAGCTTAGGAAGCGCTGCTATATGTTGCTTAAGTTATGTGAAAGCCTCTTCCGCTTCCGCAGTTCAACGAAAGTCTCCCTTTTTTGTACACTTCTTGAGTGTTTTAAAAAGAGGGAGTGACTTATCCGCTAATTTGGACAGGAACCTGTTCAAACCGGCTAGTTTCCCATTTAGAGACTAAACTTCTTTCAGCGTGCATGGTGAAGGAAGTTGGATGACAGCTTCTGTTTTTTCTGGGCATGGCTTAATGCCATCTGGTTCTATCAGATATCCCAAGAACATGCCTTCTGTAGCACCAAAAGTGCACTTCTTGGGATTTAGCTTCATGTTGATCGCCCGTAGCGTTCTAAATGTTTCTTCTATATCGCGCACCACTTCGTCTTCAGTATGGCTTTTTATGACAAGATCATCCACATAAACTTCTAAGTTGTGGCCCACTTGCTTTTCAAATGCGTTATCTACCAATCGCTGGTAGGTGGCGCCCGCATTCTTCAGGCCAAAAGGCATCTTTGTGTAACAGTAGACCCCTTGGCTTGTGTGGAAAGCTGTTTTTTCCTCGTCTTCCTTGTTCATTTGGATTTGGTGGTATCCCTTGTATGCGTCTAAGAAACATTTAAATGGATATCCACACAGAGATTCTACCTTCCAGTCTATCTCTGGCAGCGGATAGCAGTCCTGTGGACATGCTTTGTTGAGATCAGTGAAATCCACACACATCCACCAACTGCCATCACCCTTCTTGACCATGACTGGATTAGAGAGCCAGTCATGGTAATAGACTTCACGCATGATGCCTGCATCCACAAGTTTGTGTACTTCCTCCAGAATGGCTTTTGCGCGCTCTGGAGCTTGGCCGCGCTTTTTCTGCCGCACTGGGGAATATCCTTGTCGGATTTTTAGCTTGTGTTCTGCGATCGAGCGTGGCACACCAGTCATGTGCTTTGGTTCCCAGGCAAAGATATCCAGATTCCTCTGTAAGAGTGCGCACACGGCCGCTCTGCCTTTGTCAGACAGCGATCCTCCGATTGATATTTCTTGCTCTGGGTAATCAGGGTGAATTGCGACCTTCAAATTTGGAACTTTAGCTGCGCTCTGTTCTGGGACGTGCGTTGTCTCACATGTAATCGTGTTACATTCTTCTGGTGGCGCAGCGTTGTTGTAAATGGTGACGATGCCGCCTTCTACTGGGAATTTGAGCATCCCATGCGCTGTGGATGGTACCGCGCGCAACGCCGAGATTCCTGACCTTCCAATAATGCCATTGTATGGCGAAGGAGATTTGATCACCATAAAGTTCATCCAGGCTGTCGTGGAGTGTTCCTTATTACCGACAGCGACTAGTAGGCGCAGTTGCCCTATAGGCCATATCTTTTCTCCTGTAAACCCAGTAAGCGCAGTCGTGGCTGGACTTAACTGTCTTTGTATTTCAGGACGCAATCTCTTGAAGCAATGTTCATACATTATATCCGCTGATGCGCCCCCATCGAAATACATGCGGTGGATGTCGTGACCCCCCGCATTTATTTCAATGGTAAGTGGTTCTGCCACTGCGTTGTCCGCAGTCAAGGTGGGGAAGGAAATTTCACTTCCATGAGAGAATTTCTGGCTCACCTTTTGCCTAGTCTTTCGCTGCCATGATTGTATCATGTAGATAGTATCAGCTTTTTCCTTAGGCGCTTCTTTCTTGCCTCCGGTTCTCTGCTTGTCTTTCCCCTCCTTAATATTTTTAACGAGGTGGTCCAATCTGCCTTCTTTCACTAGTTTCTCGATTAGTTGGCGTAACTGGACACACTCATTAGTGGTATGGCCCTTCTGTGCGTGATACTCGCAGTATCCGTTCCCTACGCGCCGATCCTCAGGGGTGCGCATAGGTGGGGGTCTTGGAAAGTTCGCACCTTCCGTCGCGAATATCTCCTTTGGAGTTTTTGTTAATGGGGTGTACTGGTCGTTTCCCCTTCCACTCCCTTGGGTGCGATAACTTTTGTTACGATTGCCACTCTGGTCATTGGATTGTCTCCTTGACTCTTCTTGTGACCTATGGTTCGAGTAGCCTTTTTTGCTATCCGCGGGGGCTGCTTCTCCTTGGACGAAGGACCTCGTGCGCTTCATGAGTTCGTCAAAGGTGTGGGGAACCCTATCTTTTAACTTTTTTTATCAAATTCTGGGTTATTGATTGCGTTCATAAAACCCGATATTTTTAGTATCTCTGGGCACGCTTTGACTTGCATGCATTCGTCCTTATAGCGCTCCATGAAAGCGCTTGTGGATTCCCCTTGTCGCTGTTTTACCCTAGCGAGCTCGACAGGGTTTTTGGCGCACTTCTTTCTTTGAGTAAAGTTTAAACGAAACGCCTTTCGCAACTCTTCAAACCCACCGATGCTTCTGCGTGGAAGCTTATTGAACCAATTGCGCGCGTTCCCTACTAATGTAGAGTTAAACATATGGCACCACACAGGTTGTGGCCAATTTTCGATAGTGGCTGCTGACTCGAAAATTTTTAGGTGATCATCAGGGTCACCTGTCCCATCATATGTTTTGACATTAGCAGGCATGCGCCTTCTCTTATTTTCCGAAAAATCGCTGATGCGCCAAGTAAACGCATCAACTTTTTGACGACGCCAGGGAAGAGACATGTCTTCATCTTCCTGGTCGCGGTATTTTCCCCTTGATTTCCAGTGTCCAGTTTCTTTGTCCTCGTTGTCCGAGGAATCACTTGAGGATGAGCTTACTCTTTTTTGACGCTTGCGCCGACTATCATTGGAATCTGAGCTTGCTCCTCTGCGGCGCTTGCGCCGACTATCCTCGGAATCAGAGGTTGAAGGACTTTCGCTTGGGGAGCACCGTCGCCCAAGCCTATCCTGAACCCTGCGACTGCCAAGCCTAGCGTGGACATTGGCACGCCGTTCCTCATCTTCATGCTCCTCCAGATGCTGAAAGTCGGCTGCTTCATCATCCACAACCTTCCTTCCAATCCTGGTAAACACTGGGTGTTTGCGGCTATCCCTCTCGCGTCTTTCCTTTCGGTAGCGCGGTGGGGATGCTTCATACTCAGGGTCGAAGTTGAGCCTGGCGTGCAGACTTTGGCTCGACCTCTTTTTTGCCTCCTCTCGCATGAGCGCAGCCAAGGCTTCGTAGTTTTGAGATACGAAGTCGCTTGGCGCTAGTTCAGGCGTGACTCCTTCTAGCGCGATGGAGTCTGTTTCCAAAACAAGATCCTTGTTTCGGATAGGCGCATTTGGTGGCTCAGTGAAGTTTACTTCTGGCATGGTGAGAGGAGTGCGCTGTAGGTCTACCGCGCTAGTACTTGTTGTAGTAGCATTGGTAGTCATAGTGAGCGGTTCTACTGGAGTAAAGAGCAGATCTGAGTACGCTCCTAAGCTTCTAGGCGTGCTGGTTGTCCCAGAGGCCTGCTTAGAGGCCGCATCAGTTTGCTGCTTCTTTCCCAGTGAATCGTCATGCGTTTTCTTCGTATGCGGAGTCCGCTCCTTTCCGTGCTTCGTCATTCTAGTTTTTTGGCAAAGCTCTTAGTGTAGGGTCCCACGGATGGCGCCACTTGTTGATATAAAAGTTGGGCGTTCCTTGATTCCGTACCAATCAGATCTTAATGCTTGAGACCTGCGCACTAAGAAAACAAAAAGACACCGTTAGGCTTATCGTGGGATTGTCTCCCACCATTATCCTCCGGCGTGAGAGTAAGTAATCGGTTTTAGGGTTTGTAGAAGAGTTAGGGTTTTGTAAGTCGTACCTTTGTGAGAGCTGAGGTGCCCTCTATATATGGACACGAAATCCTTATTGGTTTCGTGTTCCCCAATCTTCGGTCTATCCCGCGTAGGGCGGTTAGTCGATATATATCCCATAAATAGAAGATATATTATCGCAACCATAAATAACATTGGGTTTGGGCCATCGTAAGCCCAAACCGTTATCGCAATAGCCCATATTGTGATGGGCTAGAGTCCATTCGTGATGGACTTAAGTATGGGTCGGGTTCGTGACCCGAATACGGACTATACGTCATCAGTAACAATATATGATTCGCTTCCCAGATATTCAAAAAGACAATAGTGGTGGAGGAAGACCATGCCAGCAGCATTTGGTAAAAATTTGCCTACGTATCTTAAAGACGAAGGGGTGTTGCAGGCAAAAGGCATAGAGGAGGATGGTTATCAGATAACTTGAAAATATGCAGAGGATGTCCCCACCCAATGCAGTGGATATGGTGACTGTGGAATATGGGTGTGTATAAACCTTTATCGGTTGGGTAAAGGTTTGTCATTAAAGGTGGACAATCCTGCAATAGCCCCTCTAGCCTATCGTGAACGAATGGCTGAATATTTGTGGAAGTACAAGGTGCAATCCTGCTGATTACATGTTGAGGGTGTGTATGTTGATGGTTCTTTATATTGGTGTACAAATACTTGAGGTTGTAGTTACAGTGCAACAAATTTGTGTACAAATACTTGTGATGGAATGTCATTTATGTAAGACAGCATTTATCCTATGGTTAGCTATTCATGCCAGATTGGTGTACAAATACTTTTGATGTAATGTTTTATATGTAAGAGTTGTGATGCATTGGTGTACAAATACTTTTGATGTTTCATTTGCTTTTAAATTGTCTGGCTTCACCACATTTCCTTAAACATGTAGGTCTATTATCTGGTAAATAACAAACATTACATAAACCACAAAACATTACAAAGTTCCTGACCATCTTCAAATCAATCTAAGATACAAAACACAATGAAAAGGAGAACAACTACCAAACCTAAAAATAGCATGAATGTATCATGAACTTTAGCTTTTTTCTTTAACTCCTTCATCTTTTGTTCTAACATTGTAATAATTTGTAAAGAATCTTCCGCATTGGCCACAACACTTCCTTGTGGAGTGGCAAGTGCCTTTTTTTCTTCATGCTCTCTCCAAAACAATTCTTTGTAGTATTGTGACGGGAGCTCGGGGTCTAGAAAACCATAAACTCCACATCTATCCATAGGACATGCTTTGTACCTTCTTCCTGGGTTCTTATGTGACCAAGATACTTTGATAGGTAGTGGATATGCCGGACGACAATTGCAATGCGTCATGTTAGCAACATCGTGGTATTCGAACTGGTTCCTACGATATGACATCCTTGAGGAGGAAGATGAATTCATGAATGTAAATTTTATTTTGTTATAAGACAAGGGAAGTTATGTGTTAGAATTAAGTAGATAATGCAGGATTGTGTAGTTGTGAGGCTCCATTTATATTGGACTCAAACATAATGACACAAGTACATGAGATGGTTGATGAACCTAAATGAAATGGTACAACAGGTGGTTCCTTCACTTAAATATTCTTGGGCGACCTAGTACAATATTTCCTTCACTTAAATACTACACATATACCATTGTATCATAGCGAGACAATTAAGACACGTATATTGACAAAACATACAACAGAGATATATCAATAACGCGCAATGAAAATAAAATGTAACGATACACATAACACAGCACAAATGAATGAACAGTTACTATATGGAGACAAGCAACAATTAAAGTTACGAAATATTAACATACTATAACTACAGAAAACACACAAAGATAGCATATATACACAAAACACTACTGACATTACACAGCACATCAAGGAGATACAATGATACATACTATTAAAACCACCTAGACTTGATGAACATACAGGTTACATTACCACATTTAAAAGCATAATAATTGAAAATAACACATTAGATTTTATCCTTCATTCTTGACAGCATCACATCCCAGTTGGTTTCGTTCTTGTAAATCCCAAAGTCTTCAGGTTCCGCTATCCCATACTCTATCTTCAACAACAACTCCTCATGGAAACGGTCTTGCCTCATTCTCTCCTCCATTTCCCTTTCAGCCCTATCTTCTTCTAGCACTTGTTCCATTAATGCTTCTTCTTCTTCTAATCTTGCTTCAATTTCCTTATCTTCAGTAACACCCTCATGACCATCTACAGTTAATGCCTCCTCATAAAACGCTTCCTCATAAAACGCTTCCGCATAAATTTTCTCTAAACATGTACCAGTTTCCTTCACCGATTCACCAATTGGTTGCTTCACAACTTCATTTCCCACATCTTTCAAAGGTATTGAATCCATCTCTACAAAAAAATAAAAAAATATATAATAAATAAATAAGTATGTATATAATGTCAACTGAGTTTATAAATTTTACCAATTACATAAATAAACAAGTACACCAATATAAATGTGCAAGTACAATGGGGGTTGATACACATTTAAGTCTTGGGCAACTAGATACTTGACTTATTGTTGGGTTTGTAAAACACCCAATTATCTTAAACAAGATTTGAACACAAATTAAGCTAAGTGTTAACTTAAACCGAGAACAATTCAAGTCACTGAGAGAACAGTCTCTCAGTGAGTTATCTTCAGGATGCTTAAGGCGAATTCAAGAAGAAGGATTCACTACTCAGGAGGCGGTACTCCCTGATGTAGGACTTAAGCCAAAGAAGAAGATAACGGTTCAGTGAGAATTGGACAAGATCTCACTGAACCCCAGTCTCCTCAACAACATATAAGTGATTGAAGACTGAGGAACCAATGCCTGAAGAATGGGCGGGAACAAAAAGGGAAGGTTCTGAGAAGATAAGAGTGTCAGACCAAACACGCTTATCTTGTCAGTCTCCAACCTTCCCTATTGCGGCTAAAAGTCATGGAGTGTCAGCCAACAACTCCTAAAGTCTTCTTAGCGTGTTCCAATTGGTTCTTGGGAATGACAATTACTATTTGTAATTGTCAGACACGCAACCTCAACAACTTGTATTATTTTAATCACTTATACTTAGAATACATGTGTATAAATAGATCAAACGGGAGAGAAGTCAAGTGTGCTTTTGTATATTGAAAGCTTAGAACTTTTGCAAAAGTGACTTCTCTCCTACAAAGAGTATACAACTCACTGAGATAGCTCAGTGGGTATATTGTTACCACTCAAGCAAAGCTTGAGTTTCGATAGGAGACATAAACCCTTGTCTATTCAATCCCAAGTGTTTGTTCCGCAAAACACTTGGGTAATAGATTCTTGGAATTATTTCTAATAAGAATTTAAACGTTGAAAATTATATTGTTTTCTTTATATTAACGTTTTATAACTGTTAGAATAATTCTTCGCATTGATCTCAGTCATAAGCTCACTTAGTTTAACATTCTTGTCATTAGTCGGTGTGCAAAGGGAACAACAAGTGGTATCAGAGCCTCTGGTTTATAAAACCTTTCAAAAACCCAGAGAGCTCCAGGTTTTTAAAACCAAGATCCTAAAATGACTAACACCAATGTACCCCAGTTAGTCGATAAAAAGGGTGGCAGCTATTCTGCTGTTGCACCCAGACTTGAGGCTGGAAAATTTAGCAAATGGAAAAAACGTATGATTTGCTATTTAACTGGGATGGAACCTTATTACATCTCTTGTATCAAGGATGGCCCATTTGTCCCAAAGACTGCTACAGGGCTAAATAAGCCTGAAGCACAATGGACCATTGATGAGAGGAGGGTGGTCAATCAGGACCAGCGCCTTAAAAGCATCCTTATATCATGTCTTCCTGACGATATAATGGAATCAGTCATCAACTGTGGTACAGCCAAGCAAACTTGGGATGACTTGGTTAATAGCTTTGAGGGGCCCTCAAATACCAAGGAAAATAGGGTCATGGACCTCAAACTTGAGTATAATACTTTCAGGACAAAGGACTCTGAAAGTCTCTCTCAGACCTACACCAAATACAAGACTTTGATAAATGAGCTATCAAATGATGGTGTAACTTTATCTAAGCATGAGACAAATGTTGGCTTTGTCAACAGTCTCCCTGAGAAGTGGCTCAACTTCTCACAAGGCCTGAGGAATGCTAACCATATTCAGACCCTTGAGCTCCTTAAAATTTATGGGAAATTTGTCTATGAGGACAACCTGATCTCAAGGAGATATCCTGACTCAAAAGCACTTGAGTCCAAAAAGGCCTTGACCCCCACACCCATATCAACTGCTTTTTACACTAATGGGGTTGTGCAGGATTTTCAAGAGGATTCTGAGGATGAAATTGATGAAAGGACTGGTGAGGAGTACCTGAATGACTTGAACTTGGAATTCCAAGAAAGGGCACTCCTTGCTAGTTCAAGAAGATTCATCAAAAGAAATCAGTCCAACTTTACAAAACCAAAAGCAAATGAGACCACTGAATGCTTCAAATGTGGTAAAAAGGGTCATTTTGCAAGAGACTGTTACTCTAAAACCTTCTCAGAACCCTCTTACAAATTTTCAGGAAACAGTTCCTCAGGAACTAGCAAGTTTCAACCAAAAATGTTTCAGTCCACCCAACAATTTCAAAACAAGGGTCAAAAGGATTTTGAAGCAAAATACAGGAAAACCAAAGCTAAACTTGCACTTCTTGAAACTAACCCCATATTGTCTCAGGCTGCTCAACCATCCAAACCTGCTCAGACAAAGAGCAAAGTATTAGTAGCTGAAGCATATGATTGGGATGAAGAAGAGGTCTCCTCAGATGAGGAAATTAGAGTCAGTGCACTGATGGCACTTTCATAAGAGGATCAGGTGGCTGTTGGAAAAAGCCATGCTAGAAATGGAGAGTGGGTAAACATCACCATGAAGAAGGTAAACACTTTACTTTCTATGGATGATGATTCTGATTGGCAATCCTACATGAATTATATTTGTGTAGATCTTAAGTTTGTAGAAGAACAAAGGGTTAATTTGTTTTCAAAATACACAAACATAGTGTCAGAATTAAACAAGTGTAGAGATGAACTACTTGCCTTAAAGCAAACCAAACTTGAATCAATCTCTTTACAAATTCAGAACACTAAAATTTTGAAACAAAATCAAGCGTTACAAACTGAGCTTGACAAAGAAAAGGCTGTCATTCAAAGCTGGACTAAAAAGAACCCCAGAGTCTTTGATACTGTGGGTCTAGCTCCTAAAAGAACTATTGGACTTAACCATCACCACGACCTAATTGATTTTAGTACTAGTGAAAAGTCCTTTGTTCCAGCTGGCATAACCTTTGAGCAAGAAATGCTACCCAAGTCTGAAGACTGGATAGTCAGGGAAAACCCAGTCAGTAAATTACCAAACTTTAAGACTGGAAAGATCTTGCTTCCTGAAAGTCAGGCTTTGAAAAACATGCTTGGACTCTCTGAACAACTCAGTAGTACTGAGAATGTCAGTGAATCTGAATCAGAACCAACTCCTCCACTCCCTTCACTAATTACCCTTCAGGGTGCTTCACCAAGCTCTGACCTCCCACCATTGGTCTTCTCCCCACACTCTCCAAAGGAGAGATCAGGAAAAGGTAGAATCCTCCTGAGAAGACCACCCCTTGAAGTCTCAGTAAATACTGATGACTCATCAACTTCAGTCCCTTATGAAGTACCAACCCAAAGTCCTGATCCAAGAATTGATCAGTTGACTAAAATGGTCAAGAAGCTCAGTGAGAAGATTGCATCTTCTGAGAAACCTTCTCAAAAGGAACAAAAACCAGCTTCCTCAAAGACCAAACCCAAACCAGCCAAACCCCTGAAGAAATGTGAACTGTGCAACTATACAAATCATCTCACTGATGATTGCTATAGAATTCTTTATTGCATGATTTGCAAAAAGGAAGATCACAGGACCTCTGATCATAAAACATGCTCAGTCATGTCAAACTCTTCAGGACTCAAGGCTCAGTGCCTGAACTATCCTTCTGACTCTAAGCAGAAACAGAAGCAGAAGGCCAAGCCTTTTCCACCTTGCCCTTTGTGTGGATACAATGACCATCATCCTGAGGATTGTCAATTTGACAAACATTGTGAATCTAGTAGAAGTTCCACTCAGAAACCCTCAGGAAAAGAAAGAGTCATTCAGTCAAAAAGAGGAATCAACAAACTATCCTCTCAGACTACTGAGGCTACCCCTGCACCTAAATGCAAAACATGTGGTAGCTCAGTCCACTCAACCACTGACCATGAATCTATTGATACTTTCATAAAGACCTACAAAACCAAACCATCCATGAGATGGTTTCCTAGAAAGAACTGACCCAGTTTGCATATTTGTGCAGAAGCATGCCAGGGATCCTGTCTGGCATCTAGACAGTGGATGTTCAAGGAGCATGACTGGTGTTAAGGAGTATCTGCACAAATATGTAAAAGAACCAGGACCCAAAGTGATATTTGCTGATAACTCATCATGTCTCACTGAAGGTTATGGTTCAGTAAACTGCAATGGGGTCTAAAGTATAATCTGATAAGTGTCAGTCAACTATGTGATGCTAAATACATAGTTCAGTTTGATGATAAACAAGGAACCATCTTCAATGCAAATAAGGAAATTGTCCTCATTGCTCCAAGAAGACAGGATGTTTATGTGTTAGACATGTCCAGTCTAACTCAGGATGGAACATGTCTCTTTGCTAAGGCCACTGAAACACTTAATTGGCTTTGGCACAAGAGACTCACCCACCTGAACTTCAAAAACATAAACAATCTTGTAAAACAAAACAAGGTTCTTGGCTTACCATCACTTGTGTTTTCAAAGGATAAACCATGCTCAGCTTGTGAAAAAGGTAAACATCACAGAACATCCTTTAAAACCAAAACCAACTTTTCCATCAGGAACTGCCTACATCTTCTCCATATGGATCTATTTGGACCAGTAAGTCCTAGATCCATTAACCATGAGAAGTATACTCTGGTCATTGTGGATGAGTACTCAAGATATACTTGGGTATACTTCCTGATCAAAAAGAGTCAGGCAGCTGAAACAATCATGTCCTTTGTCAGGAATATTGAAAATCAAAATGACATTAAGGTCAAACAAATTAGAACTGACAATGGGACTGAGTTCAAAAATTATGAACTTGAATGTTTCTGTGATGAGAAAGGTATCTCTCAAAACTTTTCCTCTCCATACACACCTGAACAAAATGGTGTTGCTGAAAGGAAAAATAGAACACTCATTGAAGCTGCAAGGACAATGCTAAGTGGATCAGTCCTTTCCAAACATTTTTGGACTGATGCTGTCAAAACTGCCTGTTATACACAAAACAGATCCATCATTGTCAAGAGACATGGGAAAACTCCATATGAGTTATTCAAAGGAAGAATCCCTGATATCAGCTACTTTCATGTTTTTGGGTGTCCTGTGTTTATTCATAATCACAAGGATCACTTAGGAAAATTTGATGCAAAAGCTGATGATGGTTACTTTCTAGGATACTCCCTTGTCTCAAAAGCCTTCAGAGTGTTCAACACAAGGAGACAGCAGACTGAAGAAACATTTCATGTTACCTTTGATGAAAGCACTGATGCAATCAGGTTCTCAACTGCCTCAGTGGAAGAAATAGGAATTGATAATTCATCAAGATATCCTCCTGATGAATATCTTCCTGAAAACAATTCTTCCACTCAGTATCAAGCAAATGCTGATATCTCCTATTACATCATCCCTCACAACCTTCCTAACCCAACCATCACTAAGTTTGTTGAAGCATATACAAGCACTGATGAAATCACTCAATCAGTACAAAATGTTTAAGAGACAAATAACCTCAGTGATCAGGAAACCCATTCAGACACTCAAGAGACTGAAAATCTTCAGGAGTCTGAACCTGAGCAAACCCCTCCACCCAATCAGGCATCAACAAGTTCAAATCAGTATTCAAGACCTCAGGACAAATGGACTAGGTCTCAGGACATTGAACTTGTCAATATTATTGGAGAGCCTACTGAAGGCATGCTCACCAGAAGCATGGCTGCTAGTCTTACAGCAGCCTCAGCCAATGAATGCCTATTTGTGGACTTCATTTCCACAATTGAACCCAAAAGTGTCAAAGAAGCACTTGAACATCCTAGTTGGGTTCAGGCCATGCATGATGAACTAGAACAATTTGACAGAAACAAGGTAATGACCTTGGTCAAATGTCCTGAGAATGTTTCAGTCATTGGCATGAAATGGGTATTCAAAAACAAATCTGATGAAAATGGCATAGTCATAAAAAACAAAGCCAGACTTGTAGCCAAAGGCTATAATCAACAAGAAGGCATTGACTATGAAGAAACATTTGAACCAGTAGCAAGGATGGAAGCCATCAGGATCTTCCTTGCTTTTGCCACATACATGAACTTCAAAGTGTACCAAATGGATGTTAAAAGTGCATTCTTAAATGGTTCACTGAAAGAAGAAGTTTATGTTCAGCAACCTCCTGGATTTGAAAGCCATGAGTTTCCTGACCATGTCTGTAAGCTAAATAAAGCCCTTTATGGACTAAAACAAGCTCCCAGGGCATGGTATGAAACTCTTTCAGCCTTCCTGATCCAAAACAAATTTGTCAGAGGCAAAATAGACAACACTTTGTTTATCTATAAGACAAATACTGATGTCATACTAGTACAAGTGTATGTTGATGACATCATCTTTGGCTCAACAAGTTATAAGCTTTGCAAACAATTTGAAAAACTAATGACAAAGCAATTTGAAATGAGCTTGATGGGAGAACTAACATACTTCCTTGGTCTTCAAATCAAGCAGACTGATAAAGGAACCACTATCAGTCAAGAGAAATATGTTAAGAACCTACTGAAAAAGTATGAACTCAGTGACTGTGCCTCAGTCAAGACTCCCATGGTTCCCCCAAACAACCTTGGTCCTGATCTCACTGGTAAACCAGTAAATCAAACTCTCTTTAGAGGAATGATAGGATCACTGATGTATCTACTTGCATCAAGGCCTGATATCCAATTCTCAGTATGTCTATGTGCCAGATATCAATCTGACCCAAGAGAATCTCATATCACTACTGTGAAAAGGATATTCAGGTACCTGAAAGGCACTCCAAACGTTGGATTATACTATCCAAAGTGCTCAGGATTTGATCTTAAAGGATACTCAGACTCTGACTATGCTGGATGCAACATGGACAGAAAAAGCACCTCAGGCTCCTGCCAAATTCTTGGTGGAAAACTAGTCTGTTGGAGTGCTAAGAAGCAACAATCAGTTGCCTTGTCCTCAGCTGAAGCTGAATATGTTGCAGCAGCAATTTGTTGTGCAAATGTACTCTGGATGAAAAGTCAACTCAGTGACTATGGAATTCAGTACAAGATGGTTCCCATCTTTTGTGATAACACAAGTGCAATTGCCATATCAAACAACCCTGTTCTTCATCAAAGAACAAAACATATTGATATCAGATATCACTTCATCAGGGACCATGTCATGAATGGTGACATAGAATTACACTTCATTCCTACTGAATATCAGTTAGCTGATATATTTACTAAGCCTCTGGATGAACCAACTTTCACCAGACTGAAGGCTGAACTAGGAATGTTAGATATTGAGAACTCAGGTCCCTGAGTCAATGTGTACCTCAGTGGTTGTTATCACTAAAATCTCAGGAACTAAACCTAAGTTCCTGAAAACTTAGGCTTCAGTAACTAAAACCCAAAGTTCCTGAATCCTTGCTCCTCAGGAATCAATCCACATTCCTGAACCATCAGTGACTAAACCCAAGTCCCTGATGCCCAAATGAATGAAAAAAATCATTCAGGGCCCTTAAAGAACATTAAATGCTAACTTAAATACTCTAAGTATCTCGTTAGTAAATGTCCTAGGTTGGTAACTGATTTCTTATTTAATATGAGAATATTTGTTCTTTTGCCGTTCTGGCTTCCACCTAAGGGCCCCCACACTCCCACTTGGCATTAAATGTCTCTCCAATCACATAAAAAATATGTGATGACTCAACCCTGCAAATTACACTTTTGCAGACACGCTCAACTGTTCACCTTGGCAGTTGCGCCAAACCAGGGTATATGGAGTGGTGGCATTAAATGCGGAACTCAAACCATTTATTCAAAATAATTTCTAAATTTATTTTGAATTAAATATAAAACCGCTCAAATGTCTCAAATACCCTCATCTTCAAAACCCTATAAAAACCCAAAATTAAACAAACACACACACGCTTTTTTTTAGAAATTTAAGCAAAACTCTGCCCATTTTTCTGTGTGTGTGTTTAAAAGCTTTAGAAACCCAGAAACCCTAATCTTTACCAAGACCAACCATCACAAATGGCTTCTTCTAAAGCTATACAATATGCCCCAAATGTGGAATTCCTCACTGGGGATGTTGATCTTGCCAAAAACAATGTGGTGGGAAATTTTTCCTATCCAGAAAAGTACCCAGCCTACAAGAACGTTATGAAATATCTTCATAACTGCTTTCTTGCAAAGGCATTCACCCAAACCCCCTCAGTCATCTACCATGACTATTTGAGGGAATTCTGGTGCACGGCTGTGGCATCCAACACCCAAGAACCCAAAGAGTCAATCATTACCTTCACGGTAATGAATGGGAGCAGAATCCTCTCCTTTGACTACAAAACCTTCATCAAGGCAACGTGTCTTGATTATGCTGAGGCCTTTGAGCCCAACCCCTCAGATCAGGACGTAAAGAACGAACTGATCTTCCTTGGACCACATGATCCCAGACGACTCACATCGTCTGTTGGTGAAATATTGGAGAAGGCTCCAATAGTGAAAACGTGGTTCCATCCTATCTGGAGGATCCTGATGACATTTGTCATTCAGGTCCTCGGTGGGAACAAATCCTCTACGGAATAATTGAACTCATCACAACAATTGATGTTGTTCAGTCTCCTTGAGGGTACAAAAATTGACATCGGAGGAATTATCTTCCGAGACCTTGTTGCCAAGCTCTCAGGAAAACATAGGCAAAGACATATGTCTTATCCTAGATTTGTTTCCTGTGTGCTTCAGGATCTTCTTGGTCCTGACTACATGAGGCCTGATGCAGAGGGTACGAAGCCTGAAGTCCTGCACAAGTCAAACTTCGTGAGTGGCATCACTGAGGTTACATTTATTGCCCTGACCACCTACATGACGTCGGTGATTCAGGGGGAGAACTCTGTTTCTCCACCACCGTCACCAACCAAAAAGGTGACGAAGAAAGTAACCCAAAAAGGGGATAAGTCCAGGAAGGTGTCTAAACCCGAGACACTCGCCACTGAGACTGACTCCCAAAACCAACTCAACCTTAAAAAGTTGAAAAAGTCCAAGACTTCTGAGACACCCGCTACAACGACCTCCCTGACCATAAAACAAAGGCCAACGAAGGGCACTGATAAATCATCCTCAGTGTCCTTGGGCGAACCCTCTCCACAAGTCCCCTCTGACATAAACAAGTCTGAGGGGTCAGGAACACCAACCATCTCACATCCCGATGAAGGAACTGTCAAAAAACAATCAGTTCCCAAGGGAGAAAAGGGTTCTAAATCCTCGTAAGGCAGCACCACCTTACTGAGAAGGGGACCCACAAACGTTCACATCCCGTTAACGTCCCTGAGAAATCACACTCAGGGTCTCAGGGAGAAAAGGGTTCTAAATCCTTGGTAAGGCAGCACCACCTTACTGAGAAGGGGATCCACAAACATTCACATCCCGTTAACGTCCCTGAGAAATCACACTCAGGGTCTCAGGGAGAAAAGGGCCCTATATCCTCTGAGGGACAGTACAATCCTGAAGAGAAGGGGGCCCATCAACAATCACAATCAGTGCCTCGTGATTCTACTGAAAAACACCCGTCAGTAGATGAAGGTGCTCAGGGGGACAAAGACTCGAAGGGATCTAAACCACCCGTCGATACGGAACCCACAACCACCTCAGGAGGTCCAATCCTCTCAGGAACTGCCCCCAAAAGCCAGGCTGGTGTTACCCCAGTTATTATGGCTAGTCAGGCTGAGCAAACCCACTCAGTTATTATGACTACGGGGTCAGGACCTGGCCAAAACAAAGGCGAGTCTTTTTATAAAGAGGAGCCGGTTATTATGACCATGGGGGATTTCAAGGCTCTTCTTGAGTCTGATGATGAAGAGAGCGAGGAGGAAATGTTTGATGCAGGGGAAGATATGGAGACTGATGAACAACACACTGAACCGTTATTTGAACAACATACTGAACAACATACTGAACAACCTCATCAGTCTCCCTCACAGCAGAGTGATGAGTCCGAATCTCAGGTTCCTTCGGAATCTGAAAAATCAATCCCTGAGTATCTCAAGAAATATGACGATTCCCTCCCTGTTACTACAAGAACGTTGGTTAAATATCTCAACAAAACCAACAATGCTCTCTTCCAAGGTGTCACTGATGAGATGACTGAACTTCATCAGGAAGCTGCTGTCAACTATGCCGACCTGAGGGCATCAGTTGATACTTGTACTGAATGTGTGCACGAACAGCAGGCTGACACCAATGCCTCCTTGACAGCCATTGAAACCCATCTCACCAAGTTCAACGCCACACTTCATGGCATCTCTAAGGTCGTTGAAACGATTCATACAGCTATCAAGGATGACCCTGAAATCAACAAGACAATCCTTCAGGCTGCTGAGACATACAAACAACAGTAAGGCCAACTCAATGAACTTCTCAGCTTACTGAAGGATTCTAATCCTCAGGATCTTGGCTCTACATTGGACTCAATCAGGAACTCTTTGGGTCTACAGGAAAAACATCTGGGTACTTGGGCAAAATCTTCAACATCCTTGGCATGGTCTCTTGGGTCAAGGATGTCAGGCATCGAAGCTTCTCAGGCTTCTCTTGAGGTTAAGGTCTCCACCATCCAACAGGACGTCTCAGACATCAAATCCATGATGACTGAGATTTATCAGGCTTTCAAGGATCATGCTGCTTCAGTGACTCCAACTCTTGCTCTTACACTGGGAGCAACAGTTGAGGGGGAGGAAAACATCACTGAAGAACCTCAACATGAACCAGAACAACCTAAATCTTCTTCTCGCCATGGCAAAGGCATCCTCATTGAGCCTGAACCTGAAGAACCAATCAGGATCCCTTATGAGATTGATGGTGTTCTTTACAAATTCACTGCTGATGAACTATCCTCCTTTCTTGAAAAGGAAGAACAAGAAAAGAAAAGAACTGAGGAAGAAAGAGTCAACAAGGCTGCTCTTATTGAGGTTGTTCATGAGGAGGCAGAAAAGATTGGCCTCCATCCAGAGGTTGTTGCAAGAGGTGAAGGTGGGGCGACTTTTGTGAAAGCTCAGTCAGCTGAGTTTGAGGCTATCAAGCAGAAAATGGAGGAAAGAAATAAGAGGGCTGAGGAAATCAGGCAGGACAGAATCAAGAAGTATCAGTGGTACATGACTAGCAGATTGAAGCCTGAACCAATCACTGATGTTCAAATTCATAGAAACACCAAGCCTGCTACTGTCACTGTCTTCAGGGGTCCTGATCAAAGAATCCTTGATGTGCACAACCCTTTCAGATTTGCTGACTTCGGGATCACAGAATTGGATGAACTTCGTCCTATAATTGCAAAGAAACAAAATGTTGTGGTCCCAAACATGTTGAAGACTTTAAGTCTGAGGTATGAAAAATTGGCAGCTGCACCTCAAGAACTTGGTATACCACCTATTCCTTCAGCCTCAATAGAACTCCCTGCTCCAGCTCAGTCTTCCTCAAGGAAGAGAAGGAAGATTGGTTATGAAGATGAAATTGAAGTTCCTGGCCTTAAGTGTAACCGAGCCCTCCCTGAAAGAGTTACATTCGAGAAGAATAAGGTCATTGAACAGCCTGAGAGAGGACTCTTCTTCATTGATGCTTTTGCAGAACCAGCCTTCCAAAGATGGAGTGACATTGACCTATCAGGTGTCACATCCATGCTTGGATTCCTCATGCTAGCCTCCCCCATCAAGACGCCTGAGAATGTCAGATTTTGCCAAGACCTAAAGAAAAAGATCCAAGAGCACCCTGACAAACGTGAGCTTGAGTCCAAGAAACCAAAGCTTGCCAATCTTGGAATCAATTTGGACTGACTGAATCCCACCACTATCCTTGTAATTAGTTTTGTTAGGACTTGTAATGATATGAATAAATTGATGAATGTTTTGTTATATCAGTGTCCTAATTTATATTCTAGAACATTCAGTATGAGCAGAAGTCATTAGCTCACTCATACTGATCAAAACACTTAGGCATAATTTATATCCAAATAGGGGGAGATTGTTGGGTTTGTAAAACACCCAATTATCTTAAACATGATTTGAACACAAATTAAGCTAAGTGTTAACTTAAACCGAGAAAAATTCAAGTCACTGAGAGAACAGTCTTTCAGTGAGTTATCTTCAGGATGCTTAAGGCGAATTCAAGAAGAAGGATTCACTACTCAGGAGGCGGTACTCCCTTATGTAGGACTTAAGCCAAAGAAGAAGATAACGGTTCAGTGAGAATTGGACAAGATCTCACTGAACCCCAGTCTCCTCAACAACATATAAGTGATTGAAGACTGAGGAACCAATGCCTGAAGAATGGGCGGGAACAAAAGGGAAGGTTCTGAGAAGATAAGAGTGTCAGACCAAACACGCTTATCTTGTCAGTCTCCAACCTTCCCTATTGCGGCTAAAAGTCATGGAGTGTCAGCCAACAACTCCTAAAGTCTTCTTAGCGTGTTCCAATTGGTTCTTGGGAATGACAATTACTATTTGTAATTGTCAGACACGCAACCTCAACAACTTGTATTATTTTAATCACTTATACTTAGAATACATGTGTATAAATAGATCAAACGGGAGAGAAGTCAAGTGTGCTTTTGTATATTGAAAGCTTAGAACTTTTGCAAAAGTGACTTCTCTCCTACAAAGAGTATACAACTCACTGAGATAGCTCAGTGGGTATATTGTTACCACTCAAGCAAAGCTTGAGTTTCGATAGGAGACATAAACCCTTGTCTATTCAATCCCAAGTGTTTGTTCCGCAAAACACTTGGGTAATAGATTCTTGGAATTATTTCTAATAAGAATTTAAACGTTGAAAATTATATTGTTTTCTTTATATTAACGTTTTATAACTGTTAGAATAATTCTTCGCATTGATCTCAGTCATAAGCTCACTTAGTTTAACATTCTTGTTATTAGTCGGTGTGCAAAGGGAACAACACTTATTAATGGCAACTAGACACACATTTAAATATGTGAGTGACTTTGTAAGTGAGGTTGAGATACACATAAATTTGTATATTGACCTCACAAGCTCAAATTCCCCACTGATATAACAATGAACGTGTCTGATATTGACCTCACAACCCTCTGTCACTCCTATGTTGTAACAGAAATTATTCTTGGCCATTACCAGAAAGAGATTCTTCAAGACATAAAGAGGTCACACGATTTGGAGAACTATTCAAAAAAGATTACAGCTAGGGTCAGTCGTAGAGCGGAGCTTATAGCTAACATCCTCATTCTGGAATTGCTCCTAAATTCTAAATATGAACCATATGGCAAATTATTGCTTAACTGATATAGTGGACAAATCTTGAAAGATTTGAAGATATCGAATATTACACAATGAATAGTAAAAGTTTACGGAACTTTAAAAGAGCATATTGTTGTTTGGATACAATGATGCTAGTAAAATTGAGATAACACTCAATACTAGTCATGGTGGGAGTTCATCTTTGTTGATGGCCATGTGTACTAGTTATGCCCAATATGAGCATAGTTGCATTATACATTAAAGAATTAGAATACTTTAAACCATAAAGGTTTGGTAGTTTAATTGTCATAAATTCGCGTTGAGGATGTCACGCAATTTATGAAATATTATGTGGCAATATCATGATGGATGAATGCACACATACAAGAATTTCATTCTTGAAATAAGTATTATCAAAATTTCGATAGATCAAAATTAGTTTATTTATGCCTTGTCAACAAGTATGTTTGAACATGACTTGTGGTATAATTCATT
Source organism: Artemisia tridentata subsp. tridentata (assembly GCA_021014915.2). Classification (NCBI taxonomy): domain Eukaryota; kingdom Viridiplantae; phylum Streptophyta; class Magnoliopsida; order Asterales; family Asteraceae; genus Artemisia; species Artemisia tridentata. The sequence continues at coordinate 511,836,398 of CP139508.1, read as the reverse complement.
AATGGGAATTATCATGCATTGATCTATTTAGTATTTGGATAAGGGATATTAAAGCAATTATTGTTCACAATGAATTAAAGTACGTGGTACGTTTGTTTTCATTAATAATAAATTGTATCCTATATTTGCATGTTTAAATCCATGAATAACTTAATGTTATTCTAAATAGTCCGTTGTCGATCAATAATATGGGAGTATTATTGAATTAAGGCAAATGTGAAGTGTTGGTATAATATACTTAAGTATATTGATGCGTGGGCGTGCCAAATTCACATGATATTCAATATTTGATAAATTGAATATAGGACTTATCCCAACCACATGATTGTACTTTATGGATCAGTGCCATTAAGTAAATCATGAATATTTATCCTCAGACTTGAGATACCAGATAACTGCCGAGGATGTAGCTCATTTTCTGTAAGATAGTCTACCGCTATCCGTAACTGGTAGTTATAAGGGCTATTTTTGGAGGTGATGCAAAGTTCGAGGGTTATGCTCGTAGTCAAGAAATGATTTGTTCATTCAAATTTGTTTTGAAGTATAATACTGCTGGGCCCCTCGTAGGGTTGACAAGATGTTTGTACGGCCGTACCCAAAGTCTATCTGGAATACGTTCAGATATTTTGGTAATCTTGATCAATTATCTATAACGAGAAACAGAATAGTTAATTATGGAATGACTTAGATCCATATCCATATTAATGCAGTATTAGAAACAAAAGGATAAGTATGATGATTAAATCATCGCATGGTTTTTTCTAGGAAACCATACTCAGGTTCGATCTGGGGGCATTTGGGGTGTTAAGCTAAACTAACCAATGTCATTACTATATTAATGCATATCCAAGTGGGAGCTGTTAGAGTTATGGATATAAATTAATATACGTATGACCAGTTTCGAACACGAGACTTGGGATTGCACACATTACGTATGAGTTTCAATGTTTTAATAATTAATATATTAAGTTATGATTAATTATTAAATCACAAATATTTATATGGTCGAACAAGGAAAGTGGAGGGGGTTGAGTGTCGATTTTTGGAACTTGAGGAGGTGTTGGACTCAAACTTGGAGAGCAAGTTTGGAGTGTATATAAACACCTTACTAGCTTCATATGATCGATGACGATATACAGATCCCTAACCGATTCAATCACATCGTTTCTCTTTCACTTCCACCCACTGATATGCGTACACGTTATACATTAAAAGGAGAAAAGATATACCATGCATGTGCATATATCTACGATACGTGTATTGTGCATGCATGTGTATGCATGGAAATTATTTACTCTTTTATCTCCTTTGATAGACGTACAGTCGTGATTCCTTAGGGAATTCGATTATGTATTATCTAGAACATCAAACCCTAGTTTTTGTGATGTTTTATTTTTGATACATGAACCTAGCTTTTCACATTGAAATGCTACTAATACGTGTGTACAAGAACAGAGATCAAGCTGATGAGGCGAAAAGTGTACCGCTTTTAAGGGGTCATTTAAGCCCGAAATCGTATTTATTTGATCAAATATTGCCCTAAATCGTTCCTTTTGTCATTTTAGGTACTTTTGAGGAGAAATCTGGAAAAGGAGACATTTTGGACGTTTTTGGAGCATTAAAGTGAAGAATACGACAAAGTCTCAAAATCGGCTGAAATTTACCTTTGACGGCGTCAGAATCATCTCTTGACGGCGTCATGGCTTGGCAAAAGTGGTGGATATGAAAATTACTCATGATAAGCCAGAGAAATTTGCATGGGAATTCTGACGGCGTCACCCTTTGGAGTGATCAAGGTCGTCACGGCTTAATTTAAAGAGGGACGGCGTCATGCCTATATTCTGATGGCGTCAGCTTCTGATAGGCCAGAACGGATTTTGGAGGTTTAAAGGGAGACGGCATCAAGAAGGCCATCACGTGTTATCTAGTCACAACTTGCGCGCGGGGTAGCTGTTACTGTTTTGGCCATAAAATCCTCATACGAACTCGGATTTAGGTGATTCAAAAGGCCACGCGATCGGGACGAAAAGATCTACAATTTGGTGAAAAATTGGATGTGACGGCGTCACTTGTTAAGGCTGACGCCGTCAGAACCCCTCGGACAGTAAACTGCCTATAAATACAACATCATAACTTCATTATTTGTAAGCCCTAAACCCTAAGTCCGATTCTAGGGTTTAGGTAGGTGTTTTTCCAGCAACTTAGAGGGTCCTAATCATGCCATAAACATCTTGTAATGGTTTGTTTATCGATTCAATCTTATGTTATGTCTTCAATTATGATTATTGTTGATTGCTCTTCATTAATTATGCTTGGCTAAATCACCTTGTGTCTACTTATGATTGTATGAAACTTGTATATAATCAATTAGATCTTATTGATTTCTTGTTGATGTGTGTGTCCATCTCCATCAATTAGGGCGTGACAATTTCAATAGATCTAGTTGGTTTAGTTTATAATTCTTGCTTCCTATTGTTTCTTGTTTTGATTGGGTGATATCGATGTTAGGCTTAAGAAAACTGGCTAACCTCCTATACGGTAACTTGCTTGAACGTCTTAAGAAACATGAACCAATGCGTACTAGGTTTATTTGGTTGTATTTAATGCATGAGCGAATTCTAGTGATCCCATGTTAGGAGCTTCTTAGCCGGCTCGACATAGGAGTGAAGTAGGAGCTTATAGAGTTGGGGAAGTACGTACGCCACCCCACGAATGGTATTAAGGAATACAACCCGTCAATTAAAACAAGGTGTGACAATTCAATAGGTGGAATTGGATAGCTAGCAAGGAGTAATACATCATAGGTAGATATGCTTCATTTCCCTTGTAGAACCCTAGTTTACTTTTCTTGCATATTAGTTTAATTAGTAGCTTTTGGGTTAGTTGATTAGCAACTAATTCCGCCCCTTCTTCCAAAACCAGAGATTTTTACTTGCTTTCCATAAAATATAAAAATACAAAAAGAATCATCCCTCACCTTTAGACCTAATTAGAGTAGTTTTTCACACCTAACGAACACTATTCCCTGTGGAGAACGATCAATCCCCCGTACTTACCACTACACTATACTACATCGGTCAGGTACACTGCCTGGTGGGGTTGTAAGCCTCTTGAGATCCCTCGAGAAGTAAAACCTGTTGTAAGGTTGCAAAACCACGCATCAAGTTTTTGGCGCCGTTGCCGGGGAATAGTTATTGCTTAGGTTGAAATTTTATTTTTATTAGGTCTACTCACAAGATTCCTATCAAGTGAGATATTTTCTTTTTATTTTGTAGCTTTCTCGTAGTCTATCTTTTCTTTGTGATTTTGTTTGTAATTTGCTTCAAATGGACTTTTCACTTAGATTTCTAAGATTGCAAGATATGGTTGAGTGGCTAGAACACCAAGAAGTTCAAAATACCTCATTTAGAGACACTTATGAATCATATGAGCCTTCACCTAGGATAGATTCTTATGAACAACCTCCATGTTTAGGATCTTGTTTTAGTGAGGCTAATAGGAAAAGCGGCCTAGTTTGCCAAGGAATTGTGGATAGAGCCGTATCAATAAATCATAAGTTGGATGAAGCACTAGGTTTGTTATTATCACTACCTAAGAAAACAATTGACGAGGATATAGGTGATCTTGACACGTGGAATAATGAGGTAAACACCATCAGCCCACAAAATACTCAACCATCATTTGAGGCACCCACACCGCCCGTGACTTACCCGGAAGAAGTAGAAGAGACTTTAGGAATCCCGATGGAGGTAGAACCCTTGGACCAAGCACAACTAGAGGATATAGGTTTGCACACTTTTAGTGATGACCTTACTCATAGTTCTAGGGAATTTCCTAGTGTTGATGAATTGGAACCTCAACCTTTACAGAACTTTTCATCCTTAGATTTACATCTAGAAAAAAAAAGAGGAACCGACCCACCCATCAACCAAAATTATCCGGGTAGTTTTAGGATGAAGGAAGCCATTCACTCACCCCCTTCACCTCACGTGGCATATTCACACCCTAAGGGTGTGTATCGCTACTTTCACCCGCACTTAATCCTAAGTGTAGGGAAAACCTCCTCTATTTTTGTTAAATAAGGGTAGAGTCAGGCTCGTGACTCGAACAAAAACAAGCGCTTATTGGGAGGCAACCCAAGCTTTATTTAATTGTTTGTTTGTTTGTTTATTTGATTTTATTTGTTTCCGTATGCATGTTTTATTTTTATTGTTTGTGGATCATGATTCAAAATAAATTGTGAAAATGCTTTATTTTGTTTTTAACTTCGTCTTAATTACATATAAAGGTATTTTGCAAAAGCTAAGTGTAAGGGGAGACCCAAATTTGTTTATAAGAACGAAATTGAGCATGAACCACAACAATATTAAATGAACATGTATATTAGTAATTGTTTGAGTCAAATGCTTGTATCGAGTCATAATGATGTTTTGCAGGATTCTCCAGGAAGTAAGGCATAAGTTTTTCCAGAAATTTTCCGGAAACTTAACATGAGATTTTTGCAGGAACATTCTGACGGCGTCAGGAGTTATAACCTGACGGCGTCAGATACATAAATTCTGAAAAATTTTGCGAGTTTTGTTTATACAGGAGTCGTAAAAGTTTTTTGTTAAATCTTTAGTTTTATAAACTCCAGGAAATCTGCAAATATTCATTCCACAAGCATTATATCTTTAATTGTTTTGTTTTTATTTCTAAGTCTGGAATTACATCTAGTTGTGACTTTTCTTTGTTCGGTTTGATGCTTTGGTTTTTCTTGTTTGTTTTCTCAGGTTTAACAGGTTATTTTGGACAAGGAAATGTATGTGGAATCAAGCTTATGGCGATGCATTAGTCTTGGAGCTTCTACATTACCTTGGAAGAAGATTTAACCATGTTACTTCATTATCCACCGAACGAATCAGGGGAGTATTTGATTTCATTCTTTTACCTTATTTACTTTTACATCTTGTTATTTGAACATTGGGGACAATGTTCATCTTAAGTGTAAGGGGGGGTAAAAGTACGATTTTAGAGAATACAATTGCGCTTGATTTTTGTTTGTTTGATGGTAGATGTGTAATAAAACTGAGAGAAATACTTGTTAAGGCAATTTTAGTGCCAAATTTAAAATTTTTTACAACATATAGGAGTGAAACTATGATCTTAATGAGCGTCTCACGGATAGGAGTTATATGACTAGCACAAAAACCGTACCACTAAAAAAATTTTCCACCCCCAAATATGTGAGGTTCGCCCCTAGAATTGGTAGGAAAAGCATTTATGTTATGATGTGTGTACCGGTAGCACTTAGATTCTAGAACTTGCGTTAGGACCATTCCGAGGCCACAAGTGAGACTACATTCGTGTAGTTAGATTTACTACATGATAAGAGGCATTAGGATAAACCCATTGTTTTACACCTGTGTTTTTGTTATAATTACATTGGCTACATTGGTCAAGTAATTCTCCCACACCCTTTGCGTTGTACTCATTTTTAGTACACTACCCCTAGTACACCCCTCAGAGCCTATCTTTTCGTTTCGACCTTTAAGCATTTTACTTAAAGGAAGAATTTGTTTACACCCCACTAAATGTACACCCAAATCGCCTTAGCCTACCTTGTATGCACTCATTTTTAGTGCATTATTGTGACAACATTTGTTTAAACCCAAGTTAATTATCTAGTTGATTACATGGTTGCTAAGTCGAGTCATATCCTTGTACATATTGTTTTGGGACGATTGGGACTCATGGGTAAAGTACTAGTGTAATGGAGTAATGGGGAAGACAACATTATTACCCCCATAGTGCTAAATATTTTAAAAGTACTCCAAGTGTTTCGATTATCTTAATTCGAGTCATTAGAATAGTTATTTGTAAAGTTATGTAAAAGTTCAAGTGTAAGGGGGATGCAATGCTCCTATGATGTATTATTTTGGATGGTAGGGCAAGAGTGTATGCAAAAAAAAAAAAAAAAAAAAAAAAAAAAAAAAAAAAATCGAAAAAAATCAAGAAAAATACAAAAAAATGAGAAAAAGAAAAGTAGAAAAAAACATACGGACTACCATCCCGTTTCATTTTATGTTTGTTTAATGTTTTTGTTATTTCGTTTCTAGCTTAAGATCGAGTCTAGTCTTGGCTTAGCAACATTGTATAGTACATGTAATTAATCAAGATCTTTAACTCGCCACCAGTAAAATATCCCGTATCCAACAAAACCGTGTTTTCCTTTTCCCTACACCTAACATTATAACCCATTTAAAAGCCCTCTTTGATAGTTTATCTTAGGTGCTTACGCCTAGTGGAGGAGGTTTTTGATCCTTTCCCAAGCCTATGGTAATCTATTTGCTATGACAGGTAGTGAGAGATATTTTCCGTTTTCATTTATGAGATTTATTTTGATGACACTTGAGAGATGTGAGTATCTAAACACTACTTGTGAGGTGCTAGTATATAATCTCCGTGCTTATTATGATTGAAGTGGAACGAATATTTGTTGTAATTACTTTTATGTTTGCATTAAATGACCCCTAACTTGTATTTTGATTATAATAAGAGCGCATTTGCTTGAGGACAAGCAAATCTCAAGTGTAAGGGTATTTGATGAGGCGAAAAGTGTACCGCTTTTAAGGGGTCATTTAAGCCCAAAATCGTATTTATTTGATCAAATATTGCCCTAAATCGTTCCTTTTGTCATTTTAGGTACTTTTGAGGAGAAATCTGGAAAAGGAGACATTTTGGACGTTTTTGGAGCATTAAAGTGAAGAATACGACAAAGTCTCAAAATCGGCTGAAATTTACCTTTGACGGCGTCAGAATCATCTCTTGACGGCGTCATGGCTTGGCAAAAGTGGTGGATATGAAAATTACTCATGATAAGCCAGAGAAATTTGCATGGGAATTCTGACGGCGTCACCCTTTGGAGTGATCAAGGTCGTCACGGCTTAATTTAAAGAGGGACGGCGTCATGCCTATATTCTGATGGCGTCAGCTTCTGATAGGCCAGAACGGATTTTGGAGGTTTAAAGGGAGACGGCATCAAGAAGGCCATCACGTGTTATCTAGTCACAACTTGCGCGCGGGGTAGCTGTTACTGTTTTGGCCATAAAATCCTCATACGAACTCGGATTTAGGTGATTCAAAAGGCCACGCGATCGGGACGAAAAGATCTACAATTTGGTGAAAAATTGGATGTGACGGCGTCACTTGTTAAGGCTGACGCCGTCAGAACCCCTCGGACAGTAAACTGCCTATAAATACAACATCATAACTTCATTATTTGTAAGCCCTAAACCCTAAGTCCGATTCTAGGGTTTAGGTAGGTGTTTTTTCCAGCAACTTAGAGGGTCCTAATCATGCCATAAACATCTTGTAATGGTTTGTTTATCGATTCAATCTTATGTTATGTCTTCAATTATGATTATTGTTGATTGCTCTTCATTAATTATGCTTGGCTAAATCACCTTGTGTCTACTTATGATTGTATGAAACTTGTATATAATCAATTAGATCTTATTGATTTCTTGTTGATGTGTGTGTCCATCTCCATCAATTAGGGCGTGACAATTTCAATAGATCTAGTTGGTTTAGTTTATAATTCTTGCTTCCTATTGTTTCTTGTTTTGATTGGGTGATATCGATGTTAGGCTTAAGAAAACTGGCTAACCTCCTATACGGTAACTTGCTTGAACGTCTTAAGAAACATGAACCAATGCGTACTAGGTTTATTTGGTTGTATTTAATGCATGAGCGAATTCTAGTGATCCCATGTTAGGAGCTTCTTAGCCGGCTCGACATAGGAGTGAAGTAGGAGCTTATAGAGTTGGGGAAGTACGTACGCCACCCCACGAATGGTATTAAGGAATACAACCCGTCAATTAAAACAAGGTGTGACAATTCAATAGGTGGAATTGGATAGCTAGCAAGGAGTAATACATCATAGGTAGATATGCTTCATTTCCCTTGTAGAACCCTAGTTTACTTTTCTTGCATATTAGTTTAATTAGTAGCTTTTGGGTTAGTTGATTAGCAACTAATTCCGCCCCTTCTTCCAAAACCAGAGATTTTTACTTGCTTTCCATAAAATATAAAAATACAAAAAGAATCATCCCTCACCTTTAGACCTAATTAGAGTAGTTTTTCACACCTAACGAACACTATTCCCTGTGGAGAACGATCAATCCCCCGTACTTACCACTACACTATACTACATCGGTCAGGTACACTGCCTGGTGGGGTTGTAAGCCTCTTGAGATCCCTCGAGAGGTAAAACCTGTTGTAAGGTTGCAAAACCACGCATCACAAGCTTACTTTAGCTTGAGTTATTTTTCCCCAATTCGATTATAGGTGGTCGATTCACATAAACCATAAGTTAGGGTTTCACCGGTTCTTGGATACTCGGTTTCTTGTTTGGCGAGAAATCAAAGGTATGCATTACTTTTATTTTAGTTAATTAATTAATATAGATCCTATTATATTCCGCTGCGTACTTGATGTGTGATTATATGTTTAAATAGTTTTATGTTATTCATATATTCCAACAATTTGTTTGTGTTTATTTGGATACAATTGTTTCGAATTCGTCGACAGAATCTAGGAAGTATCCCTTTGTTTTAAGGTTTTGGTGGGTGTGTTTCTTTACGGTTTCTTGTTATTCACTTGTGATAGACTATGTTTACTATAAGAAAACAAGTAGTTCAATTTCGATGTTCTTTGTGTCTGATTCTGTGTCTAGTTTCATGGGGTTGTTTCTTTTTTCGTGGGGTTGTCGTATAAAAGTGAGGAAGAAGGTCAAGATGGTAATCTTAAGGAACCACTATTGAATTCGGGTTCTGTTAGTAATAAGGGTGAAATTTCATCAACTTATGATAAAGCAAGTTATTATAGCTTGTTAACATTTTATTGGATGAATTCGGTTATTGCAGAAGGTAATAAAAAGCCATTAGATCTTGAGGACATCCCTCAGCTCTCACTCTCTCAGACATTGATAGTGTGAGGAAAGTGTTTCCTGTTTTGTTAAATAAAGTAGAGTCTTTAAGCAATGGGAGTACTCAAATTACAACATTTGGTCTTACAAAAGCGCTATTCTATATCGTGTGGAAGGATGTTGTGATCACGGGTTTGTTAGGTTTAGTATCTTCGTTGGCTAGTTTTGTCGGTCCTTACCTCATAGACTCATTTGTTCAATACCTGAATGGTATCCGAGCTTATGAATACCAAGGTTTTGTTTTAGTGGCTGCATTTTTCGTGTCAAAGATTATAGGGTGTTTCACACAAAGACATTGGTACTTTAAGCTGCAACAAGCTGGAATTAGAGCCCGTTCTGCTATTGTTGCCATGATTTACCTAAAGGGTTTGACCATTTCTGGTCAGCCAAAGCAAGGGAACTCGAGTGGTGAAATCATCAACTTCATGGCTGTTGATGCAGAAAGAATAGGTGACTACGCTTGGTATATGCACGATTTTTGGTTAGGGTTTGTGCAAGTAGGTATTGCATTACTACTTTTATATAAAACCTTAGGACTAGCCGTCATATCTTCATTCATCGCTACAGTTCTCGTATTGTTAGCTTATTATCCACTAGGAAACATACAAGAAAAACTTCAAGATGATTTGATGAAATCGAAAGATAAACGGATGAAATCAACATCCGAAATCTTAAGAAACATGAGGATTTTAAAACTTCAAGGTTGGGAAATGAAGTTCTTGTCGAAAATTGTCAAACTTCGTGACGAAGAAGAAGGGGCACTAAAGAAGTATATGTACACTCTGTCCATGACTTCATTTATTTTCTGGGGTGCACCAATTATTGTGGCGGTGGCCACTTTCGCTACATGTTTGTTTGCTGGTATCCCGCTCGAATCAGGGAAAGTTCTTTCTGCACTCGCAACTTTTAAAATACTTCAAGAGCCGATTTACAATCTTCCAGACTCGATTTCAGTGTTTTTCCAAACAAAAGTCTCACTTGATCGCATTGCCACATTCCTTCGCCTGGACGACATAGATTCTAATGCTATCAATAAGGCTCCACATGGAAGTTCTGAAATGGCTATTGAAATTATAAGTGGGAATTTCGCGTGGGATAGGAGTGTGTCTTCTAACCCGACACTCAAAGATATAAACATTAGAGTGAATCATGGTATGCGTGTTGCTGTTTGTGGGACCGTTGTGTCAGGGAAGTCAAGTTTATTGTCGTGTATATTAGGTGAGGTGTCTAAGGTGTCGGGAAGTGTGAAAGTAGAAGGTACAAAGGCGTATGTAGCTCAATCACCATGGATACAAAGTGGGAAGATTGAAGATAATATCTTGTTTGGTCGGGAGATGGATCGAGAGAGGTATGAGAAGGTTTTAGAAGCATGCTCGTTGAAGAAAGATCTTGAAGTTCTTTCGTTTGGTGATCAAACGGTTATTGGTGAGCGTGGGATTAATTTGAGTGGTGGTCAGAAGCAGAGGACACAGATTGCTCGGGCTCTTTATCAAGATGCTGATATTTATCTTTTTGATGATCCGTTTAGTGCTGTTGATGCTCATACAGGAAGTCATCTTTTCAAAGTAAGCGTTTTTTTGATAATCCTTTTAGTGTGTATTTAAAAATTCTGTCACGTTATTTGAATGTTCATGTGTTTTTTTCTTCAATGACAGGAGTGTATGTTGCAATTTTTGGACTCGAAGACTGTCATTTACATCACACATCAAGTCGAGTTCTTACCTGCTGCAGATCTTATTATGGTGAGTCTTTGATTTTCATTTAGTTTGTACATATCAGCACATAAAGGTATTGCATTTCATAATTTCCTATAAATTCTAAATTGAAAGAAAATGTCTGAAGGACTGAAATTTCTAATCCCGTTGTTTCATACTAAAATTATGTCCTAAATACATGTCCATTTATCTTGTACATATGAACACATGTCTCACTGATGTAACACCTTTATAATCAGGTTTTGAGAGTTGGAAGAATCACACAAGCAGTAAAATACAATGACATTCTAGATTCAGGAAGCGACTTTATGGAACTTGTAGCTGCACACAAAGAAGCTTTATCATCCATTGATTCCATAGGAACAACCGGTGATTAAGCACAATCAGATAGTTCCACAAAGAACACAACCAACACTCAGAATGATAAAACAGATGATATCTCGGGTTCAAAAGCACAACTTGTTCAAGAGGAAGAAAGAAAAAGGAAGAGTAGGTTTCTCAGTCTACTGGAAATACATAACAACCGCTTACGGAGGGGCACTTGCACCACTCATAGTATTGGCACAAGTCATCTTCCAAGTACTTCAAATTGGAAGCAATTATTAGATGGCTTGGGCTTCTCCAGTATCAGCTAGTGATCCAGGTCCTGTCGAAGGCTCAACACTAATCATTGTTTATGTAGCTTTAGCAGCTGGAAGTGCAGTATGCATACTTGCAAGAGGCTTGCTTCTTGCAACTTTTGCATATAAAGCTGCTACTATTCTATTCCACAAGATGCACTTGTCTATTTTCCCGTCGCCCATGTCTTTCTTGGACTCTACTCCAAGTGGACGAATACTAAATAGAGTAAGGAACCACCTTCTATTCTTATTCTTACTTATTTTTCTAGAATCTAGATGTAGCAAAATGAGCAGGTCAAACACATTGGCTAATGGGTCAAAACAGGTCATTTTTATTCGGGTTGAAATGTTCGAAACACTTTTTGTCCCAACCTTATATTTTCTAGAGTTAATTACATTTTTGGTCCTTGTGGTTTACCGGGTATTTCACTTTCAGTCCAATTTAAAAAAAAATATCGGATCCACTACAATATTGACTGACCCGTTACGGGTTTGGTCCAATTTTCGTTGACCAAACATTTGACTAGTTAAAAAAACGTGATATGACTAAAATACCCTCGAATTTATACCCAGAAATTGCACCATTCGTCCCTGAGCTAACAGCCGTCAGTTCTGTTAGTTATCATGTGACAACGTTAGTCCATTTAGCCAACGATTATAACGTTAGTCCTTTATATATTTTTGTCTCCGTTTTTCTTACGTTTTCATACGGTTTTGTCCGTTTTTATACATTTTCGTCCGTTTTTAGTCGTTTTCATCCGTTTTTCTTACGTTTTCATACGGTTTTGTCCGTTTTTATACGTTTTCGTCCGTTTTTTTTGTCCGTTTTTAAAAAATTAAAAACTAAAAAAAAAATTAAAAACAAATTAAAGAATTAAAAAAATTAAAAAAATAAAAAACAAATTAAAAAATTAAAAAAAATTTAAAAAATTAAAAAAATAGTTTTTTTTTTCAAAATTCTTTTTTCCGAATTTAAAAAAAAAATTTTTTTTTCCGAAAATATTTTTTTTTTCGGAAATTTTTTTTTCGAAAATATATATATATATATATTTTTTAAAAATTTTCAAAAATTTTTTTATAACTTTTTTTTCGCAAAATATTTTTTTTACAATTTTTAAATATTTTCAAAAATAATTTTTTCGCAAAAATTTTCAAAAATATTTTCGGAAAAAAATATTTTCAAAAAAAAAATCCGGAAAAAAGAATTTTGAAAACAAAAAGTATTTTTTTAATTTTTTTTTTAATTTGTTTTTATTTTTTTTTAAATTTTTATTTTTTTTTTAATTTTTTAATTTGTTTTTAATTTTTTTTTAGTTTTTAATTTTTTAAAAACGGACAAAAATAAAAAAAACAGACGAAAACGGATAAAAACGGACAAATACGTAAGAAAAACGGACGAAAACGTATAAAAACGGACAAAACCGTATGAAAATGTAAGAAAAACGGATGAAAACGACTAAAAACGGACGAAAATGTATAAAAACGGACAAAACCATATGAAAACGTAAGAAAAACTGACAAAAATATATAAAGGACTAACGTTGCAAATAATCGTTGGCTAAATGGACTAACGTTGTCACATGATAACTAACAGAACTGACGGCCGTTAGCTCAGGGACGAATGGTGCAATTTCTGGGTATAAATTCGAGGGTATTTTAGTCATATCACGTTTTTTTAACTAGTCAAATGTTTGGTCAACGAAAATTGGACCAAACCCGTAACGGGTCAGTCAATATTGTAGTGGATCCGATATTTTTTTTAAAATTGGACTGAAAGTGAAATACCCGGTAAACCACAAGGACCAAAAATGTAATTAACTCTAGAAAATATAAGGTTGGGACAAAAAGTGTTTCGAACATTTCAACCCGAATAAAAATGACCTGTTTTGACCCATTAGCCAATGTGTTTGACCTGCTCATTTTGCTACATCTAGATTCTAGAAAAATAAGTAAGAATAAGAATAGAAGGTGGTTCCTTACTCTATTTAGTATTCGTCCACTTGGAGTAGAGTCCAAGAAAGACATGGGCGACGGGAAAATAGACAAGTGCATCTTGTGGAATAGAATAGTAGCAGCTTTATATGCAAAAGTTGCAAGAAGCAAGCCTCTTGCAAGTATGCATACTGCACTTCCAGCTGCTAAAGCTACATAAACAATGATTAGTGTTGAGCCTTCGACAGGACCTGGATCACTAGCTGATACTGGAGAAGCCCAAGCCATCCAATAATTGCTTCCAATTTGAAGTACTTGGAAGACGACTTGTGCCAATACTATGAGTGGTGCAAGTGCCCCTCCGTAAGCGGTTGTTATGTATTTCCAGTAGACTGAGAAACCTACTCTTCCTTTTTCTTTCTTCCTCTTGAACAAGTTGTGCTTTTGAACCCGAGATATCATCTGTTTTATCATTGGACACCTAGAAGATTTACTTGATATTAAAACTGGATGTGGAAACTTTCTTAATTATATATGAAAATGTTTTGAGAAAAGCTATTTTAAAACGATGCGATACCACTTTTAAATGTAATTCTACTAAAGTTTTATGAAAATAACTTTTAAGAACTATCTTTATGAAAAACTGTTTTGAAAGACCATTGTTGTGGAAACTATTTTGAAAGATCATTTTACTAAAACCATTATTAAAGGATTTCTTTTAAATGAACTTTTAAATTGAACCTTTGCTATGATCTCTTGTCTTGAACCTTGATATACTTGAATTGGAAACTTGACTTGAACCTTGATACACTTGAATTGGAAACTTGACTTGAACCACTTGAAATGGGAAACTTGACTTGAACAACTTGAACTTGGAACTTGATACTTGATACTTGACCTTTGACCCACAGTTTGAGATTACGAGCCATAACTAGGCATGAGGGTTTCATGTCCATGTCATTGATGCACCGATGGCATGACTCTAGGGCAGGAGAGTGATGACCTGTCCCGTCCCTGACTTGATACTTGACTTGTTACGTAGAGGAAGACATTGTGGCCTACTGGGGCGTATGGATGCATCCTAGATTTGACTTGACTTGACTTGTTTAGATTACTTGTTATACTTGGTGACTGATGGTGTGTGCGATACACGTCTTTCACATCTTGGGAGCTCATGACTCCACCCCTTGGAGGTATCCCCTCACCTTGTACTTGGTACCGAGGTCTCCCCTCCGTACACCTTGCTACTTGATTTCTTGACTTGATACTTGACTTGACTTGGGCTCGTAATGGATTACTGTTTTTCCCTTTACCTTATAACCTTGTGCTTAGTATTCCGAGGTCACCCCTTCGGATACATACTTGACCTGACACTTGACTTAATACTTGACTTGACTTGATTTGATTTGGGCTCGAGTTGGGATTACTTTTCCCTTTCCTCTTATCTTTTGTAACTATTCCTTAACTCTTGGTATATCTGCATAACCTTTTATCTTTCTTTCTATCCTCACTCTTGTTACACTTTGCATTGTTTCACTTACATCACTATCCCATTATTACTGCTTGTTACCTTTATATCTATTCACTGGGCTTTTTAAGCTCAGCCGCATTTCTTTTCCTGCGGCAGGTTTTAGTTTGGAAGCTGGGTATGAGTGGAAAGTACCTTGGACTTAGAAGACCTTACTAGCTATTGAAGATGAATAGAAGAATTTATATTTAGACTTAGAAATTATTGTATTAACCTTGTAGTTTCAGATTTTCCTTTGTAACCCTTGAAATTCTATTGTATTATTTATGTCATATGCTTGTGTTTGTTCTGATATGAAACCATTTTTGTGACATCTTTACCCTTGTCGGGTCGGGGTGTTACAATTTATGGTATCAGAGAGACAGGCTGCGACTCGTAATACATTTACCCTTGACCTGTGAGTTTTGGACCATTAAGCTTCCACTGTAAGAACATAGGAGAACACCTTGAGAACTTGCTTTAGGATTTCTTAATATGAACTTAAGTTTTGACCAGTGAGGGATGGGTAGACTATAAGGCATTTGTTTAAGTATCATTGCTTCCGCATCACTCTGATTCGTGCCTTGTTTTTGGTTAAAGCCTGTTGAGATCACTTTTGGAGATTGAAAGCTTATGCCTTGCACCACCTAAGATTTGAAACCTAAATAAATCTTGAAGGCATTGAGAATTGCATAGTAATTGCCTGAAACCATTTGATCCTTATCTTCAGATTCCGACTCTGACCTCTGATCCTTTTGTTAATCATTTTGATGCCTCTTCGGGCAATCTGAGAATCTCCATGACGATGACGTACTTGATACATTCTGTTAGTTGTCTCTTGCTCTTGATGAACATCTATGAAATTTTCGACGCTATTTGATTTCATCTTACACATCTCTGTCCCTATGAGAAGTCTTATGGTGTTTAACCACGAGTATAAGAATGTTTCCCTCTCATTTTTGAACGATAAGATTTGCTTTGTCGATCTGTCTTTCTTTGGATAGTTAACCTTGATTTTATTCTGATAAGGGATTGGTTGTTTGAGCATCCAAAATATTGACAACTATCCTCTTATGTCTCACCTTTGGCGTTGAAACAATTTTGAACTCCCTACCATGATTACCGATTGTTAAACTTTTGGCTATCACTATTACTCTGGAGACTCGTGTGTTACTTTCGCGGTTATGAATTGTTCCTAGAACCCATTTCGTACACGAATGAATGAACCTTATCTTGAGAAATATTTGGCACCCTGAATTTTCTGAATATGATTCCTGGTTGAACCACCAAGTTTTCTACCAGAGTGTGAAATAGGATTTGACATGATACTGAGAGATTGTCTAGCCACCAAGCGAAGATGTCTTTCAGATCATACCATTTTGATTTGAGCAACCGGGAAGAGCGGCAACCGAAGACCAGGAAGTGAGTTTGCTTAAGTGTATATTCTGGGCGTGTTTCAGTTTCGTTCGCGATAAAGAAGGATGGTGACAGGGGATATGTATTGATTACTGGAAGCTGAACCGTACTGCTATTAGGAACCATTATTTCTCCACCCTGAAACGACTATGTACCTGTTCAATTTCAAAGTGTGAAGTTTCCTTCAGATGGAAGTATAAATTGAGAATATTCTTGGAATCGCTTTCCGTATTCGTAACGACTGCTATGACGGTTAGTGACGCTAATAGTATTAGCTAAAGCTCTGACTGTTTTGTGAACTTGATAAATGATGTTTTCTCGTGAGTACTTGATGCGTGGTTTTGCGACCTTACAACAGGTTTTACCTCTCGAGGGATCTCAAGAGGCTTGCAATCCTCACCAGGCAGTGTACCTGACCGATGTAGTATAGTGTAGTGGCAAGTACCGGGGGATTGATCGTTCTCTAGGGGAATAGTGTCGTTAGGATTGAAAAACTACTCTAATAGGTCTAAGGGTGAGGGAAGATTCTTTTTGTATTTTTATATTTTTATGAAAGCAAGTAAAATCTCGGGTTTGAAGGAGTGGGCGGAATTAGTTGCTAGTCAACTAACCCAAATAACTACAATTGCAAATAAAATAAAATAACTGAAAATAAAAAGGTTGTGGAACTTATATGGAGAGAAACGTGTTTACTTAGATTTCCTTACTCCCTAACTATCTTTTACCGGTTGATTAGTGTGTATTAATTGCGTGGATGACGGGTGTATTCCTTAATACCAATCGTGGGGTGGCGTACGTACTTCCCCAACTCTATAAGCTCCTACTTCACTCCTATGTCGAGCCGGCTAAGAAACTTCTAACATGGGATCACTAGAATTCGCTCATGCATTAAATACAACCATAATAACCTTAGTACGCATTGGTTCATGTTTCTTAAGACGTTCAAGCAAGTTACCGTATAGGAGGTTAGCCAGTTTTCTTAAGCCTAACATCGATAAACAATCATCCAATACAATAAATAACACACCAACAACCAATAATCAATAGTTAGGTTTCATTAGATCTAAGCAAACACAAGATAAATCTAGCCTAGCATGTTAAATAAAAGACAAGAACAAGATGTAATCAAACAACACATAGACATATTGAATGATTAATTGATTACTTATCTTCAATTGAACATGGGAGATCGAAGGGTATAAAACCCTTAAAAATGGCAGAAAAATCGTCTTAGGGTTTCTCCTCACAAAGTTGCACACTAATGACTAAAAATTATGAGAATATATATAGAAAATCAGATCTGATGGCGTCACGTTATAGAGCTGACGCCGTCACCTCGCCGCGGTTAGGGTTTCTTGATGACCTTCTTGACGCCGTCCCCCTTTAATCTTCCAAAATCCTCTCTGGCTTATCAAGGGTTGACGGCGTCACACTGGGGCTTGACGCCGTCACAGGTACTTTTCCAGCAGATTTTGAGACTTTGTCGTTTTCTTCACTTTTATGCTCCAAAAACGTCCAAAATGCTTCCTTTTCCAAATTTCATCTCCAAAGTACCTAAAATGACAAAAAGAACGATTTAGGGCAATATTTGATCAAATAAATACGATTTAGGGCTTAAATGACCCCCTAAAAGCGGTACACTTTTCGCTTCATCAGATACCCTTACACTTGAGATTTGCTTGTCCTCAAGCAAATGCGCTTTTATTCTAATCAAAATACAAGTTAGGGGTCATTTAACGCTAATATAAAAGTAATTACAACAAATAGTCGTTCCACTTTAATCATAATAAGCACGGAGATTACAGACTAGCACCTCACAAGTAGTGTTTAGATACTCACATCTCTCAGGTGTCATAAAAGTATATCTCATAAATGAAAATGAATAATATCTCTCACTACCTGTCATAGCAAATAGATTACCATAGGCTTGGGAAAGGATCAAAAACCTCCTCCACTAGGCGTAAGCACCTAAGATAAACTATCAAAGAGGGCTTTTAAACGGGTTATAACGTTAGGTGTAGGGATATGATAAACACGATTTTGTTGGATAAAGGATATTTTACTGGTGGCGAGTTAAAGATCTTGATTAATTACATGTACAATATGGCGTTGCTAAGCCAAGACTAGACTCGACTTAAGCTAATGAAAAAAATAACAAAAAGATAAAATAAACATAAAATGAAACGGGATGGTAGTCCGTATGTTTTTTTTTTTTATTTTTTTTTTTTTTTGCATACACTCTTGCCCTACCATCCAAAATAATACATCGTAGGGGGGTTGTATCCCCCTTACACTTGAACTTTTACATAACTTTACAATTAACTATTCTAATGACTCGAATTAAGATAATCGAAACACTTGGAGTACTTTTAAAATATTTAGCACATATGGGGGTAATAATGTTGTTCTTCCCCATGACTCCATTACACTAGTACTTTACCCATGAGTCCCAATCGTCCCAAAACAATATGTACAAGGATATGACTCGACTTAGCAACCATGTAATCAATTAGATAATTAACTTGGGGTTTAAACAAATGTTGTCACAATAATGCACTAAAAATGAGTGCATACAAGGTAGGCTAAGGCGATTTGGGTGTACATTTAAGTGGGGTGTAAACAAATTCTTACTTTAAGTAAAATGCTTAAAGTTAGAAACGAAAAGATAGGCTCTGAGGGGTGTACTAGGGGTATCGTGTACTAAAAATGAGTACAACGCAAAGGGTGTGGGAGAATTACTTGACCAATGTAGCCAATGTAATTATAACAAAAACACATGTGTAAAACAATGGGTTAATCCTAATGCCTCTTATCATGTAGTAAATCTAACTAAACGAATGTAGTCTCACTTGTGGCCTCGGAATGGTCCTAACGCAAGTTCTAGAATCTAAGTGCTACCGGTACACACATCATAGCATAAATGCTTTTCCTACCAATTCTAGGGGCGAACCTCACATATTTAGGGGTGGAAATTTTTTTTTAGTGGTACGGTTTTTGTGCTAGTCATATAACTCCTATCCATGAGACGCTCATTAAAACCAAAGTTTCACTCCTATATGTTGTAAAAAAATTTAAATTTGGCACTAAAATTGCCCTAACAGGTATTTATCTCAGTTTTATTACACATTGATGAAGCGAAAAGTGTACCGCTTTTAAGGGGTCATTTAAGCCCTAAATCGTATTTATTTGATCAAATATTGCCCTAAATCGTTCCTTTTGTCATTTTAGGTACTTTTGAGAAGAAATCTGGAAAAGGAGGCATTTTGGACATTTTTGGAGCATTAAAGTGAAGAAAACGACAAAGTCTCAAAAATCGGCTAAAAGTTACCTTTGACGGCGTCAGGATTTACCCTGGACGGCGTCATGGCTTGGCAAGAAAAGGTGGATGTGAAATTTACTCATGATAAGCCAGTGAAAATTGCATGTGAATTCTGACGGCGTCACGCTTTAACCTGATCAAGGGCGTCACGGCTTAATTCAAAGAGGGACGGCGTCACATTCAAGGTCTGACGGCGTCAAGCCTTGATAAGCCAGAACGGATTTTGGAGAGCTAAAGAGGGACGGCGTCAAGAAGGTCATCCGGGAACCCTAAAAGCGGCGAGGTGACGGCGTCACACTCCATAACGTGACGCCGTCAGATCCAAAAGTCTATATATAGTTTTCTAATTTTTTGTCATTAGTGTGGAACTTAGTGTGGAATTTTTGGGAGAAAACCCTAAGACGATTTTAGCATCTTTTTCAAGGCTTTTTGCCTTGAGATCTTCCATGTTACATTGAAGATAAGTTATCAATTAATCATTCAATATGTCTATGTGTTGTTTGATTCTATCTTGTTCTTGTCTTTTGGTTAATATGTTAGGCTAGATTTATCTTGTGTTTGCTTAGATCTAATGAAACCTAGCTATTGATTATTGGTTATTAGTGTGTTATTAATTGTATTGGATGATTGTTTATCTATGTTAGGCTTAAGAAAACTGGCTAACTTCCTATTCGGTAACTTGCTTGAACGTCTTAAGAAACATGAACCAAATGCGTACTAAAGGTTTTTATGGTTGTATTTAATGCACAAGCGAATTCTAGTGATCCCATGTTAGGAGCTTCCTAGCCGGCTCGACATAGGAGTGAAGTAGGAGCTTGTAGAGTTGGGGAAGTACGTACGCCACCCCACGATTGGTATTAAGGAATACACCCGTCATCCACGCAACTAATACACACTAATCAACGGGTAAAAGATAGTTAGGGAGTAAGGAAATCTAAGTGAACACATTTCTCTACACATAAGTTTCCACCAAACTTTTTATTTTCAGTTATTTATTTTATTTGCACTTGTAGTTATTTGGGTTAGTTGACTAGCAACTAATTCCGCCCACTCTTTCAAACCCGAGATTTTACTTGCTTTCATAAAAATATAAAAAACATAAAAAGAATCTTCTCTCACCCTTAGACCTATTAGAGTAGTCTTTCATACCTAACGAACACTATTCCCTGTGGAGAACGATCAATCCCCCGTACTTACCACTACACTATACTACATCGGTCAGGTACACTGCCTGGTGGGGTTGTAAGCCTCTTGAGATCCCTTGAGAGGTAAAACCTGTTGTAAGGTTGCAAAACCACGCATCAAGTTTTTGGCGCCGCTGCCGGGGAATAGTTATTGTTTACGTTGAATTTTTATTTCTATTAGGTCTACTCACTAGATTCCTTTCTAGTGAGATTTTTATTTTCTTTTTCTAGGTTTTCTTTAGTCTATCTTTTTTCTTCGTTTCTTTGTTCGTAACCATACCATCCGACATCATGGAAGATGGTAATATCCTTAATCCCAACAACCCACCACCACAACAACCACCACCACCTCCTAGAGCCCGTACTTTAGGAGAGTACTCCCGTCCTAGCCACCACGGCTATCGAAACACCATTGAGCTCACTCAAGGAGCCAATGTCACACCCTTGCGATCCGACACCATCCGGTTGGTGCAAAGCGGATGCGCATTCCATGGACTTCGTTCTGAAGATCCTAATCAACATCTCAAGGACTTTCTTAAAATCGTTGATTCTATAGACCTTGATGTTGCCACTCGAGAGACGACCCGATTGCGTCTCTTCCAATTCTCTCTGCGGGACCAAGCTAGTCAATGGCTAGAGCGTCAACCCGCAGGATCCATCACCTCTTGGGATGATCTCACCACTCGTTTCCTTGCTCAGTTTTTCCCACCGGGAAGAACTACCAAGCTAAGGAATGATATCTTGATGTTCCAACAACGTCAAGGCGAAACTCTCTACGAGGCATGGACTCGATTCAAGGACTTACTCCAAAAAGTCCCTCACCATGGCATAGAACTTTGGCTCCAAGTCCAAATCTTCTATGACCATATCAATCTCTCCACAAGGCAAACCATTGACCAATCGGCCGGTGGCAAGCTATGTGATCTAAGTACGGAACAATCATGGGCTCTCCTAGAGGATCTTGCTCTTTATGACAACGAAAGTTGGAGTGATCCCCGTGATTTGAATAAAACGGTCAAGGCAATATCTTTGCCTTCGAACAATTCAAGCACTTCCGACCGTAGGATCATAGAACTTGAAGACCAAGTCAAGTTTCTTATGAAATCCTACGAGGCTCCTAAACCTTCAAGCCAAGTGAACAAAATCACTTCTTCATGTGAATTATGTAGTGGTCCCCACGACACTCGTGATTGCATGGAACTCCCCGAACAAGCTTTTGTGGACTACGCATCCTCGCGTACCGACGGAGCGGGAGACAAGTGGTACACTTTCAAACCCGAGCCAAACCCTTATGGTGATTCATACAACCCCTCATGGAGAAATCACCCAAACCTTAGGTGGAAACAAAACCAAAACGCACAACAAACCAATTCTTCCAACCCACCTAATCGTTTCCAATCAAGCGGTTCCAACTCGAACCGTACTTTCAATAACAATCCTTCCGGCAATGGTAGTACCAATAACTTTGAAGGATTGATGTCCCAATTTATGGCATCTCAAGAAGCTCGGATAGCTAGATTCGAATCCAAATTCAATCAACAACAAACGGAGATGACCAATAAAATTGACAACTTGTTGAAAGCTCTCAATAACCAAGTGTTATCACCTCCACATAAGGACGCTAGGAACACAAATAGCGGACCCCAAGTAAAAGACCCCTCTTCATCCAAACACGTCCACTTTGTCAACATTGTCACTATTAAACCAATTGAAAGGAATGAGGATAATAGTGAACCTAAGGATGAGGATAAGAAAGTCGAGGTTGATAAGGAAGTTAGGACAAGTGAGATTGAAGAAGTAGATGATGATAAGGACTACTTCAATAGGCTACCCACTAAGGAAGAGCGCGCATATCATACAAACTTATTCGATGACCCCGAGACACCATACCTCCTAGGTAGACCAATTATAGAAATAGGCGACCCTTCTAATCTCAACATACCATGCAACATCGGACATTTGCATGTGTGGAAAGCCTATATCGACCTTAGATCACCCATAAACATCATGACTAGAGCCCACTACAACTTGATAATGAAGGATCAACTTGGGTATAGGATGTTCCCTGATAAGGGTTGGATGAGTAACTTCACGGGAAGAGTTAAGGGATTACCGGTTTATGTAGGAAACTTCACCTATGTCACCGACTTTGTAATTGTAGAAGATATCCGCCCAATAGTTGATGCATCCTTAACTCAAGTGGTTTTTGGAAAACCATTTGTTGAGATCTCTTGAATGACTTATGAACCTTCCTTAGGGATAGTTAGATTTAAGGATGAGACCGATGAGGTAAACTACCAAATGCCATATAAGATAGAGCAATTCCAACACTTGTCAAATGTTGAGAAGGAGCTTAAGCAAGCAGTCTACTATAGGAATGATGAGGATAGGAGTAAAGGAGTAGACTATGTTATGAAAAGGATATTCGGTTTCTACAAGGATTGTTTGAAATTAGGACCAGAATATAAAACCGGAAAGGAGAATGGCCTAGGAACCATGACCGATGATGGAGTCACGTAATGTACGGTGACTTTGAGTCTAGCTACAAGACTCGTTAATAAAGAAAAGCGCTTCTTGGGAGGCAACCCGAGCTTTATTTATTTGCTTTTTGTGTTTATTTACTTGTTTGTTTGTTTGTTTTTATTTGTTTCCGTATGTGTGTTTAATTTTTATTCGTATTGATTCATGTTCAAAACTAATTTGTGAAAATGCTTTATTTTGTTTTTAACTTCGTCTTAACTACATATAAAGGTATTTTGCAAAAGTTAAGTGTAAGGGAAATCCAAATCGGTTTATTAGAACATATGAGCATGAATCGTAATAATATTAAATTAGCATACATATTAGTGTTTGTTTGAGTCAAATGCTTGTATCGAGTCATGATGATGTTTTGCAGGATTTCCAGGAAGTAAGGTAAAGGTTTTTCCAGAAATTTTCCGGAAACTTAAAATGAGAATTTTTGTCAGGTCATTTCTGACGGCGTCAGGGTTTATAACCTGACGGCGTCAGATTTAATTTTCAGAAATTTTTGAAAGTTTTGTTTTCATAAAAAGTTTTTATTAAATCTCTAACTTATAATCTCCAGGAATCTGCAAAATTATCATTCCACAAGCATTATATCCTTATATATAGATTTATCCCGCCGATGTTATGCAGGTTTTCGTGTTTGTTTTCTCAGGTTTAACAGGTTATTTTGGACAAGGAAATTTTTTGAATCAAGCTTATGGCGATGCATTAGTCATGGAGCTTCAACATTACTTTGGAAGAAGATCTAACCGTGTAACTTCATTATCCACCAAGCGAATCAGGGGAGTATTTGATTTCATTCTTTTACTTTATGCTTTTACATCTTGTTATTTGAACATTGGGGATAATGTTCATCTTAAGTGTAAGGGGGGGGGGGGGTAAAAGTACGATACTTTAGAGAATACAATTACGCTTGATTTTTGTTTGTTTAATGGTAGATGTGTAATAAAACTGAGAGAAATACCTGTTAAGGCAATTTTAGTGCCAAATTTAAATTTTTTTTACAAAATATAGGAGTGAAACTTTGGTCTTAATGAGCGTCTCATGGATAGGAGTTATATAACTAGCACAAAACCGTACCACTAAAAAATTTTCCACCCCCAAATATGTGAGGTTCGCCCCTAGAATTGGTAGGAAAAGCATTTATGCTATGATGTGTGTACCGGTAGCACTTAGATTCTAGAACTTGCGTTAGGACCATTCCGAGGCCACAAGTGAGACTACATTCGTGTAGTTAGATTTACTACATGATAAGAGGCATTAGGATTAACCCATTGTTTTACACCTGTGTTTTTGTTATAATTACTTTGGCTACATTGGTCAAGTAATTCTCCCACACCCTTTGCGTTGTACCCATTTTTGGTACACAATACCCCTAGTACACCCCTCAGAGCCTATCTTTTCGTTTCGACCTTTAAGCATTTTACTTAAAGGAAGAATTTGTTACACCCCACTAAAATGTACACCCAAATCGCCTTAGCCTACCTTGTATGCACTCATTTTTAGTGCATTATTGTTACAACATTTGTTTAAACCCAAGTTAATTATCTAGTTGATTACATGGTTGCTAAGTCGAGTCATATCCTTGTACATATTGTTTTGGGACGATTGGGACTCATGGGTAAAGTACTAGTGTAACGGAGTAATGGGGAAGAACATCATTTATTACCCCCATATGTGCTAAATATTTTAAAAGTACTCCAAGTGTTTTGATTATCTTAATTCGAGTCATTAGAATAGTAATTTGTAAAGTTATGTAAAAGTTCAAGTGTAAGGGGGATGCAATGCCCCTATGATGTATTATTTTGGATGGTAGGGCAAGAGTGTATGTCAAAAAAAAAAAAATAAAAAAAAAATAAAAAAATAAAAAATAAAAAAATCGAAAAAATCAAGAAAAATACAAAAAAATGAGAAAATGAAAAATAGAAAAAAACATACGGACTACCATCCCGTTTCATTTTATGTTTATTTTATGTTTTTGTTATTTTCTTTCATTAGCTTAAGATTGAGTCGAGTCTTGGCTTTGCAACATTGTATAGTACATGTAATTAATCAAGATCTTTAACTCGCCACCAGTAAAATATCCCTTATCCAACAAAACCGTGTTTTCCTTTTCCCTACACCTAACGTTATAACCCATTTAAAAGCCCTCTTTGATAGTTTATCTTAGGTGCTTACGCCTAGTGGAGGAGGTTTTCGATCCTTTCCTAAGCCTATGGTAATCTATTTGCTATGACAGGTAGTGAGAGATATTACCCGTTTCCATTTATGAGATTTATTTTGATGACACTTGAGAGATGTGAGTATCTAAACACTACTTGTGAGGTGCTAGTTTGTAATCTCCGTGCTTATTATGATTAAAGTGGAACGAATATTTGTTGTAATTACTTTTATATTAGTGTTAAATGACCCCTAACTTGTATTTTGATTAGAATAAAAGCACATTTGCTTGAGGACAAGCAAATCTCAAGTGTAAGGGTATTTGATGAAGCGAAAAGTGTACCGCTTTTAAGGGGTCATTTAAGCCCTAAATCGTATTTATTTGATCAAATATTGCCCTAAATCGTTCCTTTTGTCATTTTAGGTACTTTTGAGAAGAAATCTGGAAAAGGAGGCATTTTGGACGTTTTTGGAGCATTAAAGTGAAGAAAACGACAAAGTCTCAAAAATCGGCTAAAAGTTACCTTTGACGGCGTCAGGATTTACCCTGGACGGCGTCATGGCTTGGCAAGAAAAGGTGGATGTGAAATTTACTCATGATAAGCCAGTGAAAATTGCATGTGAATTCTGACGGCGTCACGCTTTAACCTGATCAAGGGCGTCACGGCTTAATTCAAAGAGGGACGGCGTCACATTCAAGGTCTGACGGCGTCAAGCCTTGATAAGCCAGAACGGATTTTGGAGAGCTAAAGAGGGACGGCGTCAAGAAGGTCATCCGGGAACCCTAAAAGCGGCGAGGTGACGACGTCACACTCCATAACGTGACGCCGTCAGATCCAAAAGTCTATATATAGTTTTCTAATTTTTTGTCATTAGTGTGGAACTTAGTGTGGAATTTTTGGGAGAAAACCCTAAGACGATTTTAGCATCTTTTTCAAGGCTTTTTGCCTTGAGATCTTCCATGTTATATTGAAGATAAGTTATCAATTAATCATTCAATATGTCTATGTGTTGTTTGATTCTATCTTGTTCTTGTCTTTTGGTTAATATGTTAGGCTAGATTTATCTTGTGTTTGCTTAGATCTAATGAAACCTAGCTATTGATTATTGGTTATTAGTGTGTTATTAGTTGTATTGGATGATTGTTTATCTATGTTAGGCTTAAGAAAACTGGCTAACTTCCTATTCGGTAACTTGCTTGAACGTCTTAAGAAACATGAACCAAATGCGTACTAAAGGTTTTTATGGTTGTATTTAATGCACAAGCGAATTCTAGTGATCCCATGTTAGGAGCTTCCTAGCCGGCTCGACATAGGAGTGAAGTAGGAGCTTGTAGAGTTGGGGAAGTACGTACGCCACCCCACGATTGGTATTAAGGAATACACCCGTCATCCACGCAACTAATACACACTAATCAACCGGTAAAAGATAGTTAGGGAGTAAGGAAATCTAAGTGAACACATTTCTCTACACATAAGTTTCCACCAAACTTTTTATTTTCAGTTATTTATTTTATTTGCACTTGTAGTTATTTGGGTTAGTTGACTAGCAACTAATTCCGCCCACTCTTTCAAACCCGAGATTTTACTTGCTTTCATAAAAATATAAAAAACATAAAAAGAATCTTCCCTCACCCTTAGACCTATTAGAGTAGTTTTTCAATCCTAACGAAAACTATTCCCTGTGGAGAACGATCAATCCCCCGTACTTGCCACTACACTATACTACATCGGTCAGGTACACTGCCTGGTGGGGTTGCAAGCCTCTTGAGATCCCTCGAGAGGTAAAACCTGTTGTAAGGTTGCAAAACCACGCATCACACATCTACCATTAAACAAACGAAAAATCAAGCGTAATAGCATTCTCTTAAGTATCGTACTTTACCCCCCCCCCTTACACTTAAGATGAACATTGTCCCCAATGTTCAAATAACAAGATGTAAAAGTAAATAAGGTAAAAGAATGAAATCAAATACTCCCCTGATTCGCTCGGTGGATAAAGAGGTAACATGGTTAGATCTTCTTCCAAGGTAATGTAGAAGCTCCAAGACTAAAGCATCGCCAAAAGCTTGATTCCACATACATCTCCTTGTCCAAAATAACCTGTTAAACCTGAGAAAACAAACATGAAAACCTGCATAACATCGGCGGGATAAATCTGTATAAGGATATAATGCTTGTGGAAATGATTATTTTGCAGATTCCTGGAGTTTATAAGTTAGAGATTTAATAAAGCATTTTATGATTCCGGAAGAAAAAAAAAACTTTTTTAAAAAAAAATAATTCCAGAAAACTGTTCCTGACGCTGTCAGACTGGGGTCTGACGCCGTCAGAAGTGATCTGACAGATTTTTCATGTTAAGTTTCCGGAAAATTTCTGGAAAAACTCAATCCTTATTTCCTGGAAATCCTGCAAAATATCATTATGACTCGATACAAGCATTTGACTCAAACAATTACTAATATGTATGTTAATTTATTATTGTTATGATTCATGTTCATTTGTTCTAATAAACCGATTTGGATTTCCCTTACACTTATCTTTTGCAAAATACCTTTATATGTAGTTAAGACGAAGTTAAAAACAAGATAAAGCATTTTCACAATTTATTCGAAACATGAAAATTAAACAATTATGATTAAGCATATATGACACAAACAAACAAATAAAATAAAAACATCAAACAATTAAACAAATAAAGCTTGGGTTGCCTCCCAAGAAGCGCTTGTTTTTGTTCGAGTCACGAGCCTGACTCTACCCTTATTTAACGGATAAAGGAGAGGTTTTCCCTACACTTAGGGTTAAGTGCGGGTGATAGTAGCGATACACACCGACTCGGTATGAGTATGCCACGTGAGGAAAGAGTGGTGGATGAATTATATGCTCAAAGATGTGGGATCCAATCATCATAACCTTACTTAGTTCAATTGGGTCAATGGGTGAATTGAAGTTTTCTCCTAGAAAGGGATCATCTTCTATCAACTTCGAGAGACTCCTAATTGGGAATCCATCTTGACCTAATAAACCCGGTTTAAACCCATAGTGTTTCTTGTGATTAATCATGAATGGGTGATGTAAGTATGAAAGGTTATGGTTCACTCCTATGTCAGCTTCCTCTCTACAAGGCTTAGAGTCTACTACCTTCAACATAAAACTACCCGGACTATATGGTTTGATG
Source organism: Artemisia tridentata subsp. tridentata (assembly GCA_021014915.2). Classification (NCBI taxonomy): domain Eukaryota; kingdom Viridiplantae; phylum Streptophyta; class Magnoliopsida; order Asterales; family Asteraceae; genus Artemisia; species Artemisia tridentata. The sequence goes on along the minus strand of CP139508.1, from coordinate 511,807,874 downwards.
GGTGGGTCGGGACCTAATTCAATTCCTAAGTTCACATCTAAGGATGGAAGATTAGGTAACGGTTTTGGTTTAGGCTCCGGTTCATCAAAACTAGGAACTTCCATAGAACTAAAAGAAAGGTTATGACTACAAGTATTCAAACCTATTTCTTCTAGTTTTGTTTGGTCCAAGGGCTCTACCTCTATTGGGGTTCCTATAGTCTCTTCTACTTCTTCTGGGTAAGTCATGGGTGGTGTGTGTGCCTCAAATGATGGTAGGACTTGTGGGGTACTTGGTGGGCTTATGTTACTTACCTCATCATTCCCTATGTCAAGATCACCTATATCCTCATCATGTGTTTTAGTACAATCTAACCCTAACATTTTCCCAAGTATCTCAAGTGCTTCTCTAGGCATCTCAACTTCTATGTCCGAATCATAAGGATCTTCCTCAATAATTCGACCATGTTCAATTTGCCTAAAGGATTCATCATGTGTTCTTCGGGATTCAAAGTCATTGGTCATAAAACCTAGGTCTTTTTGATCAATGTGATCATGTTCGGCTAAATCCTCCATCACATCAAGGTCACCTATGTGTTCATCCTGTATTATGGTAGTGCCTAACCATGACATGCAGCTAGGTGGCTCAACTCTACCCTCATCCCCAAACAAACTTGTTTCATGATCCTTGAAATTTGTGGTCAATTGACTTGTATTAATGTTTGTTGGGTTGTCTACTATATAATAATATTGGGCACAATTCTCAATAGCTTCCCATGCTTCCTCAGCACTTAATTCCCTAAGATCCCTGCCGGCAAAATGGTAAATGTCCCTTTGGGCATGTCGGTCGACATGATTGTAAAAGATTTGAGTTAGGGACCAAAAATCGAAGTTATGATGAGGGACTTTTTGGAGTAAATATTTAAAACGAGTCCATGCATCATAGAGAGATTCATCTTTATGTTGTTTAAACATCAAGATGTCATATGGAGTGGGTGAATTACGTGGTTGGTGGTATGGTGGATTTGCGTTCTCCATAATGGTGAACAGAAGAGTCAATGGAAATTACGAACAAACACACAAAGAAATAAGATAGACTAAAGAAGACCTATAAAAATAAAATAAAAATCTCACTAGAAAGGAATCTAGTGAGTAGACCTAATAAAATAAAAATTCAACCTAAACAATAACAATTCCCCAGCAGCGGCGCCAAAAACTTGATGCGTGGTTTTGCGACCTTACAACAGGTTTTACCTCTCGAGGGATCTCAAGAGGCTTGCAATCCCCACCAGGCAGTGTACCTGACCGATGTAGTATAGTGTAGTGGCAAGTACCGGGGGATTGATCGTTCTCTAGGGGAATAGTGTCGTTAGGATTGAAAAACTACTCTAATAGGTCTAAGGGTGAGGGAAGATTCTTTTTGTATTTTTATATTTTTATGAAAGCAAGTAAAATCTCGGGTTTGAAGGAGTGGGCGGAATTAGTTGCTAGTCAACTAACCCAAATAACTATAATTGCAAATAAAATAAAATAACTGAAAATAAAAAGGTTGTGGAACTTATATGGAGAGAAACGTGTTTACTTAGATTTCCTTACTCCCTAACTATCTTTTACCGGTTGATTAGTGTGTATTAATTGCGTGGATGATGGGTGTATTCCTTAATACCAATCGTGGGGTGGCGTACGTACTTCCCCAACTCTATAAGCTCCTACTTCACTCCTATGTCGAGCCGGCTAAGAAGCTCCTAACATGGGATCACTAGAATTCGCTCATGCATTAAATACAACCATAATAACCTTAGTACGCATTGGTTCATGTTTCTTAAGACGTTCAAGCAAGTTACCGTATAGGAGGTTAGCCAGTTTTCTTAAGCCTAACATCGATAAACAATCATCCAATACAATAAATAACACACCAACAACCAATAATCAATAGTTAGGTTTCATTAGATCTAAGCAAACACAAGATAAATCTAGCCTAGCATGTTAAATAAAAGACAAGAACAAGATGTAATCAAACAACACATAGACATATTGAATGATTAATTGATTACTTATCTTCAATTGAACATGGGAGATCCAAGGGTATAAAACCCTTAAAAATGGCAGAAAAATCGTCTTAGGGTTTCTCCTCACAAAGTTGCACACTAATGACTAAAAATTATGAGAATATATATAGAAAATCAGATCTGACGGCGTCACGTTATAGAGCTGACGCCGTCACCTCGCCGCGGTTAGGGTTTCTTGATGGCCTTCTTGATGCCGTCCCCCTTTAATCTTCCAAAATCCTCTCTGGCTTATCAAGGGTTGACGGCGTCACACTGGGGCTTGACGCCGTCACAGGTACTTTTCCAGCAGATTTTGAGACTTTGTCGTTTTCTTCACTTTTATGCTCCAAAAACGTCCAAAATGCTTCCTTTTCCAAATTTCATCTCCAAAGTACCTTAAATGACAAAAGGAACGATTTAGGACAATATTTGATCAAATAAATATGATTTAGGGCTTAAATGACCCCCTAAAAGCGGTACACTTTTCGCTTCATCAGTACTTGAGCAAATGGTCATTGTATGACTTAATAGTACATTCGGAGACGAGGAAGAACATGAAAATCATTTTTGCACTTTGTTAGAAATTTGACGATCAATTGTGCGTTCTGGGAGGTTGGTATTTGTTGAGACAACTAGAAGCATTATTTCACTGCATGACCTGGAGTTGACAACAACGGCGGCTACCCTGAAAAGTGAAGACATTCCTTACAAAGCAGAAGTGTGGGCGATGCAGAAGAAGAAAATCTAGTCAAGACGGCGAACCTGGAGCTGATGAAGACTTGCAGTCTCACTTCCCTATTCATCTTGGTTGTACTAAGATGAATTGAGAGCGGAAGCAGACTGGATGATGAGGGGATTTGAAGATCGTGCCAGAAATTCACATGACTCCATCACATTCCAAGAAGAACTGCAGGAGGCTTGATGAACCAGACGCAAGTTCACGATTTTGTTTCACTTCCAGATTGTTGGACAAACGAAGACAGATTAACCGGAATTGAAGAGATTGGATGTTTTGAATGAACGGATTTTTGAAACAGACCTTTTATGCTTGGAAGAATTGATTCTATGAAGGCCGAAGTTATTGACGACTAACTTTCACTTCTGTTGACTCACTTAAGCTTCGTTATATAGTAATAAGATCCTCTAATGATTTAAGTTCCCTAGAAGCATTTCAGTTCCGTGTTTATTTTTTTTTTCTCGTATGTTGGATGATGGCTTGTTTTGGGAATTTTGGCGAATTGTGGAAGATATGATGCTTGTGACGGCATACCTTACTTTTGCTAGGCAATCTGGGATTTTGATACTCTTGCGAATAGTTTTGTTTTCCCGCTTGACTATGACATTTGATCTTGTTGACCTTTGAGACTATAGAAGTACTAGGTGGATTTAGATAGGTTGTTCTGCTTACGACTCGAGATAAAGTATGATCATCAAGAAGGCATATTTATGTGGTGATAGTATTATGACGTCTGGCCAACGTGATAATACTTACACCATATAACGTGCCCTCATTGTGGCCATAGGATATCTTGGGAAGTACCTAAGAAGTTTAGAATTTGATCTCCATTGGATTATCCGTGATTATTGAGACTTTAGGTTCATTCTACCTATGCGTATACTCTGCTTTCGTTCATTAGATATCTGGATGAGTTTGAACTCTCGTTTTGCATTTTGTTGACCTCAGCTATAAATCTTGAACTCTTTGTAGAGCTCTCCACTGTTGATACAGTTAATTTGATTTGAAATCTTGCTCGTATTTCATATGAGCTTTCCAGGAGATTCACCTATCATCCATTTTATATTGCATGGACCTTTTGATCAGAATCAACCCAATTTGTCTCCTTCTGAGAATTTGAACCCACCTTGTTTGATTTGAGTCATGAGAAACTAATTGGTTTGAATATCCTTTTTGGAAGAACCTCCCCGGGCGTGAGGATGTTTGTGACGATCTTTTACGATTTGCTACGACTTCGTCTAACCTTGCGACTTCAAATTTCGAGGACGAAAATTTTATTTTAGAGGGGAAGAAGTTGTAATACCCAAAATTTCAAAACGTGCAAAATGACCAAAATACCCTTGAAACTTTAAATTTCAATTAATAAGTACATAAAACACCAAATAAATCCCAAACTCTTGGAAATTAACAACATATGAAGTAAGATAATCTTTGTTACAACATTTTAATATTTTACATGTCATAAAAATATTTGTCACATCCATAAAAATGTATATGGGCCGATATATGTAATTTTACTTCTTGTTATTTAAATTAAAAACCAATAAAATCAAGATAAATACTACAAATTATGGATATTCTTGCAAATCAATTTGTGATCTCCCCAAATCACATTAAAACCGAAATTACTTGCAATCCTCCTCAAATCACACGGTTTACATTTATTTTTCCTACTTGTTTCCTTTTTTATCCATTCCTTAACACCTAATAACACACAAAAACTCCCAAACCGGCCACCACATTTTTTCAACGATCTTGGCTATTTTTCCTGGGTTCTTTGGAGTTATAAGAAGGCTATAAAAATAGGGATTCGAATTTTTGAAGCTTGGTTCGTTGGTTTTGATTTGTTGCTCGCGTTTTGTTCTTGCCGAGAGGAATAATCCTCCGCATCTCATTCGATCATCATGAAGGCTACCTGGTATTTTTATAACACTTCTTACATCATATATGATCTATATAAAATGATAATGACAATCCATGCATGATACTCAAGTCGTTTGAATTAAAATACGTTTTAAAACCCTAAAAACCAAATAATTTGTGAATCGGCTAATACAATTTTTGTGTCCTTCAAGCTTATTTTTCTCTGGTCCTATTCGTGCTATATAACACTAGAAAAATGATACTTGTAACTATCGAAGCCTAAATCATGCTTGGCGAGTTTTTCTTGTAATCGGATTTTAAGAAAAAGGGTTTAAAATAAAAAGGTAAATCGTATGAACTAGGGTTTGGATTTGTGATGATGGATTTGATGAAATTAATGTGTTTTAAGGTTAAATTGATGATTGGTAATGATTGGAAAATTTTAGGGTTAGGGTTTATGCATTTTTATTCAAACCGATTGGAGATTTAAAAGCTTTGGGTATGTTTTGTAATTTATTAAACTTGTGGGCTATTTTTGTAATATACTTTAGACCAGGGGAAATTCGTATAAAATATAATATGGGTGTCCTAGGTGTAAAATTTGTAATTAAAAGGTTTAAAGGGTAAATTGATTATATATTTAATTCGAATTATAATTTTTTAAATTAAGGGACTTGTTTTGTAAATTATGAAAAGTAAAGGGTAATTCGTATAAATGATAATGTTAAGGGTGTAATGTGTAATTTTGAATAATTAATGGCTTAATGTGTAAATATGAATATTGTAAGGATTAATTTGTAATTTATTTGATTATAAGGTTTGATTTGTAATTTAATTTATTTAAAGGATTTGTTAATACAAATAGCGTCTCAAAAACGTTATTTATATTCTTTGATCTTTCATTAGTTTTGTTAATGACAAATATAAGGAATATCTTTTAGCAAATAATAAATACTAGCTTAGTCTCTTAAGTACACACTTTACACTTCGCATATTAACTAAGAATTACAAGTTTAGTAACTTGTTTCCTTAAAAGGAAACTTTAATTCATAAACCATTCCATGACATCATTGTATGCATCACATACAATATCTTTGATATATCTTGGTTAGATATGCAAGCAACATAGTTGACATTTGAAGATCTTGGATGATATGGTAAGATACAACTAAGATATGGTAAGAGACAACTATTACATAGCTGTCACATCCCACGGATCCAAGTCCTATAAAGGACGGATCCCTTTTGAGGGATCCGCCGGATCCGTGAGCTGAAGATCAGCTTGCCTATAAATAGGAAGCTGATCATTTGGCTCTCTCATCACTCATATAGCTTAACACATATATTCATTCAGTACATATCTTACTAACATCATTCATAGTTGCATTTCACTTTGATCTTTCATGTTGTAGAAAAGAGATCAAGCATTCAAGGATCTACAGAACCGTAATCCTTTAGTTGCATTACTGTGTGATCTTATAGTTTGTTTCACACATCATATCTATCATTTGTAATCAGTGAGTGTGGTTAGTACTTTAGTCCTTAAAGTACAAAGAGTGTAGGGAGTGGTTGTACCTTTGTAAAGAACTCGACATCTAGCTTAGTGTCGGTAAAGTAATTAGGCGACGTCAGGTTGGTTCTACCTTGTGAAAAGAACCCGGTGTTTAGCTTAGTACCGGAAAAGGAAGTAAGCGACGTGTAAAGGTTTTCTCCGCCTAGGAAAGGAGTTTGTTTCTTAGTGAAAGATAAACTCTCGAGTAGGAAACTCGGGGAGTGGAGTAGGGCAAGGAATAGAGTTCTTGTAGCCGAACCACTATAAACAACTGTGTCGTGTGGTTTGATCTTTCCTCTCTTTATCTTTTGTTTACATTGTGTGATTATTTATTTGTGATTGTTTCCTTTGAATTAACATATAGTAACAAAGCAAATAAAACTTTAAAAACGGTAAAAACTATTCAACCCCCCTTCTAGTTTTCCACAATTGGCATCAGGAGCTACGTTACTTAAGATCTTTAAAATATATTGTATTTTAAAACTTAAAACGATCCATGGATTTTGAAAACTTTAAAGAAGGGCAATCTATGCAGAGACCACCTCTATTTGAACCAAATTGTTTTATTTATTGGAAAAATCGCTTTGAGACTTACGTAAAGTCAAAGGATATAGATCTATGGTATATTATAGTTGATGGTGATTACAAGCCTATTAGTAATAATATTTCGGGTGGTCGGGATGAAGGAGCTTCTCTTACTCGTCACAGTGATGAGCAAAAGAAACTAATTGCCAAAAATAACGAAGCCAAAATGATGCTTTATAATGCCTTACCTAAGAAAGAATATGAAAGAGTTTTTATGTGTAAAACGGCTAAGGATATTTGGCAATCTCTTATTATCACACATCAAGGGAACTCACAAGTAAAAGATAACAAAATTGATCTTCTTGTCCAACAATACGAACAATTTGTTATCTCTGAAGATGAGACCATTGATTGTGCGTTTGCTAAGTTCAATACTATTATTACATCACTTAAAGCACTTGACGAATCTTTTTCTAGCAAGAATTTTGTCAGGAAATTTCTAAGAGCACTCCATCCGAAATGGAGAGCAAAGGTGACAGCTATTGAAGAATCTAAGGATCTCTCAAGCATGACACTGCATGAGCTCATAGGAAACCTAAAAGTTCACGAAATGATTATGGAAAAAGACTCGGAAATTGTCAAAGGCAAAAAGGAGAAGATTAAGTCTATTGCCTTGAAAGCCAAAGTCGAGTCAAGTGATGATGAGTCTTGTTCAAACAGTGATGATGAAGAATATGCCATGGCCGTGAGGGATTTCAAGAAATTCTTCAGGAGACGAGGAAAGTTTGTAAAACCACCTCGTGATGAAAAGAAATCCTCTCGGAAAGATCGTGACGATAAGAAAGGTAAGGATGATAGGAAATGCTATAGGTGTGGTGACTCCAGTCACTTAATAGGAGAATGTCCAAAGCCTCCAAAGACCAAGTCTCAAAGAGCCTTCGTTAGTGGAGCTTGGAGCGATAGTGAAGGAGATGATGATGATGAGCCTAAGAACAACGAAATTGCACTTATGGCTAATGACACAGAAGAGGTATGCTTGAAAGTTGATCTTGAACCTGATGAGTGGATCAAAGATAGTGGGTGCTCAAGACACATGACGGGAAACAAAAATCTTTTCTCAACCTACCAAGTGTATGACGGAGGTAATGTCACATTCGGTAGCAAGCTTAAAAGTAAAATCATCGGAAAAGGTACAATCTCTCATGACTCTCTATCTATTGATGATGTTGCTCATGTAGATAATTTAGGATTTAATCTACTTAGTATAAGTCAATTATGCCGCAAAAAGTATAACGTCCTTTTCAGTGAAAATGGAAGTAAAATACTTAAAGATGGCATAACCGTAGGAAAAGGTGTTTTAAAGAATAATGTCTATGTTATGAAATTAGATAAAACACCTAAAGATAAGTTATGTCTTACCTCCTTGGACGAAAACTCAACTCTATGGCATCGACGCTTAGGTCATGATAATATGAGGCTTATTCAATCCTTGTCTTCCAAAGAACTCGTTAGGAACCTACCCAAGTTGAAATATGACCAACATTTTTGTGATGCTTGCAAAATTGGGAAACAAGTACATAATAGCCATAAGGCTAAAAACATGGTATCTACATCTAGATGCCTAGAATTATTACATATGGATTTGTTTGGCCCGTCGGCTATACAAAGTTATGGAGGAAATTTTTACACTTTAGTCATAGTAGATGATTACTCTAGATATACATGGACAAAGTTTTTGAAAACTAAAAATGAGGCATTTGATAAATTTGAAATTCTAAGCAAGAAAATTCAAAATCAAATAGGAAGTAATATAGTATCTATTAGAACTGACCATGGTCGAGAATTTGACAATGAAATTCAATTTGGAAATTTTTGTGATAATAATGGAATAACTCATAATTTCTCGGCTCCTCGTACACCTCAATCTAATGGTGTAGTAGAACGTAAAAATAGAACAATTCAAGAAATGAGTAGAACTATGTTAAATGAACAAAACATACCACAAAAGTTTTGGTGTCACGCTGTAGATACTTCTACATATATCCTAAATAGAGTTTTAATTAGACAATTTTTAAATAAAACTCCTTATGAAATTTATCGAGGCAAAAAGCCTACATTAGGATATTTTAGAGTTTTTGGAAGCAAGTGCTTCATTTTAAACACAAAGGACTATCTCACTAAGTTCGACCCAAAGTCGTATGAAGGTGTATTCCTTGGGTACTCGCAAAACAGTAAAGCATACATTGTATTAAACAAGGAAACATCAAGAGTCGAGGAATCGTTGAACGTAATATTCAACGAAAGTCCGCCTCCCTCTAAGACATCACCTTTGGTAGATGATGACTTAGTTGAAAGTCAAATGGTTAATAATATAGAAAACATTGAAAATGGCAATGAACCCATAAAAGGAGAAATTATTAATATTAAAGAAACTAAAAGTCATCCATTAGAAAACGTCATAGGAAAACTTAATGAAAGAACATTAAGATCCAAAGCTCAAAATGAAAGCAATTATTTTTGTTTTATTTCAACGGTTGAACCCAAAAACATAGACGAGGCAATAAAAGATGAATCTTGGGTAATTGCTATGCAAGAAGAACTAAATCAATTTATTAGAAATGATGTTTGGACATTGGTCCCTCCACCTAAAAACCAAACCATAATCGGCACTAAATGGGTCTTTAGAAATAAAATGGATGAAAATGGTATTGTATCTAGAAATAAAGCTAGGCTAGTAGCTCAAGGCTACAATCAACAAGAAGGTATAGATTACGATGAAACTTTTGCACCCGTAGCTAGACTTGAGTCTATTAGGATATTACTTGCATATGCATGTGCACATGATTTTAAGTTATTTCAAATGGATGTTAAAAGTGCTTTCTTAAATGGGTTTATAAATGAAGAAGTATATGTTGCACAACCTCCCGGCTTTGCCGACTTTGAAAAACCAAATTATGTTTTCAAACTTAAGAAAGCTTTATACGGACTTAAGCAAGCACCAAAAGCTTGGTATGATCGACTTAAGACTTTCCTAGTTGACCATAAGTATACCATGGGCCTAGTAGATAATACTCTCTTCACCAAGAAAAAGGGATCACATATTATCATAGTCCAGATATATGTGGATGACATTATATTCGGTTCAACTTGTCAAGAGTTATGCGACGATTTCTCAAAAATCATGCATGACGAGTTTGAAATGAGTATGATGGGGGAACTAAACTTTTTCTTAGGTCTCCAAATTAAACAATTAGAAGATGGGATATTCTTCAACCAATCAAAGTATATCAAAGATATGCTTAAGAAGTTTGGCCTTGAAGACTCAAAACCCATGAGAACACCCATGTCCTCTGAAACCAAACTCACTAGGGATGAAGAAAATGAATCCGTAGATAGCACTAAATATAGAGGAATGATTGGTAGTTTACTCTATCTTACGGCTAGTAGGCCTGACATTATGTTTAGTGTTTGTCTATGTGCACGTTTTCAAGAAGATCCAAAAATGTCCCATCTTGAAGCCGTTAAAAGAATATTTAAGTACATCAAAGGTACTACACACTTAGGATTATGGTATCCCAAAGGAACGGGTGTAGAAACCATAGTGTATACCGACTCAGATCATGCAGGTGACTATGTTGATAAGAAAAAGTACTAGTGGTATTTGTACTTTTGTAGGATATTGTCTCACATCATGGTTCGCTAAGAAACAAACTGCCCTCGCAATCTCAACAACAGAAGCAGAGTATGTGTCTGTAGGAAAGGCGTGTCAACAAGCACTGTGGATGAAACAAGCTCTCGTCGACTATGGAATTGAACTCAACAACATTCCCATTCTTTGCGACAACAAAGGTGCTATAGATTTAAGCAAAAATCCAGTCCAACACGCTAGAACCAAACATATTGAAATACGCCATCACTTCCTTCGCGACAATGTACAGAAGGGAATCATCTCAATTGAGAAAGTTTCCTCAGAGGACAACATTGCCGATATCCTCACTAAACCACTTAAACGTGAACCTTTCAACTATCTTAGACTTGGATTAGGATTAATGGAACCTAGTGATTAGGAGAAACATTAGTATAAACATTAGTTTAGCCACACACGACACTAAACCAAAACATGTGTTCTGAATCCGCGGATCCAATCGACAACAAAGACGGATCCTTTGTTTGGGATCCGCCGGATCCGCCGCATGCTAAGTCCAGTTTATTATTTAATAAACAAGAACAAGTACTATTCACTCCTCACTCCAAAACATATCACCTTACTATACTCGACACACACTTAATCTCCATCACATTTTAGACCATTTTCTTCCACAAATTTGTGCTTCTAACATCATTGTAAGTACTCTTATCATATTTATACTCCTGATCTGCGTCTAGGATTTCCATTTCATGCACAAAACCAAAACTTGGGGTATATGCATAATTCTTGAATAATCATGAAGCATATTTATTGCATTATACTTAAAAACATGTTTTTCTTAGTTAGGAATTGCATCTCATAGCACATTGTCTTAATTTAACAAAAACCCCATGAAATTTTTTCACTAAAATCTTCTAACGACTAGGTAAAATGATTTTTTCTTACATTGTTCATACAAATGCAAAAACGTTATCTTTTAGACTTCACTTGCATAATATCTCTTGAATGCTAAAGGGAATACATAACTAATATGTATTTTCGGGTACATTCAACCGTAGCTACATTGAAATAGGAGTGTTTGGGTTATCTCTCGTTTTGTAAACAAAACTTGCATAAACTAATTTTTCTTGCATCAAAAGGAGTCGAGATAACCGCACCTCCACATTGTCCCCATGTAGGCACACACTAGGAATTTTACACTTCCTTTGATCATTTTAACTAAAACTATGTAACTTTTTGTACTTAGGAAAATTATGCCTCCCGCAACCAACTACGATCACAAGAAAACCGTTAACTACTTACCCAAAGTCCACAAAACCAAGGGTCTAACCGATGCCCAAATCGAAATTTTCAAAGTCTTAGAGAAAAAGTATGTTCATGAGGGTAGAGCCGTAGATGCATCATTTTATGAAGGCACTCAACTTAGGGAACAATTAGCCGCAATTCAATTTGATTCTCTTTTAGACATAGATGAACCAATCATTCCTAGGTTCATACTTGAGTTCTATGCTAGTGTAGGTCTTAGCTCGAGTGATGAAGGTTACTTAAGTCTTCATTTTACTCTAAATGGAAATCTTGTCAACATCCCTCTTGATCAATTTGGTGAGGTCTTAGGAATTCCAAGTCAAGGTACATGTATTTACTCGGACAAATGGTCCTTAACAATCTTAGACTCCAATCTCGATAGGACGGCACCATATGCCACTCCTCTCCAATCAAAAGAAGTGATTAGGGAACATCTCTTCATTCCTAAGAACAATCCCACAAGAATGTATCGTGGTCGTGAAGTTGCTAGAGATCCATTTGCAATGGAACTTAATGAACTAAGACCCGAATTCAAGAAGATGGAGGATGTATTAAGGGCAAATGTGATGTGCACCATAGGAAACCGTGATCATATCAATGCTTGTTTATGCCACATGATGTACAACATCTCTACTCGTCAACCCTTCAATCTTGCTTATTATGTTGCCAAACGAATGTGTGACATTCCGGTTCAAAGCAAGATTGCAATGCCTTATGGTATGCTCTTAACCCGACTTTATAGAGCCTTCGCACCCGCTCGTCCAAACCATCTAGGCTTTGTTCCGGATTACAATGAAATTGAACACACCTTCGTTCCTTTGAGTGATTTTAGGGTTAGTGTTGATAAGGGCAAACGTCCTCGTGTTCCAACATCATCCTCATCATCTTCCATGAGTGAAGATGATGGTATGCCAAATTCTAGAATTCCTCCACCCGAGTACTTAAGCCATCTTCCTCCAATCCAACATGAATCCGCTGAGTATAGAAACATCAAAGGAATGGTGAAGAATCTGGGGCGTTGGATGATGAAATTACACAAGGGGATGAAGAAGTTGAAGAAGAAGCTGAGTTGATGGAGTGTTTGGTTTTAAACAATGTTGGATATTGTGTTGTTAAACTTCTATGTGTCTTGAATTTATCTGATAATACTTATTGTGTATGTGTAATAACTAACACTTGCAGGTAGATAACCATCACGGTTATCAATTTTCCGGGTTATTGCCTATGTTTGGCATAACACCTAAAACGGTAAGTTTCTAAGTATGGATTAAACTATGTGCAATCATGTGTTAATATTATCATATTTAGTTGTTTTGCTATACATATTAGATGTTAAGTAAGGTCTAGATGAATTTTCGGGTTTTCATCGAAAAAAGCGAAATATGACATATGTTCTGTTTACTTTCTTAGTTTTAGGCCTACGGATCCCGCGGATCCCAAAATAGGGTTCCGCCAAGGCTTATCGTTGGATCCGCCATCCGCCAACCTGCGGATTTGGCGGATCCCAGAAAATGGTTCCGCCTTTTATCCAACTTGGATCCGCAGGTTTCCCAGTAAAATTCTAAAACTTTTTTGACTCATCCCGATTCTTAAATCTTAGTGTTTAGTATCATTTAGGATTCATTCACTGATCATAATTCATCTTAGAATCATTTAAGAATTCTTAGAAACTTAAGAACAAAATTTCCCACCAAAATTTAAATTTTTGAACTTTAGGTGTGAGTTACCAAACCAATACAATGAAGGAACCCTTTTTAGGGATCCGTCAAATCCGTGGAAATATCAAATCATCAGATTTTCCACTATCCTCTTGTATTAACTGCATATCCAACACATATTACTCAACCAAAGCTCAATGGCTTGACTTCCTTGATAGGACCTGCACAAATTTTTGTTCCAAATCATTAGTAACCAACATTCTCTATTGGATTTACATCAAATCCAAACACACAGACTCACAAACCTTCTGTCTATAAATTAGCACTTTAGGATCATCTCTTCACACAACAACCACTTCCTCTCCTGTACACTTTTGATATCATACTTCACCATGACCAAGTCACACAACTCTTCCACATCTAGAACTTCAAGAAGAACAGCCCGCATTAGTGTTAAACCCTGTTGTTTTATCAACTTAGCAAACTCCTCATCTGAGGAAAATTCTCCTCTCAATATATCATCACCCATTGCTAGTGAAAATTTCCTTACACTCTCTACCCCAACACCATCAAATGTTGTTATACAAACACCACCACCAACCATTACTCCAATAGCCTCTACTCCACCACCGGCTCCGTCACAGCCTGTTAGATCACCATCACCACCAAACTCACCCAAACTCCAACCCTTGGAATTATTTAGGACTCCTCCTACATCACCACATCTTGATGACTTAGAAGAACTTTCACCAAAATTACCCAATCTTCCACCCATGACCTTTGAAGGTCAACAACCCATGCTTTTTCACCCGGTTTACCCGGATATCCATGGTCCTTTATACCATGATGCACAATCATCCCAACCTCAACCACAAACTCTATCACCCACATCCACTCTAGTTGCCATTGACGAGGCAATGTGGATGAATATGCCTCAAACCCAAGAAGAGATTAGTGAAGAGCTCAATCGTCTCTACACTCTCTCGGGTATGGTTGACCATCGCCTTCATGAAGCAATGGACATCCAAAACATTCTTATGAACTCCCTTCAAACACCACAACAACCATCCAACAACAACAACAACCAACCACCATCACCACCACCACCACACAACTTGGAACCTAGTCTTCCGCCCGGCTTCTCAACTCATGATTGCGCACATTGTGAGAGAACGGCTCACTTGGCCCAAAGGACCAACATCTTGGTCCATGAGCTTCAAAACGAGATGAGGTTCATCTTGAACCATGTTCTTGAACGTTTAAACGCAATCTCTCATCCTTCTCAATAGGAGCTCTTTAGATTAGTTGTTTGGATTTTTATTTTTTTTAGTTGTTTGTTTAGGACCTTTTTATTTTTTTTAGGATGTCTTCTTATTTGTAACATCATTTCACTATTGTGACTTTTGTCACAAAATTTTCAATCTATATGAATGTGATGTTTTATGCTTATGAGTGATCAACATATTGCATATTATCATTATCATTATGAACTAACATTTCTATATTGCATATATTATATCTTGCATATGATTGCTTTAGGTACTAATTATAATCAGACACTTAGTTTGACTTTTTAAAGTCAAACATATTGAAAGGCTTGTTTGGAAGAACACTTAACAAGCATTCTACTTCTTCATTGAAGTCATTTCATAACTAACACTTCATTTGCAACATATCATACCCTTCAATAGTATACGTTGGTACTCGAGAAGTGAGGAGTATACATCGAGGGGGAGCATCTCATAAGCATCTCATATACTAACCGTTTGTTTTGTAGATTCATGCATCATTTCCTTGATTACTCCATTTAGGGGGAGTATCAAACAAGGGGGAGCTCTTAAAGTTCTCACAATCACATTCCGCTTCGCTACTCTTTTTGTTTCGACAAAAAGGGGGAGAAAGGACTAAGTTTGCATCAACTGTGAATCATCACAGTACATACATTTTTTACAAAACTTTTCTTTAATAAACAAACTTAATATATATTTTTAAGAACTCATGCTATATTTATTTTCTTGCTCAAAAATATACTTTATGTTTTGTCATCAACAAAAAGGGGGAGATTGTTAATACAAATAGCGTCTCAAAAACGTTATTTATATTCTTTGATCTTTCATTAGTTTTGTTAATGACAAATATAAGGAATATCTTTTAGCAAATAATAAACACTAGCTTAGTCTCTTAAGTACACACTTTACACTTCACATATTAACTAAGAATTACAAGTTTAGTAACTTGTTTCCTTAAAAGGAAACTTTAATTCATAAACCATTCCATGACATCATTGTATGCATCACATACAATATCTTTGATATATCTTGGTTAGATATGCAAGCAACATAGTTGACATTTGAAGATCTTGGATGATATGGTAAGATACAACTAAGATATGGTAAGAGACAACTATTACATAGCTGTCACATCCCACGGATCCAAGTCCTATAAAGGACGGATCCCTTTTGAGGGATCCGCCGGATCCGTGAGCTGAAGATCAGCTTGCCTATAAATAGGAAGCTGATCATTTGGCTCTCTCATCACTCATATAGCTTAACACATATATTCATTCAGTACATATCTTACTAACATCATTCATAGTTGCATTTCACTTTGATCTTTCATGTTGTAGAAAAGAGATCAAGCATTCAAGGATCTACAGAACCGTAATCCTTTAGTTGCATTACTGTGTGATCTTATAGTTTGTTTCACACATCATATCTATCATTTGTAATCAGTGAGTGTGGTTAGTACTTTAGTCCTTAAAGTACAAAGAGTGTAGGGAGTGGTTGTACCCTTGTAAAGAACTCGACATCTAGCTTAGTGTCGGTAAAGTAATTAGGCGACGTCAGGTTGGTTCTACCTTGTGAAAAGAACCCGGTGTTTAGCTTAGTACCGGAAAAGGAAGTAAGCGACGTGTAAAGGTTTTCTCCGCCTAGGAAAGGAGTTTGTTTCTTAGTGAAAGATAAACTCTCGAGTAGGAAACTCGGGGAGTGGAGTAGGGCAAGGAATAGAGTTCTTGTAGCCGAACCACTATAAACAACTGTGTCGTGTGGTTTGATCTTTCCTCTCTTTATCTTTTGTTTACATTGTGTGATTATTTATTTTTGATTGTTTCCTTTGAATTAACATATAGTAACAAAGCAAATAAAACTTTAAAAACGGTAAAAACTATTCAACCCCCCTTCTAGTTTTCCACAGGATTTAATTTGTAAAATTGTTGGAATTAAAGGATTGGAATTGTAATTATGGGAAACTTATGGATTAAAATGAATAACTTGTAATATTTGCATTTTGGACCTTAACTTTGGCATATTTACATTTGAAACCCTAAAATATAGAAAGTTATCATAATGAACCCTAAGCTATCATGACTTGCTAAAATGAACCCTATTCCCATAATAATATTTAATAAATGACTTAACCTAATTACTTTATGGAATTTGTCTAATTATGGAAAATTGCTATTTTTGGAAACTTGCTAAATAAGGAAACTTTCTAAAAATAGAAAGCCGACTAAAACGAGAAATCTGATTTAAATAAGATATTAATAATAAGACGACCATGTATTCGTGTAGATTCGCTGAAGATGGAGTTTGTTACTGATCTTTATATTTCTAGATGTGTTTCACTTGCGGTATAAGGTACAAATATTCTGACATTCTCACAGGTTTCTCATGAACTCTTTCTCTTGTCTTTCTTACTTGCTTGAACCTTGCTATGCTCCCCTTGATTTGTGAACATTACTATGTTTCCCCTTGTATTGTGAACCTTTGATATGATCCACTTGATTTGAACCTTGCTTTGAACCCTTGCCTTGATTTCTTGTTTTGAACCTTGCCATGTTCCCTTGATACTTGACATACTTCGTTCATCACCTTTGACCTGAATATTCAAATCCTTGGACACCTAGAAGATTTACTTGATATTAAAACTGGATGTGGAAACTTTCTTAATTATATATGAAAATGTTTTGAGAAAAGCTATTTTAAAACGATGCGATACCACTTTTAAATGTAATTCTACTAAAGTTTTATGAAAATAACTTTTAAGAACTATCTTTATGAAAAACTGTTTTGAAAGACCATTGTTGTGAAAACTATTTTGAAAGATCATTTTACTAAAACCATTATTAAAGGATTTCTTTTAAATTGAACCTTTGCTATGATCTCTTGTCTTGAACCTTGACTTGAACCTTGATATACTTGAATTGGAAACTTGACTTGAACCTTGATACACTTGAATTGGAAACTTGACTTGAACCACTTGAAATGGGAAACTTGACTTGAACAACTTGAACTTGGAACTTGATACTTGATACTTGACCTTTGACCCACAGTTTGAGATTACGAGCCATAACTAGGCATGAGGGTTTCATGTCCATGTCATTGATGCACCGATGGCATGACTCTAGGGCAGGAGAGTGATGACCTGTCCCGTCCCTGACTTGATACTTGACTTGTTACGTAGAGGAAGACATTGTGGCCTACTGGGGCGTATGGATGCATCCTAGATTTGACTTGACTTGACTTGTTTAGATTACTTGTTATACTTGGTGACTGATGGTGTGTGCGATACACGTCTTTCACATCTTGGGAGCTCATGACTCCACCCCTTGGAGGTATCCCCTCACCTTGTACTTGGTACCGAGGTCTCCCCTCCGTACACCTTGCTACTTGATTTCTTGACTTGATACTTGACTTGACTTGGGCTCGTAATGGATTACTGTTTTTCCCTTTACCTTATAACCTTGTGCTTAGTATTCCGAGGTCACCCCTCCGGATACATACTTGACCTGACACTTGACTTAATACTTGACTTGACTTGATTTGATTTGGGCTCGGGTTGGGATTACTTTTCCCTTTCCTCTTATCTTTTGTAACTATTCCTTAACTCTTGGTATATCTGCATAACCTTTTATCTTTCTTTCTATCCTCACTCTTGTTACACTTTGCATTGTTTCACTTACATTACTATCCCATTATTACTGCTTGTTATCTTTATATCTGTTCACTGGGCTTTTTAAGCTCAGCCGCATTTCTTTTCCTGCGGCAGGTTTTAGTTTGGAAGCTGGGTATGAGTGGAAAGTACCTTGGACTTAGAAGACCTTACTAGCTATTGAAGATGAATAGAAGAATTTATATTTAGACTTAGAAATTATTGTATTAACCTTGTAGTTTCAGATTTTCCTTTGTAACCCTTGAAATTCTATTGTATTATTTATGTCACATGCTTGTGTTTGTTCTGATATGAAACCATTTTTGTGACATCTTTACCCTTGTCGGGTCGGGGTGTTACAAAACATCACTTATTTGGATTGGGGCATATGCATTGCATCAGAAAAGACTAACGTGAACCATGAGCAAAAAAACTACATCATTACATGCTCAAAAAACAACAGTGGACCAGACTGGTGACTGAGGAACTCGATCACAATAACAACAATAAAATATCAGAAAACTTAACCTAATGCTAAAAGCTCACAATAACAACAATAATTATCACATCAGCAACTCAATAAAACCGAGCGAACAAGCATAATTAACATACAGTAATAAAGAATTGCAAACTTGCAGATTAAAACATACATTGAAAGTAAGATTCAAAGGATAAACTTACCTGATAATGAGAGAACAATGGAGGACGTTGCTGTGAAACTTGCGTATTACTTGTTGCCGTTTACAGAGAGAAACTAGGTCAAATATATGGAACGTGCATGAATAATGAGGATATATTTGTAATTTTACACAAGCCCAATATGTTTATAATACGCTTCCCCTCCAAACCCCCCCAAAATTGGACGGAACATATATACACAAGAAAGGGGTTAATACATCCGGATGTTACTAAAGTTTCCCAAAAATTTAAAAAAAGTTACTATAGTTTTTTTTTTATTGAATTAGGTTACTATAGTTTCCCAGTTCGTCTTTCCCCTTCTAGCCTTTGTTATTTTCACGTTTTCCCGGTAACTTAATTCAAATTTTTAGGAAACTATAGTAACTTTTTTCATCTTTGGGAAACTATAGTAACTTAGATCAAATTTTTGGGAAACTATAGTAACCTAATTCAACAAAAAAAAACTATAGTAACTTTTTTCAAATTTTGGGGAAACTTTAGTAACATCCGGATGTATTAAAGCCCATCCTTCCCTTCCCCTCCTCTTCCTTCATAAAAAAACTTAAAAACACCCATATTTTTTATTTCCCTTCTAATCCCCTTCCCTACCTTTAAAAAAAAACTTGAGAACAGAGCATTAACGTCTCGAGATTCGGAGACGGTCCAAAGTTAAGGCTCTTCAACTTTGAATAATTCAGGTTTAGAGATTGGAGCTTTGGACATCCATCGGGTATGTAAAGTTTTATCAATTCTTTACAATGTTCAAGATATAAAATCTCGAGATTAGGAGTCACCTCAAGGTTCAATGTGCTCAATGGTGTATAACTAAAGATCAAGGAATCTGAGCTTATCAAGAACCTATCATATATAGAAGAAAAAAAGATGAATATATTTTGGTATAATAACAAACCAACATAGATGTATTGCATTATAATTAATCATGAAAATTAACCAACCAACTATTATACTACCTTTCTTGTTCGCCCTTTCTGAATGTTTTCAATTATGCTAAAAGACATGTCAAGTCCAACAAGATTGTCTGCTTGAAATGTTTCGTGTAAAGATGAAAAAGGTTAACCTCGCCAACTAAGATACTTTAACGCATTTGGAAAGCGTTGGCTAACCTGATTATCTTTCCAATTAGGTCCAGAAAACATGTAAAGAACTCTAAGTTCTTCATGTTTCCCAGACCTCTCATAACAGTTTCAAGATTTAGTGTCAACGGCGACAACTTTATACATCTTATTGCTTCATTAACTTTTGCCTGTACGCCAAATAGAAGTGAAAAAAGTTAAACTTGTTTATAGAATGAGTTAGTTTTATCCACCTTAGAAATGAATTAGATGCTTACCGAATCACTTGCCAATATATTTTCAATGTCCCCACTGATCCACAATCGGCTATGTTTGCAAGAGTCATCGGGGTGCAAACGGAAAACAATGTTTGTGCCCATTTCTTCTATATGGTCATGCATGCCTAAGCTCCCATATTCAGATATAGTTATGAGAGATTTTTGCTCAAGAACTCTTAACCCAATGATAGCCTTAAATCCACAGCTTTCAAACACTTGGATTGCTTGGTCCTTCTGCTCACCTTTTAATAAGCATGCAACATCTAGGAAGATTTCTTTGTAATCATTCTCTAGATCATCAAAGCTTATTTCCAATACTTTTTGGATTTCCTTCTGCGGAATTATTTTTAGTCTTTCTAAACCATCTTTCCACTCAAGCTCCTTTTTACCACGCAGAAACGAACCCAAAACTCTTATCGTTAAGGGTAGACCAGCGGCATAACGTACAACTTGTCCTGATAGTTGTTCGTACCCTTGAATTGGAATATCTCTTCCAAATGTATATCTACTGAATAGACAAAGTGCTTCCTTATCTGACAACAGATTGACATTATGAATCAAGCTCACTCCGTGTGATACAAGAACTTGTTCATCTCTGGTTGTAATGATAATCGTACTTCCTGACTTAAACCAGTTAGGCTTACCAGCTAACGCCTCAAGTTGGTCTATATGATCCACATCATCTAGAACAACAAGAACCTTTCTACTACGCAACATCTTTCCCATCATATCTTTCCCGTCAGCAACACTACTTACGGTTATGCCTTGATCATTTAAAACATCTGAAAGTACTTGTTTCTGCAACGACTTCAAACCCGACAAAGAGGTTTTCGAAACTTCCCTCACGTTTTCAACAAAGCTTTTACCTTCGAACTCACTTGATATATGAACATAAACAGCCCTGGCTAAAGTTTTCTTTCCCCCACTTCCCATCCCCTTGATTCCAATAACATGAACATCTTCGGTACAGGGTTTTCAAAGATGTAAGAACCTCAGTGATTCGCATCTCCATGCCTACTAGCTTGCCATCAATACTCGAACTAATGGAATGTAACTTCTTGAATATATCATCGACAATTATTTGGATCACTTTAGATTCATCCCTGTAACATTAAACGATATTTAGCTAGCTTGCTCAAATTCTATATTAACAGTTAACTTCAGACTTATAACATAAAGCATTAGAAACATACAAAATGAAAGAATATTACACACATATGAGGAAGTAATTAAATTACCCATTAGCAGTCGCCTTCAGCTCCCACCCTGCCAGATTTGATGCTTCTTTCATAGCATCTCTCCATTTCTGAGCAGCCTTGATTCATCAATTATAGTTCAAGGGAGAAATCACAAAAGGTAAATGATGTGAAAACCCCGAGTTCGTTTTCTCGGGTTTTCCGTGTCTTTTGTCGTTTTTCTCGATATCCGTCCCTGCATATATAAAAACACAAAAACACAATATCTTTTGGCATTTTGGTCGGGTTTTTGGTCTTTTTGGTCCGGTTTTTGGTAAATAAAAGGTATGTGAATAAGCACATACCAAATTCCCCCAGACTAAGCTATTGCAATGTCCTCATGCAATGTTATAAAAACACGTTTTTGAAACCGAAAATTTCCAATCTCTTTTTACTAACTTTGAGAAGTAGCAAAATTTTTGAAAGAGATCAAGAAATCTTAAGTTCTAAAAACTCTCCGATTTTCCATTTTATTCTATTTTTGTATTTTTCTTATTATTCATGTGACGGCTTTGTTGACAATCATTATCTCACGATAACTTTTAGGGTCTTCGAGTAGGAAACACGACTCATAAAGAAGTGACCATACGGATAAAATTCGTCGTCCCTGATTTTTCACGAGTCCCCAAACTAAGCTTAAAAACGAAATCATTTTCATTTACAAGTTAGATTGCTGACACTACTCATAAAAGCTAATTGTGTAATCCTCTCGTTCCCAAATTCCTATTTTCCTCTATTTATTTTATTTTTGGTGAGAAATGAATTTCTTCAAATTCTCATTTCGATAATTTTTAGTCCGATAAAGATACCTAGTTTAGACGCTAAGTAGTTTCCAAACCTTCCCTCGAAAACCGTTGTATACAAAAATGAGGTCCACATCAAGGTCTCTGATTTAACACGATTTTGAGGATATCCCTTTTATATACGACCGAAACAACTCATCTACGAGTCCAGAGACAGAAGCTTTTATTAGGATACCCCCGGAGTCGAAGTTTGGCATTTTTAACATTATTAAGCACATTAACGTATTTAGTCCTTGGCCCTTTATAACAATCACAACATCGGCTGCGAACCGGCAAGATGTGATAGTCTATTATGACCTTGGAATTTTTCCTCTGCCTTTATTAGAAGTCTACAACATCGGCTGCGAACCGGCAAGATGTAGAAAACTTTTTATGACTTTGGATTATTATTATTATTCATTATTCATTAATTATTTGTGTTGCCAAACCCCAAGTCCTACGGCTTTTATAACAATCCCAACATCAGTTGTGAGCCGGCAAGATGGAATAGTCTATTACACCGTAACACTGACAGTACCTTGATGTGTACCCAACTTCCATAAGCAAGAATTCTCTAAGGAAGAAATAGAAACTAATTATCGCCAAAACTAAAATACCTTTAATTATTCCTAGATTTCTATTTTTTTGGGTGAAACAAGCTTATGGGAACAAAAAGCCACAAATAACTTCGATGAGCTCTAAAGAGATCCAACTACTCCACGTTTAGCAATCTAACTTATAAACAACTATATCATTTCTCGTTCTTCGCAAATTTAAAATCTTAAATAATAATATCCGCGAATGCTTAGCCAATAATCAAGCCATGCATATATAAAGTCAAATACGGGAACTTGCAAATTCTTAAAAAGAATTCGCGTTTTATAGCTCCTTGTATAAAAGACTAGCACGAGCTTATGGATTATAAATGGTTAAGGGAACAAGCTAGGGCTCAACACGCCTGGTCAAGTCAGAATTTTATTCCTACTCTCTCCAGCGGAAAGTCAACAAAAATGTCAAAATTTATTATATTTTTTCAAAAAATTTTAAAATTTTCTCATTTTTTTGGATTTTTTTTCAATTTTTTTGAGGAAAAAACGGGGTTGCATGAGTAAACGGCAAAAAATGCAAGGCAAAAATCAAATCGATAGATTACCATCAAAAATTGATTTAACAATTATAGATCAAGGGAGAATTGCACAAGAAATATGCAAAACCCGAGTCGTTTGTCCCGACGAAGATCGAATGGAATTTGTGTTCCCGGGACGTGATTCGTGTAGTGAATGAGAAAAAGAGTGATTGATTTTGGTGATTTTACACTACGAACAATAAAATAATAAAAGTAAACAACTAATTAAGCTAATGAAACAATTAAACTGAGCATACGAACTTAAAAACGAAAATTTGAATTTAAAAACGTTACGCGACGAATTATAAAACGTAAATAAAAAGTGATTTTCTAAAATTTAAAACCTAAAAATATAAAAATAATTTTCCTATATTAAAACTGATAAAAGAAAATTTTTGGAAAAAGAAAAATATTTTTTTGACTTTTTATGAATTTTTTATGAATTTAAAACTAATTAAAACTATTTAAATGATTTAAAAATAGTAAAACAGCTTGGAAAATTCTGAAAATTTCTGAGTAAATTTGAAATCAAAGAAGTAATCTAGGAAAAATAATTTCAGAAAGCTATTAAGCCTAAATAAGCTGAAACAGTGAATAAGCAGTTGCAAAATAAGCACTAAATAAGCCAATAAGCACTCAGAATAAGCAAAAGGCTCAAAACAGAAGCTATCAACTACAACAAGCTCAAATCAACTCAAAACAATAAGCTAAGCTCACAGAAAAGTTCAAATAAGCAGTTTGCAAATTTCACTTTAAAGACAACAATTAAGAGCCAAACACCTATCTAGCAAGCCAAATTAAGCAGTCTAATAAGCTGATAAGATGAAAGTGATGGGGGCAAAAGTTGCACAGGCCAGCTAAGAACTCAAAAAGCACAAAAGCCCTAAATCTAACACCTCAATTGAACTTCAATTAGTCCTTAGAAGATCTGCTATTGTGCACTAATTCAGAAAATCCAAGCCTGCACAGGTTTTGGAGGAACTTTGCAGGTCTGAAAAAGCTCTTGAATAAGCTAAAACTTGAAATCCCAGATGTTGTGCTTATAGCCTACTATGATGACAACTATAAAAACCAAAAATCAGAACTATTACTTAAGTAGAAAGGCCATAAATTAAGCTAGAAGGGCAGGTCATTGGGCTGCTCTGCACAGATTTTGGTCTGCAAAGCAGACTTGGATCTTTTGGCGCAAAACTTATGAAACCTAAACCAACTCTTTAACACAACTTAAAACTCTATTCTAACAACAAGAACACCAATTAATCAACTCAGATCTATCTAGCTTATTGAGAGCTAAATATGGCAGCCTATCTATCATATTTTGCAACTGATGAACAAATTCTTCAAATGCACTTAATATCCAATCTCAACAGCAACTCAAGCTCAATAAACATCAATCCAAACTCAGAAAAATCACCAATGAACAGTACTTTAACAATGAGCTAAAAACAGTCCCTACAATGGCTTATATTACCAACTGATGAACTATATCACCTGACAACAAATTGAAACAAGCTAGATACCAACTAATCTATGATTACCTATTCTTCCTAACAACTAACAAGCATTAATTAACCAGCTATGATCACAGAATCCTCATGAATACTACTAATGCAGAAAATTAGAACTAAAAATGAAATATGGAACTTACAAATGAACCCCTCAGCTGAACAGAGGGCAAACTTCAACAAAGCCTATCTTTAGATAGGCCAAATACTTCCTCTGGAACAGCTTATAATCAGCTTATCACCTCCAACAGCTTATTTGACCATCAGGTTGACTTTCGTTGACTTTTTGGATTTTGTGTAGCAAAAACTGAATTGAACTCAACAAAAACTTACACTAAGCTAATGAGCTTGTATAAGCTTTATAATACTCATAAAACAGCTTATTGAAGATGGAATAATAATATTTTTGGATTTTTTTGTGTTTTTCATTATTTTTTTGTTTTTTAAGATGAAATGAACTATAAATGAAAAGAGTGAATCTAAGTGAACTGAGATTATGAAAAGAGTTAAAATAAGCTAGATAAGCAGTAAAAAGAACTAAATGAGAACTAAATTAGACACGAATTAAGAGCAAATTTAACTAAAATTTCATTAACCAAAGTGAAGTTTACAACTGAAAACTTTGAAAATTTACAATGAAAACATAACAATTAACCTAAAAACTATCTAAAAATTATATTAAAACATTACACTAAAAATTACACTAAAAATGACACACCCATTCAGGAGAAGAACCACCCTATATATAGCCTCTGAGGGAACCTTCTAGCCTGCCACCTTGGCAATCCGCGTGTATCCTCAGCAAATCATCACCCTTAGATCACCTTGAGCTCCAATCCATCATTCTCAGCCGTTAGATCAATTTGGTGATGTGTTCGATCCAATAGAAAACCGCCATCTGTCCCATCCGTGCGTCTGACACTCTGACAACCAATGATTGGACTATTCTACCCTTAATCTCGGTGAAAATTCGTACGGTAAAAGCTTTAGGGTTTGAGGAATAGTGTAATTTCTGGGTTTGAAGGTGAAATGGTAAAAAGGGAAGGGGCGCGTTTTTGGGGTGAAAGGGGAATTTTTATTATATTTTGACTTGTGATAATAAGGGAAGACCGGGTATAGCAAAGGATTTCGGGTATGGGCCATTAAGGAGAGTGGGCTGGGTAATTGTGAGTGGGTTGGGTTATGGTTTTTTGGGTAAGGTTTTTTTTGGGTATAAAACCGGGTTTAAGGTTTAAAAAGGGATTTTAGTTTTTAGGTGTAATGGATTTAAGGTTATTATAGGGACTATAGATGTAATTTCTGGATTCTCAAGGGACTAATTTTTGCTGATTTTCCAAAGATAATCTAAGGGTGATTTTTTAACTTTTGGCCAAACATGTCTTGCCCGGCATCGGCTTTTGAGTTTTCTTCAAATCTCGTGCTCGTTTTCTCGGGTTTTCCGTGTCTTTTGTCGTTTTTCTCGATATCCGTCCCTGCATATATAAAAACACAAAAACACAATATCTTTTGGCATTTTGGTCGGGTTTTTGGTCTTTTTGGTCCGGTTTTTTGTAAATAAAAGGTATGTGAATAAGCACATACCAAATTCCCCCAGACTAAGTTATTGCAATGTCCTCATGCAATGTTATAAAAACACGTTTTTGAAACCGAAAATTTCCAATCTCTTTTTACTAACTTTGAGAAGTAGCAAAATTTTCAAAAGAGATCAAGAAATCTTAAGTTCTAAAAACTCCCCGATTTTCCATTTTATTCTATTTTTGTATTTTTCTCATTATTCATGTGACGGCATTTGTTGACAATCATTATCTGACGATAACTTTTAGGGTCTTCGAGTAGGAAACACAACTCATAAAGAAGTGACCATACGGATAAAATTCGTCGTTCCTGATTTTTCACGAGCCCCCAAACTAAGCTTAAAAACGAAATCATTGTCATTTACAAGTTAGATTGCCAACACTACCCAGAAAGCTAATTGTTGACTCTTTGTTCCCAAATTCCTATTTTCCTCTATTTATTTTATTTTTGGTGAGAAATGAATTTCTTCAAATTCTCGTTTCGATAATTTTTAAGCCGATAAAGATACCTTAGTTTAGACGCTAAGTAGTTTCCAAACCTTCCCTCGAAAACCGTTGCATACAAAAATGAGGTCCACATCAAGGTCTCTGATTTAACACGATTTTGAGGATATCCCTTTTATTTGCGACCGAAACAACTCATCTACGAGTCCAGAGACAGAAGCCTTTATTAGGATACCCCCGGAGTCGAAGTTTGGCATTTTTAACATTATAAAGCACATTAACGTATTTAATCATTGGCCCTTTATAACAATCACAACATCGGCTGCGAACCGGCAAGATGTGATAGTCTATTATGACCTTGGATTTTTTCCTCTGCCTTTATTAGAAGTCTACAACATCGGCTGCGAACCGGCAAGATGTAGAAAACTTTTTATGGCTTTGGATTATTATTATACATTATCATATTCATTAATTATTTGTGTTGCCAAACCCCAAGTCCTACGGCTTTTATAACAATCCCAACATCGGTTGCGAGCCGGCAAGATGGAATAGTCTATTACACCGTAAGACTGACAGTACCTTGATGTGTACCCAACTTTCATAAGCAAGGATTTCCTAAGGAAAAAATAAAAACTAATTATCGCCAAAACCAAAATACCTTTAATTATTCCTAGATTACTAGTTTTGAGTGAAACAAGCTTATGGGAACAAAAAGCCACAAGTAACTTTGATGAGCTTTAAAGAGATCCAACTACTCCACGTTTAGCAATCTAACTTATAAACAACTCTATCATTTCTCGTTCTTCGCAAATTTAAAATCTTAAGTAATAAGATCCGCGAATGCTTAGCCTTATAATCAAGCCATGCATATATAAAGTCAATTATGGGAACTTGCAAACTCTTGAAAAGAATTCGCATTTTATAGCTCCTTGTGTAAAAGACTAGCACGAGCTTATAGATTATAAAAGGTTAAGGAGACAAGCTAGGGCTCAACACGCCCGATCAAGTCAGAATTTTATTCCTACTCTCACCAGCAGAAAGTCAACAAAAATGTCAAAATTTATTATATTTTTTTGCAAAAATTTTAAATTTTTCTCATTTTTTGGATTTTTTCAATTTTTGAAGGAAAAACGGGGTTGCATGAGAAAATGGCAAAAATGCAAGGCAAAAATCAAATCGACAGATTACCCCCCAGACTAAAACGAGACATTGTCCTCAATGTCTTAAAGGTAAGGGTTCTCCTACATAAATCTAAGGCCGTTTATTAATTATGCCAAAAGATAGATGTAAAACGATAAGATTTTAGGATATTGATAAGCAGCGAATGATGAAACTCGAGTAGCATGAAGGAAACTACGAGCACGAGAGTCTTTAATCATCGGGCAATCCTGGACACATCACAGAAAACCACGAAACACAAGATATGGAAGAGGAGACCTCTTCACTCACTTTATTAGAAAATAGATAAGAAGATAGATGGATAAGCATGGGGTGCCTCCCACGAAGCGCTTGTTTTTGGTAACCGAGTCACATGAGCTTGACTCGACCCCGAATTTATTTGTCCTTGGGGAAAAGGGTGGGACGGGACCGGGATCGAAAATAACATCCTCACTCTTGATGGAGTGACGGATGGGAGAAACCATGGAAAAGGTAAGAAAAGGAAGAAAGATCATAATGACGATCGTGAGGTCAAAATCGTAGATATCCTCCCAAGTAAGCTCAACTTTCTCCTTATTCTTCCAATCATCAATCTTGAGTTCATCCTTCAATCTTGTCTCATCAGGATCAGGGATAGCATTATCAGAGAGAAGGATGTCGGGCTGGAGCCCATAAGAGTCCACACAAGGTGATATACCGGGTTCGAAAATCTTGTCCTCAGAGAGGAATGATAATGTAGTGTCAACCACGGTAGTATGCTCAGAAGATGATAAATCATTAAGAGATGAAAACTCATTAAGCTCAGGAACTTCTTCGATTGTTGGTGGAAGAGGATCGATGTGAGTGAATTCTTTTAAAAACTCCTCGTGAATAGAATCAATCATATGATGTAAGTTTCTAACCTCTGGTTTCGTAACAGACTCATCACTTTCCTCCATCTGAATATCGAAAATCGGATTATGTGAAATCATAGTAAATTCTTGTTCGAAATCAAATAGCGGATTGGTGAAAGTTGTTTTGAATGCTTCGAAAACAAGGTTATCGGTTTCATCGACCTCTTCCAAGAAGAAATCACCTCCCTTAACCGGTGTGAGAGAGGGATTGGAAGAGTCGGGAATGATTGGAGGAGTTTCTTCTTCAGCATAATCGATTTCTCCACAAGATAAAGAAGTATAATCGTCATCAGAATCGGTAAATATCTCATCATGATCATCAATGGACTCAATAATTATGGACGAAGTGGAATCATCAATAACAAGTCTCGAAGAACATCTTGAAGAATCTGGAGGTGGGACAAGTGATGTGCTCTGAGAGCTAGGAATTTCCACCACTTCCGTTATGGTCTCTGGTTCCTGTTCTTGATAAACGTGAAGATAAGGCAAGTTGTTCTTTTTAGACATTGTTTTAAGCTCAGCTCGTTTGCTTGACAAACTCTTAACCGTAAATCGAGAAAGGTTAGGATCAATTTTTGACGGTTTAGGAGGAGCAATTGTAGGTTTAGATTCTTGGACAACCGTAGGTTGGACGTATTTAGCACTTCCATTGTTAGTGGAAAGTACCGGGTCCTTTGTCACCTCGGTTTCTTGTTCCATTTCCCTCACTGGAGAGGGAATAGGAATCGATGGTCCATTATCAATACGACATTTTGACATTTTTGACAAAGCTTGAAGTTGTTCAATGTGGATCTTAAAAGCCTTAAGTTCAAAAAAATCATCCTCGTAACCCTCGTTGGGTGCTTGGAGTGACTCCGAAATGGTGGGTTTGTCATTATCACACAAATTTGGCTCATACTGAGAATTTTCAAATGACTCCCCACAAGGCTCAAAACTAGGCGTATACGGTTCTTGCTCATAAGAGTTTTGAAAAGGAAGATTGAAATCATTTTGAGGATAATTATCAAAGCTCGTATCATAAGCGTAAGACGTTTCAACACTCAGGGAGTAGCACATACAATTTGTGTATCCACATTGATTACAAAAACATTGTCCACAAGGTACTTCTTCTTCGGAGGGATTTCCACAATTAAAACAAGTGAACGGAGGCGGCGGTGGTGTTTGAAGGTAATCGGAAATGTTTGAAGGATTGTTGAACGATCTTTGATCATATGTGTGAGAATTACAAAACCAACAAACTCCGTCACGAATATTACTACCACATTGCTCGCACGTACACCAAACACACAACCCTTCGAAGAAAGGTTCGCCACACTTAACACAAGTCGGATCCATAAGAATTAAACATAAGAGGGTGAAGAGAAAGAATTATCGGTTTAGAGGATTAAAGAAGAAGAATTAAACATTTAAGAGGATTAAAGAAGAATATTTTTGGGTTTTTAAGTTTAAAAACATAGAAAATAACAAAAGAAAAATAAATTTGAAAATAAAATCTTTTTGGATTTTTATATTAAAGGAAAGATAATTATATTTTTGGTGATCGTTTTATCAACCGTACTCGTTTCTTTCAAAACTACGCGCAGCGTGGCGGGAGAAAAGAATGGATCTCTCTTCAGTCTGCAATTTAATGTCAAGACTTCCTTAAACCCCGTAATTAGGTTGTAGTAAAGAAATAATCCAAGCAACGTTTAACTACACGATCTCTTTTGTTGTTTATTCGGAATGGTTTACAACGCCCTCTCGAGAGCGAGGATTTATTATTAATGGTGAAAACACTTTAGGAAAAGTGTTTTTTTAATTATTTTCTTTTTGTATTTTTATTTTTTATAAAAACGATAACTTCCGAGGAAGGGTCTTCAAAACACGAATCGATAAACGGAATCACGAACTCACTTCAACCTTCCCCGGCAGCGGCGCCAAAAATTGATTTAACAATTATAGATCAAGGGAGAATTGCACAAGAAATATGCAAAACCCGAGTCGTTTGTCCCGACGAAGATCGAATGGAATTTGTGTTCCCGGGACGTGATTCGTGTAGTGAATGAGAAAAAGAGTGATTGATTTTGGTGATTTTACACTACGAACAATAAAATAATAAAAGTAAACAACTAATTAAGCTAATGAAACAATTAAACTGAGCATACGAACTTAAAAACGAAAATTTGAATTTAAAAACGTTACGCGACGAATTATAAAACGTAAATAAAAAGTGATTTTCTAAAATTTAAAACCTAAAAATATAAAAATATTTTTCCTATATTAAAACTGATAAAAGAAAATTTTTGGAAAAAGAAAAATATTTTTTTTGACTTTTTATGAATTTTTTATGAATTTAAAACTAATTAAAACTATTTAAATGATTTAAAAATAGTAAAACAGCTTGGAAAATTCTGAAAATTTCTGAGTAAATTTGAAATCAAAGAAGTAATCTAGGAAAAATAATTTCAGAAAGCTATTAAGCCTAAATAAGCTGAAACAGTGAATAAGCAGTTGCAAAATAAGCACTAAATAAGCCAATAAGCACTCAGAATAAGCAAAAGGCTCAAAACAGAAGCTATCAACTACAACAAGCTCAAATCAACTCAAAACAATAAGCTAAGCTCACAGAAAAGTTCAAATAAGCAGTTTGCAAATTTCACTTTAAAGACAACAATTAAGAGCCAAACACCTATCTAGCAAGCCAAATTAAGCAGTCTAATAAGCTGATAAGATGAAAGTGATGGGGGCAAAAGTTGCACAGGCCAGCTAAGAACTCAAAAAGCACAAAAGCCCTAAATCTAACACCTCAATTGAACTTCAATTAGTCCTTAGAAGATCTGCTATTGTGCACTAATTCAGAAAATCCAAGCCTGCACAGGTTTTGGAGGAACTTTGCAGGTCTGAAAAAGCTCTTGAATAAGCTAAAACTTGAAATCCCAGATGTTGTGCTTATAGCCTACTATGATGACAACTATAAAAACCAAAAATCAGAACTATTACTTAAGTAGAAAGGCCACAAATTAAGCTAGAAGGGCAGGTCATTGGGCTGCTCTGCACAGATTTTGGTCTGCAAAGCAGACTTGGATCTTTTGGCGCAAAACTTATGAAACCTAAACCAACTCTTTAACACAACTTAAAACTCTATTCTAACAACAAGAACACCAATTAATCAACTCAGATCTATCTAGCTTATTGAGAGCTAAATATGGCAGCCTATCTATCATATTTTGCAACTGATGAACAAATTCTTCAAATGCACTTAATATCCAATCTCAACAGCAACTCAAGCTCAATAAACATCAATCCAAACTCAGAAAAATCACCAATGAACAGTACTTTAACAATGAGCTAAAAACAGTCCCTACAATGGCTTATATTACCAACTGATGAACTATATCACCTGACAACAAATTGAAACAAGCTAGATACCAACTAATCTATGATTACCTATTCTTCCTAACAACTAACAAGCATTAATTAACCAGCTATGATCACAGAATCCTCATGAATACTACTAATGCAGAAAATTAGAACTAAAAATGAAATATGGAACTTACAAATGAACCCCTCAGCTGAACAGAGGGCAAACTTCAACAAAGCCTATCTTTAGATAGGCCAAATACTTCCACTGGAACAGCTTATAATCAGCTTATCACCTCCAACAGCTTATTTGACCATCAGGTTGACTTTCGTTGACTTTTTGGATTTTGTGTAGCAAAAACTGAATTGAACTCAACAAAAACTTACACTAAGCTAATGAGCTTGTATAAGCTTTATAATACTCATAAAACAGCTTATTGAAGCTGGAATAATAATATTTTTGGATTTTTTTGTGTTTTTCATTATTTTTTTGTTTTTTAAGATGAAATGAACTATATATGAAAAGAGTGAATCTAAGTGAACTGAGATTATGAAAAGAGTTAAAATAAGCTAGATAAGCAGTAAAAAGAACTAAATGAGAACTAAATTAGACACGAATTAAGAGCAAATTTAACTAAAATTTCATTAACCAAAGTGAAGTTTACAACTGAAAACTTGAAAAATTACAATGAAAACATAACAATTAACCTAAAAAACTATCTAAAAATTATACTAAAACATTACACTAAAAATTACACTAAAAATGACACACCCATTCAGGAGAAGAACCACCCTATATATAGCCTCTGAGGGAACCTTCTAGCCTGCCACCTTGGCAATCCGCGTGTATCCTCAGCAAATCATCACCCTTAGATCACCTTGAGCTCCAATCCATCATTCTCAGCCGTTAGATCAATTTGGTGATGTGTTCGATCCAATAGAAAGCCGCCATCTGTCCCATCCGTGCGTCTGACACTCTGACAACCAATGATTGGACTATTCTACCCTTAATCTCGGTGAAAATTCGTACGGTAAAAGCTTTAGGGTTTGAGGAATAGTGTAATTTCTGGGTTTGAAGGTGAAATGGTAAAAAGGGAAGGGGCGCGTTTTTGGGGTGAAAGGGGAATTTTTATTATATTTTGACTTGTGATAATAAGGGAAGACCGGGTATAGCAAAGGATTTCGGGTATGGGCCATTAAGGAGAGTGGGCTGGGTAATTGTGAGTGGGTTGGGTTATGGTTTTTGGGTAAGGTTGTTTTGGGTATAAAACCGGGTTTAAGGTTTAAAAAGGGATTTTAGTTTTTAGGTGTAATGGATTTAAGGTTATTATAGGGACTATAGATGTAATTTCTGGATTCTCAAGGGACTAATTTTTGCTGATTTTCCAAAGATAATCTAAGGGTGATTTTTTAACTTTTGGCCAAACATGTCTTGCCCGGCATCGGCTTTTGAGTTTTCTTCAAATCCCGTGCTCGTTTTCTCGGGTTTTCCGTGTCTTTTGTCGTTTTTCTCGATATCCGTCCCTGCATATATAAAAACACAAAAACACAATATCTTTTGGCATTTTGGTCGGGTTTTTGGTCTTTTTGGTCCGGTTTTTGGTAAATAAAAGGTATGTGAATAAGCACATACCAAATTCCCCCAGACTAAGTTATTGCAATGTCCTCATGCAATGTTATAAAAACACGTTTTTGAAACCGAAAATTTCCAATCTCTTTTTACTAACTTTGAGAAGTAGCAAAATTTTCAAAAGAGATCAAGCAATCTTAAGTTCTAAAAACTCCCCGATTTTCCATTTTATTCTATTTTTGTATTTTTCTCATTATTCATGTGACGGCATTTGTTGACAATCATTATCTGACGATAACTTTTAGGGTCTTCGAGTAGGAAACACAACTCATAAAGAAGTGACCATACGGATAAAATTCGTCGTTCCTGATTTTTCACGAGCCCCCAAACTAAGCTTAAAAACGAAATCATTGTCATTTACAAGTTAGATTGCCAACACTACCCAGAAAGCTAATTGTTGACTCTTTGTTCCCAAATTCCTATTTTCCTCTATTTATTTTATTTTTGGTGAGAAATGAATTTCTTCAAATTCTCGTTTCGATAATTTTTAAGCCGATAAAGATACCTTAGTTTAGACGCTAAGTAGTTTCCAAACCTTCCCTCGAAAACCGTTGCATACAAAAATGAGGTCCACATCAAGGTCTCTGATTTAACACGATTTTGAGGATATCCCTTTTATTTGCGACCGAAACAACTCATCTACGAGTCCAGAGACAGAAGCCTTTATTAGGATACCCCCGGAGTCGAAGTTTGGCATTTTTAACATTATAAAGCACATTAACGTATTTAATCCTTGGCCCTTTATAACAATCACAACATCGGCTGCGAACCGGCAAGATGTGATAGTCTATTATGACCTTGGATTTTTTCCTCTGCCTTTATTAGAAGTCTACAACATCGGCTGCGAACCGGCAAGATGTAGAAAACTTTTTATGGCTTTGGATTATTATTATACATTATCATATTCATTAATTATTTGTGTTGCCAAACCCCAAGTCCTATGGCTTTTATAACAATCCCAACATCGGTTGCGAGCCGGCAAGATGGAATAGTCTATTACACCGTAACACTGACAGTACCTTGATGTGTACCCATCTTTCATAAGCAAGGATTTCCTAAGGAAAAAATAAAAACTAATTATCGCCAAAACCAAAATACCTTTAATTATTCCTAGATTACTATTTTTGAGTGATATACCGGGTTCGAAAATCTTGTCCTCAGAGAGGAATGATAATGTAGTGTCAACCACGGTAGTATGCTGATGAAGCGAAAAGTGTACCGCTTTTAAGGGGTCATTTAAGCCCTAAATCGTATTTATTTGATCAAATATCGCCCTAAATCGTTCCTTTTGTCATTTTAGGTACTTTTGAGAAGAAATCTGGAAAAGGAGGCATTTTGGACGTTTTTGGAGCATAAAAGTGAAGAAAACGACAAAGTCTAAAAAATCGGCTAAAAGTTACCTTTGACGGCGTCAGGATTTACTCCAGACGGCGTCATGGCTTGGCAAAAGTGGTGGATGTGAAATTTACTCATGATAAGCCAGTGAAAATTGCATGTGAATTCTGACGGCGTCACGCTTTAACCTGATCAAGGGCGTCACGGCTTAATTCAAAGAGGGACGGCGTCACGCTCAAGGTCTGACGGCGTCAAGCCTTGATAAGCCAGAACGGATTTTGGAGAGCTAAAGAGGGACGGCGTCAAGAAGGTCATCCGGGAACCCTAGAAGCGGCGAGGTGACGGCGTCACACTCCATAACGTGACGCCGTCAGATCCAAAAGTCTATATATAGTTTTCTAATTTTTTGTCATTAGTGTGGAACTTAGTGTGGAATTTTTGGGAGAAAACCCTAAGACGATTTTAGCATCTTTTTCAAGGCTTTTTGCCTTGAGATCTTCCATGTTACATTGAAGATAAGTTATCAATTAATCATTCAATATGTCTATGAGTTGTTTGATTCTATCTTGTTCTTGTCTTTGGTTTAATATGTTAGGCTAGATTTATCTTGTGTTTGCTTAGATCTAATGAAACCTAGCTATTGATTATTGGTTATTAGTGTGTTATTAGTTGTATTGGATGATTGTTTATCTATGTTAGGCTTAAGAAAACTGGCTAACTTCCTATTCGGTAACTTGCTTGAACGTCTTAAGAAACATGAACCAAATGCGTACTAAAGGTTTTTATGGTTGTATTTAATGCACAAGCGAATTCTAGTGATCCCATGTTAGGAGCTTCCTAGCCGGCTCAACATAGGAGTGAAGTAGGAGCTTGTAGAGTTGGGGAAGTACGTACGCCACCCCACGATTGGTATTAAGGAATACACCCGTCATCCACGCAACTAATACACACTAATCAACCGGTAAAAGATAGTTAGGGAGTAAGGAAATCTAAGTAAACACATTTCTCTACACATAAGTTTTCACCAACTTTTTATTTTCAGTTATTTATTTTATTTGCATTTGTAGTTATTTGGGTTAGTTGGCTAGCAACTAATTCCGCCCACTCCTTCAAACCCGAGATTTTACTTGCTTTCATAAAAACATAAAAAATACAAAAAAAGAATCTTCCTCAACCCTTAGACCTATTAGAGTAGCCTTTCATACCTAACGAACACTATTCCCTGTGGAGAACGATCAATCCCCCGTACTTACCACTACACTATACTACATCGGTCAGGTACACTGCCTGGTGGGGTTGTAAGCCTCTTGAGATCCCTCGAGAGGTAAAACCTGTTGTAAGGTTGCAAAACCCACGCATCAAGTTTTTGGCGCCGTTGCCGGGGAAGAATCCAATCATCATTCTACACCTCCTAGCCCTCAACCCAATCACGATATGGAAGTTCCCGAAATCCCAATCCCTAAATGTCTCAAGGACTACTCTTCTCCCACCCCTCGTGGTTTTTCCAATGCTATCGTTTTTCCAAATGAGCGCACGGATGGGGTCTTGCGTGCAACCGATATTTGGCTTGTCCAAAGTGTATGCAAATTCCACGGATTGAAAACTGAAGATCCGATCCAACACATCAAGGACTTCCTGAAAATAGTGGATACCCTCCATACGGATGGGGCTACTAGAGATACCTCCCGGCTTCGATTCTTTCCCTTCACCCTTTGTGAAAAAGCCGGAAACTGGTATAACCAACTTCCTTCCGAATCCATCTTCACATGGGAACAGCTTATCTCAAAATTCTATGAGAAATTCTTTCCCATAGGGAGAACTTCAATGTTGAGAGACGAAATCCTCCACTTCCATGTTGGACCAGCAGAACCTATTCACAAATCTTGGGTTAGATTCAAGGATCTAATTAGACAAGTCCCTCATCATGGCATTGAACTCTGGCTTCTTGTCCAAATATTTTATGACAGTGTCTCCAAAAACGACCAATTGGGCATTAATAATTCATCAAAAGGAAAAATAGCCAAACTAAGCGTTGAGGAAGGATGGAATAGAATTGAGGAATACGCGAATGATCAAGACGATACCTGGGATGAACCCGATTCGATCATGAGCGTTTCCAAGATCATGAAAGAGCCTCCTTTTGCTAGCCGGGTGAGTAGATTGAATGATCAGGTATCTTATCTAGACAAGTCGCAACCAACTAAGCGGTTATCAAACCCATACTTGATCTGTGATCAATGTGGTGGCCCGCATGAAGTGGAGGAATGCGAGGATGATACCACCACCGAACAAGCATGCTTGTCAAGCCACGACATCTTCGATGATCCTTCGCTCTTAACTTTCTACCAAAACAATGATTTCACCCCTTGGGGAAATCTTGTGAGAGAAGAGGGAGGAGGAGAATATCCTGACTATAAGGTTAGGAGCACTTTTGAGGATGATCTCGGGCATTTCACGTTTGAAAAGAATCTGCAACTAAATGGTCTCGACAACCTTATCAAGAGCCAACAAACTGACGTGAAGGCCAAATTCGCAGAACTCAACGCCACTCTCGATGGCCTTGGCAAACCTCAAAGAGATCCCTTACTCGCCATCACCACTCGTGCTGGAACAACTACTAAGGATCCACCTTGCCCAGCTCAACAATCTAACGTCATGGAACCCGACACCCCTCATGAGGAGGAGGGTAATGTGAACGACGAAAATCCCGAGCAAACCCCTCCGGTAACTCCCTCCCCACCTACTCCTGCCAAGCAACCCATTAAAGTCCCATACCCATCTCGCCTCAAGAATCAAAAGGTCAAAAATGATAATAAAATATTTTTATCATATTTGAAGAATTCGGTTGTCACCATACCCCTTCTTGATGCATGTTATCATATGCCCAAATATAGTACATACTTCAAGAGGCTGCTCACCAACAAGAAAGGGCTCGAGGGTCTTGTAACCTTAGGAGAAGAATGTTCTGTGGTGACTCAACGAGGGCTACCAAAGAAGGTGGACGATCCAGGTAGTTTCACCTTGCCCTGTTCAATTGGATCTCTTTCAGTCAAGAATGCTTTAGCCGACTTAGGAGCAAGCATCAATCTTATGCCGCATTCCATGTTCCTCAAGCTAGGGTATTCTGGGTTGAAACCAACCCGTATGAGCATCCAACTTGCCGATAGATCAGTCAAATACCCCTTAGGAATATGCGAGAATGTGCTGGTTAAGGTGGGGAAGTTCAAATTTCCAGTTGACTTCGTCATCCTAGAAATGGAAGAAGATGATCTTGTGCCCATCATTCTAGGAAGACCATTCCTTGCAACTGCTCGTGCTGTTATTGATGTTCATGACGGCAAACTAACCTTACGAGTGGGGGCCGATAGCTTAACCTTCGACATCAAAGACACAATGAATCTTTCTCTCGAAGCAGATAATCAGTTGTATTTCATCGGAGAAATCAATGAACTATCCGACGAGATTGACAATTGTGTAGATGAACAGGTGGAAGCTGGTTGGTTGCGAGATGAAGCTTTCTTACCCATCTTAGAGGAGGAGAAGACTATGGATGTGAATGCAGTCTCCTTCTATCCCAGACAAGAAATTGAACAACTTGAGCTTCGTAAACCCGAGAACAAACTTAAACCTTCCATAATCGAGCCACCCACGTTAGAACTCAAGGAACTCCCGAACAACCTTGAATATGCCTTCCTTCAAGGAGAAGATCAACTTCCGGTAATCATAAGCTCTTCTTTGAAAAGTGAACAAAAGGATAAACTCTTAGGAGTTTTAAAAAAATATAAAGGAGTTATAGCATGGAGTGTAGCCGATATCAAGGGGATTGACTCTACCTTTTGCACGCATAAAATCCTCATGGAGGAGGATTATAAACCCACCGTGCAACCTCAAAGGCGAGTAAATCCCAACATAAAGGAAGTCGTAAAGAAAGAAGTCATTAAGCTCCTAGATACAGGGCTAATTTACCCGATTTCGGACAGTCCATGGGTAAGTCCTGTACAGGTTGTACCAAAAAAAGGAGGAATGACGGTGGTGAAGAACGATAAGGATGAGTTAGTGCCTCAACGAACGGTAACTGGATGGCGTGTATGCATTGATTATAGGAAGCTAAATGATGCAACCCGAAAGGATCATTTCCCTCTCCCATTTATCGACCAAATGTTGGAAAGACTAGCAGGGCATGAATACTACTGCTTCCTAGATGGGTTCTCAGGGTATTTCCAAATCTCTATCGCTCCTGAGGACCAAGAAAAGACTACGTTTACATGCCCTTATGGCACCTTCGCCTACAAGCGAATGCCCTTTGGACTATGTAACGCCCCCGCCACTTTCCAGCGCTGCATGACGGCAATCTTCCATGAGTTAATGGAAGACAGCATGGAGGTCTTCATGGATGATTTTTCAGTCTTTGGAAACTCTTTTGATCGCTGTCTTGCTAACCTTGAGAAAATGCTCAAACGTTGTGAGGAGACCAACTTGGTTCTAAACTGGGAAAAGTGCCACTTTATGGTAAAAGAAGGGATTGTGCTAGGGCACAAAATTTCAGGAAGTGGAATTGAAGTAGATCGGGCAAAAATTGAAGCTATATCCAAACTTTCCTATCCGACGACTGTCAAAGCAATCCGTAGCTTTTTGGGTCATGCTGGCTTCTATAGGAGATTCATTAAAGATTTCTCAAAGGTAGCTAAACCAATGACTCAGTTGCTTATGAAGGATGCCCCGTTCGACTTCTCTCAAGAGTGCAAGGATGCATTCGATCGATTGAAGCAGGAACTTACCCAAGCTCCAATTATGGTCACCCCTAACTGGGAGTTACCCTTTGAAATCATGTGTGATGCTAGCGATTACGCTGTGGGAGCAGTATTAGGCCAAAGGCTTAACAAACACTTTCAGCCAATATACTACGCTAGCAAAACCATGAATCCTGCTCAAGAGAACTACACTACCACTGAAAAGGAATTACTAGCCGTGGTATTTGCTTTTGATAAGTTTCGCCAGTATCTTGTCCTCTCCAAAACGGTTGTTTTTACAGACCATTCAGCTATTCGATATCTTTTTGCTAAAAAGGATGCTAAACCACGGTTACTTCGTTGGATCCTACTATTGCAAGAGTTCGATGTTGAGATTCGTGATAAGAAAGGAGCAGAGAATCTTGCGGCTGATCATCTCTCCCGTCTCGAAAACCCCAGCCAAGCTAAATCTGACAAGAGTGAGATTCGGGAGTCATTTCCAGAAGAGCAGCTCATGTCAATTAATGATTCTGAACCTTGGTATGCGGATTATGCTAACTACCTGGCAAGTAGAGTCATTCCTGAGCATATGAGTAGGCATGAAAAGAGGAGGTTCTTCAATCAATTAAAGTACTACTTTTGGGATGAACCTTTCTTATTCCAAAGATGTCCAGATCAGGTAATCAGGCATTGTGTTTTGGAAAAGGAGGCTGTCAGAATTATGAAAGAGTGTCATGCAGGTCCATCGGGAGGACATCATGGTATGAACACTACTGCACGAAAGGTCTTCGACGCGGGATTCTATTGGCCTATAATATTTCGTGATGTGAAGGGTATGATACAGACTTGTGACGCATGTCAAAGAACTGGGAATATCTCTAGGAGGGATGAAGCCCCGCAGAATTATATACAAGTTTGCGAGGTTTTTGATGTTTGGGGAATTGATTTCATGGGACCCTTCCCATCTTCTGGAGGGAATGAATACATCTTGGTGGCCATTTATTATGTTTCGAAATGGGTGGAAGCACAAGCCCTTAGGACTAACGACGCTAGGGTAGTCATTCATTTCTTAAAAAAATTGTTCGCTAGGTTTGGAATTCCGAAGGCTCTTATTAGTGACAGGGGAACTCATTTTTGCAATTCGCAAATGGAGAAAGTTATGAAAAGATATGGAGTCTCTCACCGATTCTCCACCGCTTACCATCCTCAGACCAACGGTCAAGTCGAAAATACTAACAGAGCCATAAAAAGAATATTAGAGAAAACGGTTAATCAAAATAGAAAAGATTGGTCTTTTAAGCTCGATGAGGCTTTGTGGGCATTTCGAACCGCCTATAAGACACCAATCGGGACAACCCCGTTCCGTATGGTATATGGCAAGGCATGCCACCTTCCAGTAGAACTGGAACACAAAGCATATTGGGCACTTAAGGCTTGTAATTTGGATTATACAGTTGCTGGAACAAATAGATTCTTACAGCTCCAAGAGCTCGATGAATTGAGATTAGAGGCTTATGAATCTTCTATTACATACAAAGAAAGGGCAAAAAGATGGCATGACCAACGGATTAAGAGACCCAAGGAGTTTTCAGAAGGAGACAAGGTCCTATTATATAATTCTCGGTTAAGACTATTTCCTGGAAAACTTAAATCTAGATGGTATGGACCTTTTACCGTAAGGAGCTCCTCTAAAACCGGAGCCGTTGTGTTGATTGACGACGAAGATAGAGAATTCACTGTGAATATACAACGAGTCAAGCATTATCAAGAGAATGGTAATGAAATGATCAATGAGGAAGATATAACTTTTGATGAAGAAGTCACGTAATGTACGTGACTTTGAGTCTAGCTACAAGACTCGTTAATAAAGAAAAGCGCTTCTTGGGAGGCAACCCAATCTTTATTTGCTTTGTGTGTTTATTTATTTGTTTGTTTGATTTTATTTGTTTCCGTATGTGTGTTTAATTTTTATTCTTATTGATTCATGTTCAAAACTAATTTGTGAAAATGCTTTATTTTGTTTTTAACTTCGTCTTAACTACATATAAAGGTATTTTGCAAAAGATAAGTGTAAGGGAAATCTAAATTGGTTTATTAGAACACATGAACATGAATCGTAATAATATTAAATTAACATACATATTCGTATTTGTTTGAGTCAAATGCTTGTATCGAGTCATAATGATGTTTTGCAGGATTTCCAGGAAGTAAGGTAAAGGTTTTTCCAGAAATTTTCCGGAAACTTAAAATGAGAATTTTTGTCAGGTCATTTCTGACGGCGTCAGGGTTTATAACCTGACGGCGTCAGATTTAATTTTCAGAAATTTTTGAAAGTTTTGTTTTCATAAAAAGTTTTTATTAAATCTCCAACTTATAATCTCCAGGAATCTGCAAAATTATCATTCCACAAGCATTATATCCTTATATATAGATTTTTCCCGCCGATGTTATGCAGGTTTTCGTGTTTGTTTTCTCAGGTTTAACAGGTTATTTCGGACAAGGAAATGTTTTGAATCAAGCTTATGGCGATGCATTAGTCATGGAGCTTCAACATTACTTTGGAAGAAGATCTAACCGTGTAACTTCATTATCCACCAAGCGAATCAGGGGAGTATTTGATTTCATTCTTTTACTTTTTTTTTACTTTTACATTTGTTATTTGAACATTGGGGACAATGTTCATCCTAAGTGTAAGGGGAGGTAAAAGTACGATTAGAGAATGCTATTACGCTTGATTTTTGTTTGTTTAATAGTAGATGTGTAATAAAACTGAGAGAAATACTTGTTAAGGTAATTTTAGTGCCAAATTTAAAATTTTTTACAACATATAGGAGTGAAACTTTGATCTTAATGAGCGTCTCACGGATAGGAGTTATATGACTAGCACAAAAACCGTACCACTAAAAAATTTTCCACCCCCAAATATGTGAGGTTCGCCCCTAGAATTGGCAGGAAAAGCATTTTGCTATGATGTGTGTACCGGTAGCACTTAGATTCTAGAACTTGCGTTAGGACCATTCCAAGGCCACAAGTGAGACTACATTCGTGTAGTTAGATTTACTACATGATAAGAGCCATTAGGATTAACCCATTGTTTTACACCTGTGTTTTTGTTATAATTACATTGGCTACATTGGTCAAGTAATTCTCCCACACCCTTTGCGTTGTACTCATTTTCAGTACACGATACCCCTAGTACACCCCTCAGAGCCTATCTTTTCGTTTTGACCTTTAAGCATTTTACTTAAAGGAAGAATTTGTTTACACCCCACTAAAATGTACACCCAAATCGCCTTAGCCTACCTTGTATGCACTCATTTTTAGTGCATTATTGTTACAACATTTGTTTAAACCCAAGTTAATTATCTAGTTGATTACATGGTTGCTAAGTCGAGTCATATCCTTGTACATATTGTTTTGGGACGATTGGGACTCATGGGTAAAGTACTAGTGTAATGGAGTAATGGGGAAGAACATCATTTACCCCCATATGTGCTAAATATTTTAAAAGTACTCCAAGTTTTTCAATTATCTTAATTCGAGTCATTAGAATAGTTATTTGTAAAGTTATGTAAAAGTTCAAGTGTAAGGGGAATGCAATGCCCCTATGATGTATTATTTTGGATGGTAGGGCAAAAGTGTATGAAAAAAAAAAAAAAAAAAAAAAAAAAAAAAATCGAAAAAAAAAATCAAGAAAAATACAAAAAAAAATGAGAAAAAGAAAAGTAGAAAAAAAAACATACGGACTACCATCCCGTTTCATTTTATGTTTGTTTTATGTTTTTGTTATTTTCTTTCATTAGCTTAAGATTGAGTCGAGTCTTGGCTTAGCAACATTGTATAGTACATGTAATTGATCAAGATCTTTAACTCGCCACCAGTAAAATATCCCTTATCCAACAAAACCGTGTTTTCCTTTTCCCTACACCTAACGTTATAACCCATTTAAAAGCCCTCTTTGATAGTTTATCTTAGGTGCTTACGCCTAGTGGAGGAGGTTTTCGATCCTTTCCCAAGCCTATGGTAATCTATTTGCTATGACAGGTAGTGAGAGATATTATCCGTTTCCATTTATGAGATTTATTTTGATGACAC
This sequence comes from Artemisia tridentata subsp. tridentata, assembly GCA_021014915.2. Classification (NCBI taxonomy): domain Eukaryota; kingdom Viridiplantae; phylum Streptophyta; class Magnoliopsida; order Asterales; family Asteraceae; genus Artemisia; species Artemisia tridentata. Next base: position 511,763,753 of record CP139508.1, on the reverse strand, counting down.
TTGAGAGATGTGAGTATCTAAACACTACTTGTGAGGTGCTAGTTTGTAATCTCCGTGCTTATTATGATTAAAGTGGAACGAATATTTGTTGTAATTACTTTTATGTTAGCATTAAATGACCCCTAACTTGTATCTTGATTAGAATAAAAGCGCATTTGCTTGAGGACAAGCAAATCTCAAGTGTAAGGGTATTTGATGAAGCGAAAAGTGTACCGCTTTTAAGGGGTCATTTAAGCCCAAAATCGTATTTATTTGATCAAATATCGCCCTAAATCGTTCCTTTTGTCATTTTAGGTACTTTTGAGAAGAAATCTGGAAAAGGAGGCATTTTGGACGTTTTTGGAGCATAAAAGTGAAGAAAACGACAAAGTCTCAAAAATCGGCTAAAAGTTACCTTTGACGGCGTCAGGATTTACTCCAGACGGCGTCATGGCTTGGCAAAAGTGGTGGATGTGAAATTTACTCATGATAAGCCAGTGAAAATTGCATGTGAATTCTGACGGCGTCACGCTTTAACCTGATCAAGGGCGTCACGGCTTAATTCAAAGAGGGACGGCGTCACGCTCAAGGTCTGACGGCGTCAAGCCTTGATAAGCCAGAACGGATTTTGGAGAGCTAAAGAGGGACGGCGTCAAGAAGGTCATCCGAGAACCCTAGAAGCGGCGAGGTGACGGCGTCACACTCCATAACGTGACGCCGTCAGATCCAAAAGTCTATATATAGTTTTCTAATTTTTTGTCATTAGTGTGGAACTTAGTGTGGAATTTTTGGGAGAAAACCCTAAGACGATTTTAGCATCTTTTTCAAGGCTTTTTGCCTTGAGATCTTCCATGTTACATTGAAGATAAGTTATCAATTAATCATTCAATATGTCTATGTGTTGTTTGATTCTATCTTGTTCTTGTCTTTGGTTTAATATGTTAGGCTAGATTTATCTTGTGTTTGCTTAGATCTAATGAAACCTAGCTATTGATTATTGGTTATTAGTGTGTTATTAGCTGTATTGGATGATTGTTTATCTATGTTAGGCTTAAGAAAACTGGCTAACTTCCTATTCGGTAACTTGCTTGAACGTCTTAAGAAACATGAACCAAATGCGTACTAAAGGTTTTTATGGTTGTATTTAATGCACAAGCGAATTCTAGTGATCCCATGTTAGGAGCTTCCTAGCCGGCTCGACATAGGAGTGAAGTAGGAGCTTGTAGAGTTGGGGAAGTACGTACGCCACCCCACGATTGGTATTAAGGAATACACCCGTCATCCACGCAACTAATACACACTAATCAACCGGTAAAAGATAGTTAGGGAGTAAGGAAATCTAAGTAAACACATTTCTCTACACATAAGTTTTCACCAACTTTTTATTTTCAGTTATTTATTTTATTTGCATTTGTAGTTATTTGGGTTAGTTGACTAGCAACTAATTCCGCCCACTCCTTCAAACCCGAGATTTTACTTGCTTTCATAAAAACATAAAAAATACAAAAAAGAATCTTCCTCAACCCTTAGACCTAATTAGAGTAGTCTTTCATACCTAACGAACACTATTCCCTGTGGAGAACGATCAATCCCCCGTACTTACCACTACACTATACTACATCGGTCAGGTACACTGCCTGGTGGGGTTGTAAGCCTCTTGAGATCCCTCGAGAGGTAAAACCTGTTGTAAGGTTGCAAAACCACGCATCATATGCTCAGAAGATGATAAATCATTAAGAGATGAAAACTCATTAAGCTCAGGAACTTCTTCGATTGTTGGTGGAAGAGGATCGATGTGAGTGAATTCTTTTAAAAACTCCTCGTGAATAGAATCAATCATATGATGTAAGTTTGTAACCTCTGGTTTCGTAACAGACTCATCACTTTCCTCCATCTGAATATCGAAAATCGGATTATGTGAAATCATAGTAAATTCTTGTTCGAAATCAAATAGCGGATTGGTGAAAGTTGTTTTGAATGCTTCGAAAACAAGGTTATCGGTTTCATCGACCTCTTCCAAGAAGAAATCACCTCCCTTAACCGGTGTGAGAGAGGGATTGGAAGAGTCGGGAATGATTGGAGGAGTTTCTTCTTCAGCATAATCGATTTCTCCACAAGATAAAGAAGTATAATCGTCATCAGAATCAGTAAATATCTCATCATGATCATCAACGGACTCAATAATTATGGACGAAGTGGAATCATCAATAACAAGTCTCGAAGAACATCTTGAAGAATCCGGAGGTGGGACAAGTGATGTGCTCTGAGAGCTAGGAATTTCCACCACTTCCGTTATGGTCTCTGGTTCTTGTTCTTGATAAACGTGAAAATAAGGCAAGTTGTTCTTTTTAGACATTGTTTTAAGCTCAGCTCGTTTGCTTGACAAACTCTTAACCGTAAATCGAGAAAGGTTAGGATCAATTTTTGATGGTTTAGGAGGAGCAATTGTAGGTTTAGATTCTTGGACAACCGTAGGTTGGACGTATTTAGCACTTCCATTGTTAGTGGAAAGTACCGGGTCCTTTGTCACCTCGGTTTCTTGTTCCATTTCCCTCACTGGAGAGGGAATAGGAATCGATGGTCCATTATCAATACGACATTTCGACATTTTTGACAAAGCTTGAAGTTGTTCAATGTGGATCTTAAAAGCCTTAAGTTCAAAAAAATCATCCTCGTAACCCTCGTTGGGTGCTTGGAGTGACTCCGAAATGGTGGGTTTGTCATTATCACACAAATTTGGCTCATACTGAGAATTTTCAAATGACTCCCCACAAGGCTCAAAACTAGGCGTATACGGTTCTTGCTCATAAGAGTTTTGAAAAGGAAGATTGAAATCATTTTGAGGATAATTATCAAAGCTCGTATCATAAGCGTAAGACGTTTCAACACTCGGGGAGTAGCACATACAATTTGTGTATCCACATTGATTTCAAAAACATTGTCCACAAGGTACTTCTTCTTCGGAGGGATTTCCACAATTAAAACAAGTGAATGGAGGCGGCGGTGGTGTTTGAAGGTAATCGGAAATGTTTGAAGGATTGTTGAACGAGCTTTGATCATATGTGTGAGAATTACAAAACCAACAAACTCCGTCACGAATATTACTACCACATTGCTCGCACGTACACCAAACACACAACCCTTCGAAGAAAGGTTCGCCACACTTAACACAAGTTGGATCCATAAGAATTAAACATAAGAGGGTGAAGAGAAAGAATTATCGGTTTAGAGGATTAGAGAAGAAGAATTAAACATTTAAGAGGATTAAAGAAGAATATTTTTGGGTTTTTAAGTTTAAAAACATAGAAAATAACAAAAGAAAAATAAATTTGAAAATAAAATCTTTTTGGATTTTTATATTAAAGGAAAGATAATTATATTTTTGTTGATCGTTTTATCAACCGTACTCGTTTCTTTCAAAACTACGCGCAGCGTGGCGGGAGAAAAGAATGGATCTCTCTTCAGTCTGCAATTTAATGTCAAGACTTCCTTAAACCCCGTAATTAGGTTGTAGTAAAGAAATAATCCAAGCAACGTTTAACTACACGATCTCTTTTGTTGTTTATTCGGAATGGTTTACAACGCCCTCTCGAGAGCGAGGATTTATTATTAATGGTGAAAACACTTTAGGAAAAGTGTTTTTTAATTATTTTCTTTTTGTATTTTTATTTTTTATAAAAACGATAACTTCCGAGGAAGGGTCTTCAAAACACGAATCGATAAACGGAATCACGAACTCACTTCAACCTTCCCCGGTAGCGGTGCCAAAAATTGATTTAACAATTATAGATCAAGGGAGAATTGCACAAGAAATATGCAAAACCCGAGTCGTTTGTCCCGACGAAGATCGAATGGAATTTGTGTTCCCGGGACGTGATTCGTGTAGTGAATGAGAAAAAGAGTGATTGATTTTGGTGATTTTACACTACGAACAATAAAATAATAAAAGTAAACAACTAATTAAGCTAATGAAACAATTAAACTAAGCATACGAACTTAAAAACGAAAATTTTAATTTAAAAACGTTACGCGACGAATTATAAAACGTAATTAAAAAGTGATTTTCTAAAATTTAAAACCTAAAAATATAAAAATAATTTTCCTATATTAAAACTGATAAAATAAAATTTTTGGAAAAAGAAAAATATTTTTTTGACTTTTTATGAATTTTTTATGAATTAAAAACTAATTAAAACTTTTTAAATGATTTAAAAATAGTAAAACAGCTTGGAAAATTCTGAAAATTTCTGAGCAAATTTGAAATCAAAGAAGTAATCTAGGAAAAATAATTTCAGAAAGCTATTAAGCCTAAATAAGCTGAAACAGTGAATAAGCAGTTGCAAAATAAGCACTAAATAAGCCAATAAGCACTCAGAATAAGCAAAAGGCTCAAAACAGAAGCTATCAACTACAACAAGCTCAAATCAACTCAAAACAATAAGCTAAGCTCACAGAAAAGTTCAAATAAGCAGTTTGCAAATTTCACTTTAAAGACAACAATTAAGAGCCAAACACCTATCTAGCAAGCCAAATTAAGCAGTCTAATAAGCTGATAAGATGAAAGTGATGGGGGCAAAAGTTGCACAGGCCAGCTAAGAACTCAAAAAGCACAAAAGCCCTAAATCTAACACCTCAATTGAACTTCAATTAGTCCTTAGAAGATCTGCTATTGTGCACTAATTCAGAAAATCCAAGCCTGCACAGGTTTTGGAGGAACTTTGCAGGTCTGAAAAAGCTCTTGAATAAGCTAAAACTTGAAATCCCAGATGTTGTGCTTATAGCCTACTATGATGACAACTATAAAAACCAAAAATCAGAACTATTACTTAAGTAGAAAGGCCACAAATTAAGCTAGAAGGGCAGGTCATTGGGCTGCTCTGCATAGATTTTGGTCTGCAAAGCAGACTTGGATCTTTTGGCGCAAAACTTATGAAACCTAAACCAACTCTTTAACACAACTTAAAACTCTATTCTAACAACAAGAACACCAATTAATCAACTCAGATCTATCTAGCTTATTGAGAGCTAAATATGGCAGCCTATCTATCATATTTTGCAACTGATGAACAAATTCTTCAAATGCACTTAATATCCAATCTCAACAGCAACTCAAGCTCAATAAACATCAATCCAAACTCAGAAAAATCACCAATGAACAGTACTTTAACAATGAGCTAAAAACAGTCCCTACAATGGCTTATATTACCAACTGATGAACTATATCACCTGACAACAAATTGAAACAAGCTAGATACCAACTAATCTATGATTACCTATTCTTCCTAACAACTAACAAGCATTAATTAACCAGCTATGATCACAGAATCCTCATGAATACTACTAATGCAGAAAATTAGAACTAAAAATGAAATATGGAACTTACAAATGAACCCCTCAGCTGAACAGAGGGCAAACTTCAACAAAGCCTATCTTTAGATAGGCCAAATACTTCCACTGGAACAGCTTATAATCAGCTTATCACCTCCAACAGCTTATTTGACCATCAGGTTGACTTTCGTTGACTTTTTGGATTTTGTGTAGCAAAAACTGAATTGAACTCAACAAAAACTTACACTAAGCTAATGAGCTTGTATAAGCTTTATAATACTCATAAAACAGCTTATTGAAGATGGAATAATAATATTTTTGGATTTTTTTGTGTTTTTCATTATTTTTTTTTTTTTAAGATGAAATGAACTATAAATGAAAAGAGTGAATCTAAGTGAACTGAGATTATGAAAAGAGTTAAAATAAGCTAGATAAGCAGTAAAAAGAACTAAATGAGAACTAAATTAGACACGAATTAAGAGCAAATTTAACTAAAATTTCATTAACCAAAGTGAAGTTTACAACTGAAAACTTGAAAAATTACAATGAAAACATAACAATTAACCTAAAAACTATCTAAAAATTATACTAAAACATTACACTAAAAATTACACTAAAAATGACACACCCATTCAGGAGAAGAACCACCCTATATATAGCCTCTGAGGGAACCTTCTAGCCTGCCACCTTGGCAATCCGCGTGTATCCTCAGCAAATCATCACCCTTAGATCACCTTGAGCTCCAATCCATCATTCTCAGCCGTTAGATCAATTTGGTGATGTGTTCGATCCAATAGAAAGCCGCCATCTGTCCCATCCGTGCGTCTAACACTCTGACAACCAATGATTGGACTATTCTACCCTTAATCTCGGTGAAAATTCGTACGGTAAAAGCTTTAGGGTTTGAGGAATAGTGTAATTTCTGGGTTTGAAGGTGAAATGGTAAAAAGGGAAGGGGCACGTTTTTGGGGTGAAAGGGGAATTTTTATTATATTTTGACTTGTGATAATAAGGGAAGACCGGGTATAGCAAAGGATTTCGGGTATGGGCCATTAAGGAGAGTGGGCTGGGTAATTGTGTGTAGGTTGGGTTATGGTTTTTGGGTAAGGTTTTTTTGGGTATAAAACCGGGTTTAAGGTTTAAAAAGGGATTTTAGTTTTTAGGTGTAATGGATTTAAGGTTATTATAGGGACTATAGATGTAATTTCTGGATTCTCAAGGGACTAATTTTTGCTGATTTTCCAAAGATAATCTAAGGGTGATTTTTTAACTTTTGGCCAAACATGTCTTGCCCGGCATCGGCTTTTGAGTTTTCTTCAAATCCCGTGCTTGTTTTCTCGGGTTTTCCGTGTCTTTTGTCGTTTTTCACGATATCCGTCCCTGCATATATAAAAACACAAAAACACAATATCTTTTGGCATTTTGGTCGGGTTTTTGGTCTTTTTGGTCCGGTTTTTGGTAAATAAAAGGTATGTGAATAAGCACATACCAAGCCTCTTTCTTTGTATTTTTGGCAAATGCCTTTCTAACTGGCCTACTTTGTTTTCGTACTTCGGTGGCACTACAACATTCGACCCTTTCGGAGGGGACATTTTTGCCCTTTCGGCGGGGACATGTCTCCGCCAATAACTTTCGGCTGGGACATGTCCCCGCCGAAAGGTCCCCGCCACAACCTTGCCGCTGATACTTTTGGCGAGGATGGATATCAACTTTGGGCGGGGACTTGTTCCCACAACCTTTGATCTAGTCAAAGTTTGTCCAGTGTGGCATCATCCCCACCAAAAACTCAGATAATTAACCAGAAAGTCACTGAATTACAGGATTATACTAATTAATTAACCCCGCCAAAAGGTCCTTCCACTGTTGTATTAACATCTTTTGGCGGGGACATATCCCAGCCAAAAAGTGTAATATACTGTTGCCGTAAATGCTTTTGGCGGGGACATGTCAATAAGCATAACCATATAAATCTGGTTCAATCTTTTGGCGGGGACATGTCCCCGCCAAAAGCCTCTAACCCATTTTGCACCATATTGCTGCAAAATCGGTAATTTCCAGGTTTTTTCCAGAAAAAACCTACAACATTACAACCTGATCACAACCTATTTTATGCTACAACACATCGCCAAATTCACTAAACATACAACAACAACAACAACAAACCCAAATTTGCTAAACATAATATCACATATATCCAAATTCGCTAAAAATAATCATATGTATCCAAATTCGCCAAAAACGGTTCAAAAACCGTGATCACATGATCATCTACAAAACTATACATAAGCTAGCTATCCGTAAAATGGTCTAAAAACTATACATAAGCTAGCTATCCACAAAATGGTCCAAAACTATACGCGGGGAACAATTTAGCGGGAATCCTAACACATAAACTACATAAACACATAATAATCCATCTAAATCTACACAACTTTGCCCATAACCCCAAAACAAATATAAACCGACCCTTCGGACCCAAACAAGCCATATGCTACTCCCCAGTCTCCCCACTACCCCCACTCCCCTCCCCGGTACCTCGAGACTCACCCTGTGAAGCATTTTGTGATCCCGATGTCCCCGGAAAGCCACTCACTAGCTGCTCGGTAAAACCCGGCTGACTCTTGGCCCAATCCAGCAAAATATCAATCTGTGTCCTTTGCGTGGATAGCTCCTGGGATTGCTTCTGCACGGTCTCCTGCAGCGAGGACGGGGAGGCTTGCTCGCGAGCTCGTGAGGCGCTGAGGGTCATCTTCTGACCACCGCCGGGTAACACTGGACCTACGCCAGGAACATGACCTCACTGCTTAGCGCCGATCACCTGGCGCATAATATCCAGGTCAGTCATACACGTCCCAGAAGATGTGTTCTCTGTTCGCATCCGTACCATCTCATTCTGTTTAGTTTAAAAAAAACAAGAAAAGTAATATATATAAGTCGAGATTTATTATATTGCATTAATGTGGGTGAGTTTTTGGAAATAAATTATACTTACATATCTAGCCTCAGACACTGGAGACTCAAAGATGTCGCCTCTCGTATGGTTGTGTCTGTAAAGCTCGATCAAGTCTCTACCATCCGTGGAGTCGGTGGGTCGGCTCAATTGTTTATAAATAAAATCAATCAAGACTCGCCCAACACTATATATATAAATAAAATGATTAAAAAGTGTCTTACGAAGTTATCGCGTATAACAGCTATCGAATGGGATCCGTGAAGGCTAGAACTCGTGCTCGTGAGCCGGTTTTGCCTGTTGGTCGCCCCAATCCTCAACTTTTTTGGGTCTGACCAGTGCTTCGCCTGCTTATTATAACTAATAAAAACTATTATATAAATGAAATATTATTATTATTATTATTATTATTATTATTATTATTATTATTATTATTATTATTATTATTATTATTATTATTATTATTATTATTATTATTATTATTATTATTATATAATTCACCCATGTTACTCGAACCGCCGAATCTACGTTTTCTCTATCTACTCGACAGATGGCATTATGGAAATCGCAAATGGAGGGCTTTACTTCAGACTGGCTTAGGGTAGTTCCAATTTCTGGGTTGGGACAGACTATGAACTCCAGGACCTATCACTCCGTGCTATGTTATCGGCTTGGTGTCCCCCTTTTTTCTGTTCAGATGCCGTGCTCAGCCTGCTCCAGGGTCTTTGCTGGTGATATTTACGGGGACCATGCTGTATCTTGTGCTGGTGTTATTGGTATTAAACATCGACATAACTTGGTTCGTGATGTTCTTGTTGATATATGTTCTCGATCTGGGGTTTCGGTTCGTAAAGAGGTTGACATTGGACTTTGTGGTAAAGGGGACAAATCTTTACGTCCGGCCGATGTGTTACTTTACTCTTGGGATGAGGGACTTGATGTTTGTGTTGATTTGACTGGATCATCGCCCTTGACGCAAACTAGTATGGTTGATTTTGTACCGGGTCGTGCGGTGATTGAGGCGTGATGCGCGTGTGCGTAGTGCTCTAATTTATACCCACGGTATGTCGTTGTGGTTTTAGCAGTATTCAAGTTTTAAATTTATATTTAGCCGACTTATCAATAACACACACACTTTAACGAGCAGTGTACCCGGTCAGTATGAATATAATGGTAAGTAGAGTGTCGATCACTAAGAGTGGAACGTATTATCTAGTTATCCTAATCAGTATTTTAATATCTTAAGTTAGCTATACAACCTAATCTAACGCAAGGGGGTTTAAGCCTGAGAGACTGGCACGGTTTGATTATGATTAAATAATAAACTAAACTAATAAGCACGAATTAGCGATTAGCACACACGTACACAGATAAATACTTGAGACAATAAGAAGACCTGTCCTGATAGTTAAGTAGCTTGTCACTTTTTTTATTGCTAGTTTTATATGAAGTGTATAGTTCGATGCAACGCACCGAGATTAATCCTTTCTCATTGGCTCTAATCTTATCGGCGAGTAAACCCTTAATGATTACTTATGACTATCCAATTTACCTTTTCTTCCTACTTTTCTACAGACGATAGAATGCATAGGCGATAAAATAAACAGGCGAGGAAGGGGCATGGCGACCCAAGCAATGCTCAGCTAGACACAGAGGTTATCAATGCACTAATAAAAGTCACCAAAGACATCAACATATAAACTTTAATTAATGGGAAAGCAATTTTAAGGGGAGTTGAAGTGCATGATTAAATCAATGTCACAAGCCCATCAATCCTGATGAATTAAAGTGTACTAATACAATAAAACAAAACTACTTAATGAATTAAATACATGCAGGACCTTCTTACAGCTCTTGTATCTTCGTTTAGGGTGTGTCTTGTGCTGCTACTTCGACTGAATTCGGCCTTAGGGTTTTGTGATCTTCGGTCTTCTTCTAAAACTAGGCTCTCGAAATTCGTCTGGCCTTGGGGTATTTATAGTTTCTGTCTGAGGGTAAGATGCGGCGCATTGAATAAGTAGATGCTACGCATTGACTTAACTTCGCGTGGGGTCCAAGATTAATATATTCAGGAATATTCGTACACCGCCAGAAGATGCGGCGTAACTCCATTTTTGTATGCGGCGCTTGTCCTTTGCCGTCTTGGATTATAACTTGTGAAATCTTGATAGTGATGCGCCGTATATAATAAGTAGGATGCGGCGTATCTGGAGCAGAATGATCTTGATCTTGTATATTTCAGTAGACTCTTAACTTCTTGCTTGTTTTGCTCCCTAATTAGTCCAAAATCGCCAAGTTTCACATAATACTTGTTTTTACCTGAGAATTACAAAAGTAAACATTAACGTATCAATTCTCACAGATAATATAATAAAACAAGTCAAATAAATAGGATAAATGATGGTAATAAAATGTACTTATTTGAGTTCATCAAATATCCCCCCACTTGAACTTTACTTTTCCCCAAGTAAACCTTAGAATTAATCTTATGAAAATGTATCCTAAAAGATGTTAGGATTTATTTTTATATTTAAGCATGTATTCGTATTTGTCATAATCACACAACCAAACACTTAACGAATTAGAAGTAAAATAAAATATATAGATAAAAGCAAATCTAATCGTTTAACTGTCCAGTCGTGACGAATATTCTATCATAAGCTTGGCAAGTATACGCATCTCCTCCACTAAAGCTAAGGAATAACAAGTCTAAAGCGGTAAAAAGGGTTTGTAGGTTAAGGGTTAATCATTCTTTTTAATCTCTATCGATCTCAAATTCTAGAAAAGGCGACAAAATCACAAATACATGATCGAATCCACGAACACGATACTTGCAATTGCTCAAATCCTTAACTCGAATAGGCTAAAGATAGAACCAAGTAATCTTTACCAATAATATTATATCAAAAAGGGCGACAAAATCATAAATACATAGCCGAATCCACGACTACGATACTTAAGATTGCTCAAATCCCTAATCTCAATAAATCAAAGGTTTGGATAAAGAATAATATAGGGTATGGATAATATTTGGGATATAAATTGGTGTAAAATGAAAAATAAACAAAACAGATAAATTAAAATCCTAAGTGTGGTAAATTGCTATCCCAACCATCCTATGAATAAGACTCATATCATAGAATAACTCACGCTTTAACACTTGAAACACACGCTTTAGGTAGACACGAATTATACTCAACAAGATCTCAATTAAAGAATAACCTTAGTTGGCGTTCCCATAACGTCCAACTCCCATTCAATCCATAAATATAATATACAACAAATAGTGGTGATATAGACCACTTAATACAAAACTTTACATAAGTTGGTTAAACAAACATCTAACTCTTCTTTTTCTTTTCTATTTTTTCGATTTTTTTTTTTTTTTTTTTTTTTTAAAAAAAAAACTTAAACATAGATGTGTAAAATTTCACCACATCACTATAACGATAACTCTGGATAATTTTTCCATACTTTTCATGACTTCAGAAATAACGGTAATAGTGAAAGTTGTAAACACACGAAAAATAAACTCAAAGATATACAATATTTACTTTCACTCCAATTGCATTGTGCAATTTCCCGACTCAACCAAAGATAATGAATTACGCACGCGAACACAGGTAATGTAAGGAAACACACTTTGCCTAAAGCAATTAACCAACCACGGATTTTAATCTACAGGGTAGGCTAAGGTGTAAGGGTGTAACGAAACATTATAACAAAGGTGTAAGAAACGAAAGGAATGGCTCTGAGTGTTTTTCTAGGGGTATCTTACTCTAAAAGTGAGAGTAACAAAGGGTTTATACGGGGTTAACTAACCAGTGTAGTTAGCTAATAACACATAACATATAAAGGCTATTTGGGTGTAATCCTAGAAATTTACCAATTTAGACAAGTCATTCCAATTATGTAAATAATACTTATTACGGTGGTCTCGAATAGTATACAAGCCAAGTTCTAAAGTTTACAAGTCACCGGCACACTCATAGATTTGTGAATTTTGAAAAGTTCACAATTTTTTGAAAATAATGTTATGTGTGCAGCTATGTAATTTAGACTTAAACAAAAACATGCTAAAAAATTTAAATTTTGATATATTAATCACATTTTAAGCATATTTTGAAAAAGTTTAGGACAAGTATGTGTTCTAATTCTCCAATCCCCCCACTTAAGTTAAACAACGTCCTCGTTGTTTGTGTCAAAGGTTAAAAAACTGGAAAATAAAATAATTAGAACAGAAAAACTCCCCTGAGATTTGCTCGGTATGATCCTCCATTATTTGTATAAGAGCAAAAATCATCTTTCTTGTGGATGAGAACGTTTAAGCTTCATATTTGATGTATCCACAGGAAATGCAGGAATCTATAATACCATCAAGACTTAAACACACCTGAGTTAAGAAGGTTCAAACTTGCATAATACATTAGTAGTTAGTAAAAAATAAAACTTAAAAATTAAAATGAAAATCATCAGGTCAGTCGATGCGCCGTATCATATGGAAGAAGATACGCCGTATCGAGCCTGGAATAAATACGAATCAGAATAGAAGATGCGTCGCATCCTTAACCAGGGATGCGCCGCATTAAAATAAACTGACAAAAAGTTTTAAAGTCAAAAATAAAAATACAGAAAATAAAGTAAGATATGACCAGTGCAGGAGATGCGTCGCATCTAAAGATTGAGATGCGCCGTATCTGCTGCGGGCCTGACTGACTCGACACATAACAGAATAGTAAAAAATTTCTCCGGGTTGTCTCCCGGTCAGCACTTGTCTTTATTCCAGAGTCTTCAAGTTAGACTCACGTTCAGCTCCTTAATACCGATCATTGAAGGAGTCGGAAGCATCGCGCTCCCTCATCGCCAATTCAGTAATATTGAACACTCCTTGTTCGTCCTTAATTTCCACGCCATTCTTCTTTAATAACTGTATAAACAAAGTTCTGTCCCTTTCGGGCAGAGATGACAAAATGATAGACGGGAAATTCTTATTATCATAAAGGCATAAATAAGCAAGGTGGGGTGGTAGTTCAATAAACACATCATTATTCAAATTCGTATTTTCAACTATTCTCCTACGTTTTTTAATCACTACGCAATCATACCACTCATCATCAGAATCATTAACAATATCGCGCCAAAGTTCGGTAGGTACATTAAGGTCAATAAATTCCTCGAAGTTCTCATGATTAGGATTAGTTGAGTTGTTTTGAATCAATGTTTCTCCCATAAGCCTAGCTTCTAGATCGAGGTCCATACGTTCTCTTAATCCTAGCACATAGACGCCTCTAATTATGCTTTTAACAGGATCTTGGCACTTATAGACTAGTTTATTATTCCCTACCCTTAATGAGATTTTTCTTTTAAATACATCAATCTTAGCATGGGCGGTAGACAAGAAAGGTCTTCCAAGGATTAAAGGAATCTTAACATCCTCGGGCATATCTAATATAACAAAGTCTACAGGGAAAACAAACTTCTCAATCTTAACTAGCACATTATTAGCAATCCCTTCAGGTCGTTTTACCGTTTTATCAGCCAATTCAATAAGCAACTTAGTTGGTGCTAATTTTCCTAGTCCTAAGGTAGTGAATGTCTTAAGGGGCATTATACTAATGCTAGTTCCTAAGTCAGCTAATACATTATTGAAAGATATATCATTAATTGAACAAGGTAAAGTAAAACTTCCTGGGTCCTTTTCTTTATGAGGCAAGGCATGTAAGTCAGTTACAGAGCTCTCTTCTTTCATTGTAGTCTTGATCTCCTCTTCAATCTTCGTCTTCTCTTTTAGTAGTCTCCTTAAACTGATTGAAGAATTAAAGAAAAATTTGGGCTTTGCAGCATCATCACCATTCATCAATCTTCTAGGAAAAGGAATATTAGGCGTGACTTCTTCAGTAGTGGTTATGGCCTTGACATGATCTCTTGGGTTGGTTTCAGTTGAGCTAGGTAAACTTCCGTATCCCCTTTCTTGAAGAACTTTGCTCATTTGTCCAATTTATTGTTCCAATGCTTTGATCGAAGCTCCTTGATTTCTTGTAATAGTGTCCGTTGAAGCTCGGATTTCCTTGATCATAGCAGTGTTCTCATCATGTCTTTTAGCAGCATCGGCCATAATTTGCTTTAAAGTGTCATCTAAAGTCTGCCTCCTCTCTTGATAAGTGGGATTAAAGTTGTTCTTTTGATAGTATCCCGGAGTAGCTTCCCTAAATCTTCCTGAAGGTCGGAATGGTTGTCCAAATTGTGTGTAGTATGCTTCTTCAAACGTCTCACTTTAATTCTTATTAGGGCAATCTTTAGTGTAGTGAGGTCCTTCGCATTTTTTACATCCAACTTGGGCAGCATACACTTTCTCATCACGCTTCTTCATCTCTCTACTAATTTTATCCAATTGAGCTTGAATTGCAGCAAACCCGTCAAAATTAGTGCTGCTCTTAAATCTAGTAGAGGTCCCATCGTGCCATTTTTGAGAATAATCAGCAGCTTCTTGGATAGCTTTTCTAGCATTGGCCGCACTCATTTGAGGCACAGCTCCCTTAGCATCCAAAATTTGTCTAGTAGGCACGTCCAATCCTTGATAAAACAATATTATCTCCTGCATTTCACTTAGATAATGTTGAGGGCATTTCATTAATAGGTCTTTGAATCGTTCCCAAGCTTGATAAAGAGTTTCATCATGCTCTTGCTTGAAACTGTTGATAGCCTCCATCTTTTTAGCGGTTTTAGCAGGTGGACAATATCTCTTCAGGAATTTGCTCTTCAAATCTTCCCATGTTGTGACTGAACTAGCAGGTTCATTCCTTAGTCACTTATTAGCAGCTCCTTTAAGTGAAATTGGAAAGATTCTTAGCATGAGTTGATCGTCAGTGACTCCTTCTGTAGTAAACAAATCTGCAATCTCGAGGACTTTTTCAACATGTTCATTAGCATCTTCATGTTCCGATCCACTGAAAGCATTTTCTCTTAGCTCCTTGAGAAACTGACCCTTCAACTCAAATTTTGACTTTTCATCAAACTTTGGTCTAGCAACTCCTGAACTGTAATCAGCACGGGTACTGTTCATGTATTCCTCCATTGTAGTGTTTTCCGCCATTGCTTCTGTTTCTTCTTCCTCTTTCTCTTCAGAAAAATAATCAAGCTCGAATGAACTTGAGATATCAAAGCTTTTTGTGTTGAAAAGCCTTTTAAGAGAATGAAAGGCTCGTTCAGGATCTTCGAAAGGTTGAATCAAGTTCTTCGTAGAACTCCTGGTCATGCACTTCCTGAAACTATCACAAAAGCATCAGTAGGGTATGTTCAAGAAAGTAATATATCAGAAAATCAACAACGAAAACGGAATACGAAAAATAAAAGTTACTGAAATCTGCAGACGATGCGCCGTATCCAAAAAGTTGGATACGCCGTATCTTATAATCGTTAAAATTTAATCAGACTTTTATTCAGAAAATAGATACGCCGCTTATAAATTAGAATGCGCCGTATCAGTTTTAATTATCAAAAATCAATTATACTTATTAAAATTAAATGCGTCGTATTAACAAAAGTTAATACGCCGTATTTTCGTTACGTTTCAAAATACAAGATTTTTGATTCAGAAGATGCGCCGTATCGATAAAAATCGATGCGTCGTATCTGTTTAATAATTCGAAAACTGTTTTTAATTAAAATAATAGATACGCCGTATCTGCTAAAGCAGATGCGTCGTATGGCGTTATCGTTTAGGAAAAAAAATTATTAAAAACAGGATACGCCGTATCTTGGGGAAAGATGCGTCGTATCGAAATAGTTAAACGCGTTGTATTTTATAAAAAGTAAACGCAATACGACGTATCTATGAAAATAGATGCGCCGTATCGTTTGAATTAGCTCAGTACAACGATAGCAGAATACAGAAAAATAAAAAGAAAAACAAAAATAAAAACAAACGAAAATAAGCAAAAATTAAAGAAAAATAAAAACACACAAAAACAGAAAATATGCAAAATAATACAATGAATGCAATTTAACTAATATACAACAGAGTTAGTGGTTAGAATCTAAAAATTAAAAAGAAAAACCTAATTAAAATACTAATCAAATTAACAGATAATAACAATTCACTCCCCGGCAACGGCGCCAAAAACTTGATGCGCGTGTGCGTAGTGCTCTAATTTATACCCACGGTATGTCGTTGTGGTTTTAGCAGTATTCAAGTTTTAAATTTATATTTAGCCGACTTATCAATAACACACACATTTTAACGAGCAGTGTACCCGGTCAGTATGAATATAATGGTAAGTAGAGTGTCGATCACTAAGAGTGGAACGTATTATCTAGTTATCCTAATCAGTATTTTAATATCTTAAGTTAGCTATACAACCTAATCTAACGCAAGGGGGTTTCAGCCTGAGAGACTGGCACGGTTTGATTATGATTAAATAATAAACTAAACTAATAAGCACGAATCAGCGATTAGCACACACGTACACAGATAAATACTTGAGACTATAAGAAGACCTGTCCTGATAGTTAAGTAGCTTGTCACTTGTTTTATTGCTAGTTTTATATGAAGTGTATAGTTCGATGCAACGCACCGAGATTAATCCTTTCTCGTTGGCTCTAATCTTATCGGCGAGTAAACCCTTAATGATTACTTATGACTATCCTATTTACCTTTTCTTCCTACTTTTCTACAGACGATAGAATGCATAGGCGATAAAATAAACAATCGAGGAAGGGGCATGGCGACCCAAGCAATGCTCAGCTAGACACAGAGGTTATCAATGCACTAATAAAAGTCACCAAAGACATCAACATATAAACTTTAATTAATGGGAAAGCAATTTTAAGGGGAGTTGAAGTGCATGATTAAATCAATGTCACAAGCCCATCAATCCTGATGAATTAAAGTGTACTAATACAATAAAACAAAACTACTTAATGAATTAAATACATGCAGGACCTTCTTACAGCTCTTGTATATTCGTTTAGGGTGTGTCTTGTGCTGCTACTTCGACTGAATTTGGCCTTAGGGTTTTGTGGTCTTCGGTCTTCTTCTAAAACTAGGCTCTCGAAATTCGTCTGGCCTTGGGGTATTTATAGTTTCTGTCTGAGGGTAAGATGCGGCGCATTGAATAAGTAGATGTTGCGCATTGACTTAACTTCGCGTGGGGTCCAAGATTAATATATTCAGGAATATTCGTACACCGCCAGAAGATGCGGCGTAACTCCATTTTTGTATGTGGCGCATGTCCTTTGCCGTCTTGGATTATAACTTGTGAAATCTTGATAGTGATGCGCCGTATATAATAAGTAGGATGCGGCGTATCTGGAGCAGAATGATCTTGATCTTGTACATTTCAGTAGACTCTTAACTTCTTGCTTGTTTTGCTCCCTAATTAGTCCAAAATCGCCAAGTTTCACATAATACTCGTTTTTACCTGAGAATTACTAAAGTAAACATTAACGTATCAATTATCACAGATAATATAATAAAACAAGTCAAATAAATAGGATAAATGATGGTAATAAAATGTACTTATTTGAGTTCATCAAGGCGGCACAACGTAAACGTGTCAAGTATGAGGCTAAGTGCGCAGATATTGGATATGGTTTCCTCCCTTTCTCTTTCTCTTCTTTTGGGGAACTTGAAAAGGATGCTGTGACTTTATTGAAGCGCATTCGAAAGTTCTCGATGACTCAAGATATTGGAGCACGTGCGGCTGCTCATATTTTTAGTAGGATTAGCTTTTCTATAGCTAGAGGAGTGGGAGCCCAATTAGTATCTCGGCTCCCTACTAACTTCTTGTAAATCCTACATGTTTCTAATAAGTGATGTTATAAAATAATAATAATAATAATAATAATAATAATAATAATAATAATAATAATAATAATAATAATAATAATAATAATAATAATAATAATAATAATAATAATAATAAGTCTATTGCCAATAGCCACTCAAATAATGCTAAGAGTGGTATTTTTATTTTTCATAGAATAAGCTTTTGTATACAGAAAGGGGTGGGAGCCCAACTTGTGTCTAGACTCCCATCCAACTTTATGTAAAATTCTATGAATCTATAATATATTTTATAATAAAAATAATAATAATAATAATAATAAATAATAATAATAATAATAATAATATGCCCGGTCGAGTATGGTTGATTTTATGCCCGGTCGGGTGGTTATTGAAGCCGCACAACGTAAACGTGTCAAGTATGAGGCTAAATGCGCTGATATCGGATATGGGTTTCTCCCTTTTCCTTTTCTTCTTTTGGAGAACTTGAAAAAGATGCAGTAGCCTTATTAAAACGTATTCGACGATTCTCTATGACTCAAGACATTGGCGCTCGTGCTGCTCCACATATTTTTAGTAGAATTGGTTTTGCTATAGCTAGAGGTGTGGGGGCCCAGTTAGTCTCTCGGCTCCCCACTAATTTCTTGTAAAATCCTTTTTGTTTTTAATAAAAGTGATGGTTATAATAAAAAAAAAAAAAAAAAAAAAAAAAAAAAATAATAATATAATAATAATAATAATAATAATAATAATAATAATAATAATAATAATAATAATAATAATAAAGTGTCGATCCAGAAATTTACCTGTGCTTCCCAATCCTCAGGTGTCTTGTTCGCCGGACGCTTTTCCTTGATCTCGTCCAGTTTTTCAACCCCACCTTGCCGTGTAAAATTTTGCCTTTTGAATATGTACTTGTTGTCATCGTATCGCTTTCGGAGGTAAGCTTCGATACTTCTGACAATATCGTCTCCATCCGGACCGGCTAGGTGGGAGCCGAGATCAAAGAAATGCTGCAATAAAATATAATTAAAATAAATTTACAAATTTAAATAAAGAGACAAATTTAAATAAATAAACACAATAATTGAAAAAATAAAAGATAAAAAAAACTTACATGGAGCTGGTTATCGATGTGGGCCTTCATGGTCTGGGGAACCTTATCCCACGAATCGTAATACATGGGAATCGATTCCCATAACAACGTCCCGACCATGTTGGAGAACCACGAAGCATGATTGCCAACATCCTCCCACATCCCTTTCGCGTTCTTCTGGAATCTGATCGATACCGGACGTCCAGTCTCATTCCTCATTTGGTGTAGTTTCGCGTTCTTTGTGGCACCACGCACCACCTTTCCGCCTTTGCCAATTTTGGCATTAGGCTTGGGGGCTCTGGAATTAGACCCTGCAAGTAATCAAATTCAAGTGATGATGACATAAAATAAAAAGTTATCAATTTCAAATAATGATCAAGTTTAATTAAAATAATCGAGAAATTCTTACGCTGACAGCTAGTGCCTATCCTCCTCGAGGGACCACGGGGTGGCTCATTGCCTCCATCGCCACCGTGGCTCGTAGCTACAACATCTTCCATCTGTAAACGTACTAGTACAAGAACATAAAAATTAGTGAAGAAACACATATACGCATATAAATACACACATTCAAATAAATAACAATATATACCAAAAAAGATAATAATAAATAATTAAATAAATAAATAAATAAACACATTTAACAACTTGATAACAATTTTATTCAAATAATTTTCGTTAAACAAATTACAATTTGAGATCAATCTCCCACATCACTAAGATAAAAATCATCATTATTAGTGTCAGCTTAATCTTCACGATCGAAGTGGTCTTCATCATCAGATGCTAAATCATGAGGAACGTGGTCATCATAATCAACATCATCGTCATAAGTGATAATTGGTGGTGGTGCCTCAACTTCCGCTGGTTGGACATCTATATTTATGGTGTTATAATTCAACTTATCCAACTCAGCAGAGAGTGTGATATGTGATGAGTTGTTGTCATGTACAACATCTTGATTGTCTTCTACCACGATGATATCCGGGTTCCAAATCTTTCGATGACAAGAATCTTGGATGGCCTTCCAATTACCACGTTTACCTGGGAAATCAAGCTAAAAGACTTGTGTTGCTTGTGTTGCAAGAATGTATGGTTCATTTTGAAGCGATACATGGTCTGTCATAATTTGTGTAATGTTATTTTTATAGGTACAACGTTTTATGCGACCCTCGTTATTAGTGTCGAACCAATTGACTTTGAAGAGCACAACCTTGAACGGAATATACATGTAACACCCCAACCCGACAAGGGTAGAGATGTCACAATAATGGTTTCATATCAGAACAAACACAAGCATATGACATAAATAATACAAAATGAATTCCAATGGTTACAAGAGAAAATCTGAAACTACAAGGTTACAAATGAGAAATACAATAATTACTAAGTCTAAATATAAGTTCTTCTAGTCATCTCTAATCCAAAATAGCTAGTAAGGTCTTCTAAGTCCAAGGTACTCTCCACTTATACCCAGCTTCCAAACTAAAACCTGCCACAGGAAAAGAAATGCGGCTGAGCTTAAAAAGCCCAGTGAACAGATATAAAGGTAACAAGCAGTAATAATGGGATAGTGAAGTAAGTGAAACAATGCAAGGTATAACAAGGGTTAGGAAAGAAAGAAAAATAAAAGGTTATGCAGATATATCAAGAGTTAAGAAATAGTTACAATAGATAAGAGAAAAGGGAACAATAATCCCAACCCGAGCCCAAGTCATATCAATTCAAGTCAAGTATCAAGTCAAGTATGTATCCGGAGGGGTAACCTCGGAATACTAAGTACAAGGTTATAAGGTAAAGGAAACAGTAATCCACTACGAGCCCAAATCAAATCAAATAATCAAATATCAAGGTGTACGGAGGGGAGACCTCGGTACCAAACGCAATATGAGGGGATACCTCCAAAGGGTGGAGTCATGAGCTCCCAAGATGTGAAAGACGTGTATCGCACACACCATCAGTCACCAAATATAACAAACTCGAATCAAATAACAAATCTAGGATGCATCCATACGCCCCAGGTGGCCAAATACTACATCTCCATAACAAATCAAATCAAGCCAGGGACGGGATAGGACATCACTCTCCTACCCTAGAGTCATGCCATCGGTGCATCAATGACATGGACATGAAACCCTAATGCCTAGTATGCAAATGGTGGCTCGTAGTCTCAAACTATGGGTCAAGGGTCAAGTATCAAATGTCCAAGTATCCAAGTTCAAAATTCATATCAAGTGGTTCAAGTCAAATTTCCATTTCAATTATATCATAAGGTTCATATCATAAGGTTCATAGCAAAGGGTCAAAACATAGGGATCATAGCAAAGGGTTCATAGCAAGGTTCAAACCAAAGGTTCATATCAAATGGTTCATAATCAAAGTTTCATAGTGACAGTTCATTTAAAAAGGTTTCTATTAAAAGTCCATTTAAAGCAATCTTTCAGTAATGGTTTTCATAAAAATGATCTTACAAAATAGTTTTCATAAAAATGGTCTTTCAAAACGGTTTTCATAAAGATAGTCTTAAAAATAGTTTCCTTAAAAACTTTTAGTAACTTTCATTTAAAAGTGGTATCGTATCTTTTTAAAATAGCTTTTCTCAAACATTTTCATATATAATTAAGAAAGGTTTTCACATCTAGTTATAATATCAAGTGAATCTTCAAGGTATCCAAGGATTTGAATATTCATATCAAAGGGTGATGAACGAAGTATATCAAGTATCGTACCATAGGGATCACAATAAATGAATGTCAATGAATCATAATATCAACGAAGCATATCAACGAATGAATCAAAGAACAGGGGATCATAGCAATGGCTTAAAGGGAATCTTATAACGAATCAAAGATCAAGATCAAGTCATGAGAGTGAAAGCACCCTTACTGAAAAAGGGTAGAATATATGTACCTTATACCGCAAGTGAAAACACATCTAGAATATAAAGGTCGGAAACAAACTCCATCTTCAGCGAATCTACATGAATACATGGTCGTCTTATTATTAATATCTTCTTTAAATCAGATTTCTCATTTTAGTCGGCTTTCTATTTTTAGCAGGTTTCCAAGATTAGCAAGTTTCCATTTTTAGAAAGTTTCCTTATTTAGCAAGTTTCCAAAAATAGCAATTTTCCATAATTAGACAAATTCCATAAAGTAATTAGGTTAAGTCCTTTATTAAATATTATTATGGAAATAGGGTTCATTTTAGCAAGTCATGATAGTTTAGGATTAAATATGACAACTTTCAATATTTTAGGGTTTAAATGCAAATATGCCAAAGATAAAGGTTTAAAGTGCAATATTACAAGTTATTCATTTTTAATCCATAAGTTTACCATAATTACAATTCCAATCCTTTAATTTCAACAATTTTACAAGTTAAACCCTTTTATTAAATAAATTACAAATTAAACCTTATAATTAATTAAATTACAATTTAATCCTTATAATATTCATATTTACACATTAAGCCTTCAATTAACCAAAATTACACATTATACCCCTTATATTTATATTTAAACGAAATACCTTCCATTTTACATAATTTACAAAACAAGTCCCTTTATTTTAATTACTTTCCATTCGAATTAACAATTTAATTAATTTACCATTTAAACCTTCCAAATTACAAAATTTACACATAACACCCCCATATTATAATTTTTACGAAACACCCCTGGTCTAAACTACCTTAAAAAAATAACCCCCATGTTTGAAAAATTACAAAACACACCCTTAACATTTAAAAACCCATTCGGTAATCATTTTTCATGCATAAACCCTAACCCTAAATATTCCCAATCACTATCAATCATCAAAACAACCTTAAAACACATTAAACACATCAGGTTCATCATCAAAAACCTAACCCTAGTTTCATACGAATTGATTTTTATTTTTTTCTCTTTTTCTTTTAAATCCGGTTAACAAATTAACTCACCAAGGATGATTTAAGCTTCGAAAATTACAAGGATCATTTTTCTAGTGTTATCTAGAATGAAAAGGACCTGAGAAAAATAGTCTTGAAGGACACAAAATTCGTAAAACTTGATTCACAATTTATTTGATTTTTAGGGTTTAAAATCGTATTTTAATTCAAACGGCCTGAGTAGCATTCATGTATTGTTATAGCTATTTTATATGGATCATATATGATGTAAGAAGAGTTATAAAAATACCAATTAACTTTTAGAATGATCGAATAAGGGTGGAGAATTAATACCTCTCGGCAAACATGAAAATCGAACAAAAACTGAAACCGAGTGAATCAAGCCTTCAAAAATCGAACTCCTATTTTTCTACACTTCTTCTAGCACCTAGGAACTCAGGAAAAATGATAAGTGGTCGTGGAAAAATTATGGTGGCCGATTTGGAGTTTTTGTGTGTTTATAGGGTTTTCGGTATGGAAATAAAAGGAACAATTAAATAAGCCGTGTGGAGGGGGAGGAGATAGCATAATTCCTGGCCTAAATTAATGGGGAAATCAAATTTACTGATTTTGTATAGTTTCCTAATTTGTTTGATGATTATCTCTTAATTTAAATGGTTTTATATGTTTAACAATTAAATAATGTGTACATATATAATATTTTCGGTCCCTATGACTTTTTCATGTGTGACAAATATTTTGTACATTGTAAAATATTAAAATGTAGTAATAAAAATTATCTTACTTCATATGTTGCTCGTTTCCAAGAGTTTGGGATTTATTTGGTGTTTTATGCATTTATTAATTGAAATTTAAAGTTACAAAGGTATTTTGGTAATTTTGCATGTTTTGAAATTTTGGGTATTACAATACAAAAACTTGAGAATTTCTTCAAGCTGGCCATAATACATTCCTCCGCTAGGATTAGGAGTTGAAACTCCACTGTTTTGAGTTGAACGACGTAAATCACGGTCGTGTACGATAAACTTCACACCGTTGACTACGCAAGAGTCGACTGAGACTGCAGTACATGATGGTCCACAAGCCAAAGCGAATAACTCGGAAGTACAACTTGGGTCATTCTTTACTTTTAATTCACGAATCTATGAAAACGTTAAGAATAGATATAGATGAGTAATAGTCGTTATTTTTACAGGGTAATACATACAATAAGTCTACCTTGTTCCCAAACCAGCGATGAAATCCTTCTTGTATGTCATTGCCAGGAAATGCCCTGTAAATGTTCATGATATTAGAATAAGTCGTCGAATAATAACTTACATAAAACACATTTTGAAATAAAACGCGTACCTCTTGTACTCGTTCATATACGGTTCGATTTCATGACTGTTGTGTAGTACATACCATACTACTTTCTGCATTGTGTATGGTTGAACCCGAATTAATGATTGTGTACCATTCATTTTACAGATTGATCGAAACACCTGAAATTGACTTGTTGGGCTTGGACCGTCCTCATTCCGGTCAGGACGATTAAATCTCGTCTCAAAACCTCAAAAATAATGCGAACAGAAAGTTAATGCTTCATCAGCAATATAACCCTCCGCTATTGATCCTTCAGGCTTAGCTTTATTTCTGACATAATTTTTGAGCTTTTTCATGTATCTTTCAAATGGATACATCCACCTCATGTAAACAGGCCCACCTTCAATAGCCTCTTCGGGTAGATGAATAACCAAGTGAATCATAATGTCAAAAAAAGCAGGAGGATATATTTGCTCGAAACTGCACAAAATATTGATCAGTTGTTCTTTAGCTTTCAACATGTCATCCACCATCAAAGTTCGAGCGCATATTTGTTTGAAGAATACACAAAGCTCGATTATTGGTGTTGCGGTGGTTTGGTCCTTCAAGTAATTTTGAAGTCCAGCAGGAAGTAACCGCTGCATCATTATATGACAGTCATGAGCCTTCAAGCCTGTTATGTTGCTATCATTGTCGGTCACTTTATGCTTGAAGTTAGATCCGAACCCATCAGGTAGTTTAACACCTTTGATGAGTTGACAAAAAAAATCATGATATTAGAGTAAGTCGTCGAAATGAATACGCGAATTGAATTGGAACAAATAAATTTTGAAATAAAACGCGTACCTTTGATGAATTGACAAAAAAGTTTTCTTTCTTCAGTTGTGAAAGAATACGTGGGATGAGGCTTAAAGCACTTCCCGTTTCCTTTGTTGACGAGCCACAACTCATCACGAATTTGCAAATTTTGTAAGTCTTGTCTTGCCTTGTTGTTGTCTTTTGATTTGTCATTCATTAACAAAGTACCCAACACACTCTCACACACATTTTTTTCGATATGCATGACATCTAAATTGTGTTTTAGTGTAAGAAAATACCAATACGTTTCATAGAAAATGGATACTTTGGTCCAATTCAATTCGCGATCAGGATCACGGTTTTTCTTCGCACCCCCAAAACTTGGATGTTTCTCCGGGATACGTTTAGGCAATCTCCTAAGTTGAGTCCAGATGACATCACTAGTAAATTTTCTAGGAGGTGGTCTATCATCGACCGCATTATAGAATGCCCTTCTATTTTTTCGCCATTTAGTGGTCGCGTTTAAGAATCTTCTGTGACCAACATAAGCGGTTTTTCTTAACACGCGAACAGATGGAGTGTCTATATTACATGTCGGACATGCCTTGTAACCTTGCCCACTCCACCCAGATAAACTACTTCAAGCGGGAAAGTCATTGATAGTCCATAAAAGCACTGCTCTCATACAGAATTCAGTGGTAGTGACAGCATCCATAGTCATGAATCCATCTTTCCATAAAATCTTTAGGTCTTCAATCAAAGGCCTCAAGTAAATATCTATGTCCTTCCCGGGTGATTTAGGGCCCGGAATTAACAACGTCAACATAAGAGAAGTCTCTCTCATACATATCCAGGGAGGCGTATTGTATGTTGTTAATATGACCGGTCACATGCTGTAAGACTGACTAAGGTTGCCGTACAAATTGAAACCATCAGCAGCCAACCTTAATCGGACGTTTCTTTTTTCATAGGAAAATTCTTTTGAATACTTCATGTCAAATTTCTTCCATGATTAACCATCAACCGGGTGTTGCATCTTACCATTCTCCGTAGACTGCCTAGAAGCATGCCAAGTCATATGTTTTGCAGTGTGTTTAGACTTGTACAAATGTTGTAGTTTAGGAATGATAGGAAAGTAACGCAACACCTTGTTAGGAACTTTCTTCCCCAGTGTGTTCTTGTCTTTCCATCTACTAGGATTGCAGATGGGACAATTCTGCAAATCTTCGTTACCCACCCCCCTGATATAAAAAAACAATCATTTACACAAGCATGTATGGATTCGTATCCTAACCTGATCGTTTTATATGTCTTCTTTATTTCATAGTATGATGATGGGATTTTGTATCCTAGAACGGGCGGGAAACATTCCTTGAGAAATTTTAGGGTTTCGTTAAATTTGGTGTCACTCATTTTACCTTTGACCTTGATGTTCGTAAACTTTGCCAAAAAGTCCAATGAAGACATCCATTTACAGCCCGGGAATAGTGGCTCATTGGCATTGGCGAGTAACTCTTCAAACTCGTTACGTTAAGGAAGTGTCATTGCTTGAGTTGGCTCGTTGCTTGTCTCACCAATATTTCCTTCAGTTGGCTCATTTTTTCCGTTATTCGGACAAATATAATGAAGGAACTCAGCCATGTCACTCATCCCAGGATGATTTATGTTGGGTACTATTACCTGGACATCCGGTTCACCGTGATTATACCATTTCGTATAACTTTGGTCCCAACCATATGTGTGTATGTGATCAAACAAATCTTCATGCTTTATCCAACCAACGTTATAACAAGAAGTACATGGACATTTTACATTCCCATCAATATTCACAAAGGACTTGCAATACTCGCAAAATGCTTTAAGACCTTTTAGAAATTCGATGCTAGCACGAGATAATGAGGCCCAACTCTTATCAATTGGCATAACTGCGTTTTAATGATGCAATAAATAATTATATAGAATTAAACATGTTCACAAAAATCTACAGGTAAATAAATAAAGGTGGAATTACGAGTTGTGCGTTTTGTTCACCTAATCTAACTATGGATGGCAATCCTAAGCCACTCTTTGAATGTTTCGTCTCATATATGAATGCGTATAACTAAATTTACTATTTGAGAAAATTTCGGCAGCATTTCCCCTCAACTCCCCAAATATGTGCATTAAAGACATATTCGTAGGAGTAAAGAGAAACACTGTCAAAATTTTCACAAATAGTAAATCAATTATACGCATTCATATCCAAAATGAGACAAAACATTCAAAAAGCAGTCCCAGACAGGGGACTTTCTGATATTAATTTCAGACGGGTTTTCTATGGGATGATTAACTTCGGACGGGGACTTTCCGAAATTAATGTTAGACCCATATCCCGGTTACGAGTAGGCCCCACCCTAGATAGAATATGCTAAGGACTTTATGTGATTGGTTGGTCAACAAAGTAATGTGGAAGTCAAACCCGATAATCAACCTTATAGTCAACCAATGTATTAGATAGTTAAAGAAGGTATTATGTGACTCAACAAAAAAGAAATAGACTTCAAGGGCTAAAGTTGCAATAATCCAAAAGTGCTAAGATATGAAGTGTGGCCAAAATAGAAGGAAAGGGACTTGAGGGACCAATCTTGCCCAAGGGTCAATCTTGGATTTAGCTAGATATATCCAGGATATTCTAGGCGTTTCTACCAATATTGAGATAGAGTTGGAAGGCCGATTTTAGGAGGAGAAAAAGAAGAGGGAAAAAATGCAAGTCTTGATGATCAAGTGTAGAGATTAAGTCCAAGATCAAGAGTTCAAGCCTAGCAATAATCCTTGCAAGTAAGTAATCTTTAATTAGTGATTAATTAGTTAATTCATGAGTTAGGGTTTGTGTACCAAATTTGGGGAAAATGGGTAAATGGTGTTTTAAGTATAATTAAGGGGTAATGATGATTATGAGATGGGTTTAGTGAGTATTTTAAAGGGTGTCCATCATATGATCAAGTATGATCATATGATGACCAAGTATGTTAAAGGGCGTGTTAATTGTTATAGTTATTGATTTTGAGTTATTAAGTGTTTATGAATGATGGTTGTAAATTAAGAAGATGATGGTGATGATATGTTGATGGTGGGGATGTGATGATGGTGTTTTTGGTTAGTATCTAGCTTGGATTAAAGGTAAGTAACTCTCCCTAAAGCATGTGTTATGTATGTATTTATCATATATGTATTATGATTGTGTAAGAACATGAGACTTGGATTTAGAATGGGTGTAAGTTGGAAATTGGTGGCTAGTGACTTTGGCTAAGAGTATGTTAGCTTATGGGCTTTGGACTAATTAAGGTATGTAGTTGGTTATGATTGTTGTGAATTGATATTAGTTTATGTTATAAAGGTATGCATGAATATGGGTTGATTGTTGTAGCTTAGGAGCCCTTAAAGTGGTTATGATGCTTATGTGAAAATATGTGTATGATATGTGTTTTAAGATGGGTTACTTACTAAGCGTAAGCTTACCCTTTTAGTTGTTAATGTTTTGTAGGTTTATGCGTGACGGAAGGAAGGTTCATGGGTTATAGCATAAGGATTTGGAAGTGAATTTGGAAGATAATAAACGATAGGAGCTAGGTAGAATACCGAGCTCGAGTCAAGGTTGTACCCCCGAGAGTCTTTCCTATGATTTGTATAGTGTGTGTCAAGTTCGTCATAAAGTTTGGGTGGTCAACGGTGTGTCTAAGTGTGTTATCTTGTTTGTGGTTAATGTTTAAGGGGGTGTTTGGCAAAGGGGTAAATGTACCCATTTTGGATTGTAAACGGGTCAAGTGTCATTGGAACATATTTGTTATGTTAATATTATGCTTTTGGTAAAGTTTGGCATAAAATGGAAGTGGTATAAGTTGTATCTTGGGAAAATGGGTCAAAACGGGTTATTTGCATAACCCGTCTAATTTGTAAAGTACTATTTCCGAGAGCCAAATGGTAAATGTTATTGTATGAAAATGAGCCCATTGATATACTAAGTAAATCTGGAAAGTTTGGTTAGCTAACGAGTTCGGGAGGTCGGGTTTTCATTCGCGGGGTTAGAAAACTCATTCGAGCAACCAAGGTCTGAACCGCCCCGGTTGAGGTCTGAACCGGAGGTTCAGACCCATTTTGGACCCTGAACCGGCGGTTGGGAAATCCCAGCCGGCGGTTCAACAGTATTTTTAGATTTTGGCGATTTTTAAAAAATCATATCTTTTAATCCGTAAGTCGTCACGAGTTGTGTCACCTGTCGTTTTGAAGGTAATTGAGTCTACTTTCATTTAAAAATAGTCTCAAGGTCTGATTGTGTATAGATTTTTGTCAGTTGTCAAAAGAGTGACAGGATATCCGTAAATTTGTGTCGTTTTCGCTCAAAAGTTTTAAATTTTTTGTCTAAACGGGCACGGGGTGTAACAATTAATCACTAAAGTCCTAAAATCATTGACAATAGTCTAACACAATCAAATACAATATCATACTAACATATTCGCATTGTCAATATTCGTAGATACCATAATGATTCATATATGAAATTACTTAGACAATTTATCAAACACACATATATAAATGGTTATATATCGCGGTTAAAAAATTAAGGGGTGTTTGTTTAATCTTATTTGTAGCTTACGAGCTTATTTGTTTTTTGGCTTATATATCATAAGACTCAATTTTCTGGCTTATTTGGAGACTTGTGAGCTTATATAAGTTTATTATATCATAATATACTTATATTAGCCCACAAGTCTCCAAATAAGCCGGAAAATTGAAGCTTATGAAATATAAGCCGAAATCAAATAAGCTCATAAACCCAAACACCTTTTTGGTGCAGAAATAAGCAATACCAAACACCCCTGTTTGGACAGCATAAACCAAACGGCCCTTGTGGCCTGCTGTTAACCAAATAGCATAGACCAAACGGCCCTTATGGGCTGCTGTTAACCAAACACCCCTATTTGGACAGCATAAACCAAACGGCCCTTGCCGCCCGTTGCCTGGATGACTAATTCCCCCCACGACTGCCAACAATTACTTAGGCAGTGTGTAAGTGTGTTGACAACCAAACAATTGCTAATGACCGCCCTCAAACGAATACCCAATGCTCTAATGTACCAGCCCATTATTATTAGTAAAGGTTTTGAACGACCAGTAAAGGGTAAAACATACCCAAGTTACACTATGCTAAGTACACAAACCATTTATACTTAATATCACTTCTATAAGAAAATATATCAGTTACTGATTCTATGTATAGAATAACATACTGTGGTCGCGGCTGTGGTTAGCTGTGGTACACGGTTAGATTCGGCTCGGTCTCGGTGGTAAAGGCTGTGTTGTAGTCTCGGTTGGAGTCAATAAGGAGCTAAAAAAACCATAAACACAAATTAATAACTATATCCTTTTGGCGGCGACATGTCCCCGGTACAAACATAAACAAAATATATATATATATAATGTGAAGAGAAGAGTTAGGAGAGAATGATGTATATTACTGAATGATACATTAGGGTTACAATCATAGCCTTGTATATATAGGCTCTAATAAAATATTCTAGAGTATAGAATTACATAAATAAGGAAGTGAATATACATTCTAAAATATTACAATACTCCCCCTTGGATATTCACACTAGATTATACGCAAAGATGATGCTTGCTGCCTCATGAAAAACCTTACCAAGAAAAACCCAGTGGGATAAAAACTCGGTGAAGGGAAAAAGAGTGCAGCGCGTATAATACTCCCCCTCAATTCAACATATATTCTTCAATCGTCGCATTCCAATCTTATAAGCAAGTTGCTCAAAAAATTTTGATGGTAAAGATTTTGTGAACAAGTCTGCCAAGTTCTCGCTTGATCTAATTTGACGAACATCTATCAATCCATCATTTTGAAGATCATGTGTTGAGAAAAACTTCGGTGAAATATTTTTTGTTTTATCTCCTTTAATATATCCTTCTTTGATTTGAGTGATACATGCAGCATTATCTTCATACAACACCGTTGGAGTTTCCCAGATTGACTCGAGTCCGCATTCTTCTTGAATATGTTGAATCATCGATCTTAACCATACACATTCTCGACCGGCTTCATAAAGTGCAATAAGTTCAGCATGGTTTGATGATGTAGCTATAAGTGTTTGCTTGGTTGATCTCCATGAAATTGCAGTGTTACCATATGTGAAAACATAACCTGTTTGTGACTTTGCTTTGTGCGGGTCTGAAAAATATCCAACATCAGCATATCTGACCAACTTTGATTTCGAATTCCTTTGATAAAACAATCCCATATCACGTGTACCACAGAGATAACGAAATATGTGCTTGATTCCATTCCAGTGTCGCCGTGTTGGCATCGAACTATGTCTTGCTAATACATTTACAGAAAATGCTATGTCGGGACGTGTATTATTAGCAAGATACATTAGAGCTCCAATTGCATTTAGATACGATATTTCAGAGCCAAGAACTTCTTCATCACTTTCTTTTGGACGAAATGGATCATCTTCCCGATGGAGTGATCTAACGACCATTGGCGAAGTTAATGGATGAGCTTTGTCCATATTAAATGTTTTCAATATTTTCTCTACATAGTTAGATTGATGGACAAAAATTCCATTCTGAAAATGCTCAATTTGCAAGCCAAGACAAAATTTTGTTATGCCAAGGTCTTTCATTTCGAATTCATTTTTCAACAATTTTGCAGTATGTTCAATCTCTTCTGAAGTTCCAATAATGTTTAGATCATCAACATATACTGCAACAATAACAAAACCCTTTCCGATCTTTTGATAAAAACACAAGGACTAATAGGATTAGTCTTATATCTTTCTTTCAAAAGATACTCACTCAGGCGATTATACCACATTCGCCCTGATTGTTTTAATCCATATAAAGATCGTTGTAATTTTATGGAAAACATCTCACGGGGTTTTGATTGATATGCTTCAGGCATCTTTAGTCCTTCAGGGACTTTCATGTAAATATCACTATCAAGTGATCCATATAAGTATGCCGTAACAACATCCATGAGGCGCATTTGGAGTTTTTCCATATTTGCAAGACTAATTAGAAATCTTAAAGTTGAGGCATCAACAACAGGTGAATAGTTTTCATCATTTATCACATCACTTGCTATAGCATATACAAAAATTTCATCAACACGTGTTTTATTTCTTTCCCATGTTGTACCATTTTGTACATAATTAATTGAGATCTCATCATTAGGTACTTGTGTCTCTTCCAGAGAATCATCCACATCAATTGTGGAATTGCCATTTTCTTTTAGGATGTTATCCACCTCTTTTGGCATAATATCAACATTTTTGCCAATCTCATTGTTTTGTTCTTTTCTTTTTCGTGGATGTGTATCCTTTGACCCAATTGGTCGTCCACGTTTTCTACGTATAATAGACTCATTCGATATTTTCGAAATATCAATTCGTGCGGGAGCATTTACAGCCGGTATATGTGATTTAGTAACTCGTTTTGCATCAGTGAATGCATCCGGCAGCTCATTGGCTATTCTTTGTAATTGAATAATCTTTTGAACTTCAAGTTCACTTTGACCACTTCGAGGGTCAAGATATGATATGGATGATGCATTCCATGCTAAACCTTCTTTTTCAGGCTCTTCTTTTTCTTTTTCTCCCCCTAACATCGGGAATATTGTCTCATCAAAATGACAATCAGCAAAACGTGCTGTAAATACATCTCCAGTTAATGGTTCCATATATTTGATAATTGATGGAGATTGAAAACCAATATATATTCCCAAACTTCTTTGTGGTCCCATCTTTGTACGTTGTGGAGGAGCAATTGGGACATAAATAGCACAACCAAAGATTTTTAGATGAGACAAACTTGGTTCTCTGCCAGAGACCAATTGTAGTGGAGAATACTTGTGATATGCACTTGGTCTTAATCTAACCAATGCCGCAGCATGTAAAATAGCATGTCCCCATGCCGATGATGGGAGATTAGATTTCATAAGCAATGGTCTTGCTATTAGCTGCAATCTTTTAATGAACGATTCAGCTAGATCATTTGCTTGCATGATCTTGATACCTTTAAGTGGATGTCCATTAGAATTTTGAATAATTCTTGACATCATTGTATTGCCAGGATGCCCCAATCTATCATGCCATAAGGCAAATAATTTTGGATCTGCTAGCGTTTTGCTAGAGGCCATATTAATTTCTGGCTTGCTTATACATGTAGAGTATAAGCCAGAAGATAGGCCTTTCAATTTTTCCACTATAGTTTTATGGCCATTTTTAGTGGATGTGATCAAAAGATATTCAATATCATTTTCAGCCATAGTTTCAAGATGATAATCATTACATCTTATATCTTTGAAACTCAGTAGGTTTCTTCTAGATTTACTAGAATATAATGCATTATTGACTAGTAACCGTGTTCCATGTGGCAACACAATACAAGCTCTACCGGAGCCTTCAATCAAGTTACTAGTCCTTGAAATTGTGATGACATTAGCTTTTGCTAGATGCAACTCATAAAAATATTTCTTATTTTTCAAAATAGTATTCGTTGTTGCGCTGTCAACAAGACAATCATCTTCACCATTTGTTATAGCGATATGCATATCCTCAAAGGACTGTCGGCCGAAGGTTTATTGCTAGGGTTTTGGAGGCTTTCGTGCTGATAACGTATTATAATGTGAAGAGAAGAGTTAGGAGAGAATGATGTATATTACTGAATGATACATTAGGGTTACAATCATAGCCTTGTATATATAGGCTCTAATAGAATATTCTAGAGTATAGAATTACATAAATAAGGAAGTGAATATACATTCTAAAATATTACAATAAAACACAAATTAATCACTATAACCTGTGGTCTCGGCTTCGGTTCTCAGCAGCAACTGTACCAAAAAAAATTAACAAAAAAATTAAAAAAAATAAAAAATAAAAAATAAATACACATATATCAAAATTTAACATATATCAAAAAAATTAACAAAAATTAAGATATATAAAAAAATAACAAAAATCAATAAATTAACAAAAATTATAACCTGGGTGAACGAGAGAGATAAAGGAAGAAAGAAAGAATTAAATGAGGAGAGGGTTGAGGAAAGAATTATACGAGGAGAGGGTTTGAGAAGGGGCTGTGGTAGTGCACAGTGGTGCGAGTGTGGGTTTATGTGGTGTAGATGATGGTGCTGTGGTGAGATGGTGGTGCTGTGGTGAGTTGGTGGTGCTGTGGTGGTGATTAGTGGTGTTGGTCGAGATGGTCGGGGTGAGCTGAGGAAGTGTATAAACCAGAGAGATGAGATCTGTTAATAATTGAGGTACGGTTTTGGCGATTACATTCGGCGGGGACATGTCTCCGCTAAAAGGTTTTACTAATCGCCAAAAACTTTGGCGGGATAAAGTAAATGCGAAGAGTGAAAAACGAATTTTTTGGTGAAAAGTTTCAGCGGGGACATGTCCCCACCGAAAGCATTTTACTAAAAAAAAAAAAAAAAAAAAAAAAAAAAAAAAAAAAAAAAAAAACTCTTTTATATTATTTTAACTAACTCAAATCAATATTAAATCTTTTAAATTTCATTAAAATTATTCTAAATCATCTTTAATTAATTTAAAACTTTTTAAAATTATTTACATCACTTTTACCTAATAAAGTTAAATCATTTATACTTAATTTAAATCATTTAAAATTATTTTTAAAACATTTTAGTTAAGTTAAATCACTATTAAATCATTTAAATTTAATTTAAATATTTTGTAAATCATCTTTAATTGATTTAAAACTTTTTAAAATTATATACATCATTTTTAACTAAGTTAAGTCATTTATACTTAATTTACATCAATTTTAACTAAATTAAACAAATGAGCCGAGATGATATGGTTGTACACGAGATGTTAAACGAATGAGCCGAGATGTTATAGTTGTACACGAGATATTAACTTCATTTATTCAACTTTAGTAATCTCATCATAGTTTATGTAACTTCAGGACTTCAGGTTGTATTGTATAATGCTTTCAAGTGTTTGGTCAGAACAACGAATGTGAACCCACATGATATATATATATATATGACAAAAGTTCTATACGAAACAAGATTTATCTTAAAAAAACAAATAGGTAGATCTCAACCATCCATCCTCTTTCCATCCAATGGTTTAGATTAATTAGTATTTTAAAATAAAAATATTCTGATGGGCATTTTAGTCATTATCTAAATCTAATAACACACCTCCCATTCTCTTCCAAACACACACAGTTACAGGCACTAGATCTAAAACCCGTCTCTCTCTAAAACCACCGCCAATCCTGCCCTAATCCACCTCTAATCCACCGCGATTCCTTAATTCTTTACATCATTCTGATCAAAATGGATATACGAGAAGAATTAGCTTTTGTCTAAAGCTGGTTTGTTGGATAAATCGGATTCCGATCAAAATCCCCTTCCAAATGAAGATGCTGGTATATTTTTAGCTTATTTCGTTATATTAGTCACTATATGTTCCTGCATTGCTTATTTTTTGCTTCAGGTTATGTGAATATAACAGTAATCTTTAGGTTTAGTGTGTTAGATTTCATTAAGTGATGATTGTGCTGCATTTTGATAGATAAGTCGAAATGTGATGTTGTTGTTTAAGGGTTTTGTTTTGTGATTGATAGGGTTTAGGAATCTTTGTAAGATAGTTGCTTTTTGGGATTGGTTACTTGATTGGTTATTTGCTCATTGAGCTTTGAAGTAGTTGAAATAAGCAGCTTGTAATATGCCCTTTTTCTAATCAAGTTTTTATAATTACAAATGATCAAATAAGCAGTTTGGACTTTGGAGTAAGAGATTAAGATATGGACTAAGA
Source organism: Artemisia tridentata subsp. tridentata (assembly GCA_021014915.2). Lineage (NCBI taxonomy): Eukaryota > Viridiplantae > Streptophyta > Magnoliopsida > Asterales > Asteraceae > Artemisia > Artemisia tridentata. Next base: position 511,727,775 of record CP139508.1, on the reverse strand, counting down.
AGTTTGGTTAAGCAGTTTCAAACGCCCCCAACATGCTTAATTATCTGTTGTATAAAACGCAATAAGCTGTTTTTAATTGAGAAATCTTATCATCAGCTGAGGAGGCATATGGCATGTGTTTTTTAAGTGATTATGTGATTGGAATAACTAAAACTAGATAATCGTTTATATGTGATGAAGAAGAGATGGTTTGGATGTGCCACTGTTGTTTGAAGTTATGATAGTTAATGCCTTGATTGTTTTGAATCCCATGGGATTCATGCTGAATCTCAAGTGATTCATTATGAATCACTTGCGATTCATGCCTAATCACTTGGGATTCATTTTGAATCACTTGGTATTCATGCTGAATCCCTTGGTATTCATGCTGAATCTCAAGTGATTCATTATGCATCACTTGGGATTCATGCTGAATCCCATGGGATTCATGCTGAATCCCATGGGATTCATTATAAACCCTAGGGATACATTAAATACAAAATCCCATGAGATTCATGCTGAATCACTTTGTGTTAATGATTTATCAGTATGAAAAACAATAAAATAGCAGGCTCACAGTGATTTACTACATACAAAAAAAATTGTATAATAAACAAGAAAGATCAAATCACACGTGATTTACCTTCGATCTCTTTTTCAGCATCAACTTTATCTGCAACTTGTGGTAAATCATTTTCTCGATCTGGTAGATTATCAACAACATCTCCTTTGTCTACAGCATCTACTCGAATTTCAATTAGCTGATTTTCATCTATAACATCGATTAAATTTTGATTTTCATCCATTTTAAACAACGGCTGTGATTTTCCGGCAGTTTTTATGGTGATTCTGATGAGAGAGAAAGTAGATATGTGAACGACGGCGGTTTTTATGATGTGAATGACGGTTTTTATGGTGTGAATGATGGTTTTACGGTGATTTATGATTTGAATGACGGTTTTTCGACGGAGGTTAATTTTTCGGCGGAGGTTGATTTTCCGGCGAGGTTGAATGTCGGTTTTAATTATCAGATCTAATGAGGTGAATAAATGAGACAATTGACTATTTTTTTTGCTTTTATAGGTTAGAGGTAGATTTACAGATTTGCCCTTGTTTATAATTATCAGATCTAATCTCTACCGTTGGATGATGGAAGAATGGATGATTGGGATGTTGTTATTTGTTCTTTAGAAACCAATGATTTTTCATGGATCTCACCTCATATATATATATATATATATATATATATATATATAAACTCTTTTTGGTTCAACCCATGTATTTTCTTTTAACATTAACATGAGAAAAAGAAAAGACCATTTTATACTTTTTCAAATTAACTTGGTTAAACGAAAAAAAAGGGCAAATGGCAGAAAAATGCATCAAAGTTAGGGTCCATTTTCAATCAAGGTATCCAACTTTTTTTCTTGCATAAAAAGGTTCCCAACTTTTTTTTTTTTGCGGATTTGGGTTTTTTACTAACGGGCGTTAACTCAGTTCGTTAGTAAGTTACATGTTTGGTCCTCGAGGTCGTTAACTCAGTTCATGCAACATCCAAAAACAATTTCGATTTTTTTTTTACATGTTTGGTCCTCGAATTCTTATACTCATTTCATGCAACATCCAAAAAAAAAAAAAAAATCGAAAAATATTTAAAAAATATATATTACTTTTTAAATTACTTTTTTTTTACAAAAATATTTAAAAAAAAATAAAAAATAATTTCGAAAAAATTAAAAATATTTTTGAAAATTAAAAAAAAAAAAAAAGTTAAAAAAAAGTTCAAATTTTAAAAAAATAAAATAAAATAAATCGAAAAAATTTAAAAAAAATTAAAAAAATTAAAAAATATTTAGAAAAATATTTGAAAAAAAAAATTAAAAAAAAAAGTTCGAAATTTTTTTTAATTACTTTTTTTTTAAAAAAAATTAAAAATATTTTGCGAAAGTAATATTTTTTATTTTTTCGAAAATATTTTTTTTTAATTTTTTTTATAAAAAATTAAAAATATTTTCGAAAAAATATATATATATTTTCGAAAAAATATTTTTTTTTCAAAAAAAAATTCGAACTTTTTTTTTTAATTTTTTTTTCAAATATTTTTTGAAAATATTTTTTCGAAATATTTTTTATTTTTTTTTAAATTTTTTCGAACAAATTTTTTATTTTTATTTTTAAAAATTTCGAACTTTTTTTTTAATTTTCTAAAATATTTTTAATTTTTTCGAAAATATTTTTTAGAAAATATTTTTAATTTTTTCGAAATATTTTTTAATTTTTTTTAAATGTTTTTGTAAAAAAAAGTAATTTAAAAAGTAATATATAAATATTTTAAGAATATATTTTTTTGATAATTTTTTTTTAAATATATATATATTTTTTTTTGATGTTGCATGAAATGAGTATAAGAATTCGAGGACCAAACATGTAAAAAAAAAATTCGAAATTGTTTTTGGATGTTGCATGAACTGAGTTAACGACCTCGAGGACCAAACATGTAACTTACTAACGAACTGAATTAACGCCCGTTAGTAAAAAACCCAAATCCGCAAAAAAAAAAAAAAAAAAAAAAAAAAAAAAAAAAATTGGGAACCTTTTTATGCAAGAAAAAAAGTTGGATACCTTGATTGGAAATGGACCCTAACTTTGATGCCTTTTTGTGTCATTTGCCAAAAAAAAAATTGAGTGGAACGTGTCAAAGTGTCAAAGGACTATATTAGTCAAGTGTCAAAGGACTATATTAGTCAAGTGTCAAAGTGTCAAACCGTAAACAAATAGTTAAACGAAAAAAACAAATAAGTGGACCATACAACATAAGTAGGCGCAAATAATTGAGTGGAACGTGAGGGCCACATTGTTGGCCAACTACTCGGGTACTGCAACTGTCGATCTGGTCTACATTTCAAACTCGAGCACTAGGTAAGGTAAGAACTTTTAACACGTTATTGGTATGGCACTTCAGCGTCACATCATGCACTTCCAATAACACACCAATCACTCAAACACCCCTCACTTATAACACACCACTAACATGTTATTCGGTCCCACTTTTTTTCATTTATTTTATTTAAAAACAAACACATTTTATTAATTTGAGCATTTGGCGTGAGCCAATCTAGCAGCTCAAACCATTTTGGCACGAAGATGGCGTGTTGCTGATAGCGCGCCAGTTGTATTCATTTGAGCATTTGGCGTGTAAAAAAACAGGATACCGCCTCACTATAAAGTTGTGCATATAAAACTGATTTTGTTGAAATCTCATCAATCAACTAATAATAAAATTCGAAAAGTTATCCGAAATCCTTTACTGTGTAGTAAGAAAATTTCACCATCCTCATGTTAACTTCATTTATTCAACTTTAGTAATCTCATCATAGTTTATGTAACTTCAGGACTTCAGGTTTATTGTATAAACTCTTTTTGGTTCAACCCATGTATTTTGTTTTAACATTAACATGAGAAAAAGAAAAGACCATTTTATACTTTTTCAAATTAACTTGGTTTGACAAAGCATGGACTATTATACATTTTGTTCCCAACTAAAAGCAACAGGGCTCCTAACTTGATTTTCAACATTTTTCCAAGTTATAGACCCAAAAGCACCATCATGTCTCATTCTACTGATGCCCTTCTTCGACACAAATGTAACGGTGTATCGCAACCTATCTCCCACATTCTTGAAAACAAGCCTTTTCGGTTTCACATCAACTTCAACACCTTCAGGTGCTTCCACAGCCACATCATACACGTCTCCCGCTGACCCAACATTAGTCAACCTACGAGTGTATCTCACTACTCTCGATTTCCCAAAAACAATAGAGAACGACGGGTAGTTCAACTGACCCGGGTCCCTAAATTTCCTGGTACAATTGACATCTGGGTGGTTCACTATAGCTTTTACTTGCTTCATGGTGTAGTCCAATGAGCACACGAATGCAATGTACTCACTTGTTGATATATCATAAACAAGCCCGGGTGAGATTGCCTTGTGTGGGTCAACATGACCCGCTCCATGGGCAAAAGGAGTTGAAAGTTGGCCTCCGGCTGCATCACGTAGAGACGAGTTGGTGTTGTCCATGATATAGGCGGTGGTCATGAGAGCCGACTTGATGGCACTTGGACTCCATTTTGGATGTGCTGCTTTTAGCAACGCAGCTAGGCCACTAATATGCGGGCAGGACATGGACGTACCTGTAGTAACACATTTGTTAATTACTTAAACAACCAAATTGGAAGTATGTTATCGATTAGTCACCTCGTATGAAATTTACCTGACATAATGTTATACGGTGTTTTCCGTGTATCAACTTTTAGCCCACTAGGTCCGCTAGCACCAGACCATCCAGCCAAGATGTTGACTCCGGGCCCAATCACATCCGGCTTCAATATCTCTGGTGTCACTACATTAGGTCCCCTCGAGCTAAAAGCCGCCACTACGGGTGATGGCTTCACCCCCAACACCGTCCCACCGAAGCTAAGTATTGTGGTCGGTTTTGCTTCTGCTTTCAAGTACTCTCTAATCTCGTCCCCAACCTTACTCCCCACCGCAACTGCAGGTAACAAATGACTGTCTGCCACCAATTCTTCTCCACTGGCCGCGTTGTTAGCCAATATCATCCCAATCCCACCAGCTTCTTTCACAACCACACCCTTTTCCACACGTGGGTTAATTCCCCTATCGCACAAAACAACCTTACCTCGTGCAAGTTCTGGGTCAAGTGAGCCGGGTAAGCACAAATTACCTGAACTATTATACCGTTTAGCGCTATGATACACCAACTCCACTGGCCTATCTCCCAAGCCTTTCCCACTATACAACGACACACCCATGACCTTTTTTCCATTCCCAAGGATAGCATACGCAGGGAAATTACGGTCTAGAGTCCCTGCACCAACAGTCATTATCCAAGGAGCCACATTGGCAAGAGACGACTTCACAGGCCCCGCATTTCCAGCTGAACACGACACGAACACACCCTTTTCCATGGCTTTAAACGCACCAATCGCAACTAGGTCACGATAGTAAGGACCAGAACCACCACCAAGGGACATAGATAAGACATCAACACCATCTTCGATAGCTTTGTCCATAGCAGCAAGGATATCTGAACCAAAACAACCCAATTTCCAACATACTTTGTAACTAGCAACCCTTGCATGGACAGCCATTCCACGTCCGGTGCCGCTAGCGTAACCAAACAGACTGGCGTTGGCCACTTGACCACCTCCAGCCGTGGTCGATGTATGTGTCCCGTGACCTTCAGTGTCACGGGGTGATGGATCATTCTCATTAATAAACTCACCTGCTTTCACAACATTAATTTATTAATCACATTCCTTCTATTTCTACATATAAATAAGAATGGCCTAGCTAGTTTCAAATTTTTTAGTAACCAAAATCTTCGACCCTTTTGCCGACTAATCAACGGGGTTTGAATCCATCACCACACAGACTCAAACCAGATAAGGTCGGCCACTTGTTATCACCAACTCTTTATATTTATCATTAAATTCAACAAGCTACCTTTATTTTTGTTGCCATTAATGGTAAAAACTAAAAATAGTATTATGCTAATTAAAACAAAAAGAAATGAATGAAAAGTTTTAGATGATGACATACAATAAAACTCAACTTATTAAAGAGGTGTTGTGAAATAAAGTTGAGTAAATATATACCAATGTTTGTTGCAGCCATACGAAATCCATTGTAGAACTTGCGAGCACCAATGAGTTTCTTATTACAAACTTTGTTTGCATCAAAATCTTTGTGTTGTTCACACTCACCATGCCACCTGGCAGGCACGGGTGGCATCCCCGAGTCATCAAAGCTTTTCAACTCAGGCCAAACACCTGTGTCAAGCACACCAATGATGACATCGCTGCTAGCAGCAACCTGCTTATTGCTAGGATGCTGTCTGGTTTCATCGTCAATACCTAGAAACTCAGGAGTACGAGTGGTGTGAAGTTGATAGAGAGTGTCCTCGTAAACACCGAGGACAGAAGGTGAGTCACGTAGGGACTGAGCATGTTGAGGGTCTAAGGAGGCTGCGTAGCCGTTGTAGACAGTGGTGTAGGAGTAGAGAAGGTCTTCATGGGTGGCTGAGGACACAAGGGATTGAAGGTGACTCAAGTGATGATGTTGGTGGTTCATCATTTGGACAATGTAGGTTTGTTTGGTTGCAGTGCATGGATGGACTGCTGCTAGCACTAAGCAACACATGATGAGCCATAGTTGTTCCATTTGTTAAAAAATATGTTAAACTTGTTGGGAGATCGAGAATGATATATATACAAAAAGTGAGAATGAATGGAATGGTGATAAAGCACTAGGATAGGAGTGACGCATGGCACAAATGCACAATGGGTTAATTAAGTGGTGTCATTTGTCTTCTTCTCGTTCTACTCCCTCGTAATTAATAGTCCTCCTTTCTATTTTGGATTGTCCTAAAATTATTGTTCATTTCCAAATATAGTTGTGAATAATATAGCAAGTTTAACATATTGCATCTAATGATACTTAAAATTACAAAGATCATTCAAAGATTTAATTAATTGCATAAGGGTAAAACTGTCATTTTGCAAAAAATAAAATAAAAATAATAATGCATTAATAATTATATTTTCTTAAACAATGTATTTTTTGTCGAATGACAATAATTTTGAGACGGATGGAGTACCTTCTACATTAAATTAATTCTCTCATCTTATGTTCTATTTTTTTTTTTAAAACAACTAAATTCATTCATTAAATGTAAAAATTGCATTAAATAGGGTTACATTACATAAGAATAACATATTAATTTTTTTAAAGATCGCATTTTTTTATACTTTAAGTATACAAAATTTCAAATTTTATAAGTTAGAACTAATATTTATAAAGTAAGAAAAAAAAAATGTCGTCTTCTTCGTCCTTTCCCCTTCGCAAACGACACACACCCGAATCAGATACACATAACACATTACTCCCTCCGTCCCAAAATATAACTCTTGTTTGACATTTTTTTTTTCAACTTTGATCTTAAATACTTTTGTTTTATTACATAATACTTGATAAAAATTATACCAATGAAAATACATTTAAAAATCAATTCATTTATATATTTTGCATCAAGTACTATATAACACACAAAAAAAAAAGTTAATGTCAAAGTTGAAGAAAAAAATACTTTAAAAGTCAAAAACTGAACTTATATTTTGAGACGGTGAGAGTATTAATTTAATAACAAAAAATAAGGGGAAATGGCTTTGACGCACGCCAACGATGTAAGTACTTTAGATATTGGTATTTAAAAAGTTGATATATACAGTAAAATCTCTATAAATTAATACTCGATTAATTAATAACCTCGATAAAATTAATAATTTGTCCAGTCCCAACTTGGGACCAGTACAAATTTGGATACCAATCGATAAAATAATAAGATAATATTTTTTTTGAAATCCCAGTGTATATATATTGATCCCAACGAAACTATAAATTAATAATTACTAAAAAATTTCACAATTTCTTCAATGCCTTGAACCTCGTAACATTCATTAGTATACAATTATTAATTTATTCAATGTCTTGAATTCATAAAATATATTTTAACTTGTTTTTCTAATTTATTTTTCATCTTTAATTAGTATACATTGTAACTAGTATATTGGACTTGAAAATTTAAAGGTCATATGTAAAACCTCTTTAAATTAATAAATTATTAATTTATCGATATAATAATATCTCGCTAAATTAATAAAATATCATGGTCCCAACATCATTAATTTACAGATATTTTACTGTACATAAGACTTATTTTGTTTTTCTTTTCAAATTATAGATATCATAAATATTACTTGAATTATATGATAGTATATACAAAAGGACAAGATCATCTCACATGTTTCATCACAATTAAGTACTCGTACACAAGTTAAAAAATAAATAAATAAATAAATAATAATAAAAATTAAAAATAAAATAAAAATCATACATGTTTTCTTCTTGCGTTTCATCATAGTTGTCCTCTTTTATTCATTTTTTGTTATGTTTACACCATCTTTTTTTTAACAAAAACATGCATTAGACAAACGTACGATTCATACAAATCACTACTCGCAAGCGAGGTAAGTTTTTGAGAAAAATAAACATTTCAACTAAACTTTAAAGTTGTAGAAAACGCATGACGAGTAACTCAATAAGCTACTTGATTACTTTCTTGATACAATCATGGTCATACTAATTATCTATCTATACTATTTAATTTTTGAGTTTCATGTCACAAATTTGAGTCTTAATGATTTAAATATCTAATAAGTATTTGAATGTGAAGGTATTTTAAAAAGCAAATATCTATGCTATTTAATTTTTGAGTTTCATGTCATAAGTTTTAATGATTTAAATAAATATCTAATAAGTATTTGAATGTGAAGATATTTGAAGAAGCAAAATATTCAATTATCACTACTATAGTAGATTAGCCCATAAACACCCCTTAAGAATTAAATCTATAATAAAATTTATATATCTACATAACAACAAAAATTAAAATGTATTTATAAAAGTTAGGTTCAAAATTAAGTTTTTGATATAATAATTTTTTTTGAAATGTTTTGTTTTCGAGTAATCTATTAATTAAAACACCGTGTATAATATATTTTGAAGTAAATATACTATACGTTGTTAAAGTTTAACTTTTTATTACAAATGTTAAAATACGTGCATCACACAGGTATGCATGATTAGTAATATATTAATTTTGTGTTTATTTTTATAGTGATGTAAAAAAATTAATTGTTCTATTTATAATTAGATTAATTGTCATTTTTGAGTGGGAGTTTAGTAAAACAAAGGATGAACTTATATATTAGAGTAAATTGCAGAAATGGTCCCTGTGGTTTGCTCAGATTGCATATTTAGTCCCTGGTCTTTCGAAATTGCAGGTAGCCTCCCTGTGGGGAATTTTTGGTTCCGTTTTGGTCCCTGGCCAGGGACTAAACGTGCAATTATGAGCAAACCACAGGGACCATTTCTGCAATGGCCAGGGACCAAAACGGAACCAAAACTCCCCATAGGGAGGCCGCCTGCAATTTCAAAAAACCAGGGACTAAACATGCAATCTGAGCAAACCATAGGGACCATTTCTGCATTTTACTCTATATATTACAAGTAGATATGCACACATCAAAAGTGGATCATATAATTGCTTGCATTCACATAACAACAATGCAGAAATTAATTAACCACTACTCCATAAAGAGGTGAAAAATGCAATACAACCAACATGAAACAAAACCAGAACCAATTAATGCATAACAATAAAATTAAAATCGGGGGGTTGTCTATAATCCTAATTTCTGCAAAATGGACATGCCACAAACAACGACTAGTGAATATATGCACGAGTCCATGAAGAAAGCACTTAAACCAGTTTTCAACAAAATGCCCCACTCGAAAGGTGAACCTAAACGACGATTATTGGGTAAAAAATCAGCTTCATCACTTGCCTCCTCTTGCTGTATGAATTTCAAAAGAAGAGGCCCAATGGTAATTGCGATATTAATTAGTAAAAGTAGAACAAGTGGTCTCGATAGTATGATGATGTAGCTTCCTAGCATATGTGATAGTAAGGCCACAATACCAGCAAAAAAAGAACACTTGCGTCGGGTATCCTCTGAAGCTAAAATGGCCCAACGTAGTTGATTAGGGCTCACAATAATCTTGTACAAGTCAGATTTCTTTGCAGCAGTATGAAATGTTGTTGCAGACGCTCTCGTTTTATGGAAGGGTGGGCACGATGCATTAGAAGAATGACCTCCTAGAACTGATGGAGGAGCACGTCCAGCGGTTATTAGAGCCAAACGATCTGATCCCTTCTCGGCAATTCGTCGGCGTCGAGCACTTGGATCGTTCGCGTCACTTGCCATTTCCAAACAAATAAATGTTTTTGTTTGTTCCAGCTAGCTTGCTACAACAAAAATAACATTTATTATAACAACGGTTATTATAAGTTCCAGCTAGCTGCAAATGATTGATAACCACCACGATGTTCATCGGTTCAGAATTCGAGTTATTCGGTTTAAAATACAATGAGCGGTTATGCTATATATATTATAACATTGATTAACACCCAACAAAATATCGTTAATCGGTCACTTTGGATCGTTCATCACCAAAATGTATTGCCTTTAATTAGTTTACCCTTTTAGATTTATTTTACACCAACGTAAAGGTCATAAATTGGACTATACAATCTCGACATACAAACAATGCTATAAATGTATGAAAATTAAAAAATTGAAAGAACCTTAATCAAGGCTTTGAAGACATATTTGAAACGTTGTTTTCGATCTAGTCCGATTTCACAACCATAAACTCTAGTTTTTGTGAAATGTGTTTTGATCCTAAAAATGAGCATAACAACAGGAATTTCAAAATGTATTTTCAAGTGAATTAATTTAACTAATTACACTCGATCGGTCAAACTTGTATCCTGATTTAGAAAATTGGTCCCAATAAATTACGGGCAATATATGTGACTTTATTACTTCTAATATTTTGCACTTTTTATCCTCATTGAAAATAATTCTATCATTTTGGTAATTACTTCTACAAATAATGTTTCATGTTATTTACCTAGCTATTATATTTTTTGGTGAAGTAACGACCAACAGTCCAACACTGTATAATGAAGAGAAAGATTGTAGTGTTGCTGAGAATATGGAGCCTCAAGTTGTAACAGTTAGTGATGACAGAGATGAGGTGATTAGTCCTGAAAAGGCCAAAAATTCCTATGCTAATATGGTCAAAAAGGATGGAATCAGGATAGATAATCACCTGATCTATATTGCACCAGCTATAAATGAGGAAGGAATTGAAACAGTGTTGTTTGATGAAGAAATTGTGGGGAAAGGATGTGCAAAATGGCAAACTACATTGTGTGGTTATTTTGTGGGTCAAAATATGAGTTTCAATGAGTTAAAATACCACTTAAGAAGGATGTGGGGCAGATATGGTTTGAAGGATGTGTTTGTGAATAATAGTGGTATGAATCTGTTTAAATTCAAAGATGTAGAAGGAATGCAATATGTGTTAGACAAAGGACCTTGGATGGTGAATAATAGACCACTATTAGTAATGAAATGGGACCCTGAGATTGGTATGGAAAAAGTTGAGCCTAGCAAATTGCCAGTATGGGTTAAACTGATGAGAATTCCTATGGAAGCATGGAGCAAGGAAGGAATTAGTGCCTTAGCTAGCTGTATTGGCAGACCATTAATGATGGATGAAATGACAGCAAGAATGTGTCAACATGGTATTGGGAGAACTGATTATGCCAGGGTGTTGGTGGAATTTGAAGCATCAAAAGCAATGAAGAATGTAATCAAAATAGAGTATACTGATAAAGAAAAGAAAGTAAAAGGATCAAAAATGGTCAATGTTATGTATGATTGGAAGCCTGAAGCATGTTCTCACTGTAAGGTTTTTGGACACTCATATGAAAAGTGCAAGAATAGGCAAAGGTCTGAGGAAGAGATAAAAGCTCAAATTGTTGCTGAGGAAAAAGAGAAAAGTGAAAAAGAGGCCAAAGCTAAAAAAGAGGCTGAGGAAAGACAAAATAGAAATAGAAATTGGCAACAACAGTGGAGGAATATACCAGCACAAGGATATGGAAACAAACAAGTATACAGAGCCAAGAATATGGAGTATAGTAACACAAGGAAGAATGTTGAAAATGTCACAGATCAAACTAAGAAAGCAGGAAATGTCAAAACGCCAGGAAAGAATAATAGTAACAACCAGTTTGGTGCCCTTAATTCCATTGGAGAAGATGATGGAACTGAGATAAGGATACTAAAAGGAAGAATGGTGGTAAATGGAATAAGTAATGAGGATAGTGAGCCGAGAATATTGAAGGCCCTAAATGTTAATCAGGTTGAGGATGAGGGAGAGTTATGTAAGGATAAGAATGGAAAGTCTTTAAGTATGGAAGATAATATAGTCAAAGAAAATGAGGAAGTTGATATTTTAATTCAGTGGGAGAAGGACGAGGAAATGGTTGATATGTTTGTGAATAATAAGAGGATTCCCACTGATGAAGAATTAGAGACTTGGGCTCGATATATATGTGAGAAGTACAAGAGGAAGTGGGAAGCAAAATGGAAAAATAAATGCCCCATTATAGGAAGATGTATATGGCTTAAGGATTGATTGAAGTAGCAAATATGGAGGTTTTAGAATCTGTTGTTGTTCTTGTAGTGATGTCCATTTGAATTTTCATGTTTGTATGTTGTTTGTATGTTTGTGGTCTGTATGTTTTAGTTCTTAGATCAGCAGCTTTGGTCTTGTTCTTAGCTCTGATTTTGTATTGTAAATGTTTGGAGCTTAATATAATTCACCTTTGCATCAAAAAAAAAAAAAAAAAAAAAAAAAAAAAAAAAAAAAAAAAAAACTATACACATCTTCATTCAACTATACACAAAATTAAGTACACAATTATTAAACTGGTTTTGGTACGTAAATTAAATTATTTTTTTTTTTTTTTTTTTTTTATTTTTTTTCTGATTGATGAGTAAACCATAAGTTTTAATCTTTGGATGTTAATGGAGAAAGTGACATGATGATTTGTTTATATGTGAGCATGAGAACGAGTGTTGATTCACATGTGAGCGAATCTTGACCCCAACAACTTCATTTTTTAAACTCTTTATCATTATACATCTTAAACATGTGAATTGTCATAGGAGGTAAGATAAGCATGCATGAATATTACTGAATATAATGTATGCATAAAATCATCCAAGTGCTTCAATATATATACTAGTCACCATACCTCTGAAATTCCCTCTCAATATCATATGCGCAAACCACAAACATACGCGTTTTATTTTGCAAATGCAAAAAATGGTACATACCAACGGACCAATCAGGGCCGTTGGATCAAAAAAACAAATTTTAATAATAAAAAACACGGAGGGACCAAAGTTGCCAACCCGGCAAAGTTACCCCAACAAACCCCCTTTCTCTCTCAAAATCACCTCTCACTCTCCACCGGTCATATTCACCTTTCTCTCTCTAAAAATCAACCCTAAACCGCCATTAAAACACCAAAATCAACCAATTTTTACCGTTAAAATCATCAAAAAATCACAAAAATGGAAGAATCATCAATTGCGCAAGCAGATCCCCCAAAAAAACAGGTTCAAAATGAACCTACTGAAACTGAAAATGAAGGTACGACTAATTATTTACTAGTTTTATTAGTATCTCTAGTGATTTTGTACTTATTTATGAATAATATCGATCATTATGAACATTTTGTGTATTTTTTGTTAATTTTTGATGTGATACTGTGATGCATGTGATGATTATCAACTTATTTGAGTTTTATAAGATGTTATTTATTTAGATTATACAGTTTTTGTTGATTTTATATATTTTTTGAGATATTTTTATAATAATGTGATGAATGTTGTGCTTTTCTTCAGTTTTTGTTAGTTTATCACTAGTGATAAAAAGCATTTATAGTTATTTTATTCAGTTTTTGGTAGTAGAAGATCTGTGATGATGATAAAATAGATGTCATTCAATTTTTGGTATTATATCACTAGTGATAAAAAAATTGTAATGCATTACTTCAGTTTTTGGTAGGTTATCACTAGTGATAAAAAGCAGTTGTAGCTATTTAGTTCACTTTTTGCTAGTAGAAGATCTGCGATGATAACGAAACATTTGTAGTGACTCACTTCAATTTTAGGTAGCATATCACCAGAGATAAAACAGTTGTAGATGTCTTATTCAGATTTTGGTAGATTATCACCAGAGATAAAACAGTCGTAGATGTCTTATTCAGATTTTGGTAGATTATCACCAGAGATAAAACAGTTGTAGATGTCTTATTCAGATTTTGGTAGATTATCACCAGCGATAAATCAGTTGTAGATGTCTTATTCAGTTTTTGGTAGGTTATCACCAGTGATAAAACAGTTGTAGATGTCTTATTCAGTTTTTGGTAGGTTATCACTAGTGATAAAACAGTTGTAGATGAGCACTTGTACTGATAACTAGTATATATATGATGAGAGACTAATTTTGTGCTTTTTGAAAAAACGTAGATTCTGATACTTTTGCGGATCAGGGCTCGATAACAGCTTTAAGCGGTTAGTTTATGTTAATAAATCTTTAAACAAAAAAATTGCATACATTATCTTAATATATGTAAAATTCTGAATGCAGTTCTGAAAACACTGGCATTCTTGAATCCATCTCCAGAGATTCACACAAATAAAGGTATATTGTAACATCTAAGAATGTCTACTTTAGAAGAATTAAGTGTGATAAAAAACTGAATGTATGCGACGTATTAATTTGACATTTAGGTTCTGTGTTTGTATACTTGCAGTAATGAATACGTATACTTGCAGTAATGAATGTTATAAATTATACAGCGCATACACATTCAAGGTTTATTTATCACATATCATATTCATAAACTTATTTGGATTTGTTTTATGCAGGTTTGAGTGGTAGGTTATCACTAGTAACAGCACCTAATCCACCAATCTTAGTTACACCAATAAACCAAAGGTCACCTGCCGAAAAAACAACTGAAGGCACACCAACACCAACACCAACACCAACACCACCAACCGTTGAAGAAACAACTGACGTGTTAAGACACGATAGTCCAACAGATTCAGGGATTGTTCTGGCAACTTTGCAAAGAAAAAAGACTATTGGAAAGAAAAAACCAAAAGGAGGAAAGGAGGCAAAAGAAGACAATGAAGAAGAAGAGGCAGAGGCTACAAAAAAGAAGGTTGAAAAGGCAACGAAAGACATTGTCAAGAAAAAACCAACAACAAAGAGAAAAATAACAGAATCACCAAGTGCGACAACAAGAAGCGCTACCAAGAAACAAAGATTAGAAGAAGAAGAAAAGGAACAGCAAAACAAGAAAAAAAATGAAAAGAAAAAGAAACAGGAAGAAAAAGTTGAAAAAAAGAAGGTTGAGAAAAGGAAAGTTGAAATAGTGAACGTTAAAAGGAAAAGAGTTGAAAAAAGGAAGAAGGTTGCAGAGGATGATACGGAAGATGAAGAAGTTGTAGTAGAGAAAAGGAAGAAGGGTAAGAATAAGAGAAACAAAAAAGAGGAAAAGGAAGAGATGGAAGATGAAGATTTTGTTTTAGATAAAAAGAAGGATAAGAAAAAGGGTAAGAAAAAAATAGAGGAAAACTTCAAGAGGTTAAGATCAAAGACGACTGCAAAACCATTTTATGATGCTACACATGCATTGACCACAGAGAGAAAACAAAGGCTCAGAGAGATGGGATTTGGATCATTAATTGGGTTTCCAATCGAAAAAGTTCCTGGAAAACTCCCATACTTTGTCTTGAAAAACTTGGATGTGGAGACAATGGAGATCAAGTTACCAAATGGCGGGATAATCCAAATAACTCCAAAAAAAATCAGAGAAGCACTGGGAATACCGATGGGTAACAAATCATTCTATGCTAAGAGACCAAGGCTGACACAGGACACAATGTACTGCAGATTCATGGCGCAGCTCCCAAAAAAGCAAAGGAACAGAACAACAACAATGTTATCTAATGTAATTCAAACAACGGAAGGAACAGACTTCCTTTTTGATTTGAATTACTTGATGCTTTTTGCAAACTGCCTTGTGAATTGCGATAATTCATCTAGATTGAAGTATCATGTCCTGGAAAACATACAGTCACCCGAAGACATACCAAACATCGATTGGTGCACATTCATTTGGAATGTCTTAAAAGAAAGCAAGAAAGGCTGGAATGATACCACGGTTGAGAATTGGTACTACGGACCAAATCTGACGTTCACGGTAAGTAACAGTTAAATTTAAAAATAAGCTTTCTATGAAATGTGATGTACAGTATCACCAGAGATAATTTCATAATTTTATTTTTTATAATTGAGTAAAAAGCTTATAAAAAACATATCACTGGTGATACTAGACATATATAATCAACAGGCTAAACTAAATAAGCATCTAGGATTAGTTGATAGGTATGCAAATAATTATCAACAGCTAAATATACCACTATCATCAAAAAGCTGATAGTGGTATATTGCTTATTAGTAACGCCGTTAGATTTAACAGCTTAAACATGATGATAATTGTGCAGTATCACCAGTGATATGTTTAGCTTTTGAACATGATGATAATTGTGCAGTATCACCAGTGATATGTTTAGCTTTTCATGAAAACTATAAAATAATTTCAGAACATGAAAGCCCATTAATGGAAGTTTTGTTTCATTGAAAACAGCTCATTTACTTGCATTACACCAAATTTGAGGAAATGGACGTCCCACGAAAATGGCCAGCAATAAAAAACTGGAACACAAGTCTATTACAGGCAAGGGAGGACATGGAAATATATAATGGAGAGATTGGAAAGGTGATGGTAATAGAAGAAGATGAAAACAGTAAAAAAAATGAAGATGAAAAGCTGAGACAGGTAAGATATCACTAGTGATAAATTACCTTATTGAATGATATCACTAGTGATAAATGCTTATGTATTTTTGTTTTTTTTTTTTTTTTTGTTTTTTGTTTTTAAATACAGGATATATATGACACAATAGAAGAAAGCTTTAAAAGAGTTTTAAGAGAGAAAGAAGAGTTACAAAATTCAATCAAAATAAGCATGGAGATGTACGAAGGAGATGAAACGATAGGGAGGTTTATACAAAGGTTCAACTCAGAATTTAATATAGGAATAACAACTGATAAATTCGGGAGATTGATAGACGATAAGGCAGGGCCTAGTCGAAGAGAAGATGAAGAAAGAAGTGATGAAAGTAATGATGATGGAGAAGGTGGAGAGGATGAAAGTGATGATAATAGAGAAAGTGAAGAGGATGAAAGTGATGATAATCAAAGAGGTAATGATGGTGGAGATGGTTCAACTGATGAAGATGAAGAAGATGATGACGGAGAAGAAGACAGAGAATCTACTGAAACTGAAAAAGAAGGAGAAAAATTGGATGAAAACATAAACGATGCTGCCAAAGAAGCTGCAGCGAAAGCAAAGCAGGAAACAGAAAAGGTTAGATATCTTGAATAGTTATTATTTGTATGCAGTATCACTAGTGATAAGATTCTTATATATACTTAATTTTTTCTTTTAATTAAACAAAAAAGAAGAAACAAAAGAAGCAATCTAATAGTTTTTAATTTTTAAATAAAACAGGCCGCAGAAGCTGATGCAAAAAAACAGAAAGAAGCAAAAGAAGAAATGCTTCAAAAGCAAAAAGAAGCCGCTGAGAAAGCAAGAAAAGATGAAATAAAAAAGGTAAATAAAAAAAAAAAAAAAAAAAAAACTAATATCTCAAGTGATACACTATAATAACTTGTTATTTTTTACCAACAGAAAGAAGCAAACAAAAAGAAAGAAGCAGAAGAGAAGAGCAAAGCAGAGGCAGAAGAGAAGAAGAAAGAAGCTGCTGCGAAGGAAGAAGCAAACAAAAAGAAAGAAGCAGAAGAGAAGAAGAAAGAAGCTGCTGCGAAGGAAGAAGCAAACAAAAAGAAAGAAGCAGAAGAGAAGAGGAAAGCAGAAGAGAAGAGCAAAGCAGAAAAAGAGAAAGCTGAAAAACAGGCAGCAAAAGAAGCTGCTATGAAAGAAGAAGCAAAGAAAAAAGAAGAAGCAGAAGAGAAGAGGAAAGCAGAAGAGAAGAAAAAAGCAGAAAAAGAGAGAGCTCAAAAAGAGGAAGAAAAGAAAGCAGAACAGAAGAAGAAAGCAGCAGCAGCTGCAAAGGAGCTTAATGAAAAGAGAAAGGTGAGATACTTTTGATGGTATGAAAATATACATGCAATTATTTTTTTGTTTTTACATGTTCTTTGCTTTTAGAATACCAGGAGATACTATCACCAGTGATACCAGTGAGGTATCACCAGTGATACCTCATATGAATGTGATATCACCAGTGATACCAGTGATACCAGTGAGGTATCACCAGTGATACCTCATATGAATGTGATATCACCAGTGATACCAGTGATATCACCAGTGATACCTCATATGAATGTTTTCTATTTATGTCATATCTGATAAATGGTTGATGAAACAGCTTGCATATTTACAATATACATGCAATTATTCGTGAGTGGTATGTTTTTGTTTCCATTTACGTTGTTGACATATAGTTTGATTTAACTTATTTTCAAAATGGAAAACATTTATGATCAAACTTTAATTTTATTTTGAAAATGGAACAGGCTGAAAGAGAAGCTGCAAAACAAGCAAAAGTTCCAGAACAGGCTGAAAGCCCATCAGTTCAAGTAAAACCATTCGGAACTGGAAAGGACATTGATGAAGAAAGCATCGAAAAAGAAAAAAAAGAAGGAAAAAGGATTGTTAAACCATCAATGTACTTAAAGTCACCGTATAATAACAAAATGGCTAATGTGATGGAGCCATTGACAGAAGATGAAACACTGTTAGCATACAGCATGTTTTCAACACAAGGAGACATCCTGTAAGATTCTTATATTTTGCTGCTTATACTTTAAACTATGATATTATCACCAGTGATATTCTATACATAACAAATAAACTGACATTTATCACCTGTGATACTAAAATACAGAGACGAAGTGTTTGATGATGGAAAGGGAACAGTAGTACCAAGAATAACGATGCAGACACTTTCGACAGATATACAAATAGATAGCCAGGTAATTGACGCATTCGTTGCAGTGATGAATGCAGAAGAGAGAAGAAAAATAAACAAAGAAAAGAGACGATACTATTTACCATTGGCTGCAACGGTAAATATCTAGATTTTCTATGCGTTTAATAACAAAAAATTCATTTTGAATAATCTTTTATCTCTTGTGATAAAACAGCAACAAGAGATTCAGAAGAAGGAAAGAGACCTGAACGCACAGATAGAGATTTTTTCGGAAACAATCAACAAGGATAAAAAATGTTACAAATTGAGAGATGCACGCCTCGTATTCTTCCCAATCATTGCTCATGGTCATTACTATGTAATAGTTTTCAACCTTGAGAAAGGTGGTGCTCTAATACTGGACAACAGTATTTCTGATGGTGATTACGAAGGAAAATACAAAGAAATCTTTGTTTTTGTGGTAAGCAACGCCTGGACTGATCTCTATTTGATTTTTGTTTTATTTGGATTAATATCACTAGAGATAGATTTTGAATACTTTTTATTCTATTTGCAGAAAGAGATACTTGTTCATTACTTGTTTAGAACTCAACACCCAGCTTCGAAGAAAGTAGATAAAGAAGCGCCACCAAAGATACCAAAGATGAGATGGAAAACAAAAAAAAACAAGATAGATTGTGGCCTCTATATGATGATGCATATGGAGATGTTTCAAGGAGAAATTGGACCAAAATGGAAGATAGACATCAAGGACGAAAACAACAGACAATATGCTGAACAGATCAAAAGGATGAGGATGAGGTATGCAGCCAAGATCCTCTTGAGTGAGGTGAACAAGAATATCAAGATGGTGTCAGATTTCGCAATAAAGTTTGGTGAAGAAAACAGTGATAAAGAAAAGACGAAGATAATGGTTGAAGCAGCTATGAAGAAAAGGGCAGCAGAAGAAAAGAATTAGTTGACTTCCATGCTTTTCCAAAGACAATTTATTTTCAAAGACAATTTATGTTTATGTTTTGTGTATTTTAAATTTCTAAACAATGTTGGTTAAACTAGGATTAAGAATTCGATAAGCAAAAATCCATTGAAGCACTGCCGAGCCACGGAATGTGACGGACAACTGTCCAAGTTTGGGGTTATCTAAGAATGACGGGAGGCTCTATTAGATCCTGAACCACATTCCCTGGTGGTGGAGATTGTGCTACATTTTTTTCTGGATTTTGCGGAATCTGAATGCATCTAGGATTAGCTGATAGCTATGCAAAAAAAAAAACGATGGTATCTTTGTATTATCTTTCATCTGGATTTTGGGAAATGAAGACAGATGCAGTTTATCATTTATGGTTTTAAATACACATGCAATTATTTTTTTGTTTTTACATGTTCTTTGCTTTTAGAATACCAAGAGATACTATCGCCAGTGATACCAGTGAGGTATCACCAGTGATACCAGTAAGGTATCACCAGTGATACCTCATATGAATGTGATATCACCAGTGATACCACTGATATCACCAGTGATACCTCATATGAATCTTTTCTATTTATGTCATATCTGATAAATGGTTGATGAAACAGCTTGCATATTTACAATATACAAAATTTGATGCAATGAATGTACAAATGAAAAGTTTATTCTTTATGGTTTTAAATGCCTT
Source organism: Artemisia tridentata subsp. tridentata (assembly GCA_021014915.2). Lineage (NCBI taxonomy): Eukaryota > Viridiplantae > Streptophyta > Magnoliopsida > Asterales > Asteraceae > Artemisia > Artemisia tridentata. The sequence goes on along the minus strand of CP139508.1, from coordinate 511,707,484 downwards.
TGAATTATATAAACCAGTGTGTGATTTTGAATGTATCACTGGTGATACAAGTGAGGTATCACCAGTGATACCAGTGAGGTATCACCAGTGATACCTCATATGAATGTTTTCTATTTATGTCATATCTGATAAATGATTGATGAAACAGCTTGCATATTTACAATATACAAAGTTTGATGCAATGAATGTACAAATGAGAAGTTTATTCTTTATGGTTTTAAATGCCTTTGAATTATATAAACCAGTGTGTGATTTTGAATGTATCACTGGTGATACATCATATTTTGTATAGCTGGTGATAACTAAAATATCTTTGGGCAAGTCTCTAAGCAGAAACTCTTTGGGCCAGTCACTAAGCCCAAATTATATTTAATTACTGGACTATTAAAGAAATAAAAACTTAGCCCATAAAAATCTTACTAACATTTGGCTATTAAAACAAAGACCAAAATTGTAAAACTAAAATTAATCAAATCACAAGAGATAAAAAAGAATAGACACAAATTAGAAGAAAAAAATAATAAAAAAATAAAAAATACAAGGACCAAAAAAGAGTTAAATTGAACCAAAAAAAAACCCAAATTCGCAAATACCCCCAATTTCTTATTCTACCGTTATGCCCTAGATCTGCAACATAAACTATCAGACAAAACACACACCCACACACACACACACAAACACACACACACACACACACACACACACACACACACACCATCAATACGTGTAAAAATCAAATTGTGAATCCATACGTATAAACATGAATGAATCGGAAGCTGAAAAAAAAGATAAGGGGAAGAAAATTGAACAAAATGTGGATAATGGTATGACAATCATTTCAATCAAATTTAACTATTTTCTGTTATTGTTTCCTTTGATTATTTTCTGTTTAAATTTGATTTTTAGGTCTTTAATATGTTAGTTAAACTTCTGTCAATCAAAATACTACCTTATTATGGACTCTTTTAACTTAAAAATCAAAATAGACTACTTTAAGGGGTGTTTGGTACCAGTGGCGAAGCTTGCCAAGTTTTAGTGGGGGGTCGGGATCTAATATACCGAAATTTCACAATTAAAATGGGGGGTCGAAACCTAATATACCGAAATTTTTCTACACGAAAACTATATACCCCCTATATCGCAAAAAAAATTTCGGGGGGTCGGGTGCCCCCCCCCCCCCTGTTTGGTAAATGTTAATTATAGTTGTTATAATTGGTTTATTGGCTTATTGTTAATTATCTATCTATGTTATCAATCTTAGCTTTTTAATATAGCTTTCGAGTAGCATTTGGTTAGCTTAAATTAGGGTCATTAGACTGTTTTTTGAATAAGCTTTGGTCTTAAAAATGCAGAAAATAAAACAGAAGAAACAAAAACAAAAAGACAAAAACAGTTGCCAAGATTAACATGTAAGAAAAGACGATTTGGAATGCAATTAGCAGAGCAACAAAAACAATTAGAGGAAAGAAAGAAAGAGAAAATGCTGATGAAGCAAGAAAAGTTAGAAGCGGCAAAATTAAAAGCAAAGGGTGAAAAGGAAGCAGCAGAGAAGAAAAAACCAGAAGAAAAAACTAAAGAACAGGTTAGTATCACTGGAGATACAAAGTTTGATGCAATTATTTTTTTGTTTTTACATGTTCTTTGCTTTTAGAATACCAGGATATACTATCACCAGTGATACCAGTGAGGTATCACCAGTGATACCAGTGAGGTTTCACCAGTGATACCTCATATGAATGTGATATCACCAGTGATACCAGTGATACCTCATATGAATATTTTCTATTTATGTCATATCTGATAAATGGTTGATGAAACAGCTTGCATATTTACAATATACAAAGTTTGATGCAATGAATGTACAAATGAGAAGTTTATTGTTTATGGTTTTAAATGCCTTTGAATTATATAAATCAGTTTGTGATTTTGAATGTATCACTGGAGATACTTTAAATGTAAATGTTGATAAACAAATTGCTAATGTCTTATAACATTTTTTACGTTATACCACAGGCTGAAAAAGAAGTTGCTGAAGAAACAAAAGAAGCTGATAAAGAAGATGGAGCAAAAAGAGAAGAAAAAAGCAAAAGGGAAAAGAAAAATAGACGAAACTGAAGATGATGATGAAAACGAAGAGATGGACAGAAATGTTAAAAAGAAGCGAAAGGTTTATACAATGTTGAGGGCAAGGACAACAGTTAACCACCTTTTTGAAGCAACGCATGGCCTAAGCGTTGAAAGAAAGAAAGTAATAAGAGAAATGGGATTCGGAGACTTGATAGATTTTACAATCAATGAAGTACCAAAACGGCTAGCATTTTATGTAGTAGACAGCCTCGACGTTGAAACAATGAACCTTAGGCTTCCAACGGGTAACTTACAACTTTCTCCACAAACAGTGAATGTAGTTCTTGGGTTACCAAAAGGATCAAGAAGGTTGGAAAGAACTCAAGGACAAAGGGAAAAGAATGATCAATTTGAACAAGAATGGAAGGATCAATACAAAGATGAAATCAAGTTGACAACAAAAGCAATATCAAACCAGATCAAAAAGACAAGAAACACAGACTTTATGTTCAAAATGAACTTTCTAATGCTAGTTGCAAATACATTGGGAGAATGTGATAAGAACAATGTTGTAAAAACCACGGTATTGGAAAACGTACTTGAAGAAGATGACGTGGCAGAAATAGACTGGTGCAGATACGTGTATAAATGCGCAACATCATCAAAAAATGATTGGGCAAAAAGAAAGAAGGATAGGACAGAGGTGGTCTATTACGGCCCAGTAACATTCTTGATGGTAACTCCTAAATATTTATTTGTTTTTTCTTTTAACACAACAAATTATGATTGAAAAAATATACATGCAATTTTTTTTTTTTTACATGTGCTTTGCTTTTAGTATACCAAGAGATACTATCAATTACTTTCATTTGTTAAAAAAGAACATATGAGGTATCACCAGTGATACCTCATATGAATGTGATATCACCAGTGATACCAGTGATATCACCAGTGATACCAGTGATACCTCATATGAATGTTTTCTATTTATGTCATATCTGATAAATGGTTGATGAAACAGCTTGCATATTTACAATATACAAAGTTTGCTTTTAGTATACCAAGAGATACTATCAATTGCTTTCATTTGTTAAAAAAGAACATATGAGGTATCACCAGTGATACCTCATATGAATGTGATATCACCAGTGATACCAGTGATATCACCAGTGATACCTCATATGAATGTTTTCTATTTATGTCATATCTGATAAATGGTTGATGAAACAGCTTGCATATTTACAATATACAAAGTTTGATGCAATGAATGTACCAAGAAGGATACCGGCTTTCAAAAGCTGGAACGCAAACTTGCTGAAAAGTAGGGAGACTATTGAAATGGATAGAATAAAATACTTTGGGATGGTGGAGATTTTAGGAGGTGTAACTGGTCTAAATGAACAAGAAGAAACAGCTCAAAAAGAGGTGAGTGTATGATATCTCTAGTGATATTAGATCATAATATGCAGAATATTATTTTATGACTTTAAAAGTATAACAAATGATTTAATAGACTTTCAATTGATTTACAGGAAATTTATCAGATCTTAGATGATAAAATAGAAAGCATTTTGAGTGAGAAAGAATTGATTGAAGCAACAATAATAGATACTATATACAAGTTTGGAAATGAAGGAAGGATAAACCAAATTAGAGAGAGATTGAATCAGATTTTCATAAACCCAAAAGGTAATTTCAAAGGAAGAAGTCCATTCTGTTCATCATCAACAGAATCAAGTGGTATCAAATTTGCAACAAGTGATGATGAAGATGACAACAATGGAGATGAAAACGCAGAATGTGGAGAAGAAAACAGAGAACGTGGAGAAGAAAATGGAGAATCTATGATAGTTGACGATGATGACGATGACAAACATGATGCCGCAAATGATGAAAATGGAGAATCAAAATTTGATGAAGGTGCGCAAGGCAATGGAAACGAGGGGAACAGTAGGATAAAGAATGAGGCTCAAGGGGAAAATGAGGGGAGTAGTAACTTAATGGATGTACATGAAGAAAACAATGAGGTAACAAGTCAAAAAAAGGAGGATGGCGAAAAATTTCAATATCAAATGAAATATTCTGATGATTATATTTTTGAAGAATTGGCGAAAAAAACTGATGAAGAACTTCAAAGAGAATTGAGAGAAGCGAAAGAGAAAGAAGCCAAATTGGCTTCAAATAAACTTGACGACTTAACTGATGAAGAAATTTTCGCAGCTTTCCAAGATCATGAATGGCAGACATTTGGGACTCAGAAAAAAGTAGAAGAAAAACAAACGGATAAAGCAGCAGATGAATCTTCAAAAACAGAAAAAGAAAAAGAAGAAGAAGGTCCATCTAGTTGTAACAGTAGGGAGCACATTTATGAGTTCACACCAGGATCTATGCCTTCATTTAATCTAGGGTTTGATACCCCGGAAGAACAATCGATACCATTCAAGAAAACAGAATCAGATAAAGATGATGAAGAAAAGCAATATAGGTGCCTGCAATCACCCTATTTATACAAAAGGGTCAGCACGACAGAAGATATTACAAAGGATGAAATACTGTTGGCAAGAAGCATCTTTTGTATGCAAGGAGACGAAGCGTAAGATTAACTTTAAATCTTTATGAAATTTACTTGAATTTATCACAATTAATAAATAATTTGTAGTTTCTTACAGTTTTCACATGCTATTTTGTAAAAACAGAGAGCAAGTTTTCGACGACAACCGTGCAGGATTAATGAGAATGAATGTCCAATCACTAGCACCAGGGTTGAAAATTGAAAGTCCTGTAATAGACACCTTTGCTTCAATACTAAATTATGAGGAATGGAAATCAGAGAAAGAAGTAAAGAGGCATTACTTTTATACATCAATGATGGTACGATAAAGTTTGATTCAATTACTTTCAATTGTTAAAAAAGAACACATGAGGTATTACCTGTGATACCTCATATGAATGTGATATCACCAGTGATATCACCAGTGATATCACCAGTGATATCACCAGTGATACCTCATATGAATGTGTTTATGAATCAACTTAATTTAACTTGTTTTTAATTATCAAGCAGCTGCCGGGCATAATACAGGATAAGCCAGAATGCATGCTTACAAAGATAGATAAACAATACGATGAGTTTGCAAAGATGATTTCAATCCAGATGGAGGACGATATAAGCAAGCTACAATTTGACGACGTTAACTTGGTATATCGAATGACTTTTATATATTGAACAATGAAGTTTGTCTGTTATTTTAAAACATATATCAATTTTATAATTTTGCGATAACAGGTGTTCTTTCCAATCCTAGCACATGACCATTACTACCTAATCGTTTTCAACATCTACAAAGGAGCATCTGTGATAATAGATAACAGTCATTCAGGTGGAACATACGAAGGAAATTACAAAGACAAATACGATCTTGTGGTAACAAAAACTATACTGAATGATTCATATATAATTTGTTTCTGTCAAATATATCTAGAATATCACTAGTGATACTACTCTAAAATTGACACTGTGTATTTTAATTTTCAGAAGGGCGTTTTTGCAAAGCATTTGTCTACATATGAACATCCTATAGCAGATCAACTGATGAATACAAAAAAAAAACCAACAATCTTAAACATGAACTGGAAGACAAAGAAAGAGAAAATAGATTGCGGTTTGTACGCGATGATGCATATGGATCATTATAATGGAAAGAGTTCAACAACATGGGAAACAGGAATGCTAAAAGAAACAAGCAAAGATCATCGAATGCAAATAAACAAGTTGAGATCCAAATATGCAGCAAAGATGATGCTTCATGAAGTAAATAAAAAACAAAGAATGATGTCAAATTACGCAATAAAGTTTGAAGCCGAAAACCCAGATGAAGAACAAGTACAGAATCTGATCAACGAGGAGATAAAGAAAAAAATTGCAGAACAAAATGCAAAGGAGGCTGAACCAAGTGGTTATTGAAACAATTAGTTGACTTTCATACTTTTCCAAAAGACAATTTATTTCCAAAGACAATTTATGTTTCTGATTTGTGTATTTTAGATTTCTAAACAATGTTGGTTAAACTAGGATTAAGAATTCGATAAGCAACAATCCATTGAAGCACTGCCAAGCCACGGAATGTGACGGACAACAGTCCAAGTTTGGGGTTACCTAAGAATGACGGCGGCTCTATTAGGTCCCGAACCACATTCCCTGGTGGTGGAGATTGTGCTATATTTTGTTCTGGATTTTGTGTAATCTGAATGCATCTAGGATTAGTTGATAGATATGTAAAAAAACGATGGAATCTTTGAATTATCTTTGTTCTGGATTTTGGGAAATGAAGACAGATGAAGTTTTTATCTTTATGGTTTTACATTCATACTGGATATTTTTTTGTTTTTACATGTTCTTTGCTTTTAGAATACCAGGAGATACTATCACCAGTGATACCAGTGAGGTATCACCAGTGATACCAGTGATATCACCAGTGATACCTCATATGAATGTTTTCTATTTATGTCATATCTGATAAATGGTTGATGAAACAGCTTGAATATTTACAATATACAAAGTTTGATGCAATGAATGTACAAATGAGAAGTTTATTCTTTATGGTTTTAAATGCCTTTGAATTATATAAACCAGTGTGTGATTTTGAATGTATCACAGGTGATAAAACTCAAATAAACACTTGAGATGCTATAAACTAATAAATCCAGAAAAAGTATCACAAGGGATACACAGAAATTCAATCATTCTAATAAACAAAAAATTCATAAAAAAAAAAATGATGAAAAACTATTTAAACACTTTAATGCTTTATCACAAGTGATAAATGTCACATATTCCATAAAGTCACAAAAATAAAAGAATAAACCAATAACTAAAAATCATACTTCAATTGCTCCATCAACTCTGCTTCTGCCTGCTCCATCACCACCACTTCCGCCTGCTCCATCACCACCATTTCCGCCTGCTCCATCACCACCACTTCCGCCTGCTCCATCACCTCCATTTCCGCTTGCTCCACTCCTCAGTGGACAAGTTCGCCTGTTGTGATCAATAAACCCACAAATACCACATCCCTTCTTCTTCTTATTATTTTCCTCAAGTGCTATCTCACGCCCACTCTTAATACGATCCTTCATATATCCCTTATTACTAGCTCTTGAAGGATTGTTAACATTCTTTTTTTTAGGCTTCTTAACACCCAAAAACCGATGAACCATTTGAGCAACTGTGCGAACAGGAACTTTGGGCAAATCAGACTCAACTTCTGACTTTAGCTTTCTGAGCTTGCTTACAAAAGAAGTCAGCTTTGGTTGATTCTCAATCATCATACTGACACATGACTCAACCAAACTAGATGCCTCAATAGCAAGCTTTTCTATCTCTTCATTCTCTTGACCATAACGGGCCTTTTGCCTCCTCAAATCAGGTGGAATCAAATCCCTTGTCCAACGCTTGAGTATATACTGATCTGGGACCTTAAGCACATTACAATTCTTGAATACACAGAAAATGTGACGACACAAAATCCCGCAGCGGACAAAAAGCTGACAACAGCAAGCAACTGAACAATCTAATTTGTTATAAACCACCTTCATCAAAAAAAAAAAATAAATAATAAATAAATAAACCATATAATACAATAGGTGATACTTCATATCACTGGTGATACTTCATATCACCAGTGATACCTAATATCACCAGTGATACTTAAACCAAAAATACATGTAAAAACAAAAAAATAATTGTACCTTGTACCGTCCAGCATCTTTCTGATACAAAATAAGCTCTTCTTCAACATTCTCTGAATTACTTTCTTCTTCATCAACAACTTCTGGTATAGTACCAGGAACCAATTTTTTCTCAGAAATAACAGACGCATCACATAACTCATCACAAGTTTTCGACTCAATCGAACATAACCAGGAACCAGCAATAATCTCCTTTTGCACAAGCACAAACAACTTGCGAGTGTAAACCCTTGCAGCATGTAATTCAATTTCCAATGGCGTCAACAAAACAGGGAATGAGTCAAACGAGTTATGATCTAATCTTTCTTGAATATATCTCTGTTTCTCCATAGCAGACTCATATAAAACCATAAACTTAACAAGTGTGGAAGTAGGATTCGTGAAATGCGAAAAGAAGGAATTCTCACTTTCCGACCTCGATGTAGTCCTCATCAATCCACAAAGTGGAGAATCAACAAAGAATGCAGGAATCCATGAAGATCTAATCATATACATCTTCTTCAACCACTTATGATTTAGAAGGTTAAACTCTACCATCAACTCATTCCATCTCAACTCAAACTCCTCAGGACCAATATACATATTCCAAACAATCTTGCTAAATTTAGTCTTGAAATCAGTTTCATCATAGATTCTGGTAACAATCTGAAAAACAATAAAGTATCACAAGTGATACCAAACAGAAATCATAAGACAGAACAATGCAAAAAACAATAAAGTATCACAAGTGATACCAAACAGGAATCATTATACAGAACTGCACAAAAAAAACAATAAATAATCAAAAGTGATAAAACAAATAATTTTATAGACAAATATCACAGGAAATAGACAAATATCAAAGGAGATAAACAACTTATAAAAATATCACAGGAAATACCTTAGACGGAAGCTTTTTCATGATATGCCACATGCAAAGCCTGTGCTTGGAATCAGGAAGCACCTCAGCAATCGCCTTCCGCATTGCACCATCTTGATCAGTCACAATTATATTTGGAGAACGAACAAATGCTTTCTTGAATGCTTGCAATAACCATATGTACGATTCAGTAGTCTCATTCTTAAGAAGACCAGAGCCAACAGTAACACACTTCCGGTGATTGTCGATAGCAGTAAAAGGGACAAAAACCATCCGATATCTGAAAAAAAAAAAGGTATCTCAGGTGATACTATATAAAAAATGTAGAAATGCAATGTAAATATAACAGATTTAAAGAAACAAAGCGTACTTATTAGTCCTGTAAGTCGCATCAAATGAAACAATATCACCAAACTCTCTGTAGTTACACTTAGCAACCTCATCAGCCCAAAACAATCCACGAAGCTCAGCATTTTCAACAAAATAATCAAATGAGAAGTTTGACGTATAATTCATACGATCTTCCATACGGTTAATAAGCATCTGAGCATCACTATCCCCAATGAAACAATTTATACCACGAGTAAAGTTACAAAACTCGGTCTGCGTACCATGAACAAGAGCTGTGGATCCTTTCAACCCAGAATACAAACTATGAGCTTTAGTCGCACCAAGATTATGATTAGCTGCTTTCATAATGAACAGCTGCTCATGGTATGGTAGCTTCCTTTCACTTTTTGACAAATGTTTGTACTCTACACGATCTAGTGCATGATTATGCTCAACATCAAAGGTAGTAAGCTGATACTGAGATGTTCCAGGAATCATATGGAAAACTGCACGAGCTTTGCAACCGGTTACCCTAAAATTCGAAGTCCTAACTTGCTTATCACCCTTCTTACGAGCTAAAGTATTCAAATAAATTCTCTTTGGGCAACCTTCCCTATTGCAAACTAGATACTTCTCTTTTACAAAACCATTCCTTAACCTTTTCTGACTAGACTTTCTAATACCAAAACCAGCCTCTGAAGCATATTTCTCATACATACTAATGCATTCCTCAACAGAATCATATACACTAAACAGCTTTGGTAAAACACTAGCAGAAACTCTAGGAACCCAAAAAACCGATCCACCAGGAGTATCAATAAAATCATGATGAGCAAAAGATTGTGGAGTTTTAGGAACACTAGAAGCTGTAAAAGAAGGTAACAAAACACAAAGTCAAAAAGATAACACAAAAAACAGCTTATAAATAAACAAACATATCACTGGGGATAAACAAACATATCACTGGTGATACTGCACATTTATCATCATGTTTATGAAAAGCTAAACATATCACTGGTGATACTGCCCATTTATCATCATGTTTATGAAAAGCTAAACATATCACTGGTGATACTGCACAATTATCATCATGTTTATGAAAAGCTAAACATATTTATCATCATGTTTATGAAAAGCTAAAAATATCACTGGTGATACTGCACAATTATCATCATGTTTATAAAAAAGCTAAACATATCACTGGTGATACTGCACAATTATCATCATGTTTATAAAAAAGCTAAACATATCACTGGTGATACTGCAAATTATCATCATGCTTAAGCTGTTAAAACTAAAAGCGAAACTAATAAGCAATATAACACTATAATCAACAGCTTATCATCAACAAAAAAGCACAATTATAATCATGTTTAAGCTCTTAAAACTAACGGCATAACTAATAAGCAATATAACACTATAATCAACAACTTATCATCAACAAAAAAGCACAATTATAATCATGTTTAAGCTCTTATAACTAACTGCGTAAATAATAAGCAATATAACACTATAATCGAGAGGATAAACTAAATAAGCAAACATATCACTAGTGATATGCTTGATAAGCTTAAAAATCAAAATAAAACTCACATGATGCATTATCATCCTGAACACGCTTAGAAGAAGAACAATCACTGTAACTGCTACCAGAATTATCACAAACCGCAAAAGCTAAACGATCGGCAGCTACATCCACAAAACTGCTACCAGATCCATTACCAGAATTATCACAAACAGATAGAGCTAAACAATTGAATGAATTAATAGAAGATTCTGAAACGGAAACAGCAGGTTGATTAAGATCAAAAATCGCCATGAGCAATCAATTCGCGCAGAGTCGCGGTGGTGTTGTGATGAATCAGCGCAGAGTCGCGGTGGTGTTGTGGTGTTGTGGAAACTGATTATGACGGTGTACGACGGTGTAGCGGCGGTTTTCCGGTGGAAACTGATTATGGAGGGAAAGCGTAACTGATTGTGGAGGGAAGTTGGTTGAGAGAAAACACACACAAACTGTGTGTGAAAAAAAAGCGAATGGAAAAAAAAAAAAAAAAAAACTTTATATAGGTGGGTAAAATTAGGTTTAATTGATTAAATCTTAGATTAATTTTGGCCATTAGATCAAAAAGGATGGAGGGTGGAGATTTGTCCAATAGTATGTACAAAAAAAAGGGTATGCATTTGAATTTTCCTCACTTTAAGTATTTTAATTAAGGCACAAATAACATTATTTAAACTAAAGCTGACAATTTGTCATACCAACAATGGACGCATATAGTGGAAGCCAGAAGCCATGGTTGTATACTTGCATACCTCTCTTTATTTGTTATCGAGTAAATTGCAAAAATCGTCCCTAAAGTTTGGCCAAATTGCAAGTTTCATCCCTGAACTTTGGAAAGTGCAAGAATCGTCCCTGTGAGAAAGTTTTGGGGCAAATATGGTCCCTGGCCTCTGTCAAATGACACAAATACCCCTGCCTATTTCTTTTTTAATATTCCTTTTCAGTTTCTTCCACCAATGGTCCTTGTGTTGCGCAAGGCTTTACAAATTTAGTCCTTTTGTTAGACAAATAGTTATCCTTACACAAAATCGTCCTTGTGTTGCGCAAGGCTTTACAAATTTAGTCCTTTTGTTAGACAAATAGTTATTCTTACACAAAATCGTCCTTGTGTTGCGCAAGGCTTTACAAATTTAGTCCTTTTGTTTTCACAAATGGTCCTTGAGTCCGTTTTTCTTCCGTTTTCATACGTTTTCGTCCGTTTTTCTTACGTTTTTTTCCTTTTTTTCCGTTTTTATCCGTTTTTCTTACGTTTTCGCCCGTTTTTCTTCCGTTTTTTACATTTTCATCCGTTTTTCTTACGTTTTTTTTAGTTTTTGTCCATTTTTTTTTTACGTTTTTGTCCGTTTTTCTTACGTTTTTTCCCTTTTTCTTACGTTTTTTACGTTTTCGTCCGTTTTTCTTCAGTTTTTTACGTTTTCGTCCGTTTTTCTTACGTTTTTTCAGTTTTTGTCCGTTTTTATCAAATTTTGTCCATTTTTCTTACGTTTTTGTCCGTTTTTCTTGCATTTTTCTCCCCTTTTTCTTACGTTTTTGTCCTACTTTTAGGTTTTCGTCCGTTTTTCTTACGTTTTTTTACGTTTTCGTCCGTTATTCTTACGTTTTCGTCCGTTTTTCTTACGTTTTTTCAGTTTTTGTCCGTTTTTCTTAAAAATTTATCCGTTTTTATATGTTTTCGCCCGCTTTCATCCGTTTTTATCGTTTTCGGACGTTTTCTTACGTTTTTGTCTGTTTTATCCGTTTTTGTTCATTTTCCTTACGTTTTTGTACGTTTTCTTACGTTTTTTTCCGTTTTCTTTTTTTTTTGTCCGAATTTTTTTATTTAGTCCGAATTTTTTGTCCCATTTTTTTGACCAAATTTTTTTAAAAAAATAATTAAAATAAAAAAAAATCAAAATCAAAATTTTGTCCGATTTTTTTTTATCTTTTTTGTCCGAATTTTAAAAAATAAAAATAAAAAAATTCAAAACTTTTGTCCGATTTTTTTTTTGACCAAAATTTTAAAAAAAAAATAAATAAATATTCGGACAAAAATTTTGAATTTTTTTATTTTTTTTAAAAAAAAATCCGACAAAAATTTTGAACTTTTTTTATTTTTTTTTATATTCGGACAAAAATTTTTATTTTTAATATTATTTTTTTATTTTATTTATTTTTTTAAAACGGAAACGTAAAAAATGACAGAAAAACAAACGAAAACGTAAAAAAACGTAAAAAAAACGTAAAAAAACGTATAAAAACGGAAATGACGTAAGAATAGCGGACAAAAACGTAAGAAAAATGGACAAAAATGGATAAAAACGGACAAAAACTGAAAAAACGTAAGAAAAACGGATGAAAACGTAAAAAACGCAAGAATAAAGGACGAAAACGTAAAAAACTAAGAAAAACGTCCGAAAACGATAAAAACGGATGAAAGCGCAAGAAAGCGGGCGAAAACGTATAAAAACGGATAAATTTTTAAGAAAAACTTACGAAAACTGAAAAAACGTAAGAAAAAAGGACGAAAACGTAAAAAACGTAAGAAAAACGTAAAAAACGGAAGAAAAAAGGACGAAAACGTAAAAAAACGTTAGAAAAAGGGGGGAAAAAGTAAGAAAAACGGACAAAAACGGAAAAAAAACGTAAGAAAAACGGACAAAAACGTAAGAAAAATGGACAAAATCGGATAAAAACAGACAAAAACTGAAAAAACGTAAGAAAAACGGACGAAAACGTAAAAAACGTAAGAAAAAGGGACAAAAACGTAAGAAAAACGGAAAAAAAAGGGAAAAAACGTAAGAAAAACGGACGAAAATGTATGAAAACGGAAGAAAAACGGACTCAAGGACCATTTGTGAAAACAAAAGGACTAAATTTGTAAAGCCTTGCGCAACACAAGGACGATTTTGTGTAAGAATAACTATTTGTCTAACAAAAGGACTAAATTTGTAAAGCCTTGCGCAACACAAGGACGATTTTGTATAAGGATAACTATTTGTCTAACAAAAGGACTAAATTTGTAAAGCTTTGCGCAACACAAGGACCATTGGTGGAAGAAACTGAAAAGGAATATTAAAAAAGAAATAGGCAGGGGTATTTGTGTCATTTGACAGAGGCTAGGGACCATATTTACTAAAACGTAAAAAAGAGGACGAAAACGTGTTTTGATCCAGCTAGTGATCCAGCTCCTGTCGAAGGCTCAACACTAATCATTGTTTATGTAGCTTTAGCAGCTGGAAGTGCAGTATGCATACTTGCAAGAGGCTTGCTTCTTGCAACTGTGGCATATACGTTAATTATTTTATATTTTAGTATTTTATATTTATGTTTCTAGTTTAAAGGAATTTCGGTTATTTTCTATTATGCAAGGGGTATGATTGTAACTTGCATATCTATTTATGTTTAAACGTATCAATGAATAATGACAGCAGATTTGGTGAATTATCCCTCTCTTTAGCTTCTTCTTCTCTAAATCTGTTCTAACCTATCAAGAACCCTATCAAGGGTATCAGAGCCAGTCCGACTCCTCATCGGAACACCTTGCCGCCGCCACCATGACTAACACCCGCAACAACGAAATCGATAACACCCTCAAATCCCACGATAAGGCGATCGCTGAAATCCAAACTGCCCTAGCCGCTTTGATGAAACAACAGGAGCAATCATCGAAGCAACAGGAAGAAATCTTGAAGGCTGTCCGTGACAAAGGAGTTCAATCGTCAGGAAGTTCCTTCGGGTCCTTCTCCGGCTCAGATGGTGACTCACGAACATCCAAACCATTCCGTATCGGTAAGATCGATTTCCCTAAATTTTCGGGGGACGATGTTGAAGGATGGGTCTATCGCTGCGAACATTTTTTTTCTATAGATGACACCCCCGATGACTCGAAATTACGTTGCGCTGCGGTTCACTTGGAAGGCGATGCCCTCCAATGGCACCGTGCCTTTATGAAGACCCGTAATGCCACGGTTGCCGAGGTCCCATGGGCGGACTATGTTCGTTCGATCTCTGCCCGTTTTTCTAATGCAATGTTTGAAGACCCTATGGAAGAGATTGCATCTCTCGTTCAACTTACTGATGATGCCAAGGGTCTACAAGAATATAATTCAGGTTTCGATCGCTTGCTTAACAAGGTTACCGTTAGCAAATCCTATGCGGTTAGCCTTTATTTGAAGGGTTTGAAGCCGGAAATTAAAGGGACGGTAAAGATGTTCAAGCCTCAAACACTACGTGAGGCATATGGGTTAGCAAGAATTCAAACCATCAACAACACAAGCTTGATGAAGCGTCTCAACGAGGGGGAGGGTGGGCCGCAAACCGAAGATGTCAAAATAACACCTCCGGTTAATGCTTCAAAACTTCCATTGCTCCCAACCCCAACAAACGAGTCACCAAGTAAACCGGGAACGCTTAGCTCGAGGCGTTTGACGAGCAATGAACTCGAGTTAAAAAGGGCAAAAGGGGAATGTTTCTGGTGTACCGAAAGGTTTGTTCCGGGCCACAAGTGTAAGAACAAACAAATCTACATGCTCAAGGTGATAGATGATGAAGATCCGGCAACCAACGAGTCTATTGAAGGTGATGAAGACAAGGTCACTTGAATCCCTTTTTGAGGGCAAAAAGTGGGTTAAGGAGGGAGTATTGATACGTTAATTATTTTATGTTTTAGTATTTTATATTTATGTTTCTAGTTTAAGGGAATTTCGGTTATTTTCTATTATGCAAGGGGTATGATTGTAACTTGCATATCTATTTATGTTTAAACGTATCAATGAATAATGACAGCAGATTTGGTGAATTATCCCTCTCTTTAGCTTCTTCTTCTCTAAATCTGTTCTAACCTATCAAGAACCCTATCAAACTGTTGCATATAAAGCTGCTACTATTCTATTCCACAAGATGCACTTGTCTATTTTCCGGTCGCACATGTCTTTCTTTGACTCTACTCCAAGTGGACGAATACTAAATAGAGTAAGGAACCACCTTCTATTCTTATTCATACTTATTTTTCTAGAATCTAGATGTAGCAAAATGAGCAGGTCAAACACATTGGCTAATGGGTCAAAACAGATCATTTTTATTCGGGTTGAAATGGTCGAAACACTTTTTGTCCCAACCTTATATTTTCTATAAATAATGCATGCGTAATAACATAACCAACTTTGATTTGATTTCTAATTCAAGTAACTACCTTATTATGGGTTAAGGTAATCATAAGATCGATTTGACCATGTTAATTTGTTTTAAACTGTTTTTTTTTTACTTAGCATCTTTTAATTTATAGGCATCTACAGATCAAAGTGCAGTCGACATGCAAATTCCTTACCAAGTCGGATCATTCGTATTTGCCATCATTCAGCTTCTTGGAATCATTGCAGTTATGTCACAATGTGCTTGGCAAGTGATCATAGTGTTCATTCCTGTTGCGGGAATGTGCATTTGGTTACAACAATATTACTTGCCATCAGCAAGAGAAATGGCACGTTTAGTTGGAGTATGTAAAGGTCCTGTGATACAGAATTTTTCTGAAACAATATCGGGATCTACCACCATTAGAAGCTTTGATCAACAAAGCAGATTTCAAGACACGAATCTGAAACTAAATGACGATTTTGCTAGACCAAAGTTTCATGCTGCTGCTGCTATGGAATGGTTAGGCATACGGTTGGATATGCTGTCATCTTTTACTTTTGTTGTGTTTTTAATTTTCTTGATATCTATCCCGGAGGGAACTATTGATCCTAGTATTGCGGGCTTGGCTGTTACATATGGACTTACTTTAAACACTTTACAAGGATGGGTTGTGTGGACTTTAACCAATCTTGAAAACAAAATAATTTCCGTGGAAAGAATATTTCAGTATTCTTCTATTCCGAGTGAACCTCCACTTGTTATAGAATCAAATAGGCCCGATGATCAGTGGCCGTCACAGGGTGAAGTCGATATACGTCATCTTCAGGTACTTAAATCATACTATTTTCTTCAATAATGATACTGTACTAGTCAAGTAAACACTATTATTGAATCTGGTGAGTTCTTTTGAAAAGGTTCGGTACGCACCACATATGCCACTTGTGTTACGAGGTCTAACGTGCACTTTCAGCTGGACAGATTCTGATAGATGGAGTTAATATATCAACAATCGGACTTCATGATCTTCGTTCAAGATTGAGCATAATTCCTCAAGATCCAACCATGTTTGAAGGAACAATCCGTAGCAACTTAGATCCCCTTGAACACTACAATATATGTTCTTTCATAGACATGGATATGAAAAAAACTGAGTGAAGTTGATGAGAGTAAAAAGTTTGACTCAAAAATCCAATCATGAACACAGTTGACTTTCTGAAGAAGTCAACTGTGTTATCTGAACATCATGAGTTAACTTTTCTAACATCAAAAATTCAAACTGCTTATAAAAACCAGTTACTTCACTTTTAAAGTTAATAATTATACCTTGTTTTAACTGTAAACATCTTGTATTGAAGACTTGAGTCATCAATCCCACCTCCTTGTACTTTAATTTCAAGGCCTGCGTGATGAGGGCATGATAAAACAAACAAAGAAGTGTTAAGATGTGCAAAATCTAGTAAGCAAAAAGCATAAAGTATAAACCAATTAAACACAATCTACCAACACATTTATCTATTGACTTTTAACTCTTTTAATTAATGTTATTTTTAAAACACCCATAACTTCATACAATTTATATGCAAACACAGTTGATGGTACATATGGTTTTGAAACTGGACCGGACCAACGGGGAATGGTTTGGCTAGCCAATAAAAATCGTCCGAAAACGAACCAGAGAGGACCGGTCGGAACCGGTAAAAACGGGTGAACCGGGCCGGACCGGGATCATTTTCTTCTTGTTTTTCTCCGGTTAATCAACTCATCATTGTTATTTTGTTGGTACCGGGACTTAGTCACAGGGTACCCGCCGCCACAACGGGCAGGTACCCTTCTAGTTATTCTTACATGAAGATAAACGAAAAATAAAAAGTCAAACAAGACAAAACCACCTCATTGGTTCACAAATGAATTAAAAGTATTCTGGTTAAAGTAATTGGACAAAACTCAGTTATATGAATTTATACAACCAAATTAGTTTCTTAACAGATGTTCGTAACTTAATCACCTTTGTGTGCTCATTGCTTCCCAGTCATGGAAACTCCGTGCTGAAGGAAATTAATCAAACATTAGGATGGATAGCAACACATGTATTAATTCAAAATTGGAAATGAAGTGAACATAAACCAGAGAAAGTACCTGTTATAAATTTATAATACTTATTTGTGACTTGGCTTCTGAAAGTATTGGCTGAAGCATGATAAAAGAAGACTCTTGGTTTTGTTCACTTCTCTATGTAGCTGAAGGATACATATGTCGATGTTTGTATCATGGATGTAAAACCATAAGACTGAAGCTGCCATGTAAACCCAACGATACGCAGACCTTCCAGCTGAAAAATGCTCTGTGGAAGATGACTTATTCCCGTACCTTCTATATTTAGCTCTTTTAGCTGTTTTAAACTTCCAATTTCCTCAGGCAACTTTTCAACTAGAAAACAGTAGGGGAGATAGAAATATTTCAGGCTTTTCATCTGACAGATGCTGTTTGGAATATCTCGTAAAACTATACACTCTGTTAGGTCTAGCTCCTCTAAACACTGTAATCGGCCAAGATCCTCTGGTAATTTCTCAAGATGCCAACAAGATTTAAGTATGATAGCTTTCAGATGCATCAACATACAAATGCTATCTGGAAGATTTCTAATCTTCGTAGATGAAAACATTAGCTCCTCTAGACATTCAAACTGGTCAAGGTCCCTGGGTACCTCCGGAATACTGCCTTCAAGTGTAAGCTTTCTTAAACCTTGTAAACTACAAATACTACCAAATATACTCTCAATGTTACTGCAAGCACAGAGACCTACAGAAATAAGCCTTTCAAGATATCTAAAGGAGGAAGCTGGGTCTTCTTTATAATAACACGAAAACTTCAAATTTCCAAAATTATTGTCACGGTGCAACTTCCATGCATCTCTGGGCTCTGCAATCTGTTGTAGCTCAAATAAAGACGAAACCTCACACAAATCACGCTCTTTGTCAAACACAAAAGATGTAAACCTCCCACAATCACATAAGCTTGAGATGAAAAGCTTTTTCAGATATCCACAGGGAGCATCAATTTTTATTGAATTATAACAATCCACAAGATCTAACCTTTCAAGAGTCGGAGTCAGCCCAAGGTCAAGGGTCCTCAACTTTGAATGACTATGGTTAAGAGATAAGAGGTTTACACTTTCAGCAGACATTTGAAGTTCTACCAACTCAGTACATTGTTCGAGTATTAGCGTCTTAAGATTCGGAGTATTCCCGAGGTGAAGGTTTGTTAACTTTGAATAACTGAGGTCGAGGAGTGCGAGCTCTAGACTTTCGGCAGGCATTTGAAGTTCTGCCAAATCATTACAGCCTTTGAGTATTAGCTTCTCAAGATTCGGATAATTCCTGAGATCAATGGTCTTCAACTTTGAATGACTGAGGTCAAGATATTCGAGCTTTAGACTTTCAACGGGCATTCGAAGTTCTACCAAATCAACACAGTGTTCGAGTGTTAGCTTCTCAAGATTCGGAGTACTCCCGAGGTGAAGGTTTGTCAACTTTGAATGACTGATGTGAAGATATTCGAGCTTTAGACTTTCAGTAGGCATTCGAAGTTCTACCAAATCAACACAGTGTTCGAGTGTTAGCTTCTCAAGATTCGGAGTACTCCCGAGGTGAAGGTTTGTCAACTTTGAATGACTGATGTGAAGATATTCGAGCTTTAGACTATCAGTAGGCATTCGAAGTTCTACCAAATCAACACAGTGTTCGAGTGTTAGCTTCTTAAGATTCGGAGTACTCCCGAGGTGAAGGTTTGTAATCTTGTAGTCACCGGAGTAGACATGTACGAGTTTTAGCTGGACAAGATTTGGAGTATTCCCGAGGTGAAGGTTTATCAACTTTGAATCAGTGAGGGTGAGATATTCGAGCTTTGAATGATGATCAGCAGGTATATGAAGCTCTTCGAAATCATAACAATCGTCAATAGTCAACCGCTCAAGATTTGGAGCCAACCTAAGGTCAAAGGTCCTCAACTTTGAACGGCTGATAGTGAAGAACCTGAGCTTAGGAAGAACCTAACATAAGTAGAAAAAACAATTAATATTGGTGCAATGACAAACCAATAGATATATATGATCATAATGAATCATGAAAAACAACAATTTAATTCTACCTTTTCTTCTCCATCTTCCCAAAGTTGAACAAACTTGCCCCAACTTATGTCAAGTTCAACAAGATATTTTCCTTGAAATGTATTCGGTAAACTCGAAAAAGGAAATGTATACCATCTCATAAATCGTAAGGAATTTGGAAGGTATTCGCTAACTTTATCAAATTGAACAATATTGCTATTAGAATGATGGAGATTTATGTGAATAAATCTAAGATCCTTCATTTTTGCTAGACCTTTTACTGCAATTTCAGCACTCAAATCCGGTAAATCAGCGTATAGACATTTTGTTGCTTGGGTACCCTGAAATCGAAAAAATAAAAACCACCCTTAATTTTTGTCGGAACCCTAAATTTCAAAACGCCCAAAATCACTGAAAACATGATCAAATTAAGAGTGAATGAAGATGATATAAGGCGATTTGAATGAATTTTTAATTGATTATTAGAAAGAGAAACTGAATTTGGGGAAAACTTTAAAGAGACAAAGAGGAAGATGAGAATTGTTATGTGTTTTTTATTTGAAAATTGACACCAATTTTTATTTTGTCTCATATAATACCTAAAAACACAATAATATCCTTCTATTAAACGGTCAAACATAGATAAACTAACGGAGTTAGAAATTTAGGACCGAACCCGCAATGAACGTTTCATTTTAGACCAAACATGAACTTCTCAAACTATTGGACCAAAAATGAAATCCCAGCTTAATTCTTACCAGGTCATTAGTCAATATATACTTAATTTCCTCTTTAACCCACAATCGGCTATGTCTTTGAGGTTCCTCGGGGTGTGACCGACGGACAATATTCCTACCCATTTCTTCTAAATGATCATGCATCCCCAAGTACAATATTCCTATCGAATTCTTTGAAATAGTTATAAGAGATTTCTGCTCAAGAACTCTTAAACCAACTTCAGCATGAAATCCACGGCTTTCAAGCACTCTAATTGCATTTTCTTTGTACCAACCTTTTAGTATGCATGCAACATCTAGGAATATTTCCTTGTAATCCTCCTCTAGATCGATATAGCTTAATTCCAATTTCTCGAGAGTTTCCTTTAACGGAATTGTTTTTAGTCTTTCTACGGCATCTATCCAAAAATGCTCACTTCGACCACATAGAAACGAACCCATAACTTTGATCGTTAAAGGAAGACCATCAGCATATTGTAAAACTTTTCCAACTAACTCTTCGTATCCTTGAATCGGATTCTCTCTTCCAAACGCATACCTCCTGAAGAGGCAACCCGCTTCCGCTTTAGATAACAAAGTCACATTATGAATCAAGCTCACTCGGTGGGCAACCAGTACTTGTTCATCTCTTGTTGTAATTATGATTCTACTTCCCGGCTCAAACCAATTAGAGTCACCGGCTAACGCCTCAAGTTGGTCTTTATGATCGACGTCATCTAGAACAACAAGTACCTTTCTACCACGCATCCTCTTTTGCATCATACTTTTTCCGCCAGAAATACTGCTTACTTCAATGTTTTGACCATTTAAAACATCTGAAAGTACTTGTTTCTGCAACTCCTTTAGACCCGCCGAAGAGGCGTTTGAAACTTCTCTTACGTTTTCAATAAAGCTTTTACCTTCGAACTGAATGGACATAATATCAAAAATAGCTCTTGCCAAAGTTGTCTTCCCCGCACCTCCCATCCCCCATATCCCTAGCATGCGAACATCACTAACACCAGGTTCTAAGGATAAAATTACTTCGTTTACACGGGTCTCCATGCCTATTAAATCTCCATCAATGCTCGAATTGATGAAACATAACTCTAGTGAAATCTCTTCAACGATTTTCTGTATGAACTTAGCTTCATGCCTATATGTTAAAGAAAGATTCATTTAGCTTGTGATAATTTCCGAACATTTTTAAATCTATAATAGTGACATAAATCAAGTATGAAGTAAATGGTGATATAATTATATATGATACGTAATAAATAGTGAATGAGTAATAGATGTGTTTGTTAGGTATGGGTAAGCTTTGTACTGTTCAAAACTCGTCGAGTCTACCAGAAAAACACGCTTCTTCAGTTCCTCATAAAACAGCTTCTTCAGTTCCTCATAAAACAGCTGAACGAATGAGGTTTTAACATGTTGAGGTTACCCGGGGATGGCCAGCATTTTTGACTTAGATGTACGCGGCCTCACCTGGTTAATCCCGGGAGCTTTTCCTACCCTTCCCCGGACACCCCCAAATGTACACACCTAGCTAGGTAGGTTTGAACCATTGACCTATTGTGAGGAAACCAATGGCCTTACCACTAGGCCTAATGGTGGTGGATAAACAATTATTTCAGCACATAATAATTTGTAATTTTGAAAATAATAATAATAATAAATTAAAAAAAAAAAAAAAAAAAAAAAAAAAAAAAAAAAAAAAAAAAAAAAACTTGTTCATGGACATAGGCAGACCATACGCATGAACTTTTCACTGTACAACCCAAATTTACAGAGGAAAGGTAAGTGCAAGTGTAAAGACGAAAGAGAGAAAAATAATACCACTCACATTTAAACTTGTTAAAAAGTGTGACTTGTTAGCATGACTTGGTACTTTGGTAGTGTCATAAACAGTTGCTATATAAAAGAGCATGTGGTATATACAAATGACCACCACTAACTTCCTTTTATAACATTGCCCAACAACGGATTGTTTGACGAAACGTGACAAATGACGGACCGGTTTGTTAAGGAATGACGAAGATTGATGACAAATGACACAAACCATCCGCTCTTAGAGGTTGTTTGCTAAAAAAATACTACTAGTAATATTGCATAGATATATTGAAGAAATTTACTTACCCATTAGCAATGCTTTTCAACTCAAACCCAGCCAAGTCAGATGCTTCTTTCAAAGCCTCTCTCCATTTTCTTGCAGCTTTTTCGTCTTTATGTTTTGCAAATGCAACTCCAACTGCCCCAGTTTGTTTGCGTACTTCAGTGGGCTCCACATCATAGAACACGGGGTAAGCAGTGTGCTCGTCCATCGTCTGGCATTCCATAATCTTGGCAAGCTCATCCAAACACCATGATGAAGATGCATAGTTTTTGGAAAAAACAATGATGTAAAATTTGGAGTCTTCAATGGATTTGAAGAGATCATCGCGGATCCTTTTCCCTTTCTGGATGTTCTCATCGTCTCTGTAAGTGAAAATGCCTTTATCCATAAGAGCATGATAAAGATGATCGACAAAGTTTTTACGGGTGTCTTCACCCCTGAAGCTTAAAAAAACATCATACTTAAAGCTATTTTGAATGGATGAAGATGAAGTGGACACCATTGTTTTTGGTTCAGATGAGTTTGAAGACGATTTTTCTTCTTTTGGTGCAGCTGAGTTTGAAGAAGATGCCTTTGAATAAAAGTAGTAACGGATAAAGACCATTAGCATTAGTGTTAGCATTAGCATAATACCTAATGAAGTTATGGATGAAGGATCGGAGGAGAAACGTATGTTGCTGAAGGACATTTCTACAAACTGATTGCAAAGAAAAGTGAATAATACTTGATAATGTGAAGGTGATTGTGTTTGTGTTTGTGGGGAAATAAAATGTAAATTAAGTGGAGAAATAAGAATTTGGTTGAAGCTGTTGAAAGAGTTTATGTGAACAAAGAAAGTCGTTGCAGATGCAGTGATGTGTTTATGTTTGTTGATAAACAAAAGCCACACACATGGTCTTTTGGTCAATGAAAAAATAAAGATAAAGATTCACTTTTTGAACTTTCAAACCAAATGACCAATACACACACCAGGCGCTAAGCTGATTACGTTACAACGAAATATACCCATTATTTTATATTAAGGATGTTGCTACCAAGGATCAATGGTCAATGTGAACGTGATCTTTTTGTATGGAAAAACTTTGGAATGAGATGGGGTCTCAAAAGACTTTTTGTGCAACAATAAGAATGCTTTTTTGTCTAGGCTTGTTTTATTTAATCAATTATCATTGTAGTGGTTATAAAGCATTCTTTTCATAAATATTTTAATAATTAGTTATTTAAAAATTTCCATATACACAATCAATTACTAGACATGTATTATTGCCATCAACATATATAAATGTCATATATGCACAAAACTTTCACTAAGTAGTTAAGAATGGAATATAGCGTGTATATTGATATCAGCTATATATACTATTAGATAATAAAATGAACTCACCTCAATGAATTTCTATATATCTATTATCTCAGTATCAGGTCTTCAAAGTTTCAGATATGGGTAGCTTCTAAAACTTGTTTATGACAGAAACATTACTTATGAAACAATAAAACTTTTATTTATTTTAAACATGATAGTATTAGTATCCGAACTTTTTTCATAAAAGGATGCAGTTTGACTTTTTTATAAAGTCAACTTATTAAGTTGAGAGCAATCACCAAAATAAATCAATAAATAAATAATCTCATATTAACAAGCAAATTAAATAAAAAAAAATTATCTCCCAAACAAAACAAACATTAATCACTTTAACAAATCGATCACCAAACAAAAAGAATTACTTTTACCTTTAGCATTATTATCCTTGGGTAAAGAAAAATCCTCCATATCATCATCATCATGAACAACAACAACCGGACCCAAACCCAAATCCACTGTACTGTTACCCACTTTCTACCCAAATCCAAATCCAAATCCTTGTGGTAGTGTCGCAATTAATTAATCAATCAATCCATTACGATTCAGTAATTAAACAATAATAAACTATCAGTTGACCCAACAAATATTGAATCCACCTGTTAACGAATTTGGAGGTATGACATAAGAGGTCCTTTAACTCTTTCCTTTTCTTCATTCCTCACCCCTTTTATTTAATTCAATTGAATAGTGTGATTAGCCCTTTTTGTTTGGTGTCACATGAAAAAAAAGAACGGTCAATTTTACTCATACAGCTAATAACAGCTCTTACAACGGTACGCGGTTAACGTCACGTTAAGGCACCAAAAGGTGCTACAGTACCACGTTAACCTTGCGTTAACTGTTGTGAGGAGCTGAGTTAACGCAGCGTTAAGGGTAATCACTCATAGTATATAGGATTGGGAGATTTCTACTATATTTTTGGGTAGTCACTCATAACATAGTTTGGAGCTATTTCTACTATATTTTTGGGTAATCACTCATAGTATATAGGATTGGGAGATTTTTGTGGTATATTTCGTAAGATTCAAAATATAAAGCTCACAAAAAAAAATGATAAGGTTTTTGGTTTTGTTTGTTACAGTACATCAGAAAAAGTGCAAAAATATAGCTGAATAACAGTTCGATTATGAATAGAAGATAGGAGTGGACTGGGCAAAATATGATCTCAGCTCTCAGACACAGGCGAAATGCTCATGAGAAAGTTCTATCTTAAAGAGAAACCAACTAGATTACTAGATTATTACAAGAACTTCCCAATCTTTCTGCAAGTATAAAAAAAAAGGTTTTGACGATGTAGGTTTGAAGTAACAAACCCTTTGCACGTGCACCCTCATGGCTCCTTCACTTTATATTCAACCAACTGTTTGCTACTGGACTAAAATAGTGTATAAAAAGCAGACCTCAGTTTTTTATTGAATATAATAAAAGTTGAGTAAAGGGTTAGGTTATTTTACATGTTTATGATATTTTCATAATATATTGGTCAAAGAGGGATAGCAGTGGTCCAATTTTGACAAAACTCACTAGCACACCCACAGAGTTCAGCACTTACCTTCAAGATCCAAGTCATCTAACCTAGCAAGTATCTTTGCATATCAATAACGCAAAGTAACCAATTTTACATGGTCAATATGTGGTCACACTCTAACCAATGTGATACCCGGTACTCAAGCCTCCTTCGTACTACTTTAACCACCTCATAGGTGTTCTATGTTCACCAGAAAAAAATAAGTTTGTATAGCTCAAGTATATGCATGTCACATTTTAGACGCGGCTCTGTCAGCAACACCAGACATTACAATCTACAGTTTCGAAGGAAAGACAAAAAAGATGAAACCATAATGACCCAAGGTTAACCAGGATATAAAACTAGTTCTTAAATAAAAGAAAAGAATATCTTGACAAACTTGTTCTGTTCCCTGACCTAAACCCAAGGTGGGCACACTGGCCTAAAGCATGTGGGCATATGCATTCCATCAGAAAAGTGGTTCAACTGTTCCAGTTGATAGAGGAATGTGACTCCTTCACATCCCACTCCTGTAAACATCACTTATTTGGATTGGGGCATATGCATTCCATCAGAAAAGACTAACGTGAACCATGAGCAAAAAAACTACATCATTACATGCTCAAAAAACAACAGTGGACCAGACTGGTGACTGAAGAACTCGATCACAATAACAACAATAGAATATCAGAAAACTTAACCTAATGCTAAAAGCTCACAATAACAACAATAATTATCACATCAGCAACTCAATAAAACCGAGCGAACAAGCATAATTAACATATAGTAATAAAGAATTGCAAACTTGCAGACTAAAACATACATTGAAAGTAAGATTCAAGGGATAAACTTACGTGATAATGAGAGAACAATGGAGGTCGTTGCTGTGAAACTTGCGTATTACTTGTTGCCATTTACAGGGAGAAACTAGGTCAAATATATGGAACGTGCATGAATAATGAGGATATATTTGTAATTTTACACAAGCCCAATATGTTTATAATACGCTTCCCCTCCAACCCCCCCCCAAAATTGGACAGAACATATATACACAAGAAAGCCCATACCTTCCCTTCCCCTCCTCTTCCTTCTTAAAAAAACTTAAGAACACCCATATTTTTATTTCCCTTCTAATCCCCTTCCCTTCTTTAAAAAAAAAAATCGAGAACAGAGCATTAACGTCTCGAGATTCGGAGACGGTCCAAAGTTAAGGCTCTTCAACTTTGAATAATTGTAAAACCTCAAAATTTACCACAATCTGAAATAACCAAAATACCCTCTAATTTTGAAATTTTAAGAACTTATAAGATACGCTATAAATTAAAATTTTGAACCATAACTCCGTTTTCAGTCCACGACCAGTCAAAACGACCATGAGACCGAGGAGAAGGACACGTTGAATTAATTTATTCATTCAACCCAAGTTTCGAGGCCTGAAAACGCTCCAGAATGAAGTTATTGAGGTTTTAAGTTTCTAGACCAAAATTCCACCGTAACAACTCGCAACAACAACCAAACTTAACCTTCAACATCACCACGTTTTGCCGAAAAGATCCTGATCAAGAATCGCAATCAAATGACAATGGCTAAGTTATCAACTGTGACTACAAGGATGATTCATTATTACTTACTTGAAGTTGAAGTGGAATTTCACGGGTGCGTGTACTTAGTATCTTGAAGATATCGGGGTTGGTTGGATGCATGATTCTTCGAGATCCTTGTTTGAGCATTTATAGAATAGTGATTAAGTCTTGGGTTATCTAGTTTTCATAGGTCAAGGGGAGGATGGACGAAGACCTAGTTAACTATCACTTAAAGGAGATACGTTGTAGTACTCAGTGTCACACAAAGATGTGGATAATTCAAGAGAGGTTCATATACAGATAAGGAAGGATGGATGGGTATATGAAACGACCTATATGCTTAAAGGAGTTACGTTGTAGTGCTCAGTATAGGTTCTTAGTCACACTATCGTGCAAGTTTAAGTCACAAGTCTGGGTTATTTTACTTCAGTCTCAAGTTCGTCATAGTGGGTTTCTCCATCAGCAGTCACTACAAAAAGCCGTTGTTTTGATACAAGAGGTTTGAGAAGAGATTGATCTGAAGAGAATAGTTATCGACATCCACTCATGGGGTATTGATTTGTTTGTTGCTTCTAGTTGATATGTCTATGTACACATATGTAGGATGAGTCCGAAAGATCGTCATCATCCTGGAGGGAGAAATGTATGAAATGTGTACATCGGGGCTGTTTATTGAAGAACTGGAAGCATTCTAAGTGAGCTGAAGATGTCGATATGATGCTCCCCAAAGAAACCTGTGAAGAAGTTACAAGTCATCAGTCTATAATCCATTTTCCGCTGTGCAAGAGACTGAAGACAATCTGGGCAGAATTAAGAGAAACTTCTTCTACAAGCATCAAGGCTATATCAAACGGGTTGTCATTTTGGGAGGGAGCATGTAAAGAAAATGCCTCACTAATTGGGAGGGAGTTATAACCCAATTAGGTCATTACAGTGATTCTGCAAGTAAGTCAAGCAAGCTGAGAAAGATACGAGAAGATCAAGAGCTGTGAAGACATCCTCAAAAGGAGACTGCTCTACTTCAGCATTGCTTTTATCATTGTTATATAATTGTTAGGAATCATTGTAACCAATTTACGTATATCTCCAGCTGGAGGGAGATTGTTAGAAATGAAGCTGGACGATATTTACGTGAATTGGAAGTAGACAACTAGATTGCATATAGTGCAAGGACTTATTGTGTAATATTCTAATAGTTGTCAAGTTTGGCATATAAATACCCTTCAAGTATTCACTTGAAGGGTGTGGCTGTGAACTTCTTATCCTTAGCAATAATATCCAAAGTTCAAAGTCACCACCTTCTCTCTACTCTCTCTAAAACCGAACCATGAATCTCTTATATTTTCATGAACCTCGACCACTGGAAGGTGTTAAAACACGATTCTTGGTCATTACAAGTTACTGTCCAGAAATTTTAGGCCAAATTGATTCGATTGTATCTTAATGATGGTAAAGTGTTTTTGAGTGTTTCTGGAGTCTAAAAGTAAGTTTAAGAAAAAGACTTTCTGAATATATATAAGCCTTGTAATTTTTAGAGGTCGGGAAGATACACTTTTTGATTTTACAAGATCAAGTGTCAAAACTGGATTCGTATGTCTGGAAAAACAGTCCGTGTTTATGAATTTTAGTTTCCAAACCATGTCGAATTAGAAGATGCCCATTTACAGGACTAATATTTCATATGTTTAGTAATTACTGGAATTTTTGTAGATTTTTCTAAATTATTTTGATTGGGTAAAGAAATACAAACTTTTCGTATGTAAAACCTGAACAGGAATCTGGACGAGTTGACTTAAGGGATTTTTAGACTATAGTTATACTAGCTCACAGCAATAAGCAAATCCAACCTGGAACCTGTTTTGTTACCTATTAAGCAGCTATTTCACAGCAATAAGCAAATCCAATTACCAGATACTTTAATAAGCAAAATAGAAATCCATACATAGTCTAATTTAAACATAAATCCAAACATCGTTTAAACTAAAATCCAAACAGCATCTAACTTAGCAAAACCACATGAGAGCTGATAAGCACTTCATCCATAATCAAATAGGACACATTGTATGCCACTGCTCCACGGTTCGGTCTAAATATTTTTTTTTGGACCGGTGTAGATGAAACAAACCGGTCTAAATGTTAAAACGCCATATAGACCGGTGTTTCTTATTTGCACCGGTCTAAATAACTCGTGGCGGGGAATAATCCGCATTTAGACCTGCGTTTTTCTTAAAGGGTCTAAATATAGGGGTCTTAAAGCCCTTTTTTGTAGTAGTGCAACAAAATGCCCCACTCGAAAGGTGAACCTAAACGACGATTATTGGGTAAAAAATCAGCTTCATCACTTGCCTCCTCTTGCTGTATGAATTTCAAAAGAAGAGGCCCAATGGTAATTGCGATATTAATTAGTAAAAGTAGAACAAGTGGTCTCGATAGTATGATGATGTAGCTTCCTAGAATATGTGATAGTAAGGCCACAATACCAGCAAAAAAAGAACACTTGCGTCGGGTATCCTCTGAAGCTAAAATGGCCGAACGTAGTTGATTAGGGCTCACAATAATCTTGTACAAGTCAGATTTCTTTGCAGCAGTCGCTCTCGTTTTAGTTGAATTTGATGATTTGCGTTGAGAAATTTCACTCTTGTTTGCATCTGCAATATCATGCATGATAATTTACAAACCGATACTCCTGTCTAATGTGTAAAAATTGGTTCCATTGAAACGCAAACATTTTTTCAACAATGGTTAATTAAGGTCATTAAGTATGATAGCACAAACAACAAATGGAATGAAATTCCTCTGCCAAAATACCTGTGTCTTTGTCGGTAGGAAGGATTTCATCGGTGATGCGTGTAAGGAAGGGTGGGCACGATGTAGAACTAGGAGGAGCACGTCCAGCGGTTATTAGAGCCAAACGATCTGATCCCTTCTCGGCAATTCGTCGGCGTCGAGCACTTGGATCGTTCGCGTCACTTGCCATTTCCAAACAAATAAATGTTTTTGTTTGTTCCAGCTAGCTTAGCTAGCTACAACAAAAATAACAACGGTTATATATTATAAGCTAATTTCTGATTATAACAACATACTCTTAATTTACTAAAGTTTGCAAATGATTGATAACCACCACGATGTTCATCGGTTTAAAATACAATGAGCGCGCGGTTATGCTATATTATAACATTGATTAACACCCAACAAAATATCGTTAATCGGTCACTTTGGATCGTTCATCACCAAAATGTATTGCCTTTAGTTTACCCTTTTAGATTTACTTTACACCAACGTAAAGGTCATAAATTGGACTATACAATCTCGACATACAAACAATGCTATAAATGTATGAAAATTAAAAAATTGAAAGAACCTTAATCAAGGCTTTGAAGACATATTTGAAACGTTGTTTTCGATCTAGTCCGATTTCACAACCATAAACTCTAGTTTTTGTGAAATGTGTTTTGATCCTAAAAATGAGCATAACAACAGGAATTTCAAAATGTATTTTCAAGTGAATTAATTTAACTAATTACACTCGATCGGTCAAACTTGTATCCTGATTTAGAAAATTGGTCCCAATAAATTACGGGCAATATATGTGACTTTATTACTTCTAATATTTTGCACTTTTTATCCTCATTGAAAATAATTCTATCATTTTGGTAATTACTTCTACAAATAATGTTTCATGTTATTTACCTAGCTATTATATTTTTTGGTGAAGTAACGACCAACAGTCCAACACTGTATAATGAAGAGAAAGATTGTAGTGTTGCTGAGAATATGGAGCCTCAAGTAGTAACAGTTAGTGATGACAGAGATGAGGTGATTAGTCCTGAAAAGGCCAAAAATTCCTATGCTAATATGGTCAAAAAGGATGGAATCAGGATAGATAATCACCTGATCTATATTGCACCAGCTATAAATGAGGAAGGAATTGAAATAGTGTTGTTTGATGAAGAAATTGTGGGGAAAGGATGTGCAAAATGGCAAACTACATTGTGTGGTTATTTTGTGGGTCAAAATATGAGTTTCAATGAGTTAAAATACCACTTAAGTAGGATGTGGGGCAGATATGGTTTGAAGGATGTGTTTGTGAATAATAGTGGTATGAATCTGTTTAAATTCAAAGATGTAGAAGGAATGCAATATGTGTTAGACAAAGGACCTTGGATGGTGAATAATAGACCACTATTAGTAATGAAATGGGACCCTGAGATTGGTATGGAAAAAGTTGAGCCTAGCAAATTGCCAGTATGGGTTAAACTGATGAGAATTCCTATGGAAGCATGGAGCAAGGAAGGAATTAGTGCCTTAGCTAGCTGTATTGGCAGACCATTAATGATGGATGAAATGACAGCAAGAATGTGTCAACATGGTATTGGGAGAACTGATTATGCCAGGGTGTTGGTGGAATTTGAAGCATCAAAAGCAATGAAGAATGTAATCAAAATAGAGTATACTGATAAAGAAAAGAAAGTAAAAGGATCAAAAATGGTCAATGTTATGTATGATTGGAAGCCTGAAGCATGTTCTCACTGTAAGGTTTTTGGACACTCATATGAAAAGTGCAAGAATAGGCAAAGGTCTGAGGAAGAGATAAAAGCTCAAATTGTTGCTGAGGAAAAAGAGAAAAGTGAAAAAGAGGCCAAAGCTAAAAAAGAGGCTGAGGAAAGACAAAATAGAAATAGAAATTGGCAACAACAGTGGAGGAATATACCAGCACAAGGATATGGAAACAAACAAGTATACAGAGCCAAGAATATGGAGTATAGTAACACAAGGAAGAATGTTGAAAATGTCACAGATCAAACTAAGAAAGCAGGAAATGTAAAAACGCCAGGAAAGAATAATAGTAACAACCAGTTTGGTGCCCTTAATTCCATTGGAGAAGATGATGGAACTGAGATAAGGATACTAAAAAGAAGAATGGTGGTAAATGGAATAAGTAATGAGGATAGTGAGCCGAGAATATTGAAGGCCCTAAATGTTAATCAGGTTGAGGATGAGGGAGAGTTATGTAAGGATAAGAATGGAAAGTCTTTAAGTATGGAAGATAATATAGTCAAAGAAAATGACGAAGTTGATATTTTAATTCAGTGGGAGAAGGACGAGGAAATGGTTGATATGTTTGTGAATAATAAGGGGATTCCCACTGATGAAGAATTAGAGACTTGGGCTCGATATATATGTGAGAAGTACAAGAGGAAGTGGGAAGCAAAATGGAAAAATAAATGCCCCATTATAGGAAGATGTATATGGCTTAAGGATTGATTGAAGTAGCAAATATGGAGGTTTTAGAATCTGTTGTTGTTCTTGTAGTGATGTCCATTTGAATTTTCATGTTTGTATGTTGTTTGTATGTTTGTGGTCTGTATGTTTTAGTTCTTAGATCAGCAGCTTTGGTCTTGTTCTTAGCTCTGATTTTGTATTGTAAATGTTTGGAGCTTAATATAATTCACCTTTGCACCAAAAAAACAAAAAAACAAAAAAAAAAAAAAAAAAAAAAAAAAAAAAAAAACTATACACATCTTCATTCAACTATACACAAAATTAAGTACACAATTATTAAACTGGTTTTGGTACGTAAATTAAATTATTTATTTATTTATTTTTTTCTGATTGATGAGTAAACCATAAGTTTTAATCTTTGGATGTTAATGGAGAAAGTGACATGATGATTTGTTTATATGTGAGCATGAGAACGAGTGTTGATTCACATGTGAGCGAATCTTGACCCCAACAACTTCATTTTTTTTTAACTTTTTATCATACATCTTAAACATGTGAATTGTCATAGGAGGTAAGATAAGCATGCATGAATATTACTGAATATAATGTATGCATAAAATCATCCAAGTGCTTCAATATATATATATACTAGTCACCATACCTCTGAAATTCCCTCTCACTATTCATATGCGCAAACCACAAACATACTTTAAGTATTTTAATTAAGGCACAATAACATTATTTAAACTAAAGCTGACAATTTGTCATACCAACAATGGACACATATAGTGGAAGCCAGAAGCCATGGTTGTATACTTGCATACCTCTCTTTATTTGTTATCGAGTAAATTGCAAAAATCGTCCCTAAAGTTTGGCCAAATTGCAAGTTTCATCCCTGAACTTTGGAAAGTGCAAGAATCGTCCCTGTGGGAAAGTTTTGGGGCAAATATGGTCCCTGGCCTCTGTCAAATGACACAAATACCCCTGCCTATTTCTTTTTTAATATTCCTTTTCAGTTTCTTCCACCAATGGTCCTTGTGTTGCGCAAGGCTTTACAAATTTAGTCCTTTTGTTAGACAAATAGTTATCCTTACACAAAATCGTCCTTGTGTTGCGCAAGGCTTTACAAATTTAGTCCTTTTGTTAGACAAATAGTTATTCTTACACAAAATCGTCCTTGTGTTGCGCAAGGCTTTACAAATTTAGTCCTTTTGTTTTCACAAATGGTCCTTGAGTCCGTTTTTCTTCCGTTTTCATACGTTTTCGTCCGTTTTTCTTACGTTTTTTTCCCTTTTTATCCGTTTTTTCTTATGTTTTCGTCCCTTTTTCTTCTTTTTTTACGTTCCGTTTTTTGTTTTTACGTTTTCGCCCTTTTTTTTACGTTTTTTTTTTTTTTTTTTTTTTTTTTTTTTTTTTTTGTCCGTTTTTTCCCTTTTTCTTACGTTTTCGTCCGTTTTTCTTCAGTTTTTTACGTTTTCGTCCGTTTTTCTTACGTTTTTTCAGTTTTTGTCCGTTTTTATCAAATTTTGTCCATTTTTCTTACGTTTTTGTCCGTTTTTCTTGCATTTTTTTCACCTTTTTCTTACGTTTTTGTCCTACTTTTAGGTTTTCGTCCGTTTTTCTTACGTTTTTTTACGTTTTCGTCCGTTATTCTTACGTTTTCGTCCGTTTTTCTTACGTTTTTTCAGTTTTTGTCCGTTTTTCTTAAAAATTTATCCGTTTTTATACGTTTTCGCCCGCTTTCATCCGTTTTTATCGTTTTCGGACGTTTTTCTTACGTTTTTGTCTGTTTTATCCGTTTTTGTTCATTTTCCTTACGTTTTTGTACGTTTTCTTACGTTTTTTTCCGTTTTCTTTTTTTTGTCCGAATTTTTTTATTTAGTCCGAATTTTTTGTCCCATTTTTTTTGACCAAATTTTTTTAAAAAAATAATTAAAATAAAAAAAAATCAAAATCAAAATTTTGTCCGATTTTTTTTTTATCTTTTTTGTCCGAATTTTAAAAAATAAAAATAAAAAAATTCAAAACTTTTGTCCGATTTTTTTTTTGACCAAAATTTTTTTAAAAAAATAAATAAATATTCGGACAAAAATTTTGAATTTTTTTATTTTTTTTTAAAAAAAAATCGGACAAAAAAGAAAAAAAATCCGACAAAAATTTTGAACTTTTTTTATTTTTTTTTTAAATTCGGTCAAAAATTTTGATTTTTAATATTATTTTTTTATTTTATTTATTTTTTTAAAACGGAAACGTAAAAAATGACAGAAAAACAGACGAAAACGTAAAAAACGTATAAAAATGGAAAAGACGTAAGAATAGCGGACAAAAACGTAAGAAAAATGGACAAAAATGGATAAAAACGGACAAAAACTGAAAAAACGTAAGAAAAACGGATGAAAACGTAAAAAACGGAAGAATAAAGGACGAAAACGTAAAAAACGTAAAAAAACGTAAGAAAAACGTCCGAAAACGATAAAAACGGATGAAAGCGCATGAAAGCGGGCGAAAACGTATAAAAACGGATAAATTTTTAAGAAAAACTTACGAAAACTGAAAAAACGTAAGAAAAAAGGACGAAAACGTAAGAAAAACGTAAAAAAACGGAAGAAAAAAGGACGAAAACGTAAAAAACGTAAAAAAACGTTAGAAAAAGGGGGAAAAAGTAAGAAAAACGGACAAAAACGGAAAAAAAAGTAAGAAAAACGGACAAAAACGTAAGAAAAATGGACAAAAACGGATAAAAACAGACAAAAACTGAAAAAACGTAAGAAAAACGGACGAAAACGTAAAAAACGGACGAAAACGTAAAAAACGTAAGAAAAAGGGACAAAAACGTAAGAAAAACGGAAAAAAAAAGGAAAAAACGTAAGAAAAACGGACGAAAATGTATGAAAACGGACTCAAGGACCATTTGTGAAAACAAAAGGACTAAATTTGTAAAGCCTTGCGCAACACAAGGACGATTTTGTGTAAGAATAACTATTTGTCTAACAAAAGGACTAAATTTGTAAAGCCTTGCGCAACACAAGGACGATTTTGTATAAGGATAACTATTTGTCTAACAAAAGGACTAAATTTGTAAAGCTTTGCGCAACACAAGGACCATTGGTGGAAGAAACTGAAAAGGAATATTAAAAAAGAAATAGGCAGGGGTATTTGTGTCATTTGACAGAGGCTAGGGACCATATTTACTAAAACGTAAAAAAGAGGACGAAAACGTGTTTTGATCCAGCTCCTGTCGAAGGCTCAACACAAGGATCATTGTTTATGTAGCTTTAGCAGCTGGAAGTGCAGTATGCATACTTGCAAGAGGCTTGCTTCTTGCAACTGTTGCATATAAAGCTGCTACTATTCTATTCCACAAGATGCACTTGTCTATTTTCCGGTCGCCCATGTCTTTCTTTGACTCTACTCCAAGTGGACGAATACTAAATAGAGTAAGGAACCACCTTCTATTCTTATTCATACTTATTTTTCTAGAATCTAGATGTAGCAAAATGAGCAGGTCAAACACATTGGCTAATGGGTCAAAACAGGTCATTTTTATTCGGGTTGAAATGGTCGAAACACTTTTTGTCCCAACCTTATATTTTCTATAAATAATGCATGCGTAATAACATAACCAACTTTGATTTGATTTCTAATTCAAGTAACTACCTTATTATGGGTTAAGGTAATCATAAGATCGATTTGACCATGTTAATTTGTTTTAAACTGTTTTTTTTTACTTAGCATCTTTTAATTTATAGGCATCTACAGATCAAAGTGCAGTCGACATGCAAATTCCTTACCAAGTCGGATCATTCGTATTTGCCATCATTCAGCTTCTTGGAATCATTGCAGTTATGTCACAATGTGCTTGGCAAGTGATCATAGTGTTCATTCCTGTTGCGGGAATGTGCATTTGGTTACAACAATATTACTTGCCATCAGCAAGAGAAATGGCACGTTTAGTTGGAGTATGTAAAGGTCCTGTGATACAGAATTTTTCTGAAACAATATCGGGATCTACCACCATTAGAAGCTTTGATCAACAAAGCAGATTTCAAGACACGAATCTGAAACTAAATGACGATTTTGCTAGACCAAAGTTTCATGCTGCTGCTGCTATGGAATGGTTAGGCATACGGTTGGAAATGCTGTCATCTTTTACTTTTGTTGTGTTTTTAATTTTCTTGATATCTATCCCGGAGGGAACTATTGATCCTAGTATTGCGGGCTTGGCTGTTACATATGGACTTACTTTAAACACTTTACAAGGATGGGTTGTGTGGACTTTAACCAATCTTGAAAACAAAATAATTTCCGTGGAAAGAATATTTCAGTATTCTTCTATTCCGAGTGAACCTCCACTTGTTATAGAATCAAATAGGCCCGATGATCAGTGGCCGTCACAGGGTGAAGTCGATATACGTCATCTTCAGGTACTTAAATCATACTATTTTCTTCAATAATGATACTGTACTAGTCAAGTAAACACTATTATTGAATCTGGTGAGTTCTTTTGAAAAGGTTCGGTACGCACCACATATGCCACTTGT
The DNA here is from genome assembly GCA_021014915.2 of Artemisia tridentata subsp. tridentata. Taxonomy (NCBI): domain Eukaryota; kingdom Viridiplantae; phylum Streptophyta; class Magnoliopsida; order Asterales; family Asteraceae; genus Artemisia; species Artemisia tridentata. The sequence continues at coordinate 511,670,653 of CP139508.1, read as the reverse complement.
GTTACGAGGTCTAACGTGCACTTTCAGCTGGACAGATTCTGATAGATGGAGTTAATATATCCACAATCGGACTTCATGATCTTCGTTCAAGATTGAGCATAATTCCTCAAGATCCAACCATGTTTGAAGGAACAATCCGTAGCAACTTAGATCCCCTTGAAGAGTATACAGACGATAAGATTTGGGAGGTAGCTAAATTACATAATAATGATTTCTATGCTTTCAAACATCATATTGTGCTATATGGGGTGTTTGGGGTTGCTTACTTGCTTAATATAATTGCTTGTTTGGTTAATGCTTTTTAAAATAAGCAACTTCAATATGTTTTCTTTAACTTTTAAACAATCAAATATCCCAAACCCGTTCAAATTAAACTGCTTATCTTCTATATTAAAAACGCATTAAGCAGATATAACGCTCCCATAATCTAACAATAATTGTTATTACTTTAGGCACTTGATAAGTGTCAACTTGGAGATGAAGTGAGGAGCAAGGAAGGGAAACTCGACTCACCAGGTCGATCTTGTTCATAGTCTTTATATTTAAGCATTTTCATCTTATATTACAGTGTCTTATTAGTTTTCATTTTACACAAATAGTTACCGAGAATGGAGAAAACTGGAGCATGGGTCAAAGGCAGCTTGTGTGTCTAGGGCGGGTGCTACTCAAATAAAGCAAAGTCCTGGTACTTGACGAAGCTACTGCATCAGTCGATACTGCAACTGATGGAATGATTCAACAAACACTCAACCGACACTTTAATAACTCTACTGTTATAATGATTGCACATCGGATCACATATGTGCTTCATAGTGACATGGTTCTGGTTCTAGAACAAGGTACGTTAAGCAACTTTGTCAGCTCTTGTGTATGTTTCCATTAAAGTCTTGATCTAAGAAAATTTTGTTCTGTATAGGTTTGATTGAGGAATATGATTCGCCAACAAAGTTGCTGGAAGATAAATCGTCTTCATTTGCAAAGCTTGTTGCTGAGTATAGTATGAGATCGAGTTCCAGTTTTGAAAACTTAGCAGCAACAAAATAATTTGAGTGCAAAAATTGGTGCTTGATGATCTGATCTCGATTAATGCTCGAAAGTGCATGTAGACATCAGAAGCTAAATGAGTTCGAGTGTTGGCTAGCTAGGTTATGTTGGCACGAGGAGCTTGGGGCACTTAATGATCTGATCGTGTTTCCTCGAACACACATATTTCCACTGTTTTCTATATATTTTTTTGGGCAACATTAATTAACTAGTTTCTTCTTGTAACTTGTTTAACATTACCAATGTACTGAAAAATTAAAGATAATTTTCATTCAAGTTTTGAATCTTATAATTAACGGATCCTTCTTTCAGTATCATATATATTATTTCCTTTTAGGTGAAACTATGAAAATTACAATCAAGACATATTCTTTGATGTACAAGAACTAACCCATGTTTGCTAAATGGTTTGTACAAGGTTGGGGGCTTTGCTCGATGTAATGTCGAAAATAATAGCCGTTTTACATTGATGCTGATCCAGTTCTCTTACTGATGACAAGAATCTTTGAATATATTGAAAAATAAGCATTTTAACTTCTGAATCTGCTTATATTAGATGAAAGTCAATAAAAATGAGTAATCGACTCAAAAGTCATATATTTTAATGCTTAATGATTTCATCCAAATGTTAAATATATTTATGCAACCAAAACTTGATTGCGATATTACATTACTCGTAAAAACCTACAGGGATTTAACTATGACATTAACCTATATATTTGTCAATTAAATCCCACCATATTCATTAAACACACAGTTTGACTTACTGAACAAGTCGACTGTGTAAACTGGACTCCAGATTCTGTATAAGTAGTGTTATTATTCAAATAAAACAAAAAACAATCTTGCTTTCAACAACTTCTTGCTGATACAAATATCCTATTGATAACAAACCATCCTTCAAATCTACCGCAAATGAAGACTTTGAACTTTATCTGATGATAAATTCTTATTCCTGAAACATGTTTAGTAGCTTCTATCAATACTATAAACACTACAATATATGTTCTTTCATAGACATGGATATGAAAAAAACTGAGTGAAGTTGATGAGAGTAAAAAGTTTGACTCAAAAATCCAATCATGAACACAGTTGACTTTCTGAAGAAGTCAACTGTGTTATCTGAACATCATGAGTTAACTTTTCTAACATCAAAAATTTTAACTGTAAACATCTTGTATTGAAGACTTGAGTCATCAATCCCACCTCCTTGTACTTTAATTTCAAGGCCTGCGTGATGAGGGCATGATAAAACAAACAAAGAAGTGTTAAGATGTGCAAAATCTAGTAAGCAAAAAGCATAAAGTATAAACCAATTAAACACAATCTACCAACACATTTATCTATTGACTTTTAACTCTTTTAATTAATGTTATTTTTAAAACACCCCTGGTTCGGCCTGCCAATACATGTGATCATCTGTGAGATATATTTCAATAAATCTAAGATCCTTCATTTTTGCTAGACCTTTTACTGCAATTTCAGCACTCAAATCCGGTGAATCATAGTATAGACATTTTGTTGCTTGGGTACCCTGAAATCGAAAAAATAAAAACCACCCTTAATTTTTGTCGGAACCCTAAATTTCAAAACGCCCAAAATCACTGAAAACATGATCAAATTAAGAGTGAATGAAGATGATATAAGGCGATTTGAATGAATTTTTAATTGATTATTAGAAAGAGAAACTGAATTTGGGGAAAACTTTAAAGAGACAAAGAGGAAGATGAGAATTGTTATGTGTTTTTTATTTGAAAATTGACACCAATTTTTATTTTGTCTCATATAATACCTAAAAACACAATAATATCCACCGAACCCGCAATGAACGTTTCATTTTAGACCAAACATGAACTTCTCAAACTATTGGACCAAAAATGAAATCCCAGCTTAATTCTTACCAGGTCATTAGTCAATATATACTTAATTTCCTCATTAACCCACAATCGGCTATGTCTTTGAGGTTCCTCGGGGTGTGACCGACGGACAATATTCCTACCCATTTCTTCTAAATGATCATGCATCCCCAAGTACAATATTCCTTCCCAATTCTTTAAAATAGTTATAAGAGATTTCTGCTCAAGAACTCTTAAACCAACTTCAGCATGAAATCCACGGCTTTCAAGCACTGTAATTGCATCTTCTTTGTCCCAACCTTTTAGTATGCATGCAACATCTAGGAATATTTCCTTGTAATCCTCCTCTAGATCGATATAGCTTAATTCCAATTTCTCGAGAGTTTCCTTTAACGGAATTGTTTTTAGTCTTTCTACGGCATCTATCCAAAAATGCTCACTTCGACCACATAGAAATGAACCCATAACTTTGATCGTTAAAGGAAGACCATCAGCATATTGTAAAACTTTTCCAACTAACTCTTCGTATCCTTGAATCGGATTCTCTCTTCCAAACGCATACCTCCTGAAGAGGCAACCCGCTTCCGCTTTAGATAACAAAGTCACATTATGAATCAAGCTCACTCGGTGGGCAACCAGTACTTGTTCATCTCTTGTTGTAATTATGATTCTACTTCCCGGCTCAAACCAATTAGAGTCACCGGCTAACGCCTCAAGTTGGTCTTTATGATCGACGTCATCTAGAACAACAAGTACCTTTCTACCACGCATCCTCTTTTGCATCATACTTTTTCCGCCAGAAATACTGCTTACTTCAATGTTTTGACCATTTAAAACATCTGAAAGTACTTGTTTCTGCAACTCCTTTAGACCCGCCGAAGAGGCGTTTGAAACTTCTCTTACGTTTTCAATAAAGCTTTTACCTTCGAACTGAATGGACATAATATCAAAAATAGCTCTTGCCAAAGTTGTCTTCCCCGCACCTCCCATCCCCCATATCCCTAGCATGCGAACATCACTAACACCAGGTTCTAAGGATGAAATTACTTCGTTTACACGGGTCTCCATGCCTATTAAATCTCCATCAATGCTCGAATTGATGAAACATAACTCTAGTGAAATCTCTTCAACGATTTTCTGTATGAACTTAGCTTCATGCCTATATGTTAAAGAAAGATTCATTTAGCTTGTGATAATTTCCGAACATTTTTAAATCTATAATAGTGACATAAATCATATATGAAGTAAATGGTGATATAATTATATATGGTATGTAATAAATAGTGAATGAGTAATAGATGTGTTTGTTAGGTATGGGTAAACTTTGAACTGTTCGAAACTCGTCAAGTCTACCAGAAAAACACGCTTCTTCAGTTCCTCATAAAACAGCTGAACGAATGAGGTTTTAACATGTTGAGGTTACCCGGGGATGGCCAGCATTTTTTACTTAGATGTACGCGGCCTCACCGGGTTAATCCCGGGAGCTTTTCCTACCCTTCCCCGGACACCCCCCAAATGTACACACCTAGCTAGGAACCATTGACCTATTGCCAATGGCCTTACCACTAGGCCTAATGGTGGTGGATAAACAATTATTTCAACACATACTCCCTCCGTCCCAATTTTATAGTCCCACTTTCCTTTTTCGTCTGTCCCAATTTTATTGTCCCATACCAAATATAGAAAGTGAATAGGTAGTGAGTTTGGTAAAGTTTACTATATTACCCTTGGTTGAAATTAATATTACAAACTTTAATGAAGTGTTAATTAATTGGTTAAGGGTAAACTTGTCATTTGGCAAAAAAGTAAGAGAGAGAAAGTAGTGATAGTGACATTTTTTTAAAAGAATGTGTTTTTTGTCGTGGGACAATAATTTTGGGACGGAGGGAGTAATAATTTGTAATTTTGAAAATAATAATAATAATAATAATAATAATAATAATAATAATAATAAATAAATAAATAAATAAATAAATAAAAAAAAAAAAAAAAAAAAAAAAAAAAAAAAAAAAAAAAAAAAACTTGTTCATGGACATAGGCAGACCATACGCATGAACTTTTCACTGTACCACCCAAATTTACAGAGGAAAGGTAAGTGCAAGTGTAAAGACGAAAGAGAGAAAAATAATACCACTCACATTTAAACTTGTTAAAAAGTGTGACTTGTTAGCATGACTTGGTACTTTGGTAGTGTGATAAACAGTTGCTATATAAAAGAGCATGTGGTATATACAAATGACCACCACTAACGCTTCCTTTTATAACATTGCCCAACCACGGATTGTTTGACGAAACGTGACAAATGACGGACCGGTTTGTTAAGGAATGACGAAGATTGACGACAAATGACACAAACCATCCGCTCTTAGAGGTTGTTTGCTAAAAAAAATACTAATATTGCATAGATATAATGAAGAAATTTACTTACCCATTAGCAATGCTTTTCAACTCAAACCCAGCCAAGTCAGATGCTTCTTTCAAAGCCTCTCTCCATTTTCTTGCAGCTTTTTCGTCTTTATGTTTTGCAAATGCAACTCCAACTGCCCCAGTTTGTTTGCGTACTTCAGTGGGCTCCACATCATAGAACACGGGGTAAGCAGTGTGCTCGTCCATCGTCTGGCATTCCATAATCTTAGCAAGCTCATCCAAACACCATGATGAAGATGCATAGTTTTTGGAAAAAACAATGATGTAAAATTTGGAGTCTTCAATGGATTTGAAGAGATCATCGCGGATCCTTTTCCCTTTCTGGATGTTCTCATCGTCTCTGTAAGTGAAAATGCCTTTATCCATAAGAGCATGATAAAGATGATCGACAAAGTTTTTACGGGTGTCTTCACCCCTGAAGCTTAAAAAAACATCATACTTAAAGCTATTTTGAATGGATGAAGTTGAAGTGGACACCATTGTTTTTGGTTCAGATGAGTTTGAAGACGATTTTTCTTCTTTTGGTGCAGCTGAGTTTGAAGAAGATGCCTTTGAATAAAAGTAGTAATGGATAAAGACCATTAGCATTAGTGTTAGCATTAGCATAATACCTAATGAAGTTATGGATGAAGGATCGGAGGAGAAACGTATGTTGCTGAAGGACATTTCTACAAACTGATTGCAAAGAAAAGTGAATAATACTTGATTATGTCAAGGTGATTGTGTTTGTGTTTGTGGGGAAATAAAATGTAAATTAAGTGGAGAAATAAGAATTTGGTTGAAGCTGTTGAAAGAGTTTATGTGAACAAAGAAAGTCGTTCCAGATGCAATGATGTGTTTATGTTTGTTGATAAAGAAATAAGAGCCACACATATGGTCTTTTGGTCAATGAAAAAAAAAAAAGATAAAGATTCACTGTTTGAACTTTCAAACCAAATGACCAATACACACACCAGGCTTTTGTATTAAAATTCCCACAAATTGTTCAATTAGTCCTCCTTTTTTTTTTTACTCTTTCCTTTTCTTCATTCCTCACCCCTTTTATTTAATTCAATTGAATAGTGTGATTAGCCCTTTTTGTTTGGTGTCACATGAAAAAAAACAACTGTCAATTTTACTCATACATACAGCTAATAACCAATGTTTTAAAAACCGGATTTTTTGACGAACCGGATTCACCGCGGCCGGTTGAACCAGTCGGACCGGTCAAACCGGCCGGTTCAACCGTTTGACCAGTCAAAAAAAATTATAAAAAAAAAAAAAAAAAAAAAAAAAAAAAAAATTCAAAACCGGTTGAACCGGACCGGTCGAACCGGAAAAACCGGCCGGTTCTAAACAGTGAACGGGACTTATAAAAAACCGGGGTTTTTTAAACCGGTCGAACCGGCCGGTCCGGTCCGGTTTTTAAAACACTGCTAATAACAGCCCTTAGATTTTCCAAAATCATTATCTAATAAAATTAGTGAAAAAAGATTGATTAGCACAATGATAGCCTCGAGATCTGGAGTCGGCCCAACATCTTACAAGACTTAACACCTCGAGATCTGGAATCAGCCCTTTTTGTTTGGTGTCACATGGCAAAAGTTCTTCCAAATCACAACATCTTACAAGACTTAACACCTCGAGATCTGGAGTCGGCGCAAGACAAAGGTTTTTTAAATGGGAAAATTCCCTAAATGCCCCACAAGTACAATGGGGTTCACCCTAAATGCCCCAAAAAAATTATTTTTCCCCAAATACCCCATGGGATAGGGTCGCCCAAAAAACTTGGGCGGATCTCATAATATAGTGACATGTGTCCCTATATATGTCCTCACCAAAGTACTAACATGTACCACTTGCAGTATGTACTTCTTGGGCGACTGGGACCCACATATCTTGGGCGACTTTGAAAATTTTGTCTTTTTGTAAAAAAATATAGTCTTATTTTATTATATAATAGTACAAAAGTCTTGGACGACTGGGTCCCACTATTCCTTATTCTTGGGCGACTTGTTAGGTAGAGGTACACTTTTATATTATTTTTTTATTGAAACTCGTGTCCAATACTTTATACACTTAAATACACTAAATACTCCTTTTATTTAAAATACAAAATACACTTTATAATAATAATTTTAATAAAAAATACCCAAAACAATTGAATTAAAAAACCAATCCGACAAACTCACACTTCTTCTTCTTCCCACTCACACAATCCCCAGAAATAATATTTCTTCTTCTTCTTCCTTAAACCCTAATCACATTTGAAACCCTAATCACTTTTCAAAACACGCAAACCCACACTTCTTCTTCTTCCCCATCCCACAACCCCTCAAATTTCTGAAACGCTAAACACATTTCACCATACTTTACTTCTTCTTATTCTTCTTCTTCCCACTCACAGTATTTCGCCATTCCTGCACCATATTTTGACCCATTTTAAACTTAAGGGTAGGGCTATCAGAATATTTCGCCATCCCTGCTACATATTACAATGTCTGACGCAAAGGTAACAGTTAGATCTAGATTAGAATATATTACAACTATCAGAGGTATGTTGGATAGTAATAGAACTACCTTGTTTAGGACAACTGTATTTGGGCCATGGTTAGACATCCCCCCCTTTTCTGCAGATACCCATTTGTTAAATCATTTTTATCAAAATCAGGTTAATGTGGTTGAAAGTGATGATTGCCCTTCCCTTAGGTTTAAAATAGGTGATAATGTGGTTGATTTTGGTCGTGAAGAATTTTGTCTGATAACCGGTTTTGTTTTTGGGTCTGTTGCGAAAGAAGAAACTATCGTAGGTTGTAATGTTCGAGGGCTAAGAAATAGTCCTTTCTATGATCGTATGTTTCCTCATTTCCAAAACCTTAGGACTAAGAAAGTAAAGGGTGATGAGCTCATGGCTCTGATGAAGCCTGGTCCAGCGTGGGATGCTTTATCGGATGCGGATGCTGTTAGGGTTTGTTTGTTGATCATTGCAACATGTGTATTCATGGGTCATGAAGGAAGGTTCTACATTCCGGACCACATGTTGACAATGATTGAGGATTTGTCTGTTTGGAATTCGTATCCATGGGGGGAGTATTTGTGGGTACATTTGTACAAAAGAATGGTAAATGTTGTAAAGAAGCATAATGACGGTGCAGCAAAGAAGCCGGTAAAAAAATCCCCTAAGAAAGATCAAACATACAATTTGTATGGATTTGTATATGCCCTCAAGGTAATAATTTATTCTACACTTACTTAACTAATGTAAGATTTATGCTTAATGTGTATACCCATAGATTTATTCTACAGTTACTTGACTAATGTAAGATTTATGCTTAATGTGTACCCATAGATTTATTCTACAGTTACTTGACTAATGCAAATAGTAGACTGCTGTCAGTAAGATATTAATAGCCTTCTTGAAACAAACACAACAAGTACATTATAAATTCATCAGGTAGATGTTTATAGTAAACATGATGCTTTCCTAATATATAAATGACAATCAGAACAGGAACATATTTGATCATCACATTATGAACTTCCAAGTTCCAACAATCCTGTATTGATCATTTTCGGCTAATGTAAGATTTATTGCTGTAAGCAGTAGATTTACTTGACTAATGTATACCCATGTAAGTGCAAGTACATGAGCTTATTTATTAATCATCATATAAGTTAAAATGTTGTTTGTGTTTAACCTTTGTGGTCATTGCTTATTTTTGGTCGTAACTTTGTTCCTTTTTCCAGATATGGATTTTGGAAAGCTTCCCTAACAGCATGCAGAGGTGGAGCAAAGACCATACAAAGACCCCACGTGGTGTAGCCTGGTCGAAAATGAAATCCTTTGAAAAAAAACACTACTCCATGCTATTTGACCCGGTGAGTAAACCCTTTATATGCATTGTTTGTTTTGATTGCGTTCATGTTATTATTTTGGACGGTTTGTTTTTCTTATAGGGTTTTAAACCAATAAGCAAGATGGTTCCAAGAATTGATGAGGTGGTCCTTCCATGGTACATTCGTAGCATGGATTATATCCGAGGACTACAGTTGCAAGTGACAGTTGCAACAAATATGTCGGTTGAGCGAATCGCTGTTGTAGAAGATGGTGGTGATGTTCATGTTGGGGATGTTGGCGTTGATGTTTGATGGGGTGTTTCGTGTGCAGTCGTTGTGGTTTAGCAGTGTTTATACCTATTCAAGTTTTAAATTTATATTTAGCCGACTTATCAATAACATACACACCTAACGAGCAGTGTACCCGGTCAGTATGAATATAATGGTAAGTAGAGTGTCGATCACTAAGAGTGGAACGTATTATCTAGTTATTCTAATCAGTATTTTAATATCCTATGTCAATTATACAACCTAATCTAACGCAAGGGGTTCAGCCTGAGAGACTGGCACGTTTTGGTTGTAATTAAATAATAAACTAAACTAATGAGCACGAATCAGCGATAAGCACACACGTACACAGATAGATACACGAGACAATAAGAAGACTTGTCCTGATAATTAAGTAGCTTGTCACTTGTTTTATTGCTAGTTTTATATGAAGTGTATAGTTCGATGCAACGCACCGAGGTTAAACCTTTCTCGTTGGCTCTAATCTTATCGGCGAGTAAACCCTTAATGATCACTTATGTCTAAAAGTTATTCCTAATTGATCAAGTTAGTTATAACCGTGGGAGCGATATGGTCTTCCGTAGTCACATAAACACAAGCCACTAATAGACACAGAGGTTATCAATGCACTAATAAAAGTCACCAAATACATCAACATATAAACTTTAATTGATGGGAAAGCAATTTTAAGGGGAGTGCGTGATTTTTCGTAGTCACACGACACAAGCCCATCAATCCTGATGAATTAAAGTGTACTAAAACAATAAAACAAAACTACTTAATGAATTAAACACATGCAGGACCTTCTTACAGCTCTTGTATCTTCGTTTGGGTGTGTCTTGTGCTGCTCCTTCGTCTGAATTCGGCTCTGTGTTTTTCCTTCGTATGTATATTGTGTCGAATTCGTCTGGTCTTGGGGTATTTATAGTTTCTGTTCGAGGGGTAGATGCGGCGCATAGGATAAGTAGATGCGGCGCATCGACTTAACTTCGCGTGGGGTCCAAGATTATTATATTCAGGAATATTCGTACACCGCCTTGAGATGCGGCGTATCTTCATATCTGTATGCGGCGCATGTCTCTTGTATCTTGGATTGTAATCCGGTGAAATCTTGATAGTGATGCGCCGTATGTAAGAAGGGTAATGCGGCGCATCTGGAGCAGAATGAACTTGATCTTTTTGATTTTAGTAGACTCTTGACATTTCGCTTGTTTTGCTCCATAATTAGTCCAAAATCGCCAAGTTTCACCTAATACTTGTTTTTACCTGAGAATTACAAAAGTAAACAATTAAGTATCAATTCTCATATATAATATAATAAAACAAGTCAAATACATAGGATAAATGATGATAATAAAATGTACTTATTTGAGTTCATCAAATATCCCCCCACTTGAACCTTACTTGTCCCCAAGTAAACCTTAGAATTAATCTTATGAAAATGTATCCTAAAAGATATTAGGATTTATTTTTATATTTAAGCACGTATTCGTTTTGTCATAATCACACAACCAAACACTTAACGAATTAGGAATGAAATAAATATTTTTTGATAAAAGCAAATCTAATCGTTTAACTGTCCAGTCGTGACGAATATCCTATCATAAGCTTGGCAAGTATACACATCTCCCCCACTAAAGCCAAGGAATAACAAGTCTAAAGCGGTAAAAAGGGTTTTGAGGCTTTATGGGTTAGATCATCCTTTTTAATCTCTATCGATCTCAAATTCCAGAAAAGGCGACAAAATCACAAATACATGATCGAATCCACGACCACGATACTTGCAATTGCTCAAATCCTTAACTCGAATAGGCTAAAGATAGGACTAAGTAATCTTCACCAATAATATTATATCAAAAAGGGCGACAAAATCATAAATACATAGCCGAATCCACGACTACGATACTTAAGATTGCTCAAATCCCTAATCTCAATAAATCAAAGGTTTGGATGAAGAATGATATAGGGTATGGATAATATTTGGGATACAAATTGGTGTAAAATATAAAAATAAATAAACGAAACAGATAAATTAAAATCCTAAGTGTGGTCAATCACTTTCCCAACCATCCCATGAACAAGACTCATATCATTGAATAACTCACGCTTTAACACTTGAAACACACGCTTTAGGTAGACACGAATTATACTCAACAAGATCTCAATCAAAGAATATCCTTAGTTGGCGTTCCCATAACGGCCAACTCCCATTCAATCCATAAATATATAATATACAACAAATAGTGGTGATATCTCCCACTTAATACAAAACTTTACATAAGTTGGTTAAAACAAACTTCCAACTTTTCTTTTTTTTTTTTTTTTTTTTTTTTTTTTTTTTTTTTTTTTTTTGACATCAACATATATGTGTAAAATTTCACAACTTTTCTATCACTATTTTTCCGGATAATTTTTCATACTTTTCATACTTTCAGAAATAACTGTAATAGTGAAAGTAGTAAACACACGAAAAATAAACTCGAAGTTATACAATATTTACTTTCATACCAATTGCATTGTGCAATTTCCCGACCTAACCAAAGATAATGAATTACGCACGCGAACACAGGTAATGTAAGGAAACACACTTTGCCTAAAGCAATTAACCACGGATTTTAATCTACAGGGTAGGCTAAGGTGTAAGGGTGTAACGAAACGTTATAACAAAGGTGTGAGAAACGAAAGGAATGGCTCTAAGGGTTTTTCTAGGGGTATCTTACTCTAAAAGTGAGAGTAACAAAGGGTTTATACGGGGGTTAACTAACCAGTGTAGTTAGTTAATATCACATAACATATAAGGCTTTTTGGGTGTAATCCTAGAAATTTACCAATTTAGACAAGTCACTCCAATTATATAAATAATACTTATTATGGTGGTCTCGAATAGTATACAAGCCAAGTTCTAAAGTTTACAAGTCACCGGCACACTCATAGATTTGTGAGTTTTGATAAATTCACAATTTTTGAAAATAACGTCATGTGTGCAGCTATGTAACTTAGACTTTAAACAAAAAACATGCTAGAAAAAAATTTAAATTTTGATATATTAAGCGTGTTTTAAGCATTTTTTGAAAAAGTTTAGGACAAGTAAGTGTTCTAATTCTCCATCCCCCCACTTAAGTTAAACAACGTCCTCGTTGTTTGTGTCAAAGGTTAAAAACTGGAAAATAAAAGAATTAGAACAGAAAAACTCCCCTGAGATTTGCTCGGTATGATCCTCTATTATTCGTTTGAGAGCAAAAATCGACTTTATTGTGGATGAGAACGTTTAAGCTCCATAAATGATGCATCCACAAAAAGTTGCAGGAATCTACAATACCCTTTAAACTTTACACACCTGAGTTAAGAAGGTTCAAACTTGCATAATACATTAGTAGTTAGTAAAAATAAAACTAAAAATTAAAATTGAAAATCATCAGGTCAGTCGATGCGCCGTATCTTATGGAAGAAGATACGCCGCATCGAGCCTGGAATAATTACGGTCAGAATAAAAAGATGCGTCGCATCCTTAACCAGGGATGCGCCGCATTAAATAATACTGACAGAAAGTTTTAAAAGTCAAAAATAAAAATGCAGAAAATAAAAAATAAGATATGACCAGTGCAGGTGATGCGTCGCATCTTATGATGGAGATGCGCCGCATCTTCTGCAGGTCTGACAGACTCGACACAAAACAGAATGTAAAAGAAATAAGCATGGGTTGCCTCCCACGAAGCGCTTGTTTTTGTTCGAGTCACGAGCCTGACTCCACCCTTATTTACTGTATAATAGGGTGTTGTTCCCCCCACTTGTTATCAAGTGCGGGTGATCCGTTCCGAAAACGTATATATATAAATATATGCAGTCTCAGAACGAATGCTCGTGTGTAGTGTGAAACCAGGCAAGTGATCACCCGGATCGTTTCCCAACGAGGTGTGAATGGAAAACTGTGAAAAGCTAGGATTAGAGTGATTGATGATATGATATTTTTGATTTTGCTTTTTGATTAATTCTAATTAACAATTTGAAACACAAATATAAAAGAAAAGTAAACGCGATTAAACTAAATTACAAACGCGCAACAGGAAATCTAAAAATGGGACAAAAACTGAAATATTATAAAATTTATGAAATTTAAAACCTAAAAATGTAAAATGACTTAAAACTTATTTAAAAACTTAAATTATATTTTTTACACTTTTTATTTATTTATTATTAATTATTTATTATTTAATTGCTTATTAAACTATTTAAATTTAAAAAAAATACTAAATGAACTAAGAAAATTCTAAAACTTTTTCTAAAAATATTATTAAGTAAATAGAAGCTAAGAAAATTATAAAAATGAAACTTACTTAATTAAAATTTAAAAAAATAAATTCTATTAAATAGAAGCTATCACTATATTTCTATTTTTGATTTTTCTTAAGGACTAAAAATGAAATTATATTTTTCCTAGATTAAAAATGACAAAAGAAAATTATGAAAATTGGATTTATATTTTTCTGATTATTTTTCTATTTTTTATGATTTAATTACTAATAGAATCTAATAAAAAAGATTAAAAATATTAAATGACTTAGGAAAATTATGAAAAATTCTGAGTAAATCTAAATTAATATTAGAAAGCTATGAAAAATAAAAGCAGAAGTTCACTAAGCCTGGAGAGCTGATTTGGGCAGATAAGCAGTTTGGAATAAGCCCAAAAATAAGCTAAACAGCTCAAAACTCAACCAAATTCTCAGAACAGATTAAACCAACTTAAATAAGCACAAAATAACTTAAAAATACCAATAAGCACAAGAGATGAGCAAGATAAGCACTTGGCTGCTTGCAAAATCAAAACAGAAAAAGCAGGAAAATGGCAAACTAGCAGACTAATTTAAGCTGATAAATAAGCAATAAAGATGGAATATTATGGGGGCAAAACTTAGCCTATACTATTGGCTATCTTAAAATCCTAAAAGCCCTATCAGAAACTAGCCAATTGAGGTCCAATTGGAGCCTAGATCAGCAACCTAAGCACTCAGTATATACTGAGTGCTGCTGATGTGTTTTGTGTGCAGAAGAATGCACAGACCAAAGGACCTTATCCAACTCTTGATTACTTCTAATAGAGTCACAAGAGACTCAGAAAAGCCAAGAACAAGGACCAAACTAGCTTGTGGCTAGTATGAGCTTGTTTGAGCTCACTAGGGTCTGAAATTTCCACAGGGCAGTCAAAACTGCATTTTCTAACTAATAGGCTGAAAGGAACTTGGTAATAGCTTATTTAGGACTGCTAAAAGCTAGCTCAAAGTTGAGCTTGAGGTAAATCTACAGTACACTATTGTTTAACCTATTGACTGAGCTAAACCAAACACCCCTTAATGGTGTGTCTGTTGTGGTTTTTCAAAGAAAACAAATATTTTGACTAATGATTGCTGACTTTTATTGAATAACTAGCTTATACAAACTACAATAAGCAACTTTTATAATAGAAATAAGCAGTAAATTAAGCTAGGCTAGATTATGCTATATTTGGACTTTTATGAATTTTTAAACAAAATGAAAACCAACTATATAACTACTGATATTACTACTTAAATAAGATTAAAAACTAACAATAAGCATAAAAGAATACTAATTAGCTATTAATAAGCACTTATACAGTGAAATGGTAAAATAAACTAATTTGGATCAAAAGCTTACAACTGAGAGAGTGGCTATAGGAATAGCATGCACAGAACAGAACCATCTAGCTTGTTAAAAACAAGCTAGAAAACCACAAAAAGCTTCCTGAATTAGCTTATCCACTCAGAAATGGCTTCTTGGCCTCAGTTTTGACTTTTGTTGACTTTTATGATTTCTTGAATTCAGGACTAGTTTAAACTATAATAAACTTACAATAAGCTATAAGAAGCTTATATAAGCTATTAGAAACAACTGAGAAGTTGTTTAAATTATCAATTAACTAAATTCGATTTCTCAGAACACTTAGGATTTTAGAAATTAGAATTTATCATTAACTACTGGAATTAAAACAAAGAATAACAACAATCACACTAAAGTTACTTTGCATTGATTGTTAAAACCTTGAGATTACAATTTATTGCTACTGAAAGGAAATACGATTATGCTACTTTTCCTACTTGCCAATTAAGGCTTACAAAGCTATCTATAAATACTAAATTGAAATGGGAAATACATTGTCGACATCCTTGAACATATCCCCACCCTTGAATTGCTCCAATTTAATCTCATTCGTCCAAACTCACTTTTGGCGGGAAACGTGGCAAGTGGAATTTTCCTCTGATTTAGCTAGTGGGAGTGGGAGAGAAGCATTTAATGCTTTTGGCATGTTAGGTAGTGTGTTTGGAGGGGGAATGAGGTGGTGGATAAGAGTAGCCAGCTGGGGTGGTGATGTGGTGAAGTTTGGCGGTTCGAAGGGAAGGGATGAGTTTGACTGTGGTCAAACTCTGTGTTAAATAAAAGGATGGGTCGGGTTTAGTTTTTATGTTGGGCTTGGGTTATTGTTGTGGGCTGGGTAGATGGGTTTAGTAATAAGATTGGGTTGGGTTGTTTATAGATAGGGATGGGTTGGGTTGTTTATAGATAGGGATGGGTTGGGTTGTGTAAATAAGATGGGTTTGATTGTTTATTTTGGATCCGGATTTGGTTTATAATTAAATCACAAGGACCAATCTTGTAACTTCTGAAATTTGGAGGACCCAACTGTAAATTCACAATAAATATCACAAGGACCAATTATGCCATATATGATTAGTTCAAAGGTTTATTTTTGATAATTTTCCATTTTTAAAACCTTAAGGACCATTTTTGACATTTTTCAAAGTTGAGGGACTAAACTTGTAATTTTATGAAACTTTGCACCAAAGGACTTATTATGTAATTTTATGATTCTTAAAGGACCTTTGATGACTTTTCCTGTTTTTAGAATAACCAGGGACTAGTTTTGACAACTTTTGAAAGTTGAGGGACTGAAACTGCCAATTATGCAAACTTTGTTCGTTTTTCATCAGTTTTTAAACATTTTGCATCTGAAACATATAAAACACAATTTTGGGATAATTTAAGTATTATGATGCATTTCTGAGTGTTTTTGGATGTTTTGGCAGCTCAGATTAGGTAAAAATGATGAGTATTTAGACACTCATCAATCCCCCACACTAAACTATTGCTAGTCCCTAGCAATCTTTTATGAAGTTTTTAATGGATTTTTCTCTTTACCAAAAGCCATTACTTCTGGAGTAGCCAATGTTTTAGTATGTGATACTTTGGTACAATGATAACCAAATGATTTTGAGCAAACCATCAGCTGTCAACGGTTTTGATTTGTCTTTACCAAAAGCCGTTTGCTTCTGGACTAGCCAACTCTTAGATAAATTATAACTATTATCTTTGGTGAGCTGATTACCAATCATGGATTTTCACTGCCTTAACCACAAGCCATAACCTTGCGGGCTAGCCAACTCTTCACTTATAAAGATATGGTGAGTCGAAAACCATACAATTTTGGGCAAATTGCAAGCCATCAACGGATTTGAGACATCTTTACCAAGAGCCGTTTGCTCTCGGATTAGCCAATCCTTATGTGGGTTAGACATGGCGGACTGATAACCATTTATTGCGTTCTAAGTGAGAAAAAAGTTTAAAATTTTGGCTAAAAATGGGGGTACTAGATGGTACATTTGATCAAATTCGTAAGAATTCCCCCCCACACTTAGAACTGAATATTGCCCTCAATATTCAAAGAACCGGTTGTTAAACCAACACTTAGAACGTGAAAGGGAAATATTAATAGCCATTATTTTATATACACACTTTTTTTTTTTTTTTTTTTTTTTTTTTTTTTTTTTTGTACATATTTACAACATGTGGGGCATCTCCCCCACACTTAGGTGAGACATGGGTGAAAACCCATATTTTGCTACTGTTTTTATTAACCGAGTCGCTAGCTTGACTCGACCCCGAATTGAGTTGATTCCTCCCGAACAGTCAGGTTTATCACGCAAGCTAACCGCTTGTGAACGGTCAACCGTAACAAAGGGTTCCTGAACCGCTCGGGAGAAAAAAGCAATTTAAAAGTTTATGGGGAAGTAAGTGGAAGAGACCATCTCCATCGGATTTTCATTCAAGATGTTTGTATACACATTGAAGTACATGAAAGTTCCACACCAAGAGAGATATATCTGGCATTAAACCAATGTTATATGGGAAATGCCAGGGTCAAAAGTAACATCCTCACTCCCAAATGAGTGAAAGATAGGGGAAATCACCGGGTAGGTGAAGGGAAGAAGAGAGATCTGAACAGCAATTAAGATAAGAATTTCCTCCTCAAGAATTGCATATTCAAGTGGAAGAGGCAAGTTCTTAAACTTGATCTCAGGAAATTTATCAGTTTTTTCAACTGACTTGGTTTCCTCATTATGAAGTTGTTTTGGTGGAAGAGGGGAAGATGAATCTTCGTTTAACAAATTTTCTAGAAAAAGAATGTCCCCCTCAGGATCAAGATAGTTATCATCAACCTCATGCGGAAGTGAACTATCTAAAGCAAGAAAAGCATCGACTTCATCCCAAAAGGGATCACTTCCCTCAACCGAAGTGAGAGAAGGGGAAGAGTCGGCTATGATATGTTGAGAAGATGTGGTGGGATCCCCACTCACAGAATTATGAAAATAACCAAGATTTTCTTGAGAGTACTCCTTTGAAGTAATGTCAATGACATCGATTCGGTTAACCGAAGCAGAATCAAAATTTGAGGAGTACCTCGAAGTTTGATCATGGTTAAAAGTAACAGCTTCATTATCCACACGCAAGGTGATCTCATGCTTAAATACATCAATAAGAGCATGGCCTGTTTTTAGGAATCCTCTTCCAAGAATTAGAGGAACCTTTTGATCAGCATCGAAATCAACAACCACAAAGTCAGCTGAAAAATGGAACTTTCCTATTTTCACAAATACATCTTCGGCAATGCCGCAGGGATGAGTTATGGTTCGATCTGCAAGCTCAAGAGTCATGCAGGTAGGAGTAAGAGCCGGAAGAGAAAGTTTCTTCCATACTGAATGAGGCATCAGGTTGATGCTTGCACCTAGATCTGCTAAGGCATAACATTCAACCATTCCCGGAAATACACAAGGTAGTAGAAACTTTCCAGGATCTCCAAGCTTCTCCGGAAGCTTTTTCAAGATAACCGCTGAGCAGTTCTCATTTAGTGGAGTTTTAGCCATTTCAATCAGTTTTTCCTTGTTGCTTAACAATTGTTTGATTGTTGATGCAAATTTGGGCATCAGAATGATAGCATCCGCAAAACTTATGTCAAAATGTAATTCTTTAAAGATTTGAAAGAATTTGTCCATTTGTTGACTAGCCTTCTCACGGAGCTTTTGCTCATTTAAGCGCGATGGGTAAGGAATATAAGGTTTGGATTTAGGGACAACAACTTCAGGAGTCTTAACAGATTCAAAGACAACTCCTGGTTTGGATTTTTTTGGGACAACCGGAGGATGGACATGTGCTGTACTTTGTGGGCTTGGAATTTGCACTTTGTCCGTTGTATCCTCCGTCTCTTTTTCCATTTCAAATAACGGAGGAGGAATAGGGCCAGCTGGCCCCTCATAAGCAGCACCACTCCGAGTGGTGATAGCTTTGACGAAAGTGGTATCTTCATCATCATCACTGTCATCAAGTACACTGACAGGAACAGCATTGAGCATTTCGGAATAATATCTGGCTGATCTTTGCTCACTAAGTTTGGTTGACAAACTTTTAACCGTAAATCGTGAAAGATTAGGATCGATTCTTGACGGTTGAGGAGCAATTGTGGGTGTAGATTTTTGGATGACCGAGGGTTGGATGACCGAAGGTTGGACGTATTTAGCACTTCCATTGTTAGTGGGAAGTACCGAGTCCTTTATCACCTTGAATCCAACATGAGATTTACCACTACGTGTACTAACAGCTTTGAGTTCACCCCTAGGGTTGACAACAGTGTTACTTGGGAGACCTCCCGAGGTAGAAGGTATATCAGTTAAAGACTTTTTGATCTGGTTTAATTGGGCAATCAATAACTGGTTTGTCTCATATTGTGTCTTATTTGTTTCCTCTTGGGTTTTCATGAATTGCTTAAGCAACTCATCTGAGGACGTCTGATTTCGGTTTGAACCTTGGTTTTGATTAAAATTTGGACCACGGTTTTGGTTAAAATTACCCTGATTCTGACCTCGGTTTTGATTGAAATTTTGAGAATTGTTAAAATTTTGTCCCTGATTTTGAACAAAGCGATTTTGATTATTCTGATTTGGCACGGGTGGAAAACCAGGTGGGACCATAGCATTAGGTGCTCGGTACTGAGTCTCAGCATGCGGACGGTACTGATTTTGGTTTACTGCAGCTACGGGAGCTGGGTAAACAGAAGCATCGGTTGCTTGACAATCATAATACGCATGTGGGCCACCACAAGTTTCACACACTTTGTTTATTGCTTTGATTTGTTCCGGTTTATGAATTTCACTTTTTAATTCTTTCATTTTCTTCATCATACAACGCATTGCGTCCGATAAAAAGGCTAACTCTGAGGAGTTACCGGATGAGGAAGCAGTAGGAGTGACAGGAACATTCACTTTGTTTCGCGAAAAAGGAACTTTTGATTTATTTTCACAAATTTCAATCACCTCTTTGGGTTTGCGATTCAAGATATTGCCACCGGCGGCTGCGTTAAGTGCATCTTGATCGTTTTGGGTCAATCCATTATAAAAAGTATTTATCTGTTGTAACTCCGTGAAATCGTGATGTGGGCATTTTCTTAGGAGATCTTTAAATCTGTCCCATGCCTCTCTGAAATTTTCATCAAAACCTTGACGAAATCCAGCAATTTCATTTTTTAGATTAGTCGTCTTTGATAGAGGGAAGAAATAATTTACAAATTTCTTAACAAGATCTTCCCAGGTTTCAATGGATCGAGGGGGTTCTTTATCCAGCCAAATCCGGGCTGCCCCCTCAAGTGAGAATGGAAATAGCATCAATTTGATCACTGTTTGCGGCACATTTTTGTAATTGATTGTAGAGGTCAGTTTATTGAACCAACGAATGTGTGCATAAGGATCCTCTCGTTCAAACCCGTGGAATTGGTTTGTGGACACGAGCTGAATCAGATGTGTTTTCAGTTCAAAATGATCAGAATCGATGACTGGTAAAACGATGGCATCTCCGTAACCCTCGGTGGGTGCCTGGAGCATTTCAGCCATAGTGCGTTCGTCTGCCATATTATCAGTGAGAACAGTACGAATCTCGGGTTCGACTATTTGGGCAGCACGTCTACGATTACGTCTTCTCGGAATATCTACGAGTTCACGTAAAGGGCTTGATGACGTGGAAGAACGAGTGCGCATGCACTAAGTAAAATATTCCAATTAAAACAAGACAGAAGCAAAACACAAGTTAACTTAAACCAACAATCAACAAGCGTACGGTAGCTCTCTAAAAGATAAACGCCACAGAGTGGCGGAGGATAGTGGCAAGAACATGCGCATTGCAACTAACCGTAAATTTTCAATACAAGACAATTGCAAGGATACAAAGACAAGTTTAAATCATTTTAATTAGCCTACCAATATAGCGTAGGGAGCTTCTTAGATAACGATGGAGAATATAAGTGGGATTAATCTCTTAAAAACACTTTTTATGAATTTTAATTAACTATCTAGAACTCTTAGATTATTATAATACAATAAATACCATATTGAAAGATAAATAGTATGATTTAATACTGATTTTGGGAAATATGCGAACTCAAAGTTACGAACATAATCGCTTCTTAAATTATCGCATGGGGAAATTTGATTGAAAACTTATAAAAAAAAATATCCAGAACGAATGCTCGTGTTGTAGTGTGAAACAGGCAATATCACCGATCGTTTCCAACGAGTGTGAATGAAAACATGTGAAAAGCTAGAAAAAGTGATTGATGATATGAATTTATGAATTGCTTTATTGATTAATCCTAAACTTAACAATTGAAACCACAAATATAAAAAGAAAAAGTAAACGCAGTTAAACTAAATTAAAACCGCGCAACAGGAAATTATAAAAATGGGACAAAATACTGAAATATTATAAAATTATTAAATGAAATTTAAAACCTAAAAAATGTAAAATGACTTAAAACTTATTTAAAAACTAAAATTATACTTTATTTAACTAAACTTTTTATTTTATTTATTATTATATTATTTATTATTTAATTGCTTATTAAACTATTTAAATTTATAAAAAATACTAAATGAACTAAGAAAATTCTAAAACTTTTTCTAAAAATATTATTAAGTAAATAGAAGCTAAGAAAATTATAAAAATGAAACTTACTTAATTAAAATTTAAAAAAATAAATTCTATTAAATAGAAGCTATCACTATATTTCTATTTTTGATTTTTCTTAAGGACTAAAAATGAAATTATATTTTTCCTAGATTAAAAATGACAAAAGAAAATTATGAAAATTGGATTTATATTTTTCTGATTATTTTTCTATTTTTTATGATTTAATTACTAATAGAATCTAATAAAAAAGATTAAAAATATTAAATGACTTAGGAAAATTATGAAAAATTCTGAGTAAATCTAAATTAATATTAGAAAGCTATGAAAAATAAAAGCAGAAGTTCACTAAGCCTGGAGAGCTGATTTGGGCAGATAAGCAGTTTGGAATAAGCCCAAAAATAAGCTAAACAGCTCAAAACTCAACCAAATTCTCAGAACAGATTAAACCAACTTAAATAAGCACAAAATAACTTAAAAATACCAATAAGCACAAGAGATGAGCAAGATAAGCACTTGGCTGCTTGCAAAATCAAAACAGAAAAAGCAGGAAAATGGCAAACTAGCAGACTAATTTAAGCTGATAAATAAGCAATAAAGATGGAATATTATGGGGGCAAAACTTAGCCTATACTATTGGCTATCTTAAAATCCTAAAAGCCCTATCAGAAACTAGCCAATTGAGGTCCAATTGGAGCCTAGATCAGCAACCTAAGCACTCAGTATATACTGAGTGCTGCTGATGTGTTTTGTGTGCAGAAGAATGCACAGACCAAAGGACCTTATCCAACTCTTGATTACTTCTAATAGAGTCACAAGAGACTCAGAAAAGCCAAGAACAAGGACCAAACTAGCTTGTGGCTAGTATGAGCTTGTTTGAGCTCACTAGGGTCTGAAATTTCCACAGGGCAGTCAAAACTGCATTTTCTAACTAATAGGCTGAAAGGAACTTGGTAATAGCTTATTTAGGACTGCTAAAAGCTAGCTCAAAGTTGAGCTTGAGGTAAATCTACAGTACACTATTGTTTAACCTATTGACTGAGCTAAACCAAACACCCCTTAATGGTGTGTCTGTTGTGGTTTTTCAAAGAAAACAAATATTTTGACTAATGATTGCTGACTTTTATTGAATAACTAGCTTATACAAACTACAATAAGCAACTTTTATAATAGAAATAAGCAGTAAATTAAGCTAGGCTAGATTATGCTATATTTGGACTTTTATGAATTTTTAAACAAAATGAAAACCAACTATATAACTACTGATATTACTACTTAAATAAGATTAAAAACTAACAATAAGCATAAAACAATACTAATTAGCTATTAATAAGCACTTATACAGTGAAATGGTAAAATAAACTAATTTGGATCAAAAGCTTACAACTGAGAGAGTGGCTATAGGAATAGCATGCACAGAACAGAACCATCTAGCTTGTTAAAAACAAGCTAGAAAACCACAAAAAGCTTCCTGAATTAGCTTATCCACTCAGAAATGGCTTCTTGGCCTCAGTTTTGACTTTTGTTGACTTTTATGATTTCTTGAATTCAGGACTAGTTTAAACTATAATAAACTTACAATAAGCTATAAGAAGCTTATATAAGCTATTAGAAACAACTGAGAAGTTGTTTAAATTATCAATTAACTAAATTCGATTTCTCAGAACACTTAGGATTTTAGAAATTAGAATTTATCATTAACTACTGGAATTAAAACAAAGAATAACAACAATCACACTAAAGTTACTTTGCATTGATTGTTAAAACCTTGAGATTACAATTTATTGCTACTGAAAGGAAATACGATTATGCTACTTTTCCTACTTGCCAATTAAGGCTTACAAAGCTATCTATAAATACTAAATTGAAATGGGAAATACATTGTCGACATCCTTGAACATATCCCCACCCTTGAATTGCTCCAATTTAATCTCATTCGTCCAAACTCACTTTTGGCGGGAAACGTGGCAAGTGGAATTTTCCTCTGATTTAGCTAGTGGGAGTGGGAGAGAAGCATTTAATGCTTTTGGCATGTTAGGTAGTGTGTTTGGAGGGGGAATGAGGTGGTGGATAAGAGTAACCAGCTGGGGTGGTGATGTGGTGAAGTTTGGCGGTTCGAAGGGAAGGGATGAGTTTGACTGTGGTCAAACTCTGTGTTAAATAAAAGGATGGGTCGGGTTTAGTTTTTATGTTGGGCTTGGGTTATTGTTGTGGGCTGGGTAGATGGGTTTAGTAATAAGATTGGGTTGGGTTGTTTATAGATAGGGATGGGTTGGGTTGTTTATAGATAGGGATGGGTTGGGTTGTGTAAATAAGATGGGTTTGATTGTTTATTTTGGATCCGGATTTGGTTTATAATTAAATCACAAGGACCAATCTTGTAACTTCTGAAATTTGGAGGACCCAACTGTAAATTCACAATAAATATCACAAGGACCAATTATGCCATATATGATTAGTTCAAAGGTTTATTTTTGATAATTTTCTATTTTTAAAACCTTAAGGACCATTTTTGACATTTTTCAAAGTTGAGGGACTAAACTTGTAATTTTATGAAACTTTACACCAAAGGACTTATTATGTAATTTTATGATTCTTAAAGGACCTTTGATGACTTTTCCTGTTTTTAGAATAACCAGGGACTAGTTTTGACAACTTTTGAAAGTTGAGGGACTGAAACTGCCAATTATGCAAACTTTGTTCGTTTTTCATCAGTTTTTAAACATTTTGCATCTGAAACATATAAAACACAATTTTGGGATAATTTCAGATTAGGTAAAAATGATGAGTATTTAGACACTCATCAGTGGGTGATAATAGCAATAAACACGAAAATAGTGTAAATTTGCTAGTAAAGATGGAAGAAATAAATAAAGGTCATACCTTGACAATATATGTACATCTTTCCTATTCTTACCCGGTTTTGGTTGATAAATTGGATGACTTGACCATCGCATCTGAAAGAGTAGTCTGTTGAGGAAAAATGAGTCTCCTTTCTTGTTGGTTAGTCTCTTCGGTAGTAAGGCGTCCCTTGACTTCCGCAAAAGATGAGAAAGGGTCTTTGGCAAGTAAAAGTTCGAGTTCCTCTATATCCTTCATAGGGTCGAAATCACCATCATCATCAATCATAGCAATGTTTAAGAGCTCATCCCCAAATTCTTCCTCGAGCTCCACCAAAAATGGGTTGATCACAGGTGCTTCATGTGCTTTAGTAGGTAGTGTAATATAGTCCACCTCATTATCCTTTTGTTTTACAACCTGTTTAGGAAAACTAGCAAGATTATTAGTAACGGGATTAATAATATTAAATAAATTTGTACCACTTTGTGTTGTAAGTGACTCCAATTCATCTTGTGAATCTCCATCTTCAACTAGTGGTCTTGCAATTTCATAATCGTCCCGAATTTCATCCTTAAATAAGTCATCCCAGATTTCTTCAAAATCCCTCGTTGGGTCAAAATCTGGTTGAGGTATGTCATCATAAACTATGGCGTCAAATGGTTCGAAATCGAAATTAGAATACTTTTCATCTTCATCCGTTGGGTTGTCTAATGGTGGTAATACGATTGCAGAATATTCTTCAACGTAAGGTTCCGTATACTCATCATCTTGTGCAATCTCTGGAGAAAAAGTACTATCAATAACAATTGCCGGAATTGGTTTCATATTAAATACATAGGACACTTCCTCATCATTATCATCCGATATAGTCCAAGTATGTCGAAACGGCAACCCATTTCTTTCATTCTTTGACTTAACCTTTTTCAGCAACAAGTATTCTTCCATAGTGATTTCTTTTGTCTCAATGACTTGTCCACCATTTCTTGCTCTTTTCCAGTTATACACCTGATTATTGCTCAAGGCTCTTTCCTCTTCAAACTTGATATATTCTTCCATTGTAATATCCGGATCGTCCATCTTCCTGAAATAAAACTTACTCGTGCAAAAGAAGAGTGAAACAATCAAAGTAAAATAAAAGCTGTTGATATCTGCTGACGATGCGCCGTATCCAAGAGAGTTGGATACGCCGTATCTTATCACGTTAAAATTTAATCAGACTTTTATTCAGAAAAGAGATACGCCGCTTATGAATTAGAATGCGCCGTATAAATTTTAAGTATCAATAAATCAATTATATTTATTAAAATTAAATGCGCCGTATTAACAGAAGCTAATGCGCCGTATTTTCGTTACGTTTTAAAATACAAGATTTTTGATTTAGAAGATGCGTCGTATCGATAAAGATCGATGCGGCGCTTTCGTTTAATAATTCGAAAAATCTATTTTTAATTTAAATAAGATACGCCGTATCTGTTAAAATAGATGCGCCGTATGGCGTTAACGTTTAGAAAAATTTTCTTATTAAAAATAGGATACGCCGTATCTTGGGGAAAGATGCGCCGTATCGAATTTATTAAACGCGTTGTATTTTATAAAAATTAAACGCAATACGCCGTATCTGAGGAATCAGATGCGCCGTATCGTTTGTATCAGCACTATACAACGATAGCAGAATGCAGAAAAAAAAATACAAAAATAAAAATAAAAATAAAAGCAAATAAAAATCACGTAAAATAAAAACACATAAAAATAACAAATATGCAAATAATACAATGATGCAATTAATCTAATACACAACACGGTTAGTGGTTAGAATTTAATAAAAAGAAAAACTAATTAAAATACTAATCAAATTAACAGATAATAACAATTCACTCCCCGGCAGCGGCGCCAAAAACTTGATGCGGTGTGTTTCCGTGTGCAGTCGTTGTGGTTTAGCAGTGTTTATACCTATTCAAGTTTTAAATTTATATTTAGCCGACTTATCAATAACACACACACCTAACGAGCAGTGTACCCGGTCAGTATGAATATAATGGTAAGTAGAGTGTCGATCACTAAGAGTGGAACGTATTATCTAGTTATTCTAATCAGTATTTTAATATCCTATGTCAATTATACAACCTAATCTAACGCAAGGGGTTCAGCCTGAGAGACTGGCACGTTTTGGTTGTAATTAAATAATAAACTAAACTAATGAGCACGAATCAGCGATAAGCACACACGTACACAGATAGATACACGAGACAATAAGAAGACTTGTCCTGATAATTAAGTAGCTTGTCACTTGTTTTATTGCTAGTTTTATATGAAGTGTATAGTTCGATGCAACGCACCGAGGTTAAACCTTTCTCGTTGGCTCTAATCTTATCGGCGAGTAAACCCTTAATGATCACTTATGTCTAAAAGTTATTCCTAATTGATCAAGTTAGTTATAACCGTGGGAGCGATATGGTCTTCTGTAGTCACATAAACACAAGCCACTAATAGACACAGAGGTTATCAATGCACTAATAAAAGTCACCAAAGACATCAACATATAAACTTTAATTGATGGGAAAGCAATATTAAGGGGAGTGCGTGATTTTCCGTAGTCACACGACACAAGCCCATCAATCCTGATGAATTAAAGTGTACTAAAACAATAAAACAAAACTACTTAATGAATTAAACACATGCAGGACCTTCTTACAGCTCTTGTATCTTCGTTTGGGTGTGTCTTGTGCTGCTCCTTCGTCTGAATTCGGCTCTGTGTTTTTCCTTCGTATGTATATTGTGTCGAATTCGTCTGGTCTTGGGGTATTTATAGTTTCTGTTCGAGGGGTAGATGCGGCGCATAGGATAAGTAGATGCGGCGCATCGACTTAACTTCGCGTAGGGTCCAAGATTATTATATTCAGGAATATTCGTACACCGCCTTGAGATGCGGTGTATCTTCATATCTGTATGCGGCGCATGTCTCTTGTATCTTGGATTGTAATCCGGTGAAATCTTGATAGTGATGCGCCGTATGTAAGAAGGGTAATGCGGCGCATCTGGAGCAGAATGAACTTGATCTTTTTGATTTTAGTAGACTCTTGACATTTCGCTTGTTTTGCTCCATAATTAGTCCAAAATCGCCAAGTTTCACCTAATACTTGTTTTTACCTGAGAATTACAAAAGTAAACAATTAAGTATCAATTCTCATATATAATATAATAAAACAAGTCAAATACATAGGATAAATGATGATAATAAAATGTACTTATTTGAGTTCATCAATGTTAGTGAAGGAGCTGGAGTTGCTGGTGATGGTGGACAAGTAGTTGTGGTTGCTGATGTTGATGTTGGTGATGTTGATGTTGGTGATGATGGTGGACAAGGAGTTGTGGTTGCTGATGTTGATGTTGGTGATAATGGTGGACAAGGAGTTGTGGTTGCTGATGTTGATGTTGGTGATGATGGTGGACAAGGAGTTGGACTTGCTGGAGGAGCTACAGTTGGTGATGATAGTGTTAATGATGTTGATGTTGGTGGTGACGGTGGACAAGGAGCTACAGTTGGTGATGATATTGTTGATGATGTTGATGTTGGTGATCACGCTGCAGAAGGACCTCGTGTTGGTGGAGAAGGAGCTGGAGTTGTTGGCGAAGGTAGAGAAGGAGCTGTACTTGGTGGTGATAAAAATGTCTCCGATGAGGCTGAAGTGTTGCCTACAGTTGAGATTGAAGCTGAGCTTAATTCTATTAAGTCAACAGTCGTAGGCATTGAAGAACGTGTTGGAGCCGACACACCTGTCTTAAACCTGTTAAGTGAGTTAGAGGTTGTTAAGAAAAGGATCGGGGTGCTTGAGGATGTGTTAGGAGTACGGAAGCAAAAAAAGGTATGCCGACACACCTGTTTCAATTGCATTCTGTTTTGAATTCATTTTCTTTCTATAACCATAAACCAATTTGTATTACTGTTTCAATTGCAGAATATTTGCCCAGATTTGCATGCCGACACACCTGTGAAGGCCAGTGGTGTTGATCATGATGATCATAAGTTGTATTATACGAACACACAAGGGTTTCAAGGCCCCATGACACAACTTATCAAAGCCGCCTTCCACACCCCATCTGATCCTTGTACGGAGTTTATGCAACTGGACGATAACAGTAGGTTTGATTGTTCGTCCTTACCGAATTTGAATTCAGCATTCTCTGAATTTGTTGATGATGGGATTGATCTTTCACCTCATGATGTATGTATAAATAATACTGGTTTGTCTTATTTTTCTTTTTTAGTTTTATTGATACAGTTAAATATACTACCATTTTGCTTTTTTTTAGGATTTAATCAATATGGATGTCGATAATAAGGAGACTGAGGAGGTGGCGGGAAGCGGATACAACAACATCTGGCTGGGGATAGCCCTCAAACAGAACAACAACCGTCTGGGGAAGGGAATGAAACACTTGATGAACCTGCTGCTGACGGGGGTAATGAAGGTGACGAGGGTGTTGAAGTTATTTGCATCGATGTGGAGGTCCCCACGGAAGATGTTCAGGTAATTGTTTTGTTAATTCAATATTATGTAAGGCTACAATACATGACCTACAAAACCCAATAAGTTGACAAAACAGAAACATAGACGGTTGATGCACATATGGCACAAGCTTATGTACATGAAGTTGAATGATTGTTCAGAAACATACATTAATAGATTCTTTAGAGCCATAACTTGACCCATCACATCCCACTACACATGTCTTACAAAGGCAACATACCGTTGAGCCTCTGAATAAATATATCAATTTCTTTGAGCCTCATCTCCATCTCCGCAGCCAGTATCTGCAACTCCATCACCTTTCTCTCATCTTTGTATTGAAGCTCCCTCAAAAACTGCGCAGTTTTTTGAGGCACCCTTTGCCCAACATATGTCTCCAACTCCGTAATAAGAATAGCCCTGTCACGATTTTTAGCATTCACCTTGCTACACGTTGCGGTTATCTCTCTAGCCAAGCTAATATACTCGATTCCTGATGTTTGGCAATAGAACTTTAGCATGTCTTCCCACTGGTACGAATTCGCCGCTGCCCGAAGCTCAGCCACCTTTACATTATTTGCCATTATTCCTTATTTATTTTATTTTTTTCTTTCAGATGTGAATAAAGAGGCCTCTCTGCACTCTTAAATAGCAATAATTCTTATAGAGTAGTCTACTTGAATGCACTCACATGCAAACAGTGCACATTTTGTTTTCATTCAGTTGTATGCAACCATCATTTATATTTGAAAATAATTAAGCATGAGTGACACAATATTCCTGTCCCACAAAACTTTAATTTTTTTACTAAAAAGGCAATGTAGAAAAATCCAAAGACTTGTATATGGTATATCTTCATGTGTTGATGATAGCGTTACTTTTGTACAGGGACAATATATCTCCCCTCCTGACATCAACATTGTAAGAGAAAATGTAAGGACCATTTTCACAGGACTTAAAAGAAAGAGGAAAGCAAGCAAATTCCACAGCTCTCCTTATACGAATCCTCCAGACACTACTCCAAGAGTCTTGAGAAAGCGTTCATCCAGAATCACTCAAGAAAAGATATCCCCTCCCAAAGGTCCAGATTTTGACAATAGTTTGCAATTGCCACATTTGGAACCATTTGTAGAGGTATGTAAAACCTTAAGTATGTATTACCGTTACTTAGTTGCCTTGATGTCTTGCAACATAGTTACATTAGTTTATACGAGTTGGAACAACCATTAAGCAATTTTTTTTAAGAACCTGTCAAGAGCCTCGAAGGCGAAGAAACATAGCGTCACTGTCCCCCAATCTATTCAAAAGTTTGTTAATAGCAGCGATGAAACTAAGTTCATTTTTCCATGGGGCAATCAAGACACGGTTGCTGACCGCCGTTTTTGGATGTGTTTATTGGGCATGGGCAAGGAAAGTGGCGGATGGCTTAGGGATGAGGTACGTATAACTGAGTGGATACTTTTTTACGTTAAATATTAGTTTGTCTATCACTATTGTAGACTGCAACATAACACAAACTAATTCACATCTATAATTAAAACAGCACATAGACGTATGGGTTGACTTGCTGTGGGCATTCCGACCACCAGAAGCAGATTGGGCTATGGCCGGTTCATTTTTCAGCCCTTGTGTCATGGAGAATCGCATTAGAAGCTTTTGGTCAAATGGTCGCAAGTATCCAGTGCCTTGGTCGGATGTCGAGAAGGTATTTATATCTTATCTTTACATTATGCATAATATTTTTTACCCCTTGCGTGATGGCCAATAAACTGTTGTAGGTGCTATTTCCACTTAACGAGCCGGATAAGCATTGGGCGACAGCAGAGCTTCATATACGTACAGGTGTTGTAACAATATATGATTCGCTTCCCAGATATTCAAAAAGACAATAGTGGTGGAGGAAGACCATGCCAGCAGCATTTGGTAAAAATTTGCCTACGTATCTTAAAGACGAAGGGGTGTTGCAGGCAAAAGGCATAGAGGAGGATGGTTATCAGATAACTTGAAAATATGCAGAGGATGTCCCCACCCAATGCAGTGGATATGGTGACTGTGGAATATGGGTGTGTATAAACCTTTATCGGTTGGGTAAAGGTTTGTCATTAAAGGTGGACAATCCTGCAATAGCCCCTCTAGCCTATCGTGAACGAATGGCTGAATATCTGTGGAAGTACAAGGTGCAATCCTGCTGATTACATGTTGAGGGTGTGTATGTTGATGGTTCTTTATATTGGTGTACAAATACTTGAGGTTGTAGTTACAGTGCAACAAATTTGTGTACAAATACTTGTGATGGAATGTCGTTTATGTAAGACAGCATTTATCCTATGGTTAGCTATTCATGCCAGATTGGTGTACAAATACTTTTGATGTAATGTTTTATATGTAAGAGTTGTGATGCATTGGTGTACAAATACTTTTGATGTTTCATTTGCTTTTAAATTGTCTGGCTTCACCACATTTCCTTAAACATGTAGGTCTATTATCTGGTAAATAACAAACATTACATAAACCACAAAACATTACAAAGTTCCTGACCATCTTCAAATCAATCTAAGATACAAAACACAATGAAAAGGAGAACAACTACCAAACCTAAAAATAGCATGAATGTATCATGAACTTTAGCTTTTTTCTTTAACTCCTTCATCTTTTGTTCTAACATTGTAATAATTTGTAAAGAATCTTCCGCATTGGCCACAACACTTCCTTGTGGAGTGGCAAGTGCCTTTTTTTCTTCATGCTCTCTCCAAAACAATTCTTTGTAGTATTGTGACGGGAGCTCGGGGTCTAGAAAACCATAAACTCCACATCTATCCATAGGACATGCTTTGTACCTTCTTCCTGGGTTCTTATGTGACCAAGATACTTTGATAGGTAGTGGATATGCCGGACGACAATTGCAATGCGTCATGTTAGCAACATCGTGGTATTCGAACTGGTTCCTACGATATGACATCCTTGAGGAGGAAGATGAATTCATGAATGTAAATTTTATTTTGTTATAAGACAAGGGAAGTTATGTGTTAGAATTAAGTAGATAATGCAGGATTGTGTAGTTGTGAGGCTCCATTTATATTGGACTCAAACATAATGACACAAGTACATGAGATGGTTGATGAACCTAAATGAAATGGTACAACAGGTGGTTCCTTCACTTAAATATTCTTGGGCGACCTAGTACAATATTTCCTTCACTTAAATACTACACATATACCATTGTATCATAGCGAGACAATTAAGACACGTATATTGACAAAACATACAACAGAGATATATCAATAACGCGCAATGAAAATAAAATGTAACGATACACATAACACAGCACAAATGAATGAACAGTTACTATATGGAGACAAGCAACAATTAAAGTTACGAAATATTAACATACTATAACTACAGAAAACACACAAAGATAGCATATATACACAAAACACTACTGACATTACACAGCACATCAAGGAGATACAATGATACATACTATTAAAACCACCTAGACTTGATGAACATACAGGTTACATTACCACATTTAAAAGCATAATAATTGAAAATAACACATTAGATTTTATCCTTCATTCTTGACAGCATCACATCCCAGTTGGTTTCGTTCTTGTAAATCCCAAAGTCTTCAGGTTCCGCTATCCCATACTCTATCTTCAACAACAACTCCTCATGGAAACGGTCTTGCCTCATTCTCTCCTCCATTTCCCTTTCAGCCCTATCTTCTTCTAGCACTTGTTCCATTAATGCTTCTTCTTCTAATCTTGCTTCAATTTCCTTATCTTCAGTAACACCCTCATGACCATCTACAGTTAATGCCTCCTCATAAAACGCTTCCTCATAAAACGCTTCCGCATAAATTTTCTCTAAACATGTACCAGTTTCCTTCACCGATTCACCAATTGGTTGCTTCACAACTTCATTTCCCACATCTTTCAAAGGTATTGAATCCATCTCTACAAAAAAATAAAAAAAATATATAATAAATAAATAAGTATGTATATAATGTCAACTGAGTTTATAAATTTTACCAATTACATAAATAAACAAGTACACCAATATAAATGTGCAAGTACAATGGGGGTTGATACACATTTAAGTCTTGGGCAACTAGATACTTGACTTATTGTTGGGTTTGTAAAACACCCAATTATCTTAAACAAGATTTGAACACAAATTAAGCTAAGTGTTAACTTAAACCGAGAACAATTCAAGTCACTGAGAGAACAGTCTCTCAGTGAGTTATCTTCAGGATGCTTAAGGCGAATTCAAGAAGAAGGATTCACTACTCAGGAGGCGGTACTCCCTGATGTAGGACTTAAGCCAAAGAAGAAGATAACGGTTCAGTGAGAATTGGACAAGATCTCACTGAACCCCAGTCTCCTCAACAACATATAAGTGATTGAAGACTGAGGAACCAATGCCTGAAGAATGGGCGGGAACAAAAGGGAAGGTTCTGAGAAGATAAGAGTGTCAGACCAAACACGCTTATCTTGTCAGTCTCCAACCTTCCCTATTGCGGCTAAAAGTCATGGAGTGTCAGCCAACAACTCCTAAAGTCTTCTTAGCGTGTTCCAATTGGTTCTTGGGAATGACAATTACTATTTGTAATTGTCAGACACGCAACCTCAACAACTTGTATTATTTTAATCACTTATACTTAGAATACATGTGTATAAATAGATCAAACGGGAGAGAAGTCAAGTGTGCTTTTGTATATTGAAAGCTTAGAACTTTTGCAAAAGTGACTTCTCTCCTACAAAGAGTATACAACTCACTGAGATAGCTCAGTGGGTATATTGTTACCACTCAAGCAAAGCTTGAGTTTCGATAGGAGACATAAACCCTTGTCTATTCAATCCCAAGTGTTTGTTCCGCAAAACACTTGGGTAATAGATTCTTGGAATTATTTCTAATAAGAATTTAAACGTTGAAAATTATATTGTTTTCTTTATATTAACGTTTTATAACTGTTAGAATAATTCTTCGCATTGATCTCAGTCATAAGCTCACTTAGTTTAACATTCTTGTCATTAGTCGGTGTGCAAAGGGAACAACAAGTGGTATCAGAGCCTCTGGTTTATAAAACCTTTCAAAAACCCAGAGAGCTCCAGGTTTTTAAAACCAAGATCCTAAAATGACTAACACCAATGTACCCCAGTTAGTCGATAAAAAGGGTGGCAGCTATTCTGCTGTTGCACCCAGACTTGAGGCTGGAAAATTTAGCAAATGGAAAAAACGTATGATTTGCTATTTAACTGGGATGGAACCTTATTACATCTCTTGTATCAAGGATGGCCCATTTGTCCCAAAGACTGCTACAGGGCTAAATAAGCCTGAAGCACAATGGACCATTGATGAGAGGAGGGTGGTCAATCAGGACCAGCGCCTTAAAAGCATCCTTATATCATGTCTTCCTGACGATATAATGGAATCAGTCATCAACTGTGGTACAGCCAAGCAAACTTGGGATGACTTGGTTAATAGCTTTGAGGGGCCCTCAAATACCAAGGAAAATAGGGTCATGGACCTCAAACTTGAGTATAATACTTTCAGGACAAAGGACTCTGAAAGTCTCTCTCAGACCTACACCAGATACAAGACTTTGATAAATGAGCTATCAAATGATGGTGTAACTTTATCTAAGCATGAGACAAATGTTGGCTTTGTCAACAGTCTCCCTGAGAAGTGGCTCAACTTCTCACAAGGCCTGAGGAATGCTAACCATATTCAGACCCTTGAGCTCCTTAAAATTTATGGGAAATTTGTCTATGAGGACAACCTGATCTCAAGGAGATATCCTGACTCAAAAGCACTTGAGTCCAAAAAGGCCTTGACCCCCACACCCATATCAACTGCTTTTTACACTAATGGGGTTGTGCAGGATTTTCAAGAGGATTCTGAGGATGAAATTGATGAAAGGACTGGTGAGGAGTACCTGAATGACTTGAACTTGGAATTCCAAGAAAGGGCATCCTTGCTAGTTCAAGAAGATTCATCAAAAGAAATCAGTCCAACTTTACAAAACCAAAAGCAAATGAGACCACTGAATGCTTCAAATGTGGTAAAAAGGGTCATTTTGCAAGAGACTGTTACTCTAAAACCTTCTCAGAACCCTCTTACAAATTTTCAGGAAACAGTTCCTCAGGAACTAGCAAGTTTCAACCAAAAATGTTTCAGTCCACCCAACAATTTCAAAACAAGGGTCAAAAGGATTTTGAAGCAAAATACAGGAAAACCAAAGCTAAACTTGCACTTCTTGAAACTAACCCCATATTGTCTCAGGCTGCTCAACCATCCAAACCTGCTCAGACAAAGAGCAAAGTATTAGTAGCTGAAGCATATGATTGGGATGAAGAAGAGGTCTCCTCAGATGAGGAAATTAGAGTCAGTGCACTGATGGCACTTTCATAAGAGGATCAGGTGGCTGTTGGAAAAAGCCATGCTAGAAATGGAGAGTGGGTAAACATCACCATGAAGAAGGTAAACACTTTACTTTCTATGGATGATGATTCTGATTGGCAATCCTACATGAATTATATTTGTGTAGATCTTAAGTTTGTAGAAGAACAAAGGGTTAATTTGTTTTCAAAATACACAAACATAGTGTCAGAATTAAACAAGTGTAGAGATGAACTACTTGCCTTAAAGCAAACCAAACTTGAATCAATCTCTTTACAAATTCAGAACACTGAAATTTTGAAACAAAATCAAGCCTTACAAACTGAGCTTGACAAAGAAAAGGCTGTCATTCAAAGCTGGACTAAAAAGAACCCCAGAGTCTTTGATACTGTGGGTCTAGCTCCTAAAAGAACTATTGGACTTAACCATCACCACGACCTAATTGATTTTAGTACTAGTGAAAAGTCCTTTGTTCCAGCTGGCATAACCTTTGAGCAAGAAATGCTACCCAAGTCTGAAGACTGGATAGTCAGGGAAAACCCAGTCAGTAAATTACCAAACTTTGAGACTGGAAAGATCTTGCTTCCTGAAAGTCAGGCTTTGAAAAACATGCTTGGACTCTCTGAACAACTCAGTAGTACTGAGAATGTCAGTGAATCTGAATCAGAACCAACTCCTCCACTCCCTTCACTAATTACCCTTCAGGGTGCTTCACCAAGCTCTGACCTCCCACCATTGGTCTTCTCCCCACACTCTCCAAATGAGAGATCAGGAAAAGGTAGAATCCTCCTGAGAAGACCACCCCTTGAAGTCTCAGTAAATACTGATGACTCATCAACTTCAGTCCCTTATGAAGTACCAACCCAAAGTCCTGATCCAAGAATTGATCAGTTGACTAAAATGGTCAAGAAGCTCAGTGAGAAGATTGCATCTTCTGAGAAACCTTCTCAAAAGGAACAAAAACCAGCTTCCTCAAAGACCAAACCCAAACCAGCCAAACCCCTGAAGAAATGTGAACTGTGCAACTATACAAATCATCTCACTGATGATTGCTATAGATTTCTTTATTGCATGATTTGCAAAAAGGAAGATCACAGGACCTCTGATCATAAAACATGCTCAGTCATGTCAAACTCTTCAGGACTCAAGGCTCAGTGCCTGAACTATCCTTCTGACTCTAAGCAGAAACAGAAGCAGAAGGCCAAGCCTTTTCCACCTTGCCCTTTGTGTGGATACAATGAACATCATCCTGAGGATTGTCAATTTGACAAACATTGTGAATCTAGTGGAAGTTCCACTCAGAAACCCTCAGGAAAAGAAAGAGTCATTCAGTCAAAAAGAGGAATCAACAAACTATCCTCTCAGACTACTGAGGCTACCACTGCACCTAAATGCAAAACATGTGGTAGCTCAGTCCACTCAACCACTGACCATGAATCTATTGATACTTTCATAAAGACCTACAAAACCAAACCATCCATGAGATGGTTTCCTAGAAAGAACTGACCCAGTTTGCATATTTGTGCAGAAGCATGCCAGGGATCCTGTCTGGCATCTAGACAGTGGATGTTCAAGGAGCATGACTGGTGTTAAGGAGTATCTGCACAAATATGTAAAAGAACCAGGACCCAAAGTGATATTTGCTGATAACTCATCATGTCTCACTGAAGGTTATGGTTCAGTAAACTGCAATGGGGTCTAAAGTACAATCTGATAAGTGTCAGTCAACTATGTGATGCTAAATACATAGTTCAGTTTGATGATAAACAAGGAACCATCTTCAATGCAAATAAGGAAATTGTCCTCATTGCTCCAAGAAGACAGGATGTTTATGTGTTAGACATGTCCAGTCTAACTCAGGATGGAACATGTCTCTTTGCTAAGGCCACTGAAACACTTAATTGGCTTTGGCACAAGAGACTCACCCACCTGAACTTCAAAAACATAAACAATCTTGTAAAACAAAACAAGGTTCTTGGCTTACCATCACTTGTGTTTTCAAAGGATAAACCATGCTCAGCTTGTGAAAAAGGTAAACATCACAGAACATCCTTTAAAACCAAAACCAACTTTTCCATCAGGAACTGCCTACATCTTCTCCATATGGATCTATTTGGACCAGTAAGTCCTAGATCCATTAACCATGAGAAGTATACTCTGGTCATTGTGGATGAGTACTCAAGATATACTTGGGTATACTTCCTGATCAAAAAGAGTCAGGCAGCTGAAACAATCATGTCCTTTGTCAGGAATATTGAAAATCAAAATGACATTAAGGTCAAACAAATTAGAACTGATGATGCGTGCGATGTGTCGTTGCGATTTAGCAGTATTAATGCCTACTCAAGTTTTAAATTTATATTTAGCCGACTTATCAATAACACACACACTTAACGAGCAGTGTACCCGGTCAGTATGAATATAATGGTAAGTAGAGTGTCGATCACTAAGAGTGGAACGTATTATCTAGTTATTCTAATCAGTATTTTAATAAATTAAGTTAGCTACACAACCTAATCTAACGCAAGGGGGTTTCAGCCTGAGAGACTGGCACGATTTGGTTGCAATTAAATAATAAACTAAACCAATAGGCACGAATCAGCAAGTAGCACACACGTACACAGATAAATACTCGAGACAATAAGAAGGCTGTCCTGATAGATAAGTAGTTTGTCACTTGTTTTATTGCTAGTTTTATATGAAGTGTATAGTTCGATGCAACGCACCGAGATTAAGTCCTTTCTCGTTGGTTCTAATCTTATCGGCGAGTAAACCCTTAATGATTACTTATGACTATCCTATTTATCTTTCTCCTACTTTTCTACAGACCATAGAATGCATAGGTGATCTAATAAACAGGCGAGGGCAGAGGCATGGCGACCCGATCAACGCTCAGCTAGACACAGAGGTTATCAATGCACTAATAAAAGTCACTAAAGACATCAACATATAAACTTTAATTAATGAGAAAGCAGTTTTAAGGGAGTGCAATCTTTCCATTGTCACATTACACAAGCCACCAATCTTGATGAATTAAAGTTTACTAATACAATAAAACAAAACTACTTAATGAATTAAACACATGCAGCACCTTCTTACAGCTCTTGTATCTTTGATTTGAGTGTGTCTTGTGCTGCTGCCTTGACTGAATTCGTCCTAGGGTTTCTGTACTTCGGTCTCGTATATATTATATGTCCCGACCAAAAAGCTCTGGAATTCATCTGGTCTTGGGGTATTTATAGTTTCTGTCTGAGGGTGAGATGCGGCGCATCTAGTAAGTAGATGCGGCGCATGGACTTAACTTCGCGTGGGGTCCAAGATTAATATATTCAGGAATATTCGTACACCGCCAGAAGATGCGGCGTATCTTCATTTATGGATGCGGCGCATGTCCTCTTGTATCTTGGATCGTATCTGGTGAAATATTGATAGTGATGCGCCGTATGTAATAAGTGAGATGCGGCGCATCTGGAGCAGAACTTGTACATTTCGGTAGACTCTTAACTTCTTGCATGTTTTGCTCCATAATTAGTCCAAAATCGCCAAGTTTCACCAAATGCTTGTTTTTACCTGAGAATTACAAAAGTAAACGATTAAGTATCAATCCTCATACATAATATAGTAAAACAAGTCAAATTAATAGGATAAATGATAGTAATAAAATGTACTTATTTGAGTTCATCAAATATCCCCCCACTTGAACTTTACTTGTCCCCAAGTAAACCTTAGAATTAATCTTATGAAAATGTATCCTAAAAGATATTAGGATTTATTTTTATATTTAAGCATGTATTCATTTTTGTCATAATCACACAACTAAACACTTAACGAATTAGAAGTAAAATAAAATAATTTGATAAAAGCAAATCTAATCGTTTAACTGTCCAGTCGCGACGAATATTCTATCATAAGCTTGGCAAGTATACACATCTCCACCACTAAAGCTAAGGAATAACAAGTCTAAAGCGGTAAAAAGGGTTTTGAGGTTTAAGGGTTAACTATTCTTAATCTCTATCGATCTCAAATTCTAGAAAAGGTGACAAAATCACAAATACATGATCGAATCCACGAACACGATACTTGCAATTGCTCAAATCCTTAACTCGAATAGGCTAAAGATAGGTCCAAATTTCACCAATAATAATATATCAAAAAGGGCGACAAAATCATAAATACATAGCCGAATCCACGACTACGATACTTAAGATTGCTCAAATCCCTAATCTCAATAAATCAAAGGTTTGGTTGGATAAAGAATAATACAGGGTATGGATAAATTTTGGGATATAAATTGGTGTAAAATGAAAAATAAACAAAACAAATAAATTAAAATCCTAAGTGTGGTTAATCACTATCCCAACCATCCCATGAATAAGACTCATATCATTGAATAACTCACGCTTTAATCACTTGAAACACACGCTTTAGGTAGACACGAATTATACTCAACAAGATCTTAATCAAAGAATAAACCTTAGTTGGTGTTCCCATAACTGCCAACTCCCATTCAATCCATAGATATAATATACAACAAATAGTGGTGATATCGACCACTTAATACAAAACTTTACATAAGTTGGTTAAAACAAACATCCAACTCTTCTTTTTCTTTTTCTTTTCTCATTATTTTTTCGATTTTTTTTTTTTTTTTTTTTTTTTTTTTTTTTTTTTTTTTTTTAATAACATAATCATAGATGTGTAAACTTTCACCACATCACTATAATGATAATTCTGGATAATTTTTCCATACTTTTCATAACTTCAGAAATAACGGTAATAGTGAAAGTAGTAAACACACGAAAAATAGACTCAAAGATATACAATATTTACTTTCACTCCAATTGCATTGTGCAATTTCCCGACCTAACCATAGATAATGAATTACGCACGCGAACACAGGTAATGTAAGGAAACTCACTTTGCCTATAGCAATTAACCAACCACGAATTTTAATCTACAGGGTAGGCTAAGGTGTAAGGGTGTAACGAAACATTTTAACAAAGGTGTAAGAAACGAAAGGAATGGCTCTGAGTGTTTTTCTAGGGGTATCTTACTCTAAAAGTGAGAGTAACAGAAGGGTTTATACGGGGGTTAACTAACCAGTGTAGTTAGCTAATAACACAAAACATATAAAGGCTTTTTGGTTGTAATCCTAGAATTTTACCAATTTAGACAAGTCATTCCAATTATATTAATAATACTCATTATGGTGGTCTCGAATAGTATACAAGCCAAGTTCTAAAGTTTACAAGTCACCAGCACACTCATAGATTTGTGAATTTTGAAAAATCAAAATTTTTGAAAATAACGTCATGTGTGCAGCTATGCAACTTAGACTTTAAACAAAAACATGCTAAAAAAATTTTTAATTTTTATATATTAAGCACATTTTAAGCATATTTTGAAAAGTTTAGGACAAGTAAGTGTTAAGTGTTCTAATTCTCCAATCCCCCCACTTAAGTTAAACAACGTCCTCGTTGTTTGTATAAAAGGTTAAAAACTGGAAAATAAAAGAATTAGAACAGAAAAACTCCCCTGAGATTTGCTCGGTATGATCCTCCATTAGTATAAGAGCAAAAATCATCTTTCTTGTGGATTAGAACGTTTAAGCTTCATAATCATGTATCCACAGGAAATGCAGGAATCTATAATACCACCAGGGCTTCAAAACACACCTAAGATAAGAAAGGTTCAAACTTGCATAATACATTAGTAGTTAGATAAAATAAAACATAAAAAATAAAAATGAAAATCATCAGGTCAGTCGATGCGCCGTATCTTATGGAAGAAGATACGCCGTATCGAGCCTGGAATAAATATGGATCAGAATAAAAGATGCGCCGCATCCTTAACCAGGGATGCGCCGCATTGAAATAAACTGATAAAAAGTTTTAAATTCGAAAATAAAAAAAATGCAGAAAAAATAAAGATATGACCATTGCAGGAGATGCGTCGCATCTCAGAGTTGAGATGCGCCGTATCCTCTGCGGCCTGACTGACTCGACACATAAACAGAATAATAAAAATTTCTCCGGGTTGTCTCCCGGTCAGCACTTGTCTTTATTCCAGAGTCTTCAAGTTAGACTCACGTTCAGCTCTTTAATATCGATACTTCAGTTGGTATACACATAAGTAGTGTGTGCATTAGGCAGTTGCTCCATAACTTCATCAGGTCAGTCGATGCGCCGTATCTTATAGAGGAAGATACGCCGTATCGAGCCTGGAACAAATACGAAATAAGATAAAATAAAGGATAGGATGCGTCGCATCTGTTTACCAGATGCGGCGCATGTGTTCACCAGCCAGACTGCTAGCAGTCTGTTTTAAAATGGCACGTTCCATGGTTTTCTCTCACGTCCTCTCGTATTCTCATGCTGAACTTAATGCCAGTCTTTGTCAAGCATATTAAGAAATATAAACTGAAACATCAAATGCATAAATGAGAATATCGATTAGTATAATCCAAAAAGAATAATAATAATGTGCATGGAACAATGTCAATAAACACGTGGAATCAAGAGATCAAGGGTCAGTGTGGTCGAGCGGGTGGGTCCCCGAAGTGCTGGCATCATCGGTCCTAGGTCGGACTCTGCGAGCCTATGCACGTGTCACTCCCGCAACATGAGTACCATCTGAACGGGTGTGGGTAATACCCTGCTGCTCCAAAAGTCTGCTCACACTCATAACCAGCCACTCTGAGTCCCTCCTCATACCATCAACAATGCCTCTCAAGGCTCTCAGCTCTCCCTCGACTGCGTCAACTCTCTGACCCATAGTGCGTACAGGGACTGGTGGGGGTACTGGTGCCTGCGGCTCCTCCTGATGGGCTGGAGCAGCAGCCGGAGGTCCCTGAGGGCCTCCCTGCTCCGCCTCTGGCCCTGCAGCTCTAGCGGGCCCCAATGCTACCCAAACGTACTCTCCCATAGCCAACTGACAGATCCCAAGTCTAACCAAATAATCCCTGTCAATAACCGGGAGATGGG
The DNA here is from genome assembly GCA_021014915.2 of Artemisia tridentata subsp. tridentata. Classification (NCBI taxonomy): domain Eukaryota; kingdom Viridiplantae; phylum Streptophyta; class Magnoliopsida; order Asterales; family Asteraceae; genus Artemisia; species Artemisia tridentata. The sequence continues at coordinate 511,628,191 of CP139508.1, read as the reverse complement.
TCACCACAACCTCCAGCCCCGCTGGAATCTCCGCTCCAATCACTCCAAAATGGTGGGCCAGCCTAGAAACAAAATGCCCGCCAGTCATATGACTCCTCCGATCCCTACCCGCAGCTGATCGGTGGAGGTAGTGTGCCAAAAAGTGGGGGATGTTCACTGACAACCCCTCATCCATGCTCCTCAAGAGGAAGAGGTCCAGAGTGGTCACCTTCTCAGGTGACTGTCCTCTCCTAACAATGGTAAGTGCTATCAGACGGTGGCACAGCCTCCTCATCGGCTCCCTGATCAAAGTGTAAGAGGGGATGGAAGTAGTGATATCACCCCCCGAAGAAATCCTGTCCCAGTAATCACTGAACAATCCTCTGTCAGGGACCGCTCTCAAACTATCATCCCAGTATCTGCCAAACCCATCTGACTCAAGCTCCTCAACCGTATGCAAACCCATGGCCAAAATGAACTGCCTCATAGACATCTGCCTCAGCACACCACCCAGTCTAAACACAAGGGTGTCAGCAATATCCAACCCAGTATCCGTCTCTCTGTAGTAGACTGTACTGAAAAACTCCATCATGAGCTCCCGTACCAAGGGCTCGTCAATCCTGAACAGTCTCTCCCAAGCACTAGATCTGAACACCACCTCCTCATCATCTCCAGTAACTACAATCTCCATCCTATGCTGTAAACTCTCAGCAGCATGTCCTGCCCCAATCAATCCTACATCAGCAAAATCCAAAACCTGTACCCTGAATATCCTCCTAAAGTAAATCGACTCAAGTCTCCGTAAGTAATCCACTAAGGTGCCAGGGGTTAGTCCCATATTCTCGAAGCGTAACCACTGATGTCTCTGTTCAACCTCTGGTAATGCCATCTGCAATAAATTTTCAAAGTTAGTAAACAGTCTGCAAATCAGGTAGATACGGCGCATCTGATTTAATCAGTGCGGCGTATCTGCACAAAATATAAGAGATGCGGAGCAAGATATGAGATACGGCGTATGGAGATGCGCCGTATCTAGATTAAGTAATACGGCGTATCTAGAATTATATTAATTTTGATATAGGTCGTTACGCCGCATCAATTAACCTAGATGCGCCGCATCTAAAAGCATATCAGTATAAAATAAAGGGGACAAGGTATGCTTTTCAAGAATCCGTATCCGTGACGTAAACTCCTACTTAATATCACAGTATCATATACTCATTATAACAGTCCTAATAGCTCATTGCACCACTAATCCATCTTCCCGCTAAATATTCAAAATCGAATTCAAAACCAAATTTTCGGTCGAATCAAACTAGGGCAGAAATTCGATTATTTACGCAAGTTAAATACGGTGGAGATCATCTAGCACAAGTCTTAACCATATCTTTATATCATTAAAGCACAAATCAAATTAATCATATAAACCCTAATTTTCGTATTAACCAAGATTAAATCGAAATTGAGTAATTACCTTAATTTTATGATTAGGAGAAAGATTATAGATCGGATTAAAGGCGGATTAAGGAAAAATGATCGGAATTAGAGTATAACTTTTACTGTGTGTAAGTCCTTAACTGTGTGAGTTTTTGCGGTAAAGATTTTAGATCCGGCGCATTCCCGTCGTATTTATAGGGCAAAAAGATGCGCCGTATTGAAAAATTGGATGCGCCGTATCTATTTAATTTCGTTGACTAGTCAATGAATCCTAGTTGGTCAGAGATACGGCGCTTTGGACATTTAGATCCGCCGTATCGCTATGTTAGTGAACGAAATTTAAATGAGGAACGTACCTTGGCTTCCGCAACACAATTCCTTATACATCAAATTGGGGTAAAACGGTCACACCATATGATATAAATGATTTCAAAATAAGAGCAAAAGGCATAAACGTTTTATTAATAATTGTAATCTTATTGTTTAGTAGAATAGGATTTATTCCGAGGTTAGGAACAAATATCGTTTTTAAGCATACAAAATTAAGATTACAATTTTAATCAGATGCATTATACGGATAATAAAATTGAGATTATATTGTAGAGAACTTTCCTTTGGGCAGGTTGAATTATCGTAGAGGTTACCTGGAGTTCAATTTCAAGAATTTAAGATGTTCAATGTTACCGGTACCGAGTTTTCCTCCACTCATGCAGTCTTGTATCCGATCACTCCAGCTAGCTTCTCTCGGTTTGGTTCAGAATGTAATCTTTCATGGTGATGCTGGAGTCATCATTTATCCTGAAAATAAACAACTTGCACACGAGAGTAGCGGACCGATCAAAGTAAATATCAAAAATCAAATATATTTATCAAATTATATTCGTCGTATTAACAAAGGTTAATGCGCCGTATTTTCGTTACGTTTCAAAATATAAGATTTTTGATTCAGAAGATGCGCCGTATCGATAAAAATCGATACGCCGTATCTGTTTAATAATTCGAAAACTGTTTTTAATTAAAATAATAGATATGCGTCGTATATCGTTAACGTTTAGAAAAAAATTTTATCAAAAACAGATACGCCGTATCTTGGGGAAAAGATGCGTCGTATCGAATTAATTAAACGCGTTGTATTTTATAAAAATTAAACGCAATACGCCGTATCTGAGAGATCAGATGCGCCGTATCGTTCGATTTAGCTCAGTACAACAATAGCAGAATACAAAAAACACGAAAAATAAAACAAAACAAATAAAACACACACGAAAATAAACACAAATAAAAGCAAACAAATAACACACAAAAACAGAAAATATGCAAAATAGTACAATGAATGCAAATTAATCTAATACACAACAAAATTAGCGGTTAGATAAAAAAAATTAAAAACCTAATTAAAATACTAATCAAATTAACAGATAATAACAATTCACTCCCCGGCAGCGGCGCCAAAAACTTGATGCGTGCGATGTGTCGTTGCGGTTTAGCAGTATTAATGCCTACTCAAGTTTTAAATTTATATTTAGCCGACTTATCAATAACACACACACTTAACGAGCAGTGTACCCGGTCAGTATGAATATAATGGTAAGTAGAGTGTCGATCACTAAGAGTGGAACGTATTATCTAGTTATTCTAATCAGTATTTTAATAAATTAAGTTAGCTACACAACCTAATCTAACGCAAGGGGGTTTCAGCCTGAGAGACTGGCACGATTTGGTTGCAATTAAATAATAAACTAAACCAATAGGCACGAATCAGCAAGTAGCACACACATACACAGATAAATACTCGAGACAATAAGAAGGCTGTCCTGATAGATAAGTAGTTTGTCACTTGTTTTATTGCTAGTTTTATATGAAGTGTATAGTTTGATGCAACGCACCGAGATTAAGTCCTTTCTCGTTGGTTCTAATCTTATCGGCGAGTAAACCCTTAATGATTACTTATGACTATCCTATTTATCTTTCTCCTACTTTTCTACAGACCATAGAATGCATAGGTGATCTAATAAACAGGCGAGGGCAGAGGCATGGCGACCCGATCAACGCTCAGCTAGACACAGAGGTTATCAATGCACTAATAAAAGTCACCAAAGACATCAACATATAAACTTTAATTAATGAGAAAGCAGTTTTAAGGGAGTGCAATCTTTCCGTTGTCACATTACACAAGCCACCAATCTTGATGAATTAAAGTTTACTAATACAATAAAACAAAACTACTTAATGAATTAAACACATGCAGCACCTTCTTACAGCTCTTGTATCTTTGATTTGAGTGTGTCTTGTGCTGCTGCCTTGACTGAATTCGTCCTAGGGTTTCTGTACTTCGGTCTCGTATATATTATATGTCCCGACCAAAAAGCTCTGGAATTCGTCTGGTCTTGGGGTATTTATAGTTTCTGTCTGAGGGTAAGATGCGGCGCATCTAATAAGTAGATGCGGCGCATTTACTTAACTTCGCGTGGGGTCCAAGATTATAATATTCAGGAATATTCGTACACCGCCAGAAGATGCGGCGTAACTCCATCTTTGGATTCGGCGCATGTCCTCTTGTATCTTGGATCGTATCTGGTGAGATCTTGATAGCGATGCGCCGTATGTAATGAGTGAGATGCGGCGCATCTGGAGCAGAACTTGTACATTTCGGTAGACTCTTAACTTCTTGCATGTTTTGCTCCATAATTAGTCCAAAATCGCCAAGTTTCACCAAATGCTTGTTTTTACCTGAGAATTACAAAAGTAAACGATTAAGTATCAATCCTCATACATAATATAGTAAAACAAGTCAAATTAATAGGATAAATGATAGTAATAAAATGTACTTATTTGAGTTCATCAACTGACAATGGGACTGAGTTCAAAAATTATGAACTTGAATGTTTCTGTGATGAGAAAGGTATCTCTCAAAACTTTTCCTCTCCATACACACCTGAACAAAATGGTGTTGCTGAAAGGAAAAATAGAACACTCATTGAAGCTGCAAGGACAATGCTAAGTGGATCAGTCCTTTCCAAACATTTTTGGACTGATGCTGTCAAAACTGCCTGTTATACACAAAACAGATCCATCATTGTCAAGAGACATGGGAAAACTCCATATGAGTTATTCAAAGGAAGAATCCCTGATATCAGCTACTTTCATGTTTTTGGGTGTCCTGTGTTTATTCATAATCACAAGGATCACTTAGGAAAATTTGATGCAAAAGCTGATGATGGTTACTTTCTAGGATACTCCCTTGTCTCAAAAGCCTTTAGAGTGTTCAACACAAGGAGACAGCAGACTGAAGAAACATTTCATGTTACCTTTGATGAAAGCACTGATGCAATCAGGTTCTCAACTGCCTCAGTGGAAGAAATAGGAATTGATAATTCATCAAGATATCCTCCTGATGAATATCTTCCTGAAAACAATTCTTCCACTCAGTATCAAACAAATGCTGATATCTCCTATTACATCATCCCTCACAACCTTCCTAACCCAACCATCACTAAGTTTGTTGAAGCATATACAAGCACTGATGAAATCACTCAATCAGTATAAAATGTTTAAGAGACAAATAACCTCAGTGATCAGGAAACCCATTCAGACACTCAAGAGACTGAAAATCTTCAGGAGTCTGAACCTGAGCAAACCCCTCCACCCAATCAGGCATCAACAAGTTCAAATCAGTATTCAAGACCTCAGGACAAATGGACTAGGTCTCAGGACATTGAACTTGTCAATATTATTGGAGAGCCTACTGAAGGCATGCTCACCAGAAGCATGGCTGCTAGTCTTACAGCAGCCTCAGCCAATGAATGCCTATTTGTGGACTTCATTTCCACAATTGAACCCAAAAGTGTCAAAGAAGCACTTGAACATCCTAGTTGGGTTCAGGCCATGCATGATGAACTAGAACAATTTGACAGAAACAAGGTAATGACCTTGGTCAAATGTCCTGAGAATGTTTCAGTCATTGGCATGAAATGGGTATTCAAAAACAAATCTGATGAAAATGGCATAGTCATAAAAAACAAAGCCAGAGTTGTAGCCAAAGGCTATAATCAACAAGAAGGCATTGACTATGAAGAAACATTTGAACCAGTAGCAAGGATGGAAGCCATCAGGATCTTCCTTGCTTTTGCCACATACATGAACTTCAAAGTGTACCAAATGGATGTTAAAAGTGCATTCTTAAATGGTTCACTGAAAGAAGAAGTTTATGTTCAGCAACCTCCTGGATTTGAAAGCCATGAGTTTCCTGACCATGTCTGTAAGCTAAATAAAGCCCTTTATGGACTAAAACAAGCTCCCAGGGCATGGTATGAAACTCTTTCAGCCTTCCTGATCCAAAACAAATTTGTCAGAGGCAAAATAGACAACACTTTGTTTATCTATAAGACAAATACTGATGTCATACTAGTACAAGTGTATGTTGATGACATCATCTTTGGCTCAACAAGTTATAAGCTTTGCAAACAATTTGAAAAACTAATGACAAAGCAATTCGAAATGAGCTTGATGGGAGAACTAACATACTTCCTTGGTCTTCAAATCAAGCAGACTGATAAAGGAACCACTATCAGTCAAGAGAAATATGTTAAGAACCTACTGAAAAAGTATGAACTCAGTGACTGTGCCTCAGTCAAGACTCCCATGGTTCCCCCAAACAACCTTGGTCCTGATCTCACTGGTAAACCAGTAAATCAAACTCTCTTTAGAGGAATGATAGGATCACTGATGTATCTACTTGCATCAAGGCCTGATATCCAATTCTCAGTATGTCTATGTGCCAGATATCAATCTGACCCAAGAGAATCTCATATCACTGCTGTGAAAAGGATATTCAGGTACCTGAAAGGCACTCCAAACCTTGGATTATACTATCCAAAGTGCTCAGGATTTGATCTTAAAGGATACTCAGACTCTGACTATGCTGGATGCAACATGGACAGAAAAAGCACCTCAGGCTCCTGCCAAATTCTTGGTGGAAAACTAGTCTGTTGGAGTGCTAAGAAGCAACAATCAGTTGCCTTGTCCTCAGCTGAAGCTGAATATGTTGCAGCAGCAAGTTGTTGTGCAAATGTACTCTGGATGAAAAGTCAACTCAGTGACTATGGAATTCAGTACAAGATGGTTCCCATCTTTTGTGATAACACAAGTGCAATTGCCATATCAAACAACCCTGTTCTTCATCAAAGAACAAAACATATTGATATCAGATATCACTTCATCAGGGACCATGTCATGAATGGTGACATAGAATTACACTTCATTCCTACTGAATATCAGTTAGCTGATATATTTACTAAGCCTCTGGATGAACCAACTTTCACCAGACTGAAGGCTGAACTAGGAATGTTAGATATTGAGAACTCAGGTCCCTGAGTCAATGTGTACCTCAGTGGTTGTTATCACTAAAATCTCAGGAACTAAACCTAAGTTCCTGAAAACTTAGGCTTCAGTAACTAAAACCCAAAGTTCCTGAATCCTTGCTCCTCAGGAATCAATCCACATTCCTGAACCATCAGTGACTAAACCCAAGTCCCTGATGCCTAAATGAATGAAAAAAATCATTCAGGGCCCTTAAAGAACATTAAATGCTAACTTAAATACTCTAAGTATCTCGTTAGTAAATGTCCTAGGTTGGTAACTGATTTCTTATTTAATATGAGAATATTTGTTCTTTTGCCGTTCTGGCTTCCACCTAAGGGCCCCCACACTCCCACTTGGCATTAAATGTCTCTCCAATCACATAAAAAATATGTGATGACTCAACCCTGCAAATTACACTTTTGCAGACACGCTCAACTGTTCACCTTGACAGTTGCGCCAAACCAGGGTATATGGAGTGGTGACATTAAATGCGGAACTCAAACCATTTATTCAAAATAATTTCTAAATTTATTTTGAATTAAATATAAAACCGCTCAAATGTCTCAAATACCCTCATCTTCAAAACCCTATAAAAACCCAAAATTAAACAAACACACACACGCTTTTTTTTAGAAATTTAAGCAAAACTCTGCCCATTTTTCTGTGTGTGTGTTTAAAAGCTTTAGAAACCCAGAAACCCTAATCTTTACCAAGACCAACCATCACAAATGGCTTCTTCTAAAGCTATACAATATGCCCCAAATGTGGAATTCCTCACTGGGGATGTTGATCTTGCCAAAAACAATGTGGTGGGAAAATTTTCCTATCCAAAAAAGTACCCAGCCTACAAGAACGTTATGAAATATCTTCATAACTGCTTTCTTGCAAAGGCATTCACCCAAACCCCCTCAGTCATCTACCATGACTATTTGAGGGAATTCTGGTGCACGGCTGTGGCATCCAACACCCAAGAACCCAAAGAGTCAATCATTACCTTCACGGTAATGAATGGGAGCAGAATCCTCTCCTTTGACTACAAAACCTTCATCAAGGCAACGTGTCTTGATTATGCTGAGGCCTTTGAGCCCAACCCCTCAGATCAGGACGTAAAGAACGAACTGATCTTCCTTGGACCACATGATCCCAGACGACTCACATCGTCTGTTGGTGAAATATTGGAGAAGGCTCCAATAGTGAAAACGTGGTTCCATCCTATCTGGAGGATCCTGATGACATTTGTCATTCAGGTCCTCGGTGGGAACAAATCCTCTACGGAATAATTGAACTCATCACAACAATTGATGTTGTTCAGTCTCCTTGAGGGTACCAAAATTGACATCGGAGGAATTATCTTCCGAGACCTTGTTGCCAAGCTCTCAGGAAAACATAGGCAAAGACATATGTCTTATCCTAGATTTGTTTCCTGTGTGCTTCAGGATCTTCTTGGTCCTGACTACATGAGGCCTGATGCAGAGGGTACGAAGCCTGAAGTCCTGCACAAGTCAAACTTCGTGAGTGGCATCACTGAGGTTACATTTATTGCCCTGACCACCTACATGACGTCGGTGATTCAGGGGGAGAACTCTGTTTCTCCACCACCGTCACCAACCAAAAAGGTGACGAAGAAAGTAACCCAAAAAGGGGATAAGTCCAGGAAGGTGTCTAAACCCGAGACACTCGCCACTGAGACTGACTCCCAAAACCAACTCAACCTTAAAAAGTTGAAAAAGTCCAAGACTTCTGAGACACCCGCTACAACGACCTCCCTGACCATAAAACAAAGGCCAACGAAGGGCACTGATAAATCATCCTCAGTGTCCTTGGGCGAACCCTCTCCACAAGTCCCCTCTGACATAAACAAGTCTGAGGGGTCAGGAACACCAACCATCTCACATCCCGATGAAGGAACTGTCAAAAAACAATCAGTTCCCAAGGGAGAAAAGGGTTCTAAATCCTCGGTAAGGCAGCACCACCTTACTGAGAAGGGGACCCACAAACGTTCACATCCCGTTAACGTCCCTGAGAAATCACACTCAGGGTCTCAGGGAGAAAAGGGTTCTAAATCCTTGGTAAGGCAGCACCACCTTACTGAGAAGGGGATCCACAAACATTCACATCCCGTTAACGTCCCTGAGAAATCACACTCAGGGTCTCAGGGAGAAAAGGGCCCTATATCCTCTGAGGGACAGTACAATCCTGAAGAGAAGGGGGCCCATCAACAATCACAATCAGTGCCTCGTGATTCTACTGAAAAACACCCGTCAGTAGATGAAGGTGCTCAGGGGGACAAAGACTCGAAGGGATCTAAACCACCCGTCGATACGGAACCCACAACCACCTCAGGAGGTCCAATCCTCTCAGGAACTGCCCCCAAAAGCCAGGCTGGTGTTACCCCAGTTATTATGGCTAGTCAGGCTGAGCAAACCCACTCAGTTATTATGACTACGGGGTCAGGACCTGGCCAAAACAAAGGCGAGTCTTTTTATAAAGAGGAGCCGGTTATTATGACCATGGGGGATTTCAAGGCTCTTCTTGAGTCTGATGATGAAGAGAGCGAGGAGGAAATGTTTGATGCAGGGGAAGATATGGAGACTGATGAACAACACACTGAACCGTTATCTGAACAACATACTGAACAACCTCATCAGTCTCCCTCACAGCAGAGTGATGAGTCCGAATCTCAGGCTCCTTCGGAATCTGAAAAATCAATCCCTGAGTATCTCAAGAAATATGACGATTCCCTCCCTGTTACTACAAGAACGTTGGTTAAATATCTCAACAAAACCAACAATGCTCTCTTCCAAGGTGTCACTGATGAGATGACTGAACTTCATCAGGAAGCTGCTGTCAACTATGCCGACCTGAGGGCATCAGTTGATACTTGTACTGAATGTGTGCACGAACAGCAGGCTGACACCAATGCCTCCTTGACAGCCATTGAAACCCATCTCACCAAGTTCAACGCCACACTTCATGGCATCTCTAAGGTCGTTGAAACGATTCATACAGCTATCAAGGATGACCCTGAAATCAACAAGACAATCCTTCAGGCTGCTGAGACATACAAACAACAGTAAGGCCAACTCAATGAACTTCTCAGCTTACTGAAGGATTCTAATCCTCAGGATCTTGGCTCTACATTGGACTCAATCAGGAACTCCTTGGGTCTACAGGAAAAACATCTGGGTACTTGGGCAAAATCTTCAACATCCTTGGCATGGTCTCTTGGGTCAAGGATGTCAGGCATCGAAGCTTCTCAGGCTTCTCTTGAGGTTAAGGTCTCCACCATCCAGCAGGACGTCTCAGACATCAAATCCATGATGACTGGGATTTATCAGGCTTTCAAGGATCATGCTGCTTCAGTGACTCCAACTCTTGCTCTTACACTGGGAGCAACAGTTGAGGGGGAGGAAAACATCACTGAAGAACCTCAACATGAACCAGAACAACCTAAATCTTCTTCTCGCCATGGCAAAGGCATCCTCATTGAGCCTGAACCTGAAGAACCAATCAGGATCCCTTATGAGATTGATGGTGTTCTTTACAAATTCACTGCTGATGAACTATCCTCCTTTCTTGAAAAGGAAGAACAAGAAAAGAAAAGAACTGAGGAAGAAAGAGTCAACAAGGCTGCTCTTATTGAGGTTGTTCATGAGGAGGCAGAAAAGATTGGCCTCCATCCAGAGGTTGTTGCAAGAGGTGAAGGTGGGGCGACTTTTGTGAAAGCTCAGTCAGCTGAGTTTGAGGCTATCAAGCAGAAAATGGAGGAAAGAAATAAGAGGGCTGAGGAAATCAGGCAGGACAGAATCAAGAAGTATCAGTGGTACATGACTAGCAGATTGAAGCCTGAACCAATCACTGATGTTCAAATTCATAGAAACACCAAGCCTACTACTGTCACTGTCTTCAGGGGTCCTGATCAAAGAATCCTTGATGTGCACAACCCTTTCAGATTTGCTGACTTCGGGATCACAGAATTGGATGAACTTCGTCCTATAATTGCAAAGAAACAAAATGTTGTGGTCCCAAACATGTTGAAGACTTTAAGTCTGAGGTATGAAAAATTGGCAGCTGCACCTCAAGAACTTGGTATACCACCTATTCCTTCAGCCTCAATAGAACTCCCTGCTCCAGCTCAGTCTTCCTCAAGGAAGAGAAGGAAGATTGGTTATGAAGATGAAATTGAAGTTCCTGGCCTTAAGTGTAACCGAGCCCTCCCTGAAAGAGTTACATTCGAGAAGAATAAGGTCATTGAACAGCCTGAGAGAGGACTCTTCTTCATTGATGCTTTTGCAGAACCAGCCTTCCAAAGATGGAGTGACATTGACCTATCAGGTGTCACATCCATGCTTGGATTCCTCATGCTAGCCTCCCCCATCAAGACGCCTGAGAATGTCAGATTTTGCCAAGACCTAAAGAAAAAGATCCAAGAGCACCCTGACAAACGTGAGCTTGAGTCCAAGAAACCAAAGCTTGCCAATCTTGGAATCAATTTGGACTGACTGAATCCCACCACTATCCTTGTAATTAGTTTTGTTAGGACTTGTAATGATATGAATAAATTGATGAATGTTTTGTTATATCAGTGTCCTAATTTATATTCTAGAACATTCAGTATGAGCAGAAGTCATTAGCTCACTCATACTGATCAAAACACTTAGGCATAATTTATATCCAAATAGGGGGAGATTGTTGGGTTTGTAAAACACCCAATTATCTTAAACATGATTTGAACACAAATTAAGCTAAGTGTTAACTTAAACCGAGAACAATTCAAGTCACTGAGAGAACAGTCTCTCAGTGAGTTATCTTCAGGATGCTTAAGGCGAATTCAAGAAGAAGGATTCACTACTCAGGAGGCGGTACTCCCTGATGTAGGACTTAAGCCAAAGAAGAAGATAACGGTTCAGTGAGAATTGGACAAGATCTCACTGAACCCCAGTCTCCTCAACAACATATAAGTGATTGAAGACTGAGGAACCAATGCCTGAAGAATGGGCGGGAACAAAAGGGAAGGTTCTGAGAAGATAAGAGTGTCAGACCAAACACGCTTATCTTGTCAGTCTCCAACCTTCCCTATTGCGGCTAAAAGTCATGGAGTGTCAGCCAACAACTCCTAAAGTCTTCTTAGCGTGTTCCAATTGGTTCTTGGGAATGACAATTACTATTTGTAATTGTCAGACACGCAACCTCAACAACTTGTATTATTTTAATCACTTATACTTAGAATACATGTGTATAAATAGATCAAACGGGAGAGAAGTCAAGTGTGCTTTTGTATATTGAAAGCTTAGAACTTTTGCAAAAGTGACTTCTCTCCTACAAAGAGTATACAACTCACTGAGATAGCTCAGTGGGTATATTGTTACCACTCAAGCAAAGCTTGAGTTTCGATAGGAGACATAAACCCTTGTCTATTCAATCCCAAGTGTTTGTTCCGCAAAACACTTGGGTAATAGATTCTTGGAATTATTTCTAATAAGAATTTAAACGTTGAAAATTATATTGTTTTCTTTATATTAACGTTTTATAACTGTTAGAATAATTTTTTCGCATTGATCTCAGTCATAAGCTCACTTAGTTTAACATTCTTGTTATTAGTCGGTGTGCAAAGGGAACAACACTTATTAATGGCAACTAGACACACATTTAAATATGTGAGTGACTTTGTAAGTGAGGTTGAGATACACATAAATTTGTATATTGACCTCACAAGCTCAAATTCCCCACTGATATAACAATGAACGTGTCTGATATTGACCTCACAACCCTCTGTCACTCCTATGTTGTAACAGAAATTATTCTTGGCCATTACCAGAAAGAGATTCTTCAAGACATAAAGAGGTCACACGATTTGGAGAACTATTCAAAAAAGATTACAGCTAGGGTCAGATCGTAGAGCGGAGCTTATAGCTAACATCCTCATTCTGGAATTGCTCCTAAATTCTAAATATGAACCATATGGCAAATTTTGCTTAACTGATATAGTGGACAAATCTTGAAAGATTTGAAGATATCGAATATTACACAATGAATAGTAAAAGTTTACGGAACTTTAAAAGAGCATATTGTTGTTTGGATACAATGATGCTAGTAAAATTGAGATAACACTCAATACTAGTCATGGTGGGAGTTCATCTTTGTTGATGGCCATGTGTACTAGTTATGCCCAATATGAGCATAGTTGCATTATACATTAAAGAATTAGAATACTTTAAACCATAAAGGTTTGGTAGTTTAATTGTCATAAATTCGCGGTTGAGGATGTCACGCAATTTATGAAATATTATGTGGCAATATCATGATGGATGAATGCACACATACAAGAATTTCATTCTTGAAATAAGTATTATCAAAATTTCGATAGATCAAAATTAGTTTATTTATGCCTTGTCAACAAGTATGTTTGAACATGACTTGTGGTATAATTCATTAATGGGAATTATCATGCATTGATCTATTTAGTATTTGGATAAGGGATATTAAAGCAATTATTGTTCACAATGAATTAAAGTACGTGGTACGTTTGTTTTCATTAATAATAAATTGTATCCTATATTTGCATGTTTAAATCCATGAATAACTTAATGTTATTCTAAATAGTCCGTTGTCGATCAATAATATGGGAGTATTATTGAATTAAGGCAAATGTGAAGTGTTGGTATAATATACTTAAGTATATTGATGCGTGGGCGTGCCAAATTCACATGATATTCAATATTTGAATAAATTGAATATAGGACTTATCCCAACCACATGATTGTACTTTATGGATCAGTGCCATTAAGTAAATCATGAATATTTATCCTCAGACTTGAGATACCAGATAACTGCCGAGGATGTAGCTCATTTTCTGTAAGATAGTCTACCGCTATCCGTAACTGGTAGTTATAAGGGCTATTTTTGGAGGTGATGCAAAGTTCGAGGGTTATGCTCGTAGTCAAGAAATGATTTGTTCCTTCAAATTTGTTTTGAAGTATAATACTGCTGGGCCCCTCGTAGGGTTGACAAGATGTTTGTACGGCCGTACCCAAAGTCTATCTGGAATACGTTCAGATATTTTGGTAATCTTGATCAATTATCTATAACGAGAAACAGAATAGTTAATTATGGAATGACTTAGATCCATATCCATATTAATGCAGTATTAGAAACAAAAGGATAAGTATGATGATTAAATCATCGCATGGTTTTTTCTAGGAAACCATACTCAGGTTCGATCTGGGGGCATTTGGGGTGTTAAGCTAAACTAACCAATGTCATTACTATATTAATGCATATCCAAGTGGGAGCTGTTAGAGTTATGGATATAAATTAATATACGTATGACCAGTTTCGAACACGAGACTTGGGATTGCACACATTACGTATGAGTTTCAATGTTTTAATAATTAATATATTAAGTTATGATTAATTATTAAATCACAAATATTTATATGGTCGAACAAGGAAAGTGGAGGGGGTTGAGTGTCGATTTTTGGAACTTGAGGAGGTGTTGGACTCAAACTTGGAGAGCAAGTTTGGAGTGTATATAAACACCTTACTAGCTTCATATGATCGATGACGATATACAGATCCCTAACCGATTCAATCACATCGTTTCTCTTTCACTTCCACCCACTGATATGCGTACACGTTATACATTAAAAGGAGAAAAGATATACCATGCATGTGCATATATCTATGATACGTGTATTGTGCATGCATGTGTATGCATGGAAATTATTTACTCTTTTATCTCCTTTGATAGACGTACAGTCGTGATTCCTTAGGGAATTCGATTATGTATTATCTAGAACATCAAACCCTAGTTTTTGTGATGTTTTATTTGTGATACATGAACCTAGCTTTTCACATTGAAATGCTACTAATACGTGTGTACAAGAACAGAGATCAAGCTTACTTTAGCTTGAGTTATTTTTCCCCAATTCGATTATAGGTGGTCGATTCACATAAACCATAAGTTAAGGGTTTCACCGGTTCTTGGATACTCGGTTTCTTGTTTGGCGAGAAATCAAAGGTATGCATTACTTTTATTTTAGTTAATTAATTAATATAGATCCTATTATATTCCGCTGCGTACTTGATGTGTGATTATATGTTTAAATAGTTTTATGTTATTCATATATTCCAACAATTTGTTTGTGTTTATTTGGATACAATTGTTTCGAATTCGTCGACAGAATCTAGGAAGTATCCCTTTGTTTTAAGGTTTTGGTGGGTGTGTTTCTTTACGGTTTCTTTTTATTCACTTGTGATAGACTATCTTTACTATAAGAAAACAAGTAGTTCAATTTCGATGTTCTTTGTGTCTGATTCTGTGTCTAGTTTCATGGGGTTGTTTCTTTTTTCGTGGGGTTGTCGTATAAAAGTGAGGAAGAAGGTCAAGATGGTAATCTTAAGGAACCACTATTGAATTCGGGTTCTGTTAGTAATAAGGGTGAAATTTCATCAACTTATGATAAAGCAAGTTATTATAGCTTGTTAACATTTTATTGGATGAATTCGGTTATTGCAGAAGGTAATAAAAAGCCATTAGATCTTGAGGACATCCCTCAGCTCTCACTCTCTCAGACATTGATAGTGTGAGGAAAGTGTTTCCTGTTTTGTTAAATAAAGTAGAGTCTTTAAGCAATGGGAGTACTCAAATTACAACATTTGGTCTCACAAAAGCGCTATTCTATATCGTGTGGAAGGATGTTGTGATCACGGGTTTGTTAGGTTTAGTATCTTCGTTGGCTAGTTTTGTCGGTCCTTACCTCATAGACTCATTTGTTCAATACCTGAATGGTATCCGAGCTTATGAATACCAAGGTTTTGTTTTAGTGGCTGCATTTTTCGTGTCAAAGATTATAGGGTGTTTCACACAACGACATTGGTACTTTAAGCTGCAACAAGCTGGAATTAGAGCCCGTTCTGCTATTGTTGCCATGATTTACCTAAAGGGTTTGACCATTTCTGGTCAGCCAAAGCAAGGGAACTCGAGTGGTGAAATCATCAACTTCATGGCTGTTGATGCAGAAAGAATAGGTGACTACGCTTGGTATATGCACGATTTTTGGTTAGGGTTTGTGCAAGTAGGTATTGCATTACTATTTTTATATAAAACCTTAGGACTAGCCGTCATATCTTCATTCATCGCTACAGTTCTCGTATTGTTAGCTTATTATCCACTAGGAAACATACAAGAAAAACTTCAAGATGATTTGATGAAATCGAAAGATAAACGGATGAAATCAACATCCGAAATCTTAAGAAACATGAGGATTTTAAAACTTCAAGGTTGGGAAATGAAGTTCTTGTCGAAAATTGTCAAACTTCGTGACGAAGAAGAAGGGGCACTAAAGAAGTATATGTACACTCTGTCCATGACTTCATTTATTTTCTGGGGTGCACCAATTATTGTGGCGGTGGCCACTTTCGCTACATGTTTGTTTGCTGGTATCCCGCTCGAATCAGGGAAAGTTCTTTCTGCACTCGCAACTTTTAAAATACTTCAAGAGCCGATTTACAATCTTCCAGACTCGATTTCAGTGTTTTTCCAAACAAAAGTCTCACTTGATCGCATTGCCACATTCCTTCGCCTGGACGACATAGATTCTAATGCTATCAATAAGGCTCCACATGGAAGTTCTGAAATGGCTATTGAAATTATAAGTGGGAATTTCGCGTGGGATAGGAGTGTGTCTTCTAACCCGACACTCAAAGATATAAACATTACAGTGAATCATGGTATGCGTGTTGCTGTTTGTGGGACCGTTGTGTCAGGGAAGTCAAGTTTATTGTCGTGTATATTAGGTGAGGTGTCTAAGGTGTCGGGAAGTGTGAAAGTAGAAGGTACAAAGGCGTATGTAGCTCAATCACCATGGATACAAAGTGGGAAGATTGAAGATAATATCTTGTTTGGTCGGGAGATGGATCGAGAGAGGTATGAGAAGGTTTTAGAAGCATGCTCGTTGAAGAAAGATCTTGAAGTTCTTTCGTTTGGTGATCAAACGGTTATTGGTGAGCGTGGGATTAATTTGAGTGGTGGTCAGAAGCAGAGGACACAGATTGCTCGGGCTCTTTATCAAGATGCTGATATTTATCTTTTTGATGATCCGTTTAGTGCTGTTGATGCTCATACAGGAAGTCATCTTTTCAAAGTAAGCGTTTTTTGATAATCCTTTTAGTGTGTATTTAAAAATTCTGTCACGTTATTTGAATGTTCATGTGTTTTTTTCTTCAATGACAGGAGTGTATGTTGCAATTTTTGGACTCGAAGACTGTCATTTACATCACACATCAAGTCGAGTTCTTACCTGCTGCAGATCTTATTATGGTGAGTCTTTGATTTTCATTTAGTTTGTACATATCAACACATAAAGGTATTGCATTTCATAATTTCCTATAAATTCTAAATTGAAAGAAAATGTCTGAAGGACTGAAATTTCTAATCCCGTTGTTTCATACTAAAATTATGTCCTAAATACATGTCCATTTATCTTGTACATATGAACACATGTCTCACTGATGTAACACCTTTATAATCAGGTTTTGAGAGATGGAAGAATCACACAAGCAGGAAAATACAATGACATTCTAGATTCAGGAAGCGACTTTATGGAACTTGTAGCTGCACACAAAGAAGCTTTATCATCCATTGATTCCATAGGAACAACCGGTGATTAAGCACAATCAGATAGTTCCACAAAGAACACAACCAACACTCAGAATGATAAAACAGATGATATCTCGGGTTCAAAAGCACAACTTGTTCAAGAGGAAGAAAGAAAAAGGAAGAGTAGGTTTCTCAGTCTACTGGAAATACATAACAACCGCTTACGGAGGGGCACTTGCACCACTCATAGTATTGGCACAAGTCGTCTTCCAAGTACTTCAAATTGGAAGCAATTATTGGATGGCTTGGGCTTCTCCAGTATCAGCTAGTGATCCAGCTCCTGTCGAAGGCTCAACACTAATCATTGTTTATGTAGCTTTAGCAGCTGGAAGTGCAGTATGCATACTTGCAAGAGGCTTGCTTCTTGCAACTTTTGCATATAAAGCTGCTACTATTCTATTCCACAAGATGCACTTGTCTATTTTCCCGTCGCCCATGTCTTTCTTGGACTCTACTCCAAGTGGACGAATACTAAATAGAGTAAGGAACCACCTTCTATTCTTATTCTTACTTATTTTTCTAGAATCTAGATGTAGCAAAATGAGCAGGTCAAACACATTGGCTAATGGGTCAAAACAGGTCATTTTTATTCGGGTTGAAATGTTCGAAACACTTTTTGTCCCAACCTTATATTTTCTAGAGTTAATTACATTTTTGGTCCTTGTGGTTTACCGGGTATTTCACTTTCAGTCCAATTTTAAAAAAAATATCGGATCCACTACAATATTGACTGACCCGTTACGGGTTTGGTCCAATTTTCGTTGACCAAACATTTGACTAGTTAAAAAAACGTGATATGACTAAAATACCCTCGAATTTATACCCATAAATTGCACCATTCGTCCCTGAGCTAACAGCCGTCAGTTCTGTTAGTTATCATGTGACAACGTTAGTCCATTTAGCCAACGATTATAACGTTAGTCCTTTATATATTTTTGTCCGTTTTTCTTACGTTTTCATACGGTTTTGTCCGTTTTTATACATTTTCGTCCGTTTTTAGTCGTTTTCATCCGTTTTTCTTACGTTTTCATACGGTTTTGTCCGTTTTTATACGTTTTCGTCCGTTTTTATACGTTTTTGTCCGTTTTTAAAAAATTAAAAACTAAAAAAAAATTAAAAACAAATTAAAGAATTAAAAAAATTAAAAAACAATTAAAAAATTAAAAAAATAAAAACAAATTAAAAAAATTAAAAAATTAAAAAAATAGTTTTTTTTTTCAAAATTCTTTTTTCCGAATTTTTTTTTAAAAATTTTTTTTTCCGAAAATATTTTTTTTTCGGAAATTTTTTTTCCGAAAATATATATATATATATTTTTTTAAAATTTTCAAAAATTTTTTTATAACTTTTTTTTCGCAAAATATTTTTTTTACAATTTTTAAATATTTTCAAAAATAATTTTTTCGCAAAAATTTTCAAAAATATTTTCGGAAAAAAATATTTTCAAAAAAAAAATCCGGAAAAAAGAATTTTGAAAAAAAAAAGTATTTTTTAATTTTTTATTTATTTTTTATTTTTTTAATTTGTTTTTATTTTTTTTTATTTTTTATTTTTTTTTTTAATTTTTTAATTTGTTTTTAATTTTTTTTTTAGTTTTTAATTTTTTAAAAACGGACAAAAATAAAAAAAAAATAGACGAAAACGGATAAAAACGGACAAATACGTAAGAAAAACGGACGAAAACGTATAAAAACGGACAAAACCGTATGAAAATGTAAGAAAAACGGATGAAAACGACTAAAAACGGACGAAAATGTATAAAAACGGACAAAACCATATGAAAACGTAAGAAAAACTGACAAAAATATATAAAGGACTAACGTTGCAAATAATCGTTGGCTAAATGGACTAACGTTGTCACATGATAACTAACAGAACTGACGGCCGTTAGCTCAGGGACGAATGGTGCAATTTTTGGGTGTAAATTTGAGGGTATTTTAGTCATATCACGTTTTTTTAACTAGTCAAACGTTTGGTCAACGAAAATTGGACCAAACCCGTAACGGGTCAGTCAATATTGTAGTGGATCCGAGATTTTTTTTAAAATTGGACTGAAAGTGAAATACCCGGTAAACCACAAGGACCAAAAATGTAATTAACTCTATTTTCTATAAATAATGCATGCGTAATAACATAACCAACTTTGATTTGATTTTTAATTCAAGTAACAACCTTATTATAGGTTAAGGTAATCATAAGATCGATTTGACCATGTTAATTTGTTTTAAACTGTTTTTTTTTGACTTAGCATCTTTTAATTTATAGGCATCTACAGATCAAAGTGCAGTCGACATGCAAATTCCTTACCAAGTCGGATCATTCGTATTTGCCATCATTCAGCTTCTTGGAATCATTGCAGTTATGTCACAATGTGCTTGGCAAGTGATCATAGTGTTCATTCCTGTTGCGGGAATGTGCATTTGGTTACAACAATATTACTTGCCATCAGCAAGAGAAATGGCACGCTTAGTTGGAGTATGTAAAGGTCCTGTGATACAGAATTTTTCTGAAAGAATATCGGGATCTACCACCATTAGAAGCTTTGATCAACAAAGCAGATTTCAAGACACGAATCTGAAACTAAATGACGATTTTGCTAGACCAAAGTTTCATGCTGCTGCTGCTATGGAATGGTTAGGCATATGGTTGGATATGCTGTCATCTTTTACTTTTGTTGTGTTTTTAATTTTCTTGATATCTATCCCGGAGGGAACTATTGATCCTAGTATTGCGGGCTTGGCTGTTACATATGGACTTACTTTAAACACTTTACAAGGATGGGTTGTGTGGACTTTAACCAATCTTGAAAACAAAATAATTTCCGTGGAAAGAATATTTCAGTATTCTTCTATTCCAAGTGAACCTCCACTTGTTATAGAATCAAATAGGCCCGATGATCAGTGGCCGTCACAGGGTGAAGTCGATATACGTCATCTTCAGGTACTTAAATCATACTATTTTCTTCAATAATGATACTGTACTAGTCAAGTAAACACTATTATTGAATCTGGTGAGTTCTTTTGAAAAGGTTCGGTACGCACCACATATGCCACTTGTGTTACGAGGTCTAACGTGCACTTTCAGTGGTGGAAAGAAAACCGGGATTGTAGGAAGAACCGGTAGCGGGAAGTCAACTCTGATACAGACACTCTTCCGCCTTGTGGAGCCTGCAGCTGGACAGATTCTGATAGATGGAGTTAATATATCCACAATCGGACTTCATGATCTTCGTTCAAGATTGAGCATAATTCCTCAAGATCCAACCATGTTTGAAGGAACAATCCGTAGCAACTTAGATCCCCTTGAAGAGTATACGGACGATAAGATTTGGGAGGTAGCTAAATTACATAATAATGATTTCTATGCTTTCAAACATCATATTGCTTGTTTGGTTAATGCTTTTTAAAATAAGCAACTTCAATATGTTTTCTTTAACTTTTAAACAATCAAATATCCCAAACCCGTTCAAATTAAACTTCTTATCTTCTATATTAAAAACGCATTAAGCAGATATAACGCTCCCATAATCTAACAATAATTGTTATTACTTTAGGCACTCGATAAGTGTCAACTTGGAGATGAAGTGAGGAGCAAGGAAGGGAAACTCGACTCACCAGGTCGATCTTGTTCATAGTCTTTATATTTAAGCATTTTCATCTTATATTACAATGTCTTATTAGTTTTCATTTTACACAAATAGTTACCGAGAATGGAGAAAACTGGAGCATGGGTCAAAGGCAGCTTGTGTGTCTAGGGCGGGTGCTACTTAAAAAAAGCAAAGTCCTGGTACTTGACGAAGCTACTGCATCAGTCGATACTGCAACTGATGGAATGATTCAACAAACACTCAACCGACACTTTAATAACTCTACTGTTATAATGATTGCACATCGGATCACATCTGTGCTTGATAGTGACATGGTTCTGGTTCTAGAACAAGGTACGTTAAGCAACTTTGTCAGCTCTTGTGTATGTTTCCATTAAAGTCTTGATCTAAGAAAATTTTGTTCTGTATAGGTTTGATTGAGGAATATGATTCGCCAACAAAGTTGCTGGAAGATAAATCGTCTTCATTTGCAAAGCTTGTTGCTGAGTATAGTATGAGATCGAGTTCCAGTTTTGAAAACTTAGCAGCGACAAAATAATTTGAGTGCAAAAATTGGTGCTTGATGATCTGATCTCGATTAATGCTCAAAAGTGCATGTAGACATCAGAAGCTAAATGAGTTCGAGTGTTGGCTAGCTAGGTTATGTTGGCACGAGGAGCTTGGGGCACTTAATGATCTGATCGTGTTTCCTCGAACACACATATTTCCACTGTTTTCTATATATTTTTTTGGGCAAGATTAATTAACTAGTTTCTTCTTGTAACTTGTTTAAAATTACCAATGTACTTAAAAATTAAAGATAATTTTCAATCGAGTTTTGAATCTTATAATTAACGGATCCTTCTTTCAGTATCATATATATCATTTCCTTTTAGGTGAAACTATGAAAATTACAATCAAGACATATTCTTTGATGTACAAGAACTAACCCATGTTTGCTAAATGGTTTGTACAAGGTTGGGGGCTTTGCTCGATGTAATGTCGAAAATAATAGCCGTTTTACATTGATGCTGATCCAGTTCTCTTATTGATAATTCCTGAGGTCAATGGTCTTCAACTTTGAATGATTGAGGTCAAGATATTCGAGCTTTACTATTTCAATGTAAGTAAATGGAAGTAAACAAAAAAAAGTCATGTTCTCTAGTTTTGGTCGGAAGTAAATGAAAGTAAATGGAAGTAAAAGGGAGGGTCACCCTTTGTTTTTTTGTGTCACAACTTTCATCCCATATATGGGATGAAAGTGAAGGAAAGTGAGTGGGTCCCATTATTTCTTTACTTCCATTTCACATCATTTTCTTTACTTCCATTTCATTTACTTCCATTTCTCACTAAAATCATACTTGAGAACATAGACTTTCAATGGGCATTTGAATTTCTACCAAATCATTACACCCATCGAGTATAAGCTTCTCAAGATTCGGAGTACTCCCGAGGTGAAGGTTTGTCAACTTTGAATGACTGAGGTCAAGATATTCGAGCTTTAGACTTTCAACGGGCATTTGAAGTTCTGCCAAATCATTACAGCCTTTGAGTATTAGCTTCTCAAGATTTGGATAATTCCTGAGGTCAATGGTCTTCAACTTTGAATGATTGAGGTCAAGATATTCGAGCTTTAGACTTTCAACGGGCATTTGAATTTCTACCAAATCATTACACCCATCGAGTATAAGCTTCTCAAGATTCGGAGTACTCCCGAGGTGAAGGTTTGTCAACTTTGAATGACTGATGTGAAGATATTCGAGCTTTAGACTTTCAGTAGGCATTCGAAGTTCTACCAAATCATTACACCCACTGAGTATAAGCTTCTCAAGATTTGGAGTACTCCCGAGGTGAAGGTTTGTCAACTTTGAATGACTAATGTGAAGATATTCGAGCTTTAGACTTTCAACGGGCATTTGAATTTCTACCAAATCATTACAGCCTTTGAGTATTAGCTTCTCAAGATTTGGATAATTCCTGAGGTCAATGGTCTTCAACTTTGAATGACTGAGGTCAAGATATTCGAGCTTTAGACTTTCAACGGGCATTTGAATTTCTACCAAATCATTACACCCATCGAGTATTAGCTTCTCAAGATTCGGATAATTCCTGAGGTCAATGGTCTTCAACTTTGAATGACTGAGGTCAAGATATTCGAGCTTTAGACTTTCAACGGGCATTTGAATTTCTACCAAATCATTACACCCATCGAGTATAAGCTTCTCAAGATTCGGAGTACTCCCGAGGTGAAGGTTTGTCAACTTTGAATGACTGATGTGAAGATATTCGAGCTTTAGACTTTCAGTAGGCATTCGAAGTTCTACCAAATCAACACAGTGTTCGAGTGTTAGCTTCTCAAGATTCGGAGTACTCCCGAGGTGAAGGTTTGTCAACTTTGAATGACTGATGTGAAGATATTCGAGCTTTAGACTATCAGTAGGCATTCGAAGTTCTACCAAATCAACACAGTGTTCGAGTGTTAGCTTCTCAAGATTCGGAGTACTCCCGAGGTGAAGGTTTGTCAACTTTGAATGACTGATGTGAAGATATTTGAGCTTTAGACTTTCAGTAGGCATTCGAAGTTCTACCAAATCAACACAGTGTTCGAGTGTTAGCATCTCAAGATTCGGAGTACTCCCGAGGTGAAGGTTTGTAATCTTGTAGTCACCGGAGTAGACATGTACGAGTTTTAGCTGGACAAGATTTGGAGTATTCCCGAGGTGAAGGTTTGTCAACTTTGAATGACTGATGTGAAGATATTCGAGCTTTAGACTATCAGTAGGCATTCGAAGTTCTACCAAATCAACACAGTGTTCGAGTGTTAGCATCTCAAGATTCGGAGTACTCCCGAGGTGAAGGTTTGTAATCTTGTAGTCACCGGAGTAGACATGTACGAGTTTTAGCTGGACAAGATTTGGAGTATTCCCGAGGTGAAGGTTTGTCAACTTTGAATGACTGATGTGAAGATATTCGAGCTTTAGACTTTCAGTAGGCATTCGAAGTTCTACCAAATCAACACAGTGTTCGAGTGTTAGCTTCTCAAGATTCGGAGTACTCCCGAGGTGAAGGTTTGTCAACTTTGAATGACTGATGTGAAGATATTCGAGCTTTAGACTATCAGTAGGCATTCGAAGTTCTACCAAATCAACACAGTGTTCGAGTGTTAGCTTCTCAAGATTCGGAGTACTCCCGAGGTGAAGGTTTGTCAACTTTGAATGACTGATGTGAAGATATTCGAGCTTTAGACTATCAGTAGGCATTCGAAGTTCTACCAAATCAACACAGTGTTCGAGTGTTAGCTTCTCAAGATTCGGAGTACTCCCGAGGTGAAGGTTTGTAATCTTGTAGTCACCGGAGTAGACATGTACGAGTTTTAGCTGGACAAGATTTGGAGTATTCCCGAGGTGAAGGTTTGTCAACTTTGAATGACTGATGTGAAGATATTCGAGCTTTAGACTTTCAGTAGGCATTCGAAGTTCTACCAAATCAACACAGTGTTCGAGTGTTAGGTTCTTAAGATTTGGAGTATTCTTGAAGTGAAGGTTTGTAATCTTGTAGTCACTGGAGTAGGCATGTACGAGTTTTAGCTGGACAAGATTTGGAGTATTCCCGAGGTGAAGGTTTATCAACTTTGAATCAATGAGGGTGAGATATTCGAGCTTTGAATGATGATCAGCAGGTATATGAAGCTCTTCGAAATCATCACAAGCTTCAATAGTCAACTGCTCAAGATTTGGAGCCAACCTAAAGTCAAAGGTCCTCAACTTTGAATTGCTGATAGTGAAGAACCTGAGCTTAGGAAGAACCTAACATAAGTAGAAAAAACAATTAATATTGGTGCAATGACAAACCAATAGATATATATGATCATAATGAATCATGAAAAACAACAATTTAATTCTACCTTTTCTTCTCCATCTTCCCAAAGTTGAACAATATTGCTCTCATCCATTTCAAGTTCAACAAGATATTTTCCTTGAAATGTATTCGGTAAACTCGAAAAAGGAAATCCATCCCAACTCATAAATCGTAAGGAATTTGGAAGGTATTCGCTAACTTTATCAAATTGAACAATATTGCTATCAAAAAAATCATCTTCGAGATTTATGTGAAGAAATCTAAGATCCTTCATTTTTGCTAGACCTTTTACTGCAATTTCAGCACTCAAATCCCGTAAATCAGAGTATAGACATTTTGTTGCTTGGGTACCCTGAAATCGAAAAAATAAAAACCACCCTTAATTTTTGTCGGAACCCTAAATTTCAAAACGCCCAAAATCACTGAAAACATGATCAAATTAAGAGTGAATGAAGATGATATAAGGCGATTTGAATTAAATTTTAATTGATTATTAGAAAGAGAAACTGAATTTGGGGAAAACTTTAAAGAGACAAAGAGGAAGATGAGAATTGTTATGTGTTTTTTATTTGAAAATTGACACCAATTTTTATTTTGTCTCATATAATACCTAAAAACACAATAATATCCTTCTATTAAACGTTCAAACATAGATAAACTAACGGAGTTAGAAATTTAGGACCGAACCCGCAATGAACGTTTCATTTTAGACCAAACATGAACTTCTCAAACTATTGGACCAAAAATGAAATCCCAGCTTAATTCTTACCAGGTCATTAGTCAATATATACTTAATTTCCTCATTAACCCACAATCGGCTATGTCTTTGAGGTTCCTCGGGGTGTGACCGACGGACAATATTCCTACCCATTTCTTCTAAATGATCATGCATCCCCAATTCCCCATATTTATTATAAGTTATAAGAGATTTCTGCTCAAGAACTCTTAAACCAACTTCAGCATGAAATCCACGGCTTTCAAGCACTCTAATTGCATCTTCTTTGTCCCAACCTTTTAGTATGCATGCAACATCTAGGAATATTTCCTTGTAATCCTCCTCTAGATCGATATAGCTTAATTCCAATTTCTCGAGAGTTTCCTTTAACGGAATTGTTTTTAGTCTTTCTATGGCATCTATCCAAAAATGCTCACTTCGACCACATAGAAATGAACCCATAACTTTGATCGTTAAAGGAAGACCATCAGCATATTGTAAAACTTTTCCAACTAACTCTTCGTACCCTTGAATCGGATTCTCTCTTCCAAACGCATACCTCCTGAAGAGGCAACCCGCTTCCGCTTTAGATAACAAAGTCACATTATGAATCAAGCTCACTCGGTGGGCAACAAGTACTTGTTCATCTCTTGTTGTAATTATGATTCTACTTCCCGGCTCAAACCAATTACAGTCACTGGCTAACGCCTCAAGTTGGTCTTTATGATCGACGTCATCTAGAACAACAAGTACCTTTCTACCACGCATCCTCTTTTGCATCATACTTTTTCCGCCAGAAATACTGCTTACTTCAATGTTTTGACCATTTAAAACATCTGAAAGTACTTGTTTCTGCAACTCCTTTAGACCCGCCGAAGAGGCGTTTGAAACTTCTCTTACGTTTTCAATAAAGCTTTTACCTTCGAACTGAATGGACATAATATCAAAAATAGCTCTTGCCAAAGTTGTCTTCCCCGCACCTCCCATCCCCCATATCCCTAGCATGCGAACATCACTAACACCAGGTTCTAAGGATGAAATTACTTCGTTTACACGGGTCTCCATGCCTATTAAATCTCCATCAATGCTCGAATTGATGAAACATAACTCTAGTGAAATCTCTTCAACGATTTTCTGTATGAACTTAGCTTCATGCCTATATGTTAAAGAAAGATTCATTTAGCTTGTGATAATTTCCGAACATTTTTAAATCTATAATAGTGACATAAATCATGTATGAAGTAAATGGTGATATAATTATATATGATATGTAATAAATAGTGAATGAGTAATAGATGTGTTTGTTAGGTATGGGTAAACTTTGTACTGTTCGAAACTCGTCGAGTACCAGAAAAACACGCTTCTTCAGTTCCTCATAAAATAGCTGAACGAATGAGGTTTTAACATGTTGAGGTTACCCGGGGATGGCCAGCATTTTTGACTTAGATGTACGCGGCCTCACCGGGTTAATCCCGGGAGCTTTTCCTACCCTTCCCCGGACACCCCCAAATGTACACACCTAGCTAGGTAGGTTTGAACCATTGACCTATTGCCAATGGCCTTACCACTAGGCCTAATGGTGGTGGATAAACAATTATTTCAACACATAATAATTTGTAATTTTGAAAAAAATAATAATAATAAATTAAAAAAAAAAAAAAAAAAAAAAAAAAAAAAAAAAAAAAAAACAACTTGTTCATGGACATAGGCAGACCATACGCATGAACTTTTCACTGTACCACCCAAATTTACAGAGGAAAGGTAAGTGCAAGTGTAAAGACGAAAGAGAGAAAAATAATACCACTCACATTTAAACTTGTTAAAAAGTGTGACTTGTTAGCATGACTTGGTACTTTGGTAGTGTCATAAACAGTTGCTATATAAAAGAGCATGTGGTATATACAAATGACCACCACTAACGCTTCCTTTTATAACATTGCCCAACCACGGATTGTTTGACGAAACGTGACAAATGACGGACCGGTTTGTTAAGGAATGACGAAGATTGACGACAAATGACACAAACCATCCGCTCTTAGAGGTTGTTTGCTAAAAAAATACTAATATTGCATAGATATATTGAAGAAATTTACTTACCCATTAGCAATGCTTTTCAACTCAAACCCAGCCAAGTCAGATGCTTCTTTCAAAGCCTCTCTCTCCATTTTCTTGCAGCTTTTTCGTCTTTATGTTTTGCAAATGCAACTCCAACTGCCCCAGTTTGTTTGCGTACTTCAGTGGGCTCCACATCATAGAACACGGTGTAAGCAGTGTGCTCGTCCATCGTCTGGCATTCCATAATCTTAGCAAGCTCATCCAAACACCATGATGAAGATGCATAGTTTTTGGAAAAAACAATGATGTAAAATTTGGAGTCTTCAATGGATTTGAAGAGATCATCGCGGATCCTTTTCCCTTTCTGGATGTTCTCATCGTCTCGGTAAGTGAAAATGCCTTTATCCATAAGAGCATGATAAAGATGATCGACGAAGTTTTTACGGGTGTCTTCACCCCTGAAGCTTAAAAAAACATCATACTTAAAGCTATTTTGAATGGCTGAAGTTGAAGTGGACACGATTGTTTTTGGTTCAGATGAGTTTGAAGACGATTTTTCTTCTTTTGGTGCAGCTGAGTTTGAAGAAGATGCCTTTGAATAAAAGTAGTAATGGATAAAGACCATTAGCATTAGTGTTAGCATTAGCATAATACCTAATGAAGTTATGGATGAAGGATCGGAGGAGAAACGTATGTTGCTGAAGGACATTTCTACAAACTGATTGCAAAGAAAAGTGAATAATACTTGATTATGTCAAGGTGATTGTGTTTGTGTTTGTGTTTGTGGGGAAATAAAATGTAAATTAAGTGGAGAAATAAGAATTTGGTTGAAGCTGTTGAAAGAGTTTATGTGAACAAAGAAAGTCGTTCCAGATGCAGGGATGTGTTTATGTTTGTTGATAAACAAAAGCCACTCATTTGGTCAATGCAAAAAAAAAAAAAGAGAGATAAGATTCACTGTTTGAACTTTCAAACCAAATGACCAATGTACACACCAATGTACACACCACGCTTTTGATATTTGCACATTTGCATGTGTTTTTTGTATATTAAATTTCATATTAATGATGGTTTAGAAAATCATTGCTTGTTTCAGCTATCGTTACGTAAATTTTATGTCAATAACTTTTCAAATCATGTAGCATATGCTACAAACAATGATTCAAGAATAGTCAGTAAATTATAAAGTTAATTAGCGGTTTAATTGTTTGTTTTGCATAAACTTGTTTTAGCAGTGAGATCATGCTTAAAGTTTCAAACCAAATGACCAATACATACACCAGGCTTTTGTATTAAAATTCCCACAAATTGTTCAATTCGTCCTCCTTTTTTTATTTTTGAGGCTATATTTTTTTTTTTTTTTTTGAAAAGGGGAAATTTTATTTACTTCACAAAAAGAGTACAAAAGATCATTTACAATGTAAATGGACAAACCCCATTACATTCTAAGACTAGGATCCCACAAATAAGCTAACTTTGATCAAGCATTCTCTACTTTTATACTATATCTATACAAACCATTATACATATATGAATACTACTCTTATACGATCCTCTTCTTAAGTACTTCTTTGGCTGCATCTTCTCAAAGTGATACTCCATTTTGCCTCAACTTCAGCCACTGCTTTAGATTCTCTAACTATGAAGTTCATCATTCTCAGCTTAATGGTATCCATTATACACTGCACAAGGCTATCAGAATCTCTACTACCCTTATTGTACATTCTGTTATTCCTTTCTTGCCATACATAATAGACAACTGCACCAATCACTAGCCTCCTTAAGATACTCCATATATTCTTATTAGCGGCCAACAAAGATACTTCTTCAATTACAGTCTTCCAATTACAAGAGAACTTTTTATCTAACATTTTCTGCATATCTTCCCAAACAACTTTTGAGTAATTACACTGAAAGAACAAATGTTCATGTGAATCCATACACTGCTTACAAAGTGTGCATTCCATATTCTCATCTGGCTTCCATTTTGCAACTTTATCTTGAGTCATTGGCCTTTCCTGCACAGCCATCCAAAGAACAAATGTGTGCCTAGGAATACTTTGAGGGAACCAAATCATGGAACTCCATACCACCTTGGGACCATTGCTGATCATATCTTGCCACACAGTTTTAGTCTTATACTTAGTACTCTGCCCATTTCTTGTCAACCAAACTGCTTCATCACAACAATCATCACTCAGAGCAGGAACTTGTATATTTCTTAGAGATGGAAACTTATTATACCATTCAGTAGGCCAACCCCAGCCACCTTGAGATATCAAACTAGCCACATTACAAGAGTTGTTAAACCTTGCATCATATATGTCTCTTGCTGAAATAAGTTCACACAAAGGACCCTCTATGCTCCACTTATCATACCATGCTGATGCACACTTTCCATCACCCAATTTAAAAAACACATGATTCCTCATTTTATTTCTGAGCCTTAAAATATTCTTCCACCCACAACTTGAGTTATTATCAACTGGTACCTCCCAAACACTCCTTCCTTTCAATTTTTCTACACTAATCCATTTAACCCAGAGAGTATCCTTTTTAGCAGCCACATTCCATAGATGTTTCATAATAAGGACCTCATTCCATGTTTTTAGATTCTTGAGACCCAGACCTCCCTGATCTTTTGGTTTACAAATTTCTTCCCATGAGACTTTTTCTTTGCCTTTAGTTAATTCTCCTTGACACTACAAAAAACCTTTTAAAGCTCTATTAATCTCATCAATAACTGTCTTTGGAAGGATGAATATAGATGTCCAATACACTTGCATTGATGCAAGGATAGATGCAATTAATTGGAGCCTACCAGCATAGGACAGTGATTTTTTTTTATTTATTAATTTATTAATTTTTAGGCTATATTGTTCATGCTACTTTAGTAAGAATGAGAATTTACACTTGAGAGCTAAGCTGATTACGTTACAACGAAATATACCCATTATTTTATATTAAGGATGTTGCTACCAAGGATCAATGGTCAATGTGAACGTGATCTTTTTGTGTGGAAAAACTTTGGAATGAGATGGGGTCTCAAAAGACTCTTTTTGTGCAACAATAAGAATGATAGCCTCGAGATCTGGAGTCGGCCCAACATCTTACAAGACTTAACACCTCGAGATCTGGAGTCAGCCCTTTTTGTTTGGTGTCACATGGCAAAAGTTCTTCCAAATCACAACATCTTACAAGACTTAACACCTCGAGATCTGGAGTCGGCCCAAGACATAGGTTTTTTAAATTTGAACCATCAAGGCTGAGGGATTTGAGCTTTGTACAATGGAAGGACATGCAAAGTTCTTCCAAATCACAACATCCTACAAGACTTACGCTATGTTATTACTATGAAAGTGATAGTTGGTGTTTGTTTAGGGTGCCTGGGCTCACAACTATGACTATGAAAGTTCAATATATTCCATACTCCATATATGGCTAGAGAGGGGGGAATAGAACTTTCATAGTTGAGTACTATCAAACTCATACCCATTGTCATTCCTCGCAGCATACCAAACGCACCCTAAATTTTAAAGAATAAAAGGGGATGAAATGGGAAGAGGAAAGTAAGGAATGATAGTATGAAAAGGTACCAAAATTACCAAGATACTCTCAAAACATAATTTATTTTTATATATCTCACATCTTAGTTGGGCAAACATTCTTCATGTACAAGACCTACACCACATATATTTAGTGATTTTATGCAACTTTAAAAAGATACAGATTGTAAATTCAAATGCAACTGGTAATAGTAATCACCATGGCTTGTCAGTAATTCAGAATTTGCTGTTTAAATGCGACTACTTCGGTAATTAAGCAAAAAATTTCATAAAGAGCTTTTAATGAACAAACTACAATGTGGCCAATACCCAACTCAAATCAACTGGTAATAGCAACACCACAATGTTAACTACAATGTGGCCAATACCCAACTGAAATCATTTAAATGCGACTACTTCGGTAATTAAGCAAAAAATTTCATAAAGAGCTTTCAATGAACAAACTAGAACTATTGGGCTAAGCATGTTGTGTACCCCACGTTCGAGTGAATTGTGATGTCAACATGGCACATAACTTAGTAGAAGTATCAAATTGTCTAAAATGCCGCCCCAGAAAAAGCAGAGTGAAAAAGTCGTGGACCATAATCAGTCTCATCAAAATCATGCAATTCATGCTAGTGAACAAATAAGTATGAGAAATTTCTGTTATTTCCAGTAATGAATAGAAATGTGCATGATTAAATGTATCATGAAATGTACCAATCAACACATATGAGACATAATGAAAACATAAATCAGCATTTAATCTTTGATAAATAAACCAGCATAACGTAAGACCCACAAACTAAGAAAAACAAAATCACAAAGGCCCTCAGCCCCTCACACGAGAGTACTTAAACAAAAACCAAAGACTCCTTAAAAAACAATTAAAGTAGGAAGCAAGAAATAACAAAAATAACGAAGCGACCTTCATCAAACCACGTGAATTACGGCTAACTGTTGAGTTCTCGCCATGCGAATTAAGTTATCAACATCCATGTTGCTATTGTGAACAGCCTATAATGTGATTATTTTGAAGTATATAAGTTATCATAAGAAAAAATGAGCAATAACTGATAGTAAAGATTTAAAATCACACCAGCACACAAGGTGTATATAACCCATAAAGAAGCATCATATATTATACAGATATCAGACAATGAAAACTTACAAACATCATATACTATACAGAATATCGGACAATGAAAACTTACAAACATCATACAATATACAATACAGAATATCAGGCAATGAAAACTTACAATCACATTAAGCATTATACCAATCAATACATATAAAATGCTATAATTTCCAACAAGGATACTAGACATGCAATTATCTTCAAAAAATTTCACATTTTTCGCCTAATGAGTAATGATAGTTACTTTTCAAAGCATTCTTAAGAACGACATAAAGTCTAGTACAAGAACTTCCAAGGCTGAAGTCAAAGATATGAGTCCATTAGGGGACGAATGCAGCTTGGAAACATAGTTTGGAGCTATTTCTACTATATTTTTGGGTAATCACTCATAGTATATAGGATTGGGAGATTTTTGTGGTATATTTCGTAAGATTCAAAATATAAAGCTCACAAAAAAAAATGATAAGGTTTTTGGTTTTGTTTGTTACAGTACATCAGAAAAAGTGCAAAAATATAGCTGAATAACACTTCGATTATGAATAGAAGATAGGAGTGGACTGGGCAAAATATGATCTCAGCTCTCAGACACAGGCGAAATGTTCATGAGAAAGTTCTATCTTAAAAAGAAACCAACTAGATTACTAGATTATTAAAAGAACTTCCCAATCTTTCTGCAAGTATAAAAAAAGAGGTTTTGACGATGTAGGTTTGAAGTAACAAACCCTTTGCACGTGCACCCTCATGGCTCCTTCACTTTATATTCAACCAACTGTTTGCTACTGGACTAAAATAGTGTATAAAAAGCAGACCTCAGTTTTTTATTGAATATAATAAAAGTTGAGTAAAGGGTTAGGTTATTTTACATGTTTATGATATTTTCATAATATATTGGTCAAAGAGGGATAGCAGTGGTCCAATTTTGACAAAACTCACTAGCACACCCATAGAGTTCAGCACTTACCTTCAAGATCCAAGTCATCTAACCTAGCAAGTATCTTTGCATATCAATAATGCAAAGTAACCAATTTTACACGGTCAGTATGTGGTCACACTCTAACCAATGTGATACCCGGTACTCAAGCCTCCTTCGTACTACTTTAACCACCTCATAGGTGTTCTATGTGTTAGGTTTAATGTATAACTTTTAATATACGTATGTCCGGTTTCGAACCCGAGACCCGGGATTGCACACAATACGTGAGAGTTCCAATGGTTTGAATAAATTAAATATATTTTATATTTATATTTATTCATTTCACTAAATAACACTTAACGACAGTTAGTACTTAACGGAGTTAGAGATAACGACCGTTAAAGGACTAAAAGTGCAAAAATGAGTTAGAAGGATCTAGAAACCCACTTGAAGGGTTGGGTCGGCCGAATGGGTCCTTTTGGGCTAGGTTCGGTTTGGCTTAGCTTAGGGAACAAGCTAGGTTTTGCCTATAAATACAATTCACTTGTTTTTTGTTTAAACCTAATCTTGAATCCCTAACTATAGCCAAACTTCTCTTCTCTCTTCCTCTTGCTAAAGGCTAGTCGACTTTTTTATTCCCACTAGGGAATTCGGCTTGAGCTATAAGCATTAAAGTGTTTGGTTGTTAGTGATCTTGAACCTAGCTTTTCCCATTGGAACGCTAGATTACGTGTGTACAAGAACGAGTAACAACCTTATTTTAGGTTGTGTGTTGCCTTATGTTCGATCCATATATATTCCCTATTAGGGTTTATATAACTTGTTCTTGGAGATCGGATTCCTTGTTCTTGCTAGGAATCAAATAAGGTACGTTTTCTTTTAGTTATTTAATTATATGTTTATGATCTATCCGCTGCGTGATCTATATGGTTATGTGTTTATAGTATTTTATGATTCACAAAAACCGACAGTGGCATCAAGAGCCTCGTTTTAAACATGTAATTAATTACTAAAACCCTAAAAATTGAATCTTGTAGAGATAACATGCAATTAATAGTCTAGGGTTTGTTTTATTTTTTTATAAACCCTAATATGGGTCGACACCCATATATAAAAATTAGGGTTTTAGGTTTTTTAATTAAAACTTGTAGAAACCCTAGGATTGCATGCAATTTTTAGGACTAATTAATGAATACCTTATGTGATGTCATTAATTAGAAAACGTACTAATAATTATATTGACATGATAATATGGACTACATGATTATGTGATCAATATGGGATCCATGACAAAATCTTGCATATTTTGTCATGGTATGATTTGTATGTTTGATTGAATTATTTGCTACATGATTTGTATAATAAAATTTAAATTGGGGAAGACCTCAATATATATTAATTAATAAGTTATGTGCAATGTGGTATCTAATTAACCAAAACTTACGCGGCCAAGTTATTTGGCGTCTGTGGACCATTGGGCACAATGAGCTCGAAAACCAATGGGAGTTTTGTTAATTACATACATTTAAAATTACACATAGAATTAACATTAGGATTTATTGAAAAAGGTTTGCATGTGGCTATATGATATCGTGGATGATCATATATTTGTTATTATGTGTTTATTTATTTTTTGTAATTACTTGATCTTTTGTGTTTAATATTATGATGGATTGTAACTACAAAAGAGGGTAATTTTCAAATAAAAAATAAATAAGACTAATAACTATGAAACCTTTTGTAGTAATTTTATTTATTGCCAAGTCTTATGTGCCGATAGTGGTTCGCTTCGCACGGTAATTTGCTCCCAGGCGAGACTAGCAATTAATAAATTACTACATAAAATTGTTTTAGCAAGAAAATCATATTTTTTTAGTTGATTGATTGCGACTGTACAAAAGTGGTCGAAGCGGCGGACCTATTATTGACAAACTATAAAGTGGGTTTAAGGTTGGTTCACATCAAATTGTGACCTTAGAGGGGCACGGTTTTAACCAGCTTCGGCGGCTGTCGTCCCTCCGCTCGCCTGTGCGTCAATAATAGACTTACCAAGTACACCATGAAAAAGTACGAAGCATCTTAAGGCAATGTTGTAATTTGCTCAACGCCTCAATTAAAAACTTTGATGATTTGAGCTACGAATGAGTAAACGGTTTGTTTTTGAAAACATATATGATACAAAGATGAATGCATGACATCTTTGTACATATTTTTTGATTTTACACATCAAAATTTATTACCCTAAAAATTTAAGTTATATGCCGACCAATTAACATGGAAACACCTAAGATGACATTCTATCATTACTAGCAGCCTCAGCTGATGTGATGATTCAAAGAATGAAGTCAATAGGGGTAAATTGAGCACTTCCATTACTAGCAGCCTCAGCTGATGTGATGGAACGGCGTCAATTTACACCTCTCTAAATTGGTTAACTTAATTGAGCACTTTCATTACTAGCAGCCTCAGCTGATGTAATGAAACGGCGTCAAGGCATAAAGATTTGGGGATGAAACATGCTTACATTTTGCAACCGAGGTTGGCAATATAATGTAAGTCCCATGATTTCTAGGAATTGCAATTGAAAATTGGCAATTGGGTGATCCCGTACCTTGTTGAGTACTTTCATTGCTAGCAGCCTCAGCTGATGTAATGAAACGACGTCAATTAGGATCCTAGTTTTCAGTGAAAATTAAATGGTTTTTTAACCAATGGGTGTTTGATTTTCTTGAAGCGAAAAGTGTACCGCTTTTAGGGGGTCATTTAAGCCCTAAATCGTATTTATTTGATCAAATATTGCCCTAAATCGTTCCTTTTGTCATTTTAGGTACTTTGGAGAAGAAATCTGGAAAAGGAAGCATTTTGGACGTTTTTGGAGCATAAAAGTGAAGAAAACGACAAAGTCTCAAAATTATGCTGGAAAGTACCTTTGACGGCGTCAGGGATTGGTCCAGACGGCGTCATGGCTTGGCAAAAAAGGTGGATATGAAAATTACTCATGATAAGCCAGAGAATTTTTGCATGAAAAATCTGACGGCGTCACCCTTTGAAGTGATCAAATCCATCACGGTTTAAATTAAAGAGGGACGACGTCAAGCCTTGATAAGCCAGAGCGGATTTTGGAGGACTAAAGAGGGACGGCGTCAGGAAGGCCATCCGGGAACCCTAAACGCGGCGAGGTGACGGCGTCAGGATCTACAACGTGACGCCGTCAGCCCTTAAACTCTATATATAGTTTTGCAATTTTTTGTCATTAGTGTGGAACTTATTGTGTGTAACTTTGGAGGAGAAACCCTAAGACGAATTTCTGCCATTTTTAAGGGTTTTCATACCCTTGGATCTCCCATGTTTAATTGAAGATAAGTATTCATTTAATCAATCAATATGTCTATGTGTTGTTTGATTATATATTGTTCTTGTCTTTTAATTAACATGCTAGGCTAGATTTATCTTGTGTTTGCTTAGATCTAATGAAACCTAGCTATTGATTATTGGTTATTAGTGTGTTATTAATTGTATTGGATGATTGTTTATCGATGTTAGGCTTAAGAAAACTGGCTAACTTCCTATACGGTAACTTGCTTGAACGTCTTAAGAAACATGAACCAATGCGTACTAAGGTTTTTATGGTTGTATTTAATGCATGAGCGAATTCTAGTGATCCCATGTTAGGAGCTTCCTAGCCGGCTCGACATCGGAGTGAAGTAGGAGCTCATAGAGTTGGGGAAGTACGTACGCCACCCCACGATTGGTATTAAGGAATACACCCGTCATCCACGCAATTAATACACACTAATCAACCGGTAAAAGATAGTTAGGGAGTAAGGAAATCTAAGTAAACACATTTCTCTCCACATAAGTTTTACCACCTTTTCATTTTCAGTTATTTTATTTTATTTGCATTTGTAGTTATTTAGGTTAGTTGACTAGCAACTAATTCCGCCCACTCCTTCAAACCCGAGATTTTACTTGCTTTCATAAAAAATCATAAAAATACAAAAAGAATCTTCCCTCACCCTTAGACCTATTAAAGTAGTTTTTCAATCCTAACGACACTATTCCCTGTGGAGAACGATCAATCCCCCGTACTTACCACTACACTATACTACATCGGTCAGGTACACTGCCTGGTGGGGTTGTAAGCCTCTTGAGATCCCTCGAGAGGTAAAACCTGTTGTAAGGTTGCAAAACCACGCATCAAGTTTTTGGCGCCGTTGCCGGGGAATAGTTATTGTTTAGGTTGAATTTTTATTTTTATAGGTCTACTCACTAGATTCCTTTCTAGTGAGATTTTTATTTTATTTTTCTAGGTTTTCTTTAGTCTATCTTTTTCTACTCTATCCATTGCTCAAATCTTCCTTGGCCATCATGGTAAACGAAGATCTCTCCAATCTCAGAGTCACCAGGAGTCGTAGTTCACTAAACGACCTTATTCCACCCTACGCAGAACCTGATAGGGAAATGCGAAGATTAAGGCGACTCTTTGCAACACCCGAACCATCTGGCTTTGCCATCAACTTTGATGATGCCCTCTCCGAGGAAGAATCCAATCATCATTCTACACCTCCTAGCCCTCAACCCAATCACGATATGAAGGTTCCCGAAAACCCAATTCCTAAATGCCTCAAGGACTACTCTTCTCCCACCCCTCGTGGTTTTTCCAATGCTATCGTTTTTCCAAATGAACACACGAATGGGGTCTTGCGTGCAACCGATATTTGGCTTGTCCAAAGTGTATGCAAGTTCCACGGATTGAAAACTGAAGATCCAATCCAACACATCAAGGACTTCCTGAAAATAGTGGATACCCTCCATACGGACGGGGCCACTAGAGATACCTCCCGGCTGCGATTCTTTCCCTTCACCCTTTATGAAAAAGCCGAAGACTGGTATAACCAACTTCCCTCCGAATCCATTTTCACATGGGAACAGCTTGTCTCAAAATTCTATGAGAAATTCTTTCCAATAGGAAGAACTTCAACGTTAAGAGACGAAATCTTCCGCTTTCATGTTGGACCAGCTGAACCCATTCACGAATCCTGGATCAGATTCAAAGATCTGATTAGACAAGTCCCTCATCATGGCATTGAACTCTGGCTTCTTGTCCAAATCTTTTATGATAGTGTCCCTAAAAGCGACCAATTTGGCATTAATAATTCGGTAAAAGGAAAAATAGCCAACCTAAGCGCTGAGGAAGGATGGAATAGAATTGAGGAATACGCAAATGATCAAGACGATACCTGGGATGAACCTGATTCGATCATGAGCATTTCCAAGATCATGAAAGAGCCTCCTTTTGCTAGCCGGTTGAGTAGAATGAATGATCAAGTCTCTTATTTAGACAAGTCACAACCAACTAAACGGTTGTCAAACCCATACTTGATCTGCGACCAATGTGGTGGCCCGCATGAAGTGGAGGAATGCGGGGATGATACCACCACCGAACAAGCATGCTTGTCAAGCCACGACATCTTCGATGATCCTTCGCTCTTAACTTTCTACCAAAACAATGATTTCACCCCTTGGGGAAATCTTGTGAGAGAAGAGGGAGGAGGAGAATATCCTGACTATAAGGTTAGGAGCACTTTTGAGGATGATCTTGGGCATTTCAAGTTTGAAAAGAATCTGCAACTAAATGGTCTCGACAACCTTATCAATAGCCAACAAAACGACATGAGGGCCAAATTCGCAGAACTAAACGCCACTCTCGACGGCCTTGGCGAACCTCAAAGAGATCCCTTACTCGCCATCACCACTCGTGCTGGAACAACTACTAAGGATCCACCTTACCCAGCTCAACAATCTAACGTCATGGAACCCAACACCCCTCATGAGGAGGATGATAATGTGAACGATGAGAATTCCGAACAAACCCCTCCGGTAACTCCCTCTCCACCTACTCCAACCAAACAGCCCATTAAAGTCCCATACCCGTCCCGTCTCAAGAATCAAAAGGTCGAAAATGATAATAAAAGATTCTTGTCATATTTGAAGAATTCGGTCGTCACCATACCCCTTCTTGATGCATGTTACCATATGCCCAAATATAGTACATACTTCAAGAAGTTGCTAACCAACAGAAAAGGGCTCGAGGGTCTTGTAACCTTAGGAGAAGAATGTTCTGTGGTGACTCAACGAGGGCTGCCAAAGAAGGTGGACGATCCAGGTAGTTTCACCTTGCCCTGCTCAATAGGATCTCTTTCAGTCAAGAATGCTTTAGCCGACTTAGGAGCAAGTATCAATCTTATGCCGCATTCCATGTTCCTCAAATTAGGGTACTCTGGATTGAAACCCACCCGTATGAACATCCAACTAGCCGATAAATCAGTCAAATACCCCTTAGGAATATGCGAGAATGTGCTGGTTAAGGTAGGGAAGTTCAAATTTCCAGTTGACTTCGTCATCTTAGAGATGGAAGAAGATGACCTAGTGCCCATCATTCTAGGGAGGCCATTCCTTGCAACTGCTCGTGCTGTTATTGATGTTCATGACGGCAAACTAACCTTACGAGTGGGAGCCGATAGCTTAACCTTCGACATCAAGGACACAATGAATCTTTCTCTCAAAGCAGATAATCAGCTGTATTTCATCGGAGAAATCAATGAACTATCCGACGAGATTGACAATTGTATAGATGAACAGGTGGAAGCTGGTTGGTTGCGAGATGAAGCTTTCTTACCCATCTTAGAGGAGGAGAAGACTATGGATGTGAATGCAGTCTCCTTCTATCCCAGACAAGAAATCGAACAGCTTGAGCTTCGTAAACCCGAGAACAAACTTAAACCTTCCATCATCGAGCCACCTACGTTAGAACTCAAGGAACTCCCAAACAACCTTGAATATGCTTTCCTCCAAGGAGAAGATCAACTTCCAGTAATCATAAACTCTTCTTTGAAAAGTGAACAAAGGGATAAACTCTTAGGAGTTTTAAAAAAATATAAAGGAGTTATAGCATGGAGTGTAGCCGACATCAAGGGGATTGACTCTACCTTTTGCACGCATAAAATCCTCATGGAGGAAGATTATAAACCCACCGTGCAACCTCAAAGGCGAGTAAACCCCAACATAAAGGAGGTCGTAAAAAAGGAAGTCATTAAGCTCCTAGATGCAGGGCTAATTTACCCAATTTCGGACAGTCCATGGGTAAGTCCTGTACAGGT
The DNA here is from genome assembly GCA_021014915.2 of Artemisia tridentata subsp. tridentata. NCBI lineage: Eukaryota > Viridiplantae > Streptophyta > Magnoliopsida > Asterales > Asteraceae > Artemisia > Artemisia tridentata. The sequence continues at coordinate 511,587,781 of CP139508.1, read as the reverse complement.
TGTACCAAAAAAGGGAGGAATGACGGTGGTGAAGAACGATAAGGATGAGTTAGTGCCTCAACGAACAGTAACTGGATGGCGTGTGTGCATCGATTATAGGAAGTTGAATGATGCAACCCGAAAGGATCATTTCCCTCTACCATTTATCGACCAAATGTTGGAAAGGTTAGCAGGGCATGAGTACTACTGCTTCCTAGATGGGTTCTCAGGATATTTCCAAATTCCTATCGCTCCTGAGGACCAAGAAAAGACTACGTTCACATGCCCTTATGGCACCTTCGCTTACAAGCGAATGCCCTTTGGACTATGTAACGCCCCCGCCACTTTCCAGCGCTGCATGACGGCAATCTTCCATGAGTTAATGGAAGACAGCATGGAGGTCTTCATGGATGATTTTTCGGTCTTTGGAAACTCTTTTGATCGCTGTCTTGCTAACCTTGAGAAAATGCTCAAACGTTGTGAGGAGACTAACTTGGTACTAAACTGGGAAAAGTGCCACTTTATGGTAAAAGAAGGGATTGTGCTAGGGCACAAAATTTCAGGAAGTGGAATTGAAGTAGACCGGGCAAAAATTGAAGCTATATCCAAACTTCCCTATCCAACAACTGTCAAGGCAATCCGTAGCTTCTTGGGTCATGCTGGTTTCTATAGGAGATTCATTAAAGATTTCTCAAAGATAGCTAGACCAATGACTCAGTTGCTCATGAAGGATGCCCCGTTTGACTTCTCTCGAGAGTGCAAGGATGCATTCGATCGATTGAAGCAGGAACTTACGAAAGCTCCAATTATGGTCACCCCTAACTGGGAGTTACCCTTTGAAATCATGTGCGATGCTAGCGATTATGCTGTTGGAGCAGTATTAGGCCAAAGGCTTAACAAACACTTTCAGCGAGTATACTACGCTAGCAAAACCATGAATCCTGCCCAGGAAAACTACACTACCACTGAAAAGGAATTACTAGCCGTGGTATTTGCTTTTGATAAGTTTCGCCAGTATCTTGTCCTTTCTAAAACGGTTGTTTTTACGGACCATTCAGCTCTTCGATATCTTTTCACTAAACAAGATGCTAAACCGCGGTTAATCCGTTGGATCTTACTATTGCAAGAGTTCGATATAGAGATTCGTGATAAGAAAGGAGCAGAGAATCTTGCGGCTGATCATCTCTCTCGTCTCGAAAACCCCAGCCTCGCTGAATCTGACAAGAGTGAGATTCGGGAGTCATTTCCTGAAGAGCAGCTCATGTCAATAAATGATTCTGAACCATGGTATGCGGATTATGCTAACTACCTGGCAAGTAGAGTCATTCCTGAGCATATGAGCAGGCATGAAAAAAAGAGGTTCTTCAATCAATTAAAGTATTACTTTTGGGATGAACCCTTCTTATTCCGAAGATGTCCGGACCAGGTAATCAGGCGTTGTGTTTCGGAAAAGGAGGCTGTCAGAATTATGAAAGAGTGTCATGCAGGTCCATCTGGAGGACATCACGGAATGAACACTACTGCACGAAAGGTCTTCGACGCGGGATTCTATTGGCCTACAATATTTCGTGATGTGAAGGGAATGATACAGACTTGTGACGCATGTCAAAGAGCTGGGAATATCTCTAGGAGGGATGAAGCCCCACAGAATTATATACAAGTTTGCGAGGTTTTCGATGTTTGGGGAATTGATTTCATGGGACCCTTCCCATCTTCAGGTGGGAATGAATACATCTTGGTGGCCATTGATTATGTTTCGAAATGGGTGGAAGCACAAGCCCTTAGGACTAACGACGCTAGGGTAGTCATTCATTTCTTAAAAAAATTGTTCGCTAGGTTCGGAATTCCGAAGGCTCTTATTAGTGACAGGGGAACCCATTTTTGCAATTCGCAAATGGAGAAAGTTATGAAAAGATATGGAGTCTCTCACCGATTCTCCACCGCTTACCATCCTCAAACCAACGGTCAAGTCGAAAACACTAATAGAGCCATAAAGAGAATATTGGAGAAAACGGTCAATCAAAACCGAAAAGATTGGTCTTTTAAGCTCGATGAAGCTTTGTGGGCATTTCGAACCGCTTATAAGACACCAATCGGGACAACCCCGTTCCGTATGGTATATGGCAAGGCATGCCACCTTCCAGTAGAACTGGAACACAAGGCATATTGGGCACTTAAGGCTTGTAATTTGGATTATACGGTTGCGGGAACAAATAGATTCTTACAACTCCAAGAGCTCGATGAATTGAGATTAGAGGCTTATGAATCTTCCATTACATACAAAGAAAGGGCAAAAAGATGGCATGACCAACGGATTAAGAGACCAAAGGAGTTTTCAGAAGGAGACAAGGTCTTATTATATAATTCTCGCTTAAGACTATTTCCTGGAAAACTTAAATCTAGATGGTATGGACCTTTTACCGTAAGGAGCTCCTCTAAAACCGGAGCCGTTGTGTTGATTGACAACGAAGATAGAGAATTCACTGTGAATATACAACGAGTCAAGCGTTATCAAGAGAATGGTAATGAAATGATCAATGAGGAAGACATAACTTTTGATGAAGAAGTCACGTAATGTACGGTGACTTTGAGTCTAGCTACAAGACTCGTTAATAAAGAAAAGCGCTTCTTGGGAGGCAACCCAAGCTTTATGTGCTTTGTGTGTTTATTTATTTGTTTGTTTGATTTTAATTGTTTCCGTATGTATGTTTAATTTTTATTATTATTGATTCATGTTCAAAAGTAAATTGTGAAAATGCTTTATCTTGTTTTTAACTTCGTCTTAACTACATATAAAGGTATTTTGCAAAAGTTAAGTGTTAGGGAAATCCAAATCGGTTTATTAGAACAAATGAACATGAATCGTAATAATATTAAATTAACATACATATTAGTATTTGTTTGAGTCAAATGCTTGTATCGAGTCATAATGATGTTTTGTAGGAATTCCAGGAAGTAAGGTAGAGTTTTTTCCAGAAATTTTCCGGAAACTTAACATGAGAATTCTGTCAGATCATTTCTGACGGCGTCAGGCTTTACAACCTGACGGCGTCAGGTTTTAATTTTCTGAAATTTTTGAAAGTTTTATTTTCATAAAAAGTTTTTATTAAATCTCTAACTTATAATCTCCAGGAATCTGCAAAATAATCATTCCACAAGCATTATATCCTTATATATAGAATTTATCCCGCCGATGTTATGCAGGTTTTCGTGTTTGTTTTCTCAGGTTTAACAGGTTATTTTGGACAAGGAGATGTATGTGGAATCAAGCTTATGGCGATGCATTAGCCTTGGAGCTTCTACTTTCTCTTGGAAGAAGATCTAACCATGTTACTTCTTTATCCACCGAGCGAATCAGGGGAGTATTTGATTTCATTCTTTTACCTTATTTACTTTTACATCTTGTTATTTGAACATTGGGGACAATGTTCATCTTAAGTGTAAGGGGGTAAAAGTACGATACTTTAGAGAATACAATTGCACTTGATTTTTGTTTGTTTAATAGTGGATGTGTAATAAAACTGAGAGAAATACTTGTTAGGGTAATTTTAGTGCCAAATTTAAATTTTTTTACAACATATAGGAGTGAAACTTTGATCTTAATGAGCGTCTCATGGATAGGAGTTATGTGACTAGCACAAAAAACCGTACCACTAAAAAATTTTCCACCCCCAAATATGTGAGGTTCGCCCCTAGAATTGGTAGGAAAAGCATTTATGCTATGATGTGTGTACCGGTAGCACTTAGATTCTAGAACTTGCGTTAGGACCATTCCGAGGCCACAAGTGAGACTACATTCGTGTAGTTAGATTTACTACATGATAAGAGGCATTAGGATTAACCCATTGTTTTACACCTGTGTTTTTGTTATAATTACTTTGGCTACATCGGTCAAGTAATTCTCCCACACCCTTTGCGTTGTACTCATTTTTAGTACACGATACCCCTAGTACACCCCTCAGAGCCTATCTTTTCGTTTCGACCTTTAAGCATTTTACTTAAAGGAAGAATTTGTTTACACCCCACTTAAATGTACACCCAAATCGCCTTAGCCTACCTTGTATGCACTCATCTTTAGTGCATTATTGTGACAACATTTGTTTAAACCCCAAGTTAATTATCTAATTGATTACATGGTTGCTAAGTCGAGTCATATCCTTGTACATATTGTTTTGGGACGATTGGGACTCATGGGTAAAGTACTAGTGTAATGGAGTAATGGGGAAGAACAACATTATTTCCCCCATATGTGCTAAATATTTTTAAAAGTACTCCAAGTTTTTCAATTATCTTAATTCGAGTCATTAGAATAGTTATTTGCTCGCGAGCTTGTGAGGCGCTGAGGGTCATCTTCTGACCACCGCCGGGTAACACTGGACCTACGCCGGGAACATGACCTCGCTGCTTAGCGCCGATCACCTGGCGCATAATATCCAGGTCAGTCATACACGTCCCGGAAGAGAAGTTCTCTGTTCGCATCTGTACCATCTCATTCTGTTTAGTTAAAAAAAAACAAGAAAAGTAATATATATAAGTCGTGATTTATTAAATTGCATTAATATGGGTGAGTTTTTGGAAATAAATTATACTTACATATCTAGCCTCGGACACTGGAGACTCAAAGACGTCGCCTCTCGTATGGTTGTGTCTGTAAAGCTTGATCAAGTCTCTACCATCTGTGGAGTTGGTGGGTCGGCTCAATTGTTTATAAATAAAATCAATCAAGACTCACCCAACACTATATATATAAATAAAATGATTAAAAAGTGTCTTACGAAGTTATCGCGTATAACAGCTAACGAATGGGATCCATGAAGGCTAGAACTCGTGCTCGCGAGCCGGTTTTGCCTGTTGATCGCCCCGATCCTCAACTTCTTCGGGTCTGACCAGTGCTTCACCTGCTTATTATAAATAATAAAAACTATTATATAAATGAATTATTATTATTATTATTATTATTATTATTATTATTATTATTATTATTATTATTATTATTATTATTATTATTATTATAATCATCACTATTATTATTATTATTATTGAAAAACAAATAGGATTTTACAAGAAATTAGTGGGGAGCCGAGATACCAACTGAGCCCCCACACCTCTAGCTACAGCAAAACCAATCCTACTAAAAATATGTGGAGCAGCTCGTGCTCCAATGTCTTGAGTCATAGAGAATCGTCTAATGCGTTTTAATAAGGTCACTGCATCCTTTTCAAGTTCTCCAAAAGAAGAGAATGAAAAGGGGAGGAACCCATATCCGATATCAGCGCATTTAGCTGCATACTTGACACGTTTGCGTTGTGCGGCTTCAATAACCGCCCGACCGGGCATAAAATCAACCATACACGAACGCGTCAAAGGTGACGATCCTGTAAGATCAACACAGACATCAAGGCCACCATCCCAAGAGTAAAGTAGCATATCGGCCGGACGTAAGGTTTTGTCCCTCTCTCCACGCAGCCCAATATCCACCTCCTTACGAACTGAAACTCCAGACCGAGAACATATATCAACAAGAACATCACGCACAACATTGTGCCGATGTTTAATACCAACTAAGCCTGCGCACGATACAGCATGATCTCCAAAAATATCTCCCGGAAAAACCTTAGAACAAGCTGAACATGGCATCTGGACAGTAAAAAGAGGAACACCCAACCGGTAACACAAAACACATCTGTAAGTCCTGGCATTCATAGTCTGTCCCAATCCGGATATCGGTGCCACCTTAAGCCAATCTGACGTATAATCCTCTTTTAAAGAGTTCCATAAAGCCGTCTGTCTAGAGGATAAATGGAAAGTGGATTCAACCGTTTGGGCAACACGTGCGAAATGTATATCTGCCAATTTCTTCATAAGTTTGGGGGCAGCGATCTCACTAGGGTTACTCATAAGGTCAATATCCATATTCACATTAAAAGTACACAATGCATCATCAAAAGAGGGACCAGTAGACACAATACCAGAACTACGGAGAAGCTTAGTCTGTAAGCTGGCAGACTGAAGTCTAGAAGCAAGGAAGGCATAGTGCAAGACATCACCTGCAGAATACACACCAAGCCCCCGAGAGCAAAAGGTAGAGTGGCGAGTCTCCATTGCAAGTCACCAAACCCAGGTCCAGAAGCAGTGACAATACGTTCCAAAGAAGAGCGAAGTGCTGCATCAAAAGAAACCTGAGCACTCTCAAAGACCCGAGGAGGACATGTGCGCATAGAAAAATACAACTTGGAAATACCGGCACATGCACGCAGTAACAACAACTCACACTGAGGATCATTAAGCTTAGCAACAGCATCCATAAGCTCAATAGTTTTAGCAACCCTTTTCATAACAAGCTTACTACTAAACTCAAAATCCACACTGGCGGGGCCCCCTAATAATTTAACACCATGCGAAGGTCGAGAAATATTAGGGGGAAAAACACCAACATACCTGCTCCTTGGGTCTTCCTTCGGCCAAAAGACCTCAGTTTTATCAACATTGAGGTGCAAACCACAACTAGGTCCATCCATCATAATCAACTCCAAAACCTTCCCCACAACCAAAGTATCCCCTATAATAGTACCATCATCAAGATACCAAGCTTGAAGAGAAAGAGTGAAGGAGTCTCGAATCTTACATGCCAATGGATGTAACACTAAAGCAAAAAGGAGAGGCCCAAGCGGATCACCCTGTTGCACCCCTTGGTGCGACCACAAAGTATGCTCACCATAATATAATCTAGCAGGATTGGAGTAACAGAATTCCACCCAACGTGAAATAGCCGGAACTCGAAGGCGAACTTCTCGTAACATGACCGCACGATCCACCATATTGAAAGCGTTTTTAAAGTCCACCAACAACATAGATAAACCCACAGCACCCCCGCGGTCTTCAATCAACCGATTCACAGCATGAAGGATTGCCTCCCCACCTCCCGAAAACACCCACACCAAATTGCAAACCGTCAAAATAACCATCCAAAGAATGGCCAATCATAGAAGCACAAACTTTGGAGACTAAACGCCTCCAAAGAATGACCAAAGAATGACCAAGCTTGAAAGCGTTATTATTATTATTATTATTATTATTATTATTATTATTATTATTATTATTATTATTATTATTATTATTATTATTATTATTATTATTATTATTATTATTATTATCATTATTATTATTATAATGATGATAATAATAATAATAATAATAATAATAATAATAATAATAATAATAATAATAATAATAATAATAATAATAATAATAATAATAATAAAGTGTCGATCCAGAAATTTACATGTGCTTCCCAATCCTCAGGTGTCTTGTTCGCCGGACGCTTTTCCTTGATCTCGTCCAGTTTTTCAACCCCGCCTTGCCGTGTAAAATTTTGCCTTTTGAATATGTACTTGTTGTCATCGTATCGCTTTCGGAGGTAAGCTTCGATACTTTTGACAATATCGTCTCCATCCGGACCGGCTAGGTGGGAGCCGAGATCAAAGAAATGCTGCAATAAAATATAATTAAAATAAATTTACAAATTTAAATAAAGAGACAAATTTAAATAAATAAACACATTTAAAATAAATACACACAATAATTGAAAAAATAAAAGATAAAAAAAAACTTACATGGAGCTGGTTATCGATGTGGGCCTTCATGGTCTGGGGAACCTTATCCCACGAATCGTAATGTTGGTTGTTTTGTGTCAGTTGTGTTCCCAGAACAGGCTTAAGATAATCAATCAAGGTACCGGATATTCACTTGAAATCGTGTAATCACTTTCCAATAGAAACTATTCGACCCTATGCCTGGGTTACACGAATATCTCTATGGGATAAGACCAAGTGATGTTCTTGTTTTAGGCACAAATCAAGAACCGTATTGCATTCAAGTGTTTAGGTTTTCTGTCTCTTCTTCATGCGGCTGTGTTAATCTCTATATATAATAGAGATATACTCAAAACCCTAGTCAAAGGATATATGAGAAAATATTGCCCAAATATTCTCTATATACTTTCCTTAATACTAGCCAAAGTGGTTACAAGATGTAGCAACCCGTAGAATTTCCTAGTCATTAGTGAACGCTAATCTATTATTAACACGTCGTTACTGTTCATTTTTACGAGCCAATTTAAACTTTTGTTTATCACATTCCATTTTCACTGGAACCGCACGCGTACCGATACCGTGATAGTATGGCATAAGTTTAATAGATCAAAACGAAGAATGTACAAAACAGATCATAAAAATAAATACGAACTCGGAAATAAAAACAAATAATCTATGACGACTCTAAAACCCTCGAGCTAAAGATATTTAAACGAAGCCAGATCCGACACGGTCTAGCAAGACCCGGGTATTTAAAAGCACAAAATACACTCCACCAATTTTTTTTACAATACTACTACATCTAAATATTTCTTTCCTGCTAGTTTTGTCGTATCCCCCACTTTTTATAATATTTCTGCTACTACTTCTTTTTACTTTAATACATTTCCCAAAACATTTTATTTTATCTGCTGCTACTTTTTTTTCTTTCTCCTTCTTGAACCGAACGAAAACCCAAATCCAGCCATAACCACCATCACCCTTCTTGCCTCCACCTTTTCACCTTATCATCTCTTTGGCAACAATCACCATCATCAAAAGAACACCAACACCATTGTTGTCGCTTGTGCTATTTCCATCGAGAACCCCAACTGAACCATCCCTATCAATTATAGTCAACCCACAACCTTTGTCCTTTTCAAAATCACAAGACCACCTAAGATTTAGAACCATAAGACACCATTTAGGAAGGATGACTTTTCCCCAAACCGAAAGCAACATGGAGCTTAACTCCACTTTCCTCCTTAAATCCACCCATCCTGGGCACCATTTGAATCACACCAACACCATCAACACACTACAATTTGAGAGGTTCTCAAGATAAGAGTTGAGGTTGTGATTCGAACCAGGGAAAGGAAGTGGTTTTGGAGCTTTCGGATTTGGGTTAGCTAGTGTCGACAACACCTTACAAGTTTCAGGTTATTATTATTGATTGATGTTGTTTTATATTTTTACTTATTGTTCGAATATTATGAATAAGAGATCAAGTCAAAATTAGTTTTGATTGTTGCGAAATTTAAGAATAGGATGAAATAGATTTAAGTGATGTTATGTAAATCGAATTAAGAACATTTTGGCGTTAGGAAATGATAGTCGAATGTGGGTTGATTTTAAAATGGGTCGAAACTAGGATTTGAGGTTATGTTGATTCTTGATGAAAAATGGAAGTCGAATGATAAGAGATTTTGATAGGTCGAATTAGGCTTGAATTGATTTTGATGAATAGATAAAACGATATAGTTGCGTTACTATGGATTACGGTTTTAAAACGGGATAAATGTGAGTTTGTTGTCAAACGGGTCGAAAGGAAAAGTTTTTGACTTAAAAAGTCATTGGGTCAAATTTGGTGTTGTTGTGGATTGTTAAAAACTGTTAAGGGATAGCCGAAAGAGTAGTCGAGACCGTATAGAACCCGAACCAGTCTTTGCGTACTCGACTCCTTAGGAACCCAACGAAATGAGCTTGAGTTGTACTCGAGAGTCGTTTAACGGGCGAGACCGTAGCTTTGACCATAGTAGTACTCGAACCTCGCCGAAGTCTCATTGAGACAGTCTATCTTTCAAGACTGCGAATGGCTGTTTTTGTTTCAACTGAAAGTACCAGGCAAACCATAGTCATAAAACACAAACCTGCACAATTGATTTTGAGGTAAAAATTGGGTTTAAACTCAATACTGGGCCGAAGCCCAGTAGTCAAATAAAGAGTGAGTTTGTTTGATCATAAAAACAGGCCGAAGCCCCAAGGGATTGGGATTGGATCGTGTAATAGGGCCACAACCCATTTGAGTTTAGATATGAAAACGTAGGGTGCGTTTGGTTATAAATATAAAAAGGGAAATGTCACATGTATTTTAAAATATGTTAAGACATGATAAAACTCGAAATGACGACACGTCGAATATTAGTTATTAGAATTGTGACGAAAATGAATAACCGAGACACTAAAAATTGTTATACGCCGTCAATAATAATTACGCCGTAAAATAAATAATTACCACGTGCAACAACAACATGATCATTTTGAAAATATATGTAAACTATTTTTACGTTCACCAAATCTTAAATGCGAACTAAATTATGCCATACTAATCTAGGTCACGCGTTGGAGTTACTACACACCATTTGATTCTATTGTATCGCCGATTTCTACTACTACCAATGTGAGTTTATAGCCCCACTTTTCATTACTTAATTGTTTTAAACTCTTTGGGGGAGATACATGCTCAACTACTTGCTTTTAATTTCACAAGTACTCTTAACTGTTATATATTACCGTGAGTTTCATAGCCCCTATTTTTATACTTTTGAAACTACTTTTGGGGGAGATACATGCTTAAATTATTTTGCTCATTTATCAAATACATGATTTATGCAATTACTCAAATATTTATACTTTTATACAATATGCTTTTATACTTGTCTTTGGGAAGTAGGCTCCCAGTAATCCTTTGGGAAAAGACACCCAGTAATCCTTTGGGAAAAGACACCCAGTAATCTTATGGTGCATTGGTATGCAAGTCATCTAATATATTTTGCATTGGTATGCAAGTCATCTATTATATTGTGCATTGGTATGCAAGACATCTATTCTATTCTTACTATGTTAGCAGTGGGTTGTAAACACACAGGTTGCAAGTCTTGTATGGGCGGGACTTGGAACTGAGTGGATTTACAAGGCCTTTGCTGTGAAATCTTTATATACTTGATAGACATACTATGTTAGCAGTGGGTTGTAAACACATAGGTTGCAAGTCTTGTATGGGCGGGGCTTGGAACTGAGTGGATTTACAATGCCTTTGCTGGAAAAATCTATATTTAAACACTTTACCTTTAAACATCTTTATTGAAATGCTTTACTTTTAAACTAAACTCTATGAACTCACCAACCGTTGGTTGACACTTTTAGCATGTTTATCTCAGGTTGTTAAGACTATTATGGATGCGTGGATTGCTAGAGTCATTTGCATACTTGAAGACTCATATCTATCTTTATCATTCGATACACTTTGAAAACTTTTATGTAATCTTTACTTTGGAACTTATTGTCATAACTCTGATTTTAATAATTCGAATGATAACTTTTCAAAACGTCTCATATAGAGGTCGTTTTCTACACCTTGATCTGTATTATGAAGTAATACCCCCTTGACACTACTGTTTCCGCTGCGGTAATTTGGGGGTGTTACAGATTGGTATCAGAGCCTTGGTTATAGAGAACTAGGTTGCATTTAGGAGCCTAGACTATAACTGCTATATTCCTTAATATCCTTATCCCGACCGCCTTGCTCACGTAGAACTATTCCCATTTATGTGCTCACTGTTAATTGTTTTAGTATCTGCACCGATGGAGGAATCTCAGCATTTGGTCGAATCATCAGAGGTGTGAAGCTCAGTGATAACCGGCTATTTAACTTAATCTTGTGACAGTTCTTGTTTGATGAGACATGGGATTAAGTTGAATAAAAGGTTATCCCTTAGCCGCAGAAAAATTTGATGATTTTGCTAAAAAGATGATTTCTCTTGAGGATACCTTATAGGGAAAAATCTCAGAATCTAAATCGAGACATCAAAAGCATAGAGCTCAGTGATAACTAGCTATTTAACTTAATCTTGTGACAGTTCTTGTTTGATGAGACATGGGATTAAGTTAACTAAAAGGTTATCACTAAGCCGCAGAAAGTTGATGAGTTCACTCGAGGATTTTTCTAGGAGATAATCACCCTACTCTTGTCGAAATATGTGTGCATGGTGATATGTACACGTGTGAAAGGAGGCAAGTATAATTATGGTGGCCAATATAATTATAAGTGCATCACAACACACGTGGATATATGTAATCATGTGTACGTTAATCGGCATTGACCCCTTTTGGATAACAGCTAGTAATGGGGTTTGTGAAAATCTTGAGTATATTTCAGTTATGACTTAAACCGGTTTAGCCTAATCCCATACAAGTTCTTGTTTGATGAGTTGTGGGATTAAGTAAAGATCGGTTGCCTAAAAGTCTTTTGAGTATCATGCTCGAGAGTAGGAAATTTGCTTCACCAAAACCTAGTCATAAGGGAATATGTTTTTAGCCGTATTAGTCACAAGAACATACCTAACTAGATAAGAACCCTATATGCGTAAGTTTTTGCCTAAATTCCTTAAGCTTCACACATTGACTATTCATTAACATCTTTTAAGAGATAACGCCGACTGAATCTCGGGACGAGATTCAAAAATTAGGGGTGGATACTGTAGCAACCTGTAGAATTTCCTAGTCATTAGTGAACGCTAATCTATTATTAACACGTCGTTACTGTTCACTTAACCATTTTTACGAGCCAATTTAAACTTTTGTTTATCACATTCCATTTTCACTGGAACCGCACGCGTACCGACACCGTGATAGTATGGCATAAGTTTAATAGATCAAAACGAAGAATGTACAAAACAGATCATAAAAATAAATACGAACTCGGAAATAAAAACAAATAATCTATGACGACTCTAAAACTCTCGAGCTAAAGATATTTAAACGAAGCCAGATCCGACACGGTCTAGCAAGACCCGGGTATTTAAAAGCACAAAATACACTCCACCAATTTTTTTTACAATACTACTACATCTAAATATTTCTTTCCTGCTAGTTTTGTCGTATCCCCCACTTTTTATAATATTTCTGCTACTACTTCTTTTTACTTTAATACATTTCCCAAAACATTTTATTTTATCTGCTGCTACTTTTTTTTCTTTCTCCTTCTTGAACCGAACGAAAACCCAAATCCAGCCATAACCACCATCACCCTTCTTGCCTCCACCTTTTCACCTTATCATCTCTTTGGCAACAATCACCATCATCAAAAGAACACCAACAACATTGTTGTCGCTTATGCTATTTCCATCGAGAACCCCAACTGAACCATCCCTATCAATTATAGTCAACCCACAACCTTTGTCCTATTCAAAATCACAAGACCACCTAAGATTTAGAACCATAAGACACCATTTAGGAAGGATGACTTTTCCCCAAACTGAAAGCAACATGGAGCTTAACTCCACTTTCCTCCTTAAATCCACCCATCCTGGGCACCATTTGAATCACACCAACACCATCAACACACTACAATTTGAGAGGTTCTCAAGATAAGAGTTGAGGTTGTGATTCGAACCGGGGAAAGGAAGTGGTTTTGGAGCTTTCGGATTTGGGTTAGCTAGTGTCGACAACACCTTACAAGTTTCAGGTTATTATTATTGATTGATGTTGTTTTATATTTTTACTTATTGTTCGAATATTATGAATAAGAGATCAAGTCAAAATTAGTTTTGATTGTTGCGAAATTTAAGAATAGGATGAAATAGATTTAAGTGATGTTATGTAAATCGAATTAAGAACATTTTGGCGTTAGGAAATGATAGTCGAATGTGGGTTGATTTTAAAATGGGTCGAAACTAGGATTTGAGGTTATGTTGATTCTTGATGAAAAATGGAAGTCGAATGATAAGAGATTTTGATAGGTCGAATTAGGCTTGAATAAGTGTGAATTGATTTTGATGAAGAGATAAAACGATATAGTTGCGTTACTATGGATTACGGTTTAAAACGGGATAAATGTGAGTTTGTTGTCAAACGGGTCGAAAGGAAAAGTTTTTGACTTAAAAAGTCATTGGGTCAAATTTGGTGTTGTTGTGGATTGTTAAAAACTGTTAAGGGATAGCCGAAAGAGTAGTCGAGACCGTATAGAACCCGAACTAGTCTTTGCGTACTCGACTCCTTAGGAACCCAACGAAATGAGCTTGAGTTGTACTCGAGAGTCGTTTAACGGGCGAGACCGTAGCTTTGACCATAGTAGTACTCGAACCTCGCCGAAGTCTCATTGAGACAGTCTATCTTTCAAGACTGCGAATGGCTGTTTTTGTTTCAAACTGAAAGTACCAGGCAAACCATATTCATAAAACACAAACCTGCACAATTGATTTTGAGGTAAAAATTGGGTTTAAACTCAATACTGGGCCGAAGCCCAGTAGTCAAATAAAGAGTGAGTTTGTTTGATCATAAAAACAGGCCGAAGCCCCAAGGGATTGGGATTGGATCGTGTAATAGGGCCACAACCCATTTGAGTTTAGATATGAAAACGTAGGGTGCGTTTGGTTATAAATATAAAAAGGGAAATGTCACATGTATTTTAAAATATGTTAAGACATGATAAAACTCGAAATGACGACACGTCGAATATTAGTTATTAGAATTGTGACGAAAACGAATAACCGAGACACTAAAAATTGTTATACGCCGTCAATAATAATTACGCCGTAAAATAAATAATTACCACGTGCAACAACAACATGATCATTTTGAAAATATATGTAAACTATTTTTACGTTCACCAAATCTTAAATGCGAACTAAATTATGCCATACTAATCTAGGTCACGCGTTGGAGTTACTACACACCATTTGATTCTATTGTATCGCCGATTTCTACTACTACCAATGTGAGTTTGTAGCCCCACTTTTCATTACTTAATTGTTTTAAACTCTTTGGGGGAGATACATGCTCAACTACTTGCTTTTAATTTCACAAGTACTCTTAACTTTTATATATTACCGTGAGTTTCATAGCCCCTATTTTTATACTTTTGAAACTACTTTTGGGGGAGATACATGCTTAAACTATTTTGCTCGTTTATCAAATACATGATTTATGCAATTACTCAAATATTTATACTTTTATACAATATGCTTTTATACTTGTCTTTGGGAAGTAGGCTCCCAGTAATCCTTTGGGAAAAGACACCCAGTAAATCCTTTGGAAAAGACACCCAGTAATCTTATGGTGCATTGGTATGCAAGTCATCTAATATATTTTGCATTGGTATGCAAGTCATCTATTATATTGTGCATTGGTATGCAAGACATCTATTCTATTCTTACTATGTTAGCAGTGGGTTGTAAACACACAGGTTGCAAGTCTTGTATGGGCGGGACTTGGAACTGAGTGGATTTACAAGGCCTTTGCTGTGAAATCTTTATATACTTGATAGACATACTATGTTAGCAGTGGGTTGTAAACACATAGGTTGCAAGTCTTGTATGGGCGGGGCTTGGAACTGAGTGGATTTACAATGCCTTTGCTGGAAAAATCTATATTTAAACACTTTACCTTTAAACATCTTTATTGAAATGCTTTACTTTTAAACTAAACTCTATGAACTCACCAACCGTTGGTTGACACTTTTAGCATGTTTATCTCAGGTTGTTAAGACTATTATGGATGCGTGGATTGCTAGAGTCATTTGCATACTTGAAGACTCATATCTATCTTTATCATTCGATACACTTTGAAAACTTTTATGTAATCTTTACTTTGGAACTTATTGTCATAACTCTGATTTTAATAATTCGAATGATAACTTTTCAAAACGTCTCATATAGAGGTCGTTTTCTACACCTTGATCTGTATTATGAAGTAATACCCCCTTGACACTACTGTTTCCGCTGCGGTAATTTGGGGGTGTTACACAAGACCAAAAGATCATGGCCTTAAATACGAATTTGAACTTACCCAAAATAGGTCAAAGTTTGTTACAAATTATATCCTGCGTACCAGCAGCAGAATCACTGCCCAACAGCACAATAAGTTGTGCTAGCAGCAGAATCTGTTGCCTAGCAGTCCAGCAGCAGCATTATAGAACTACCAGCAGTAACAATGTACTACCAGCAGGAACAATAAAGCTAGCAGCAGAAATAAAGCTAACAGCAGAATCACTAAAGCTAGCAGCAGAATCAATAATACCAGCAGCAGAATGATCTGCATCAGCAGTATTATCATTCCTACTAGCAGCAGATTCACAAACCACTTAATTTGAGTCAGGGTAAACATTGACCTGATGGGTGTACACTCCGTACCTCCAAACCCATTACCAGGTGTGAATTAATCCCACAAGTGCACTAAATTTTCCAACAATCCTCCTCAAATTTAATTCACTTCCTTTGCATGAAAATAAAAAATAAACAAACATGTGCATAAATGAAAATATCTTGAAGATTGAATTCTCATCTTAGTACATTACACGTTCAAATATTCGAGAATCAGGGTGTTCTAAGAATTGAACCCTTCAACCCATTTGAATACCTGAAGATAAAATACACACAATGTTTCAAACACTTAAAAGCACCTGACACTATACAAGCCATGTGTCCATATCCAATTCATAAATGTTGTAAAAGCTAAAAGTCCAAAAGCTTCCTGAAGCGGCAAAACTTCAACATTTACATAGGTGGTTCCTCTTTATTCATGCTCCTGCTAAGCACTTTTTCAAAGAAAATTAACCATTGAGAAGTAAAGACTTCATCCTCCTTTTCAGCAGGTTCTGAGCACAACCTTGGGATGTAAATAAACATGTGCTCCAGTCCACTAAATGTTCAGCTTTCCACATTGAACTCAGCTCCAAAGTTTCCTCAGGAGGGAGTTGGGTGTCTTAGCATTCAGTGACTAAGTTGGACTTAAACCCATCCCTTTAGCAGACTTTAAAACCAAGTCTCTAGCCAAACCCTTCGTCAAGTGATCAGCTAAGTTTTGTTGAGATCTAACAAACTCTATAGATACCACCCCATTCATGATAAGCTCACGAATCATGCTATGCCTGACACCTAAGTGTCTAGACTTCCCATTGTACATCTGGCTATAAGCCTTTGCCAATGTAGCAGCACTATCACAACGGATAGAAATAGGTGCTATAGGTTTAGGCCACAATGGAATCTCAAGAAGCAAGTTTCTCAACCATTCAGCTTCTTTACCAGCAGCAGCTAAGGCCACAAATTCAGATTCCATGGTTGAACTGGTGATGCATGTTTGCTTCTTGGATGCCCAAGAAATTGCACCTCCACCAAGTAGGAATACCCAGCCACTAGTAGACGAGTTGTCCTCAGTGTTACTAATCCAACTTGCATCAGTGTATCCTTCTAATACTGAAGGATAACCAGTATATGAGAGACTATAATCCATAGTTCTCTTCAAATACTTCAGTACCCTCTGAATTGCTTGCCAATGATGAGCACTAGGATTACTAGTATACCTGCTCAGTTTACCCACAGCAAATGCAATATCAGGCCTTGTATAAGTCATGGCATACATTAAGCAGCCAATCACCCTAGAATACTCAAGTTGAGATACAGCCTTACCAGTATTAGGCAAGAGCTTCTCACTTGTATCCATAGGAGTACTCACTGGAGTACAATCAAAGTAATTAAATTTCCTCAACACCTTCTCAATGTAATGAGACTGAGAGATAGAAATTTTGTTACTTTCATGTTTAATCCTTATACCAAGGATAACATCAGCCTCCCCCATATCCTTCATGGAGAACCTTGATGACAAAAATTCCTTTGTTAAGTCAACTTGATTTTGGTCAGTGCCAAAGATCAACATGTCATCAACATATAGACAAATGATCACTCCTTTACCAGATTCATCAAATTTGCTATATACACATTTGTCAGACTGGTTAAGTGAATAACCACTAGACAAAACCACTTCATCAAATTTTTGATGCCATTGCTTAGGTGCCTGCTTTAGTCCATATAAGGACTTAATCAGTTTGCACACCTTGTTTTCATTGCCTGGCATGATGAAGCCCTGAGGTTGGTTCATATAAACCTCCTCATCCAATTCATCATTCAAGAATGCTGTCTTCACATCCATCTGATGAATAATCAGATTGTGAATTGATGCCAAAGCAAACAACAATCTTATGGTACTGATACGAGCCACAGGGGCATAAGTATCAAAGTAGTCAATCCCTGACTTTTGTTTAAAGCCTTGAATGACTAGTCTAGCCTTGAACTTTTCAATAGTTCCATCTACCTTCATTTTCTTTTTGAAAATCCATTTGCAACCCAAAGGTTTGCAACCAGGTGGTAGATCAGCCAACACCCAAGTGTTGTTGCCCATGATGGAGTCCATTTCATCATTTATTGCCTCTTTCTAGAAAGCAACATCCTGGGACTTCATTGCTTCATCAAATGTTTTGGGATCATCCTCAACATTAAAGCAATAGGAGTGTTGGTCAGAGACCTTATCCCTTATTCCTTCAATTAAGTATAATTGAAAACTCAGGTCCAAATGTCTTTGGAGTCCTGACCCTTTTGCTCCTTCTAAGCTCAGGTTCAGGTTGTTGAGCCACAACCTCATCAGGAACCTCATCAGAGATTTCTGACACACCAACATCATTAGTTCCATTAGGAATCCTCTGACTTGGTCTAGGGAATGATGAGAATCTATTCTCATCGAAGATTGCATCCCTTGATTCAATTATTGAGTTAATTGAAATAGATTCATTAGGTTCAATAACATAGAACCTATATGCCTTGGAATGCTCAGCATATCCAACAAAGATGCATTCAGTGCCTCTTTCACCCAAAGTTTTTAATTTTGGATCAGGGAGTCTTACAACAGCCCTATAACCCCAAACCCTGAGATAATTCAGGTTGGGTTTCTTTTTAGTCCAAAGTTCATAAGGGGTTGTCTTGTTCCTTTTGTTGGGAACCCTATTTAATAAATAGCAAGCTGTTAACATAGCTTCACCCCAGAACCCTTGACTCAGCCCAGAATAGGACAACATGGAATTAACCATCTCCTTCAGCACCCTGTTTTTCCTTTCAGAAATACCATTTTGCTGAAGAGTATAGGGGGCAGTCGTTTCATGGATTATACCAACAGACTGAAAATACAGAGTATCCATGTACTCACCTCCCCTATCAGTCCTTAATCTCTTGATCAGGGACTCTTGTTGCAATTCAACCTCAGTTTTAAATACTTTAAATTTATCTAATGCTTCATCCTTAGTATGTAATAGATAAACATAACAGTACCTAGAAGCATCATCAATAAAAGTCACAAAGTATTTCTTATTCCCCAAAGAGGGAGTAGCATGTAAATCACATAAGTCACTATGAACCAGTTCCAGTATTTTAGTTTCATGTTTTACACTTTGAAATGGTTTCTTAGTTATCTTGTTCATCATACAAGTTTTACAATTTTCAGTGTCCATTTCAAATGCAGGGATTAACCCATCCTTAGACATATCTTGCATCCTTTTAAAGTGTACATGGCCAAGTCTAGCATGCCAAAGGGTTGAATCATATAACTTAGATGTCGACATAAAAGCAAAATTAACCATATCATGAACAATATTAAGTCTAAACATTTGATTACATAAATAACCAAAACCAATAAACACACCATGTTTAGATAACACAAATTTATCAGATTCAATAACTTGTTTGTAACCACAATTATTCAAAATACTACTAGAAACCAAGTTCTTCCTAATATCAGAAACATGTAAAACATTAAACAAAGAAACAATCTTTCCAGAACTAAACTTCAAATCAACACATCCTCTTCCATGCACCAGGGCTGTTGACTCATTTCCCATATGAAGAATAAAACCATAATTCATTGACTCGTAGGTCTTGAACCAGCTTCTATCTTTACACACATGGATTGTTGCTCCAGATTCAACCCACCACGCAACATCATCATCCTTCACAAAGTACACATTAGATATATATGTAACATAATAAATCTTAAAAGACTTATCAAATATATTCTGACCTTTCAGGGAATTGGTATTACCATTCCCAGATCCACTCGTGCCTGATCCATTGGTTTTATTGCCAATTTTAACACCCTTACAATCCTTCCTGAAGTGTCCAGTTTTACCACACTTCCAACAAGTAGCTTTAGACTTCTTGTTAGGATCAGTTTTGGTGTTATCCTGATGCTTACGTTTGCCCTTGTTGTCATTGTTCCTGGAGGAGTTGTTATGCTCCACCAAATTGACAACTGATGGACCAGCAGCATTGCTGCTCTTTGGCTTGTCACTTTCATGTGCTTTGAGTGATTCCTCAATGCGCAAATGACTGCCCAACTCAACAAGAGTTAATTCTTCCTTCTTATGCTTAAGCATATGCTTGAAATCTTTCCAAGAAGGAGGTAATTTATCGATGATACAAGAGACTGAAATAGCCTCATCCATGTTCATCTTGTGTTGTGTGAATCGACCAAGTATACTAAGAAGTTCATTGTATTGTTCCATGACAGGTCTAGAATCGACCATTTTGTAATTGTTAAAATTACTTACAAGGAACTTCTTACTTGATGCATCCTCAGCCATATATTTGGCTTCCAGGGAATCCCACAGTTCTTGAGAAGATTCGACATTCTGATAAACATCAAAAAGAGAATCAGACATGCCATTGAGGATTAAACCTCTGCAGACATAATCATCATTCTCCCATTTGCTCCTATTCCTCATCTGCTCCATAGTTGCATCATCCCCATAATCCGGAGGAATGGTTGTGGTCAGTACATACACCACATTCATACTCGACAACAAGAAGTGCATCTTCTTTTGCCACCTTCTGAAATCGACACCTTCAAACTTTTCCAGTTTGGAAAAGTTAGCAGCCATATGCCTCATAGCAGCAGCCATTGATTATCACAAAAATAGTTTCTATTGATTGTTGGTTGTTTTGTGTCAGTTGTGTTCCCAGAACAGGGTTAAGATAATCAATCAAGTTACCGGATATTCACTTGAAATCGTGTAATCACTTTCCAATATGTGGGAAACTAGAAGGGGGGGTTGAATAGTTTACCGGTTTTTAAGTTCTTTTAAAAACTCTTGTTTTAAAAGGTTTTGTTATTGGAAACTTTGATTCGAATATTTATATGTAATCAATAGACACCAATGTGAACAACACACTAAACTAACAAATGATAAATAATGAAAGTAAAAGATAGAGTAGGAAAGATCAAACCAAGACAAACGATTTATAGTGGTTCGGCTACGAAACTCTTCTTCGCCCTACTCCACTCCCCGAGTACCACACTCGAGAGTTTAAAACACTATGTCAACAACCTCCCTTCAGGCGGAGAAAACCATACATGTCGCTTATCCTATTACCGACACTAAGCTAAATGTCGAGTGCTAATCTTAGCTAGCACCAATCTACCAAGGTCCACGTGACCAAACACTCAAGCCCAATGGCTACAAGAGATCACCAAGATCTCAACACGATCACAACTATCTACTCTCACTTCACTCAACTCGATCTAACTACTCTAGATCCTTTAATCACTCACACAAGCCCAATGGCTTCAAGAGATCTTCACTATCTCTTAAGATCACAATGATCTTCACTCACACTCTCACAAAAGAAAGATAATCTTGATGTATGCTAAGATACAACAAGGATGTAACAAGTGTTACAAAAACCTAACAACTATAACTCTTGTATCTTCTTTGATATCTTGAGTTCTTCTCTTGCTAATGAAGAGGAATGATAACACCTTGTATCTTCTTGGATACTTGTGTTCTTCTCTTGCTAATCAAGAGGAATGAAGAGGATCACTTGGTTGGATGATTGGATCACTCTTGAACAAAAGAAAAACTAATCTAAATGATCTAAGAAAGAAAGTGTGAAGAGAGTATTAAACTCAGAAAGTTTTGTGTGTTAAAGGATGAATAGAAACGGTGAATGGGGTTGGTTTTTATAGGCAAGAAAAATCTGAACGTTACAGAAAATTTTTTACGGACGGCTCCACTAAATTTAGTGGAACCGTGGAGCCGTCCCAGACAAAGACGCTCCAAATTTTGTCTTTTCTGGTGAAAACTTATTTGGGGAAGGTTGGAGCTGATTTTGGGGGGGAAATAGCTGTTGTGATTTTCAAACATATTTTTCCATTAAAACATTTCTTAATAATTCAAAAATAATTTGTCATGTGTACTTTTGAAAAAATGTTTTGTCCCATTAAAATGTAAACTCTCAAATCACAAATTCACTTCTTTGATCATTTGTCAAGTTGTAAATTTGTTCTAGAGTGATTTGCGTATAAACGGGATCTTCCGATTAAAAACTTGTTTACGTTAATTTTAACGTAACGTGATTTCACATTTTGTCATCCTCAAAACGTGAAGTAATCGAAAGATATAAATAACGTTTTTAGAACATTATTTGCATCAACAATCTCCCCCTTTTTGATGATGACAAAACATAAACTCATTTTAAGTTAAAATTAGTTTTAACAAGTTTTTAATGAGTTTACTCACATTTCTCCCCCTTTTTACTGAATCAAAAAGGTTGCAAAGGCTCCCCCTTGATGTATACTCCCCTCATTTGGAGAACACCAAGGAATTGAGCAATGGTGTATGCTACAAAACAAAGTTAGATGACACATATACAATATCTAACAATTAGCATTTTGACAAATATCCAACCACACAACAAATAGGTGAATAGCAAAGACATGAACAATCATATTGAAGTCCATTTCATAAAAGTAAAATAAGTGTCATACATGAGTATGACTACTACAAGAAAGCAAATTTAAATAACAAGAAGACACATAAACATCAATAGTAGTATGAGGCTTCAAGATTTGCTTCCAATCTTCAAAAGGGTTCCTAAGCATTTATTGGAAAGACTAAACATAACCATGTTTAGTTTAGGCTATTGTGTGGTGGAGGAGGTGGAAGGATGATGGGTCCCATTGGTGGTGTGAGGAGGTGCTCTAGGTATGAGAATTGAAGACTCAATTCTTCTCTAAGGTTCATGATGAGTGATTAGTGTTAAAATAATCACAAGTCAACCTCTCACGAAGAAAAGTCAACGTGCAACACTTAACGCAAAATCGATTTAATAACCTGATAAGCGTATACCCGGGTCGTTTCCCAGCGAGGCGTGAAATTGAGGATATCGTTTTCGGTTTGGTATTAAAATGCTTGAAATGACGAGAGTTTGATTAGTTACTAATATCTACGAAAACGGAAATAACGTAACGTAAAACGGAAACTACGAACGAGTAAAAAACGTAAAATCTTTGAAAAATTAATCCTATGAGTATCAAAATAATTTTCCTAAATCTTAAATGACAAAAGAAAATTTTGGAAAAAAGAAAAATATTTTTTTGACTTTTTAATAATTTTTTATAAATTAAAAACTATTTAAACTATTTTAAATCTCTAAAAATACTAAAACTAATTTTAAAAATCTGAAAATTTTTCTAAAGATATTTTAAGTTAATAAAAAGCTAGGAAAAATAAAAATTTTGAAAAAGCTTAAGCCAATAAGCTGTGATAAGCCAAAACAGCTTATATAAGCAAAATGGTTTCACAAGTATAAAAATTAAATGTAGGAAATAAAACAATAGGCAGAACTAGAGCAGATGGTAAGGTGTTGGAGTTGTGTGCTAGCAGACCTGGGTTCGAATCCCAGGTCTGTCACTTTTTGGTTTTTTCTTTTGTTTGAAACTGATTAAGCAAAAACAGTAAACAATTTTTGAAACTGAAAATAATTTACAATTACAAATAAGCTGAGAATGAGCTTATCAGTTTGATCAAATGGGAACTAAGATGAAAAATGGCAAATGAGCAACTACAAGCTACTAAATAAGCTGAAAACTTAGAAATAAACTACCATACAACTAAAAACAAGAAACAGAATAACAAAAAGCTACAAATACCAGGGATAAGCTAGGACAAGCTAAAAATAAGCAACAAAAAACTCATAGGGTCTGCTGATGTCTGCTGTTCTAATGGGCAGGGCAAAAACAGTCCTGATGGGGGCTTTTTGAGCTTAATTATAAGCTGGTAAACAAGCTCAATAGTCAAAAAGAAGCTAAAACAGATATAAACTACCAAGAAAGCTACTTGAAAAACAAGATTTGAAATCTGAAACCTTCTTTACCTTATCTAAATTAGAGATCTAAAAGGGGCTATTGAGGCAAAATAAAAAATTTGCAGGTTGATATAATATCACTACTGAATGGTTTCAACTTCTATTTGTATGACTTTAATACTCAAAAGAAACACATAAGCAGTAAAAACAAATGCTCAGACTGCTTAACTCTCAATAAGCTAGTTCCATCTGTTAAATCCTACAATCATTTGGCTATTCTAGGCTTTTTTTTCTACTTCAAAGAAAACACAAACTTAATTTAAACTAACTCTAACTGATTAACTAACATAAGAAACTCTAAGCTACTACTAAATAGGCTATAATCAAGCAGAAACAATCAAAAAGCATGAACATAAGCAAATAAACAGTAAATAAATTAAAACAGTAAATGTGGAACTTAAAACAAAAACTGGACTTAAATTAAAATAAGAGTAAATTACACTGATGAAAAATAACTAAACTAAGAAATTACAAATACCTTAAAAATTCTTAGCTAAAATAAACCTCAGATAAGCGAATAAAAGAAGAACTAAGCACAAGTAAGCAGTCAAAGAAGTAAATAAAAGTTGGAACTAAGCAAATAAAAATTAAAACAGAAATACCATTAATATTAAAACCAAATTTAAATTACATTACTGAAAAAAAATACAAATACCTTAAAAATAAAATGCTAAATTAAACCTAGAAAAAAAAACTGCTACCGAACCACTACCCTCTATTTATACTAAAAATATAGAAAAACCCTAGAATGAGTGTGTTTCTTTCGTGTGTGTGTTCCTCTCGTGCATTTGTGTTTCTTCCTTGACCCTTGGATCATTTCGTGCTCCCCACAACTTTTATTCTTGATCGTTGATCTTTCTTTTTGCCCTCGGATTGATGAGGTGGAGGGGAGGGGACCAAAGACAAGGTCATGTGATGGTTTGGCTTGTAGTGGTGATGAAAGGGATGGGGAGATTAAGAAGGGATTAGTGGAAGAGGTTAGGGAAAAGGTGGGAGGTTGAAGATGGTAAAGAGTAGTCGGATTAGGGATTTTGACCGAGTGAATTGGGGGTTTGACTAAAGTGTATTGTTTGACCCCGTATTTATCTATTATTAGCTAAGGATCGGGTCATGTTTTAGGGTGAGTGGGCTTATGGGTTTAATTTAAGGTGTTGTGGGCTGGTGAGTGGTGAGGTGGGCTTTGGGTTGAGGGTGTTTAAGATAAGGTGGGTTGTGTTTATTTCTTTTGGATCCGGTTGGTAGTGTTTAGAGTTTAGGATAAATGGTAAGGATTTAGTTAAAATGATTTAGCACAAGGACCATAGGTGTAAATCATGAAAGTTCGGGGACCATTTCTGCCATTACTTCAAATTAAATCAAAGGACCAATTTTGCCAATATTAAATAATCCAAGGGCCATTGTGAGATTCTTGAGCTCGAATAAAAATCCAAATGAAAATCGTCTTTCCCGGCTTCGGTTTTCGGCTCTTTTCCATTCCAAGCTCGGTTTTGTCCGTGTTTGCCCCGTTTTCAATCCTTTTGTACCTGAAACACACAAAACACAATCCAAGGATATTTGTAACATTATATGGTCCATTTGGGTGTTTTTGGTCATTTTTGTGGGGTTTTTCGGGTATAAAATGATGAGTAAAAGGCCACTCATCAATCCCCCACACTAAGCAATTGCTAGTCCCTAGCAATCCGATCATATAAAGTAATGAAAGGATTAAAATTACCAAGACTATCCCGTTTTGACTTTATTATAAAATGCAAGTAATTTAAACGAGATAAAACGTAAATAATATGCTTGATTTTCAAAAGTGGCATCATGGAACGGGAATCACACAAAATGGGTGACTCCGGGGAATTGTAATCGTCATCCTCTTTTTATACTTCCCAACTAAGTCTAAAAGCCCTTGTGCAAACGTTTTTGCAAAATGCTAACGCTACTTATATTTGCAACCTATGTAAGCCGAGACTTAACTTTTCACTCCCACAATTATTCATAAGTTAGGTGTGTGTGCTTGTATTCAAAGTTTTGATCGTAAAAATCGACATTTATTAAGGTTAAAAACCGACAATGATTTAGAAATTAGAGATTCAAAGGTGAGATCACTCCATGTAGCGACTTTCTTCTCAGCTTGTCCTTAGTAAACTTAGGAGGCTAGGTTTTTACACCCTCGAGAATAGTATCGGAGCTCACGGGATCTTTGAAGTCAACAATTTCTAAATCACCGTCCAACTTTTAGACAATATTGACGAATACTAGTTCAACTTTCGATTTAAATTTAAGAAGAAGCAAGTTTCTCACACTTATTCATAAACAAACATAAACATTTTTTCATTTTTCATCACTTTTTCACTTTTTTTTTTTTTTTTTTGAACTAACTTTTTACTTGCGTACTCTAAACGATGGAGCTTCACGGGGAAATTCCAAGACCTTACACCTTTCGGAATAAAGGATCCAAGGGCCGTTACAACGGAGAGTTCCAAGACTCTAGACATTCCTGAAATGAGGATCCAAGGTGGTTAGACCAAGACCTTACACATTCCTGAACTAGAGGTCCAAGGGCCGGTGCAAGAGGGTAGCCAAGACCTAAACGCCTTTCGAAAATAAGGATCCAAGGCCCGATCTCGAATCCGTAGCTTAGAGCACTTATTTATTCATACTTAAAACTTTAACTTTTTGCAACTTTCAAGCAACGACTCACTTTCATTTTGCATTCTTATTGGGTTTGTAAGAAAGTATGCTTGTTCCAAAATTTAAATAAAACTTTGAACTAGTATTCTAAATCAAGATTGCATAAAAATTTATTTGCTTAACAAAAACGGTTTTTGCGTTCAAAAGTTTGAAAATAGCACTGATTTTAGTCAGATTAGGATCTTCTGGGAGGAAAAGCCATAGATTACTTATATAAGCTCTAAAGAGAACCAACTACTCCACGCTTAGCATTTTCATTTGCACAATTCGTAAAAACTTAGCCTAAACGTTAAGGGTAGCAGCTAGATCAACACTCTAGCAGAGTCGGGATTCCCCTTGTTCTAGCCTAATCAAGTCTAAACTTCCACTAATACCGAAGTATTAATGTTTAGCAAATTATTTTTATTGTGCCAAGCACTTCTTTTAGACGAAAAATACGATAAAAATTTTAAATTTTTTGCTCAAAACGGGGGTGCTAGGGGACTAGAAGGTACAAAATGTGAAATTTTTTAAAATTTGGTCAAATTTGTCAAATGAGAATTCACCCCACACTTAGAATTGAATATTGCCCTCAATATTCAAAGTACCGGCCTGAGCCGACACTATAGAACGTAAAAGGGTAAGACTACTAGCTAAGTGTGGAAACGAAATCTTTTTCACAAAAAGGATTTTAAGATATCCCTGGATAATCATAAACACAAAGATAGGATATTGGGCGGCTGAATTGAAAACAGGCGCGTCAATCATCACAATCTACGGGAATCCTGAAAACAAAGGCAAACATACAACTACAAAGCAACAAGTAGAGGAATTCTCTCACACTTAGTGTTAGAAATAAGAAAGAAGATAGAAGATAAGCATGGGTTGCCACCCACGAAGCGCTTGTTTTTGCTAACCGAGTCACGAGCTTGACTCGACCCCGAATTCATTTGTCCATGGGGAAGCAAGTGGAAGAAACAATCTCCATCGGACTTTCATTCAATATGTTTGAAGAAACATTGAAGTGCTTGAAAGTTCCACTTCGATGAGATAGACCCGGTTTTAAGAAAGAGAAACCATAAATGGTGATACCGGGGTCAAAGATGGTGTCCTCACTCCCGAAGGAGTGAAAGAGATGAGAAATCACAACAAATGTGATGAAGAGAAGAAAGATCATCATGATTATCATGAAAAATTCTTCATCACCAAAGACAAAGTTTTCATCAAAAGTCTTGGGCGGGAGGGTTGGGATGAAATTTTCAATAAGTAAATTCTTATAATCAAGCACACCTCCCCCAGACAAATATCTTCCTCAAGATCAAAGTAGAAATGATCATATTCCAGAGGAGATAAATGAAGGAGTTCATCGGAGAACTCCTCATGATAACGATCATTCACATTAAAATGAAATGAATCATACTCTGGAAGAGAGAGATAAGAATGGGAAGTGGTACTGCCACTACCCGTCTTTTCTGAATGATCGATATCAAAGGAAAAGGCTTCGTAAGCCGAGAGTGAATAATCAGGATGAGAAGTGGGACTGCCACTACTCTCCTCTATGTCATCAAACACAAAACTCTCATATTCGGGAAAAGCATCCTTGAGCTCGAGCTCCACAGGATCAGACTGCTTTTCCTCAATAACAACTTTCTTCGGGGGGAGAGAAAATAATGGTTCATCAAATATCATTTTTTCCAACAACGGAGCGTCTCCCCTCGGATCACAATCGGGCTCAACAATTTCCGGTGAAATTGGAGCATCAAACAAGAAAACCTCGAGCTCTTCCTTATAGATATCACTTCCCTCAAACGGAGGAGAAGGATGGGAAGAGTCGGAAATGAGTGGTGCGGAAATATCGATACGATAAACCGATTCCGGAGGTGGGGCAAGTGGTGCGCTCTTAGAGCTAGCAGTTTTCACCACTTCCGTTGTATCCTCCGATTCGTGTTCATCGTAATCAAGAACACTTTTAACTTCAGCACAACTCTTAAACCATTGACTTGAACCAGGGGCAATTTTCATTGCTTTGAGCTCAGCACGTTTTTGTGACGTACTCTTGACCGTAAATCTTGAAAGTATATCAGATTTTTGATCAATCGTAGCAACGTTGCATTTAGACCCCTGATTAATATTAAATGTGACCGCTTCATTATCAACACGAATGGTTAATTCTTCAGCGTACACATCAATGAGAGCACGGCTCGTTCTTAAGAAAGCTCTACCCAAAATGAGTGGAACTCGAGGATCAGCATCAAAGTTTACCACAACAAAATCAGTGGGAAAGTGGAATTTTCCTACTTTCACAACAACGTCCTCGGCTATTCCAAGCGGATGAGTAATAGTACGGTCCGCTAGCTCGAGTGTCATGAAAGTAGGTGTAAGCTTTGGAAGAGACAATTTTTCCCATATCGAGAGTGGCATAAGGTTAATGCTTGCGCCAAGATCGGCCAAGGCGGAGCATTGAACCATCCCCGAGAAATCACATGGGATTAAAAACTTGCCGGGGTCTCCGAGCTTTTCGGGAAGCTTTTTGAGGATAACCGCCGAGCATTGCTCGTTTAGGGGGGTTTTTGCCATCTTCGACAACTTTTCCTTGTTGCTTAGCAAACTTTTAAGTTTAGATGCAAATTTTGGCATAAGAACGAGAGCATCTGCAAAGCTTATGTCGAAATGCAACTCATTGAAGATTTGAAAGAACTTTTCCATTTGTTGATTGTTTTTTTCTTTATGCTTCTGATCATTAAGCCTTGAAGGATATGGTATTGAATGCTTAGAATTTGTCTTCGGAACATTGGGTTCCGGAATTGGAGTTTGGATTACTGGAGGTGGGACGTGTGCGGTACTTTGTGGGCTTGAGGTGTGCACCTTTTCCTTTGTTACCTCCTCCTCTCGTTCCACTTCCTTCACCGGAGAAGGAGTAGGAATCGAGGGTCCGTCATAAGCTTTACCACTTCGGGTGGTAACAGCTTTCAACTCTCCCTTTGGGTTAAGAATTGTATTAGCTGGGAGAGTTCCTGAAGTAGAAGCTTGATTAGCTTGATTAGCTAAATTAGCTTGCTGAAATTGATGGATGAGGGTATCAAACATGTTTTCAATCTTTGTTTGCGATTGATCAATTTTGCTTTTGAGCTCATTACCCTGCTTAGTCAAAGCATTTTGAAAATCGTTTTTCAAAATTGTGATTTGATTTTGCATGGCCCTCATTTTCACCTCATTTGTCTGAATGTAATTTGCAAGATCATTTGAGGGAGCAATCGGGGCAGGGTAATTAGGAGCTTGATACCCTTGAGTGAAATTGACCCCTTGGGTCGGGTATTGATTCGTAGGGGCTTGATATGGAACATTTTGCCCCTACTTTGGTTTTGATTAAATTTGTTTTGATTGTTTGGTTGAGAAAAACCGGGTGGTCCTGCTTGATAGTTAGTGATCCCTCCAAAAATGGCTATCTTTTATTTCTCTATCACACAAGTCAACCACTTGTGAATGGTCAACCGTAATAAATGATAAAATATAAACAGTCTCAGAACGAATGATCGTGTGTAGTGTGAAACCAGGCAAGTGATCACCCGGATCGTTTCCCAACGAGATGTGAATGGAAAACTGTGAAAAGCTAGGATTAGAGTGATTGATAATTTAGATTGCTTTTGATTTTGCTTTTTAACAATTCTAAATAATAAACAAAAACAGATATGCACAATAAAATTAAACGCGAATAAATAAACTGAAACGCGTAACGGAAAAGCTAAAATGGGACAAAAACTAAAATTTATAAAGTTTAAAACCTAAAAATGTAAAATAACTTAAAACTTATTTAAAAACTTAAATTATTTTTTTTTATACTTTTTAATTAATTATTATTAATTATTTATTATTTAATAATTTATTAAACTAATTTAAATTATAAAAAATACTAAATGGACAAAGAAAAATCTAAAAATTTTTCTAAAAATATTACCAAGTAAATAGAAACTAAGAAAATTATAAAGATGAAAATTGCTTAATTAAAATTTAAAAAGATAAATTCTATTAAATAGAAGCTATCACTATATTTCTATTTTTGGTTTTTCTTAAGGCCTAAAAATATATTTATATTTTTCCTAGATTAAAAATGATAAAAGAAAATTATGAAAATTGTATTTATATTTTTCTGATTATTTTTCTAATTATTATGATTTAAATACTATTTTAAACTAATTAAAAAGATTAAAAATATCAAAACTAATCAGAAAATTATGAAATTTTCTGAGTAAATCTAAAATATTATTAGAAAGCTATGAAAAATAAAATGAAAAGTTTAATAAGCCAAATAAGCAGAAATGGGCAGATAAGCAGTTGGCAAATAAGCCAAAAATAAGCTAAAAGATTAGAAACTTCACCAAATGATCAGAATAAGCTTAAACAACTTAAATAAGCACAAATCAACTTAAATCCAATAGATAATCCAACAAATAAGCACAATCAACACCAAATCTGATTCAAACTTAAGACAGAAATATGCAGAAAAAGGCAAACTTGCAAAGTTAATTAAGCTAGGTAATAAGCTACTGAGTGCAATCTTATGGGGGCAAAAGCTTCTCTATACTACTGAGTATCTTAAAAACACAAAAGCCCCATCAGAAACTAACCAATTGAGGTCCAATTTAAGCCTAGATCAGCAGTCTCAACACTCAGCATATACTGAGTTTTTGACTTTTGCAGTAAAACACAAGATTTGTCTTTGGTGAACTTTGATTGGTTCTAATGGACTGAATATGATGTATTATGATGTATTAGGACTAGATTGAGCAAAGTTAACAACTTATGAACACAAAATCATGATCTTGGATCCTAAAATCTTAACAGTCATCAAAATGAGAGGGATTAAAGGCTATTTTGACTTTTCACCAAATGAGGTCTGGTTTTTATGTTTTGACTGACCTATATGAACCTAGTGTGACATGTTTTGATCAATGCTAACAACAAACAACAACCAGAACACAATCAAGCATACAAATCCAAACACCCCTTAAACAACTGATTTCCAAAGCAACTGAGAAAATCAAACCACAACACTGATATCAAACATTTCCTAATGATTTTAACAGGTCAAATAAGCATGAAAATCCAATGATAACAGCAAGAAACACAGAGATAGACCAATGGCTATATTGACTGCTATGATGAGATTCAAAGCAACTATCAAAATCAAAGAACAAGCAACTGATTTTAAGCTTTATATTACTTTATAATTACCACAGAGACATAATAGGATCAAAATTCAAGCAATGAACAACTGATGCAGTAAAATGCTAATTTTGATCAAAAGGCTTACAAGTGAGAGAGTGGCTATAGGGATAGCATGCATAGGACAGAACCATCTAGCTTGTTAAAAGCAAGCTAGAAAACCACAAACAACTTTCTTGATCAGCTTATACAACCCATGGTAGCTTTTAAGAGCTTATGTTGACCATGGTTGACTTTTCTTGTATTTTGAGATTTAGAACTCAGGCAAACTAAATAAGATTATAGGAAGCTATATAAAGCTTATATAAACTTATTACAAGGGTGTGGAAGCTTGTGAGAGCTTTTTAGTTATGGTTCGAATCTTAAATTCTCAACAGAGACATACACTTTTGAACAACAATAAATTCAGACACAAGATAACATGAAACAAGATTTTTATAACTTGAATTGCTTTGAATTACAACTGGAAATGAGAGAATACAAGATTACAACTAGATAAAGTAAAATGCGATTTAAACTAAATTAGCTACTACTTTATTATCCATTACATTGTTCTATTTATACAAAATACAATTGGGAAAACCCTAGCCGACTTCTCTGAACTCTTCTGCACCCTTGGATTGCTTTAAAATGATCTGAGCCACTCAAATGAAATTTGGCGCCAAAAGTACTAGTGGTGGATTGAGCAGGTTTAAGCATTTAATGCTATTCAGGGAGGTGGAGAAAAAGCTTTTAAAGCTTTTGTATTGTTAGGTAAGTGGGATTGGATGGGGAGTGGTTTTGCAGAGAAAACTAGGGGCTAGGTGGTTTGGGCGCGTTTGTGAGGTTGAAGACAAGTTTGACCGAAGTCAAACCTGGTTTTAAATACCAGGTTGGGTCGGGTTGGGTTTTAAGGGAGTTGGGCTTGGATTGGGCTGGGTTTAGATAATAGGGTGTTGGGTTGGGTTATTTTTATTTAAGGGTTAAGGGTTTAGTTTGGATCCGGTTTGGTTTGTAGTTAAAATATCACAAGGACCAAAAGTGTAATATTCTGAAACTTTGAGGACCAAACTTGCACATCTTCCAAAATTATCACAAGGGTATTTCTTGCCAAGTTTAAATAGTACAAGGGTTATAAAATATAATTTTCCATTTTAAAAACACCCGGGGACTAATTTTGACATTTTCCAAACTTGAGGGACCAAAGTTGTAATTTTATGAAACTTTGCACCAAAGGACTTATTATGTAATTTTATGATTCTTAAAGGACCTTTGATGACTTTTCCTATTTTTAGAATAACCAGGGACTAGTTTTGACAACTTTTGAAAGTTGAGGGACTGAAACTGCCAATTATGCAAACTTTGTTCGTTTTTCACTTGTTTTTAAACATTTTGCATCTGAAACATATAAAACACAATTCTGGGATAATTTCAGTATTATGATGCATTTCTGAGTGTTTTTGGATGTTTTGGCAGTTCAGATTAGGTAAAAATGATGAGTATTTAGACACTCATCAATCCCCCACACTAAACTATTGCTAGTCCCTAGCAATATTTTATGAAGATTTAATGGATTTGAAAGGCTCTTTACCAAAAGCCATTACTTCTGGAGTAGCCAATTGTTTTAGTTCAAGTAAGAACTTTGGTACAATGATAACCAAGTGATTTTGAGCAAACCACCAGCTGTCAACGGTTTTGATTTGTCTTTACCAAAAGCCGTTTGCTTCTGGACTAGCCAACTCTTAGATAAATTATCAATATTATCTTTGGTGAGCTGATTACCAATCATGTATTTTCACTGCCTTAACCACAAGCCATAACCTTGCGGGCTAGCCAACTCTTCACTTATGAAGATATGGTGAGTCGAATACCATACAATTTTTGGCAAATTGCAAGCCATCAACGGATTTGAGACATCTTTACCAAGAGCCGTTTGCTCTCGGATTAGCCAATCCTTATGTGGGTTAGACATGGCGGACTGATAACCATTTATTGAGTTCTAAGTGAGAAAAAAAATTTAAAATTTTGGCTAAAATGGGGGTACTAGATGGTACATTTGATCAAATTCGCTAGAATTCCCCCCCACACTTAGAACTGAATATTGCCCTCAATATTCAAAGAACCGGTTGTTAAACCAACACTTAGAACGTGAAAGGGAAATATTAATAGCTTTTTATTTTTATATACACATTTTTTTTTTTTTTTTTTTTTTTGAAATTTACATATATACAACATGTGGGGCATCTCCCCCACACTAGGTGGTAGAAAAGAGAAAGAAAACAGAGACATGGGTGAAAACCCATGTTGTGCTAATGTTTTTGATCACCGAGTCACTAGCTTGACTCGATCCCCGCATTCATTGGTTCATGGGGAAAGTTTGGAGATCCGGGATAACCATTGGTGGTATATCCTCTCCAAAGTAATGTTTCAAACGATGACCATTCACTTTGAAATTAGGCCCGTCAGCTTGAGATAACTCAACGGTACCATATGGGTAAACCTTTGTGATAGTGAATGGACCAGACCATCGGGATTTGAGTTTGCCTGAGAAGATCTTTAATCTTGAATTGAAAAGAAGGACTCGATCACCAACGTTGAAAACGCGGTTCTTGATTTTAGAGTCATGAATCTTCTTTGTCTTTTCTTTATAGATCAAAGAGTTCTCGTAGGCCTGATCACGCAGTTCATTTAATTCATTCATTTGAACTTTACGGTGATCACCCGCAGTTTGGAGGTCAAAGTTAGAATGTTTCAAGGCCCAGTAGGCTTTGTGCTCTAATTCGATCGGTAGATGACATGCCTTTCCGTACACAAGTTTGTAAGGCGTACACCCAATGGGTGTTTTGTAAGCTGTACGAAAGGCCCATAATGCATCATCCAACTTATCCGACCAGGATGCACGATTTTCTCCTACAGTCCTTTCCAGAATTCTTTTAATACCCCGATTTGAAACTTCTACTTGTCCACTTGTTTGTGGGTGATACGCAGTAGAAAGACGGTGAGTTACACCATACTTTTGCATGACTTTATCAAATTTGTCATTGCAGAAATGCGTACCTCGATCACTGATTATAGCACGTGGAGTTCCAAAACGGGCAAACAGAGCTTTCAGGAATTTTACAACTACTCGGGCGTCATTAGTGGGTAAAGCTTTTGCTTCAACCCATTTTGACAAATAGTCAACAGCCACGAGAATGTATTTATTTCCTCTAGATGATGGAAATGGCCCCATAAAGTCAATACCCCAGACATCAAAGATTTCACAAACTTGAATAGCATTTTGTGGCATTTCATTACGTTGTGAAATATTTCCGTGACGCTGACAAGCTTCACAAGTTTTGATGAGATCTTGGGCATCTTTATAGATTGTGGGCCAATAAAACCCGGAATCAAACACCTTTTTGGCGGTGTAGTTTGGACTATGATGGCCCCCAGTGGGTCCAGCATGGCAAGCTTTGAGAATGTCAATAGCTTCCTGTCCGTAAACACACCGTCGGATGACTTGATCCGCACAGATTTTGAATAAGTAGGGGTCGTCCCAGAAGTAATGTTTAACATCTTTGAAGAATTTATTCTTCTGTTGGGTCGACATCCCTTTCACTATGAAGTTACCCGCATGGTAATTTGCGAAGTCAGCAAACCATGGGGTAGTAGAATCTCCACGAAAAGCAACCGCACTGAGTGTCTCAAGAGGAAATGTTTCATTAATTTCCTTTTTCTCGAAAACATCTTGGTGTGGGTTCTCTAATCGGGACAGATGATCAGCAGCTAGGTTCTCAGCTCCTTTTTTATCATGTATGGTGATATCAAATTCTTGTAGGAGGAGAACCCAACGGAGCAATCTCGGCTTTGCATCTTGTTTTGCAAAGAGATATTTGAGAGCCGAATGATCCGTATACAGTACACATTTTGTCAAGATTAAATATGGCCGAAACTTTTCAAAGGCATACACCACAGCCAACAATTCTTTTTCTGTAGTGGTGTAATGAGTTTGAGCTTCAGTCATGGTTTTACTTGCGTAGTGGATAGGCTGAAAATGTTTAGCTTTTCGTTGCCCCAGGACTGCACCGATAGCAAAATCGCTTGCATCGCACATGAGTTCAAAGGGAAAATCCCAGTCGGGGGCAACCAGAATGGGTGCTTCAGTAAGCTTTTTCTTTAATGTTTCAAAAGCTTCGATACACTCGGGTGAAAAGATAAAAGGAGCATCCTTTTCAAGAAGATGAGTCATAGGCCGGGCAATTTTAGAAAAATCTTGTATGAATCTACGATAAAAACCGGCATGACCTAAAAAACTCCTAATACCTTTGACGGTAGTGGGATGAGGTAATTTACCAATGACATCAACTTTAGATCTGTCAACCTCAATCCCGTTCTTTGATATCTTATGGCCGAGGACAATGCCCTCTTTGACCATAAAGTGACTCTTCTCCCAATTTAGACAAAGATTGGTGTCTTCACACCGTTTCAACATGTTTTCTAAATGGGAGAGACATGTTTCGAATGAATCCCCAATGACTGAGAAGTCATCCATAAAGACCTCCATCGTTTTCCCGATCATGTCGGAAAATATGGACATCATGCACCTTTGGAATGTGCCTGGAGCATTGCATAAGCCAAAAGGCATACGTTTATAAGCAAAGGTTCCATAGGGGCATGTAAATGTGGTCTTTTATTGATCTTGTGGATCAATGGGGATTTGAAAGTAACCCGAGAAACCATCAAGGAAACAATAGTACTCGTTTCCCGCTAATCTCTCAAGCATCTGATCCATGAAGGGCAGAGGAAAATGGTCTTTTCGGGTGGCATCATTTAACTTACGATAGTCAATGCAAACACGCCACCCAGTAACCAATCGAGTTGGAATCAACTCATTCTCCTCATTTGTGACAACAGTTATGCCACCCTTTTTTGGAACACAGTGGATGGGACTAACCCAAGGACTATCAGAGATGGGATAAATCAATCCTGCATCAAGAAGTTTGAGAACCTCTTATTTGATAACATCGTGGATTTTTGGATTTACCCTTCGTTGGTGTTGGACTGCTGGTTTAAAGTCATCCTCCATTAATATTTTGTGAGTACAAAATTCAGGGTCAATACCCTTTATGTCGGAGAGTTTCCAAGCAATTGCTTGCTTGTGTGACTTCAAGACCTTTATTAGAGCAGTCTTTTCCTCATCACTTAAGTCTTTAGCAATAATGACGGGTAATTTATCATCACCCTCCAAAAATGCGTACTCAAGATGAGGTGGCAAGTCTTTGAGTTCGACCTCAGGAAATTCATCGTTTTTCTCAACCGATTTAATTTCCTCATTATGAAGTTCAACGGGAGGGAGTGGAGGAGAATTGTCCTGATTTAACAATGTCTCAAGAAGAAGAATATCTCCCTCCAGATCAATCTCAGCGTCATCAATTCCTTCCAGAAATGAATCACACTCGAGATAAGCCTCGATCTCTTCCAAATTGAAATTGCTTCCCTCAAATGGAGTGAGAGAAGGGGAAGAGTCGGAAATTATAGGTAGAGAAGATGTGGTGGTATCCCCACTCACAGAATTATTAGAATAACCAAGAAACTCTTGCAAGTACTCCTCTGAAACAATATCAATGACATCGATTCGGTTAACCGATTCAGGATCTTTATTTGAAGAGTACTTCGAAGTTTGATCGAGGTTAAAAGTAACAGCTTCATTATCCACACGTAATGTGATTTCATGCTCAAATACATCAATGAGAGCATGTCCCGTTTTTAGGAATCCTCTTCCAAGAATGAGAGGAACCCTGGGATCAGCATCGAAATCGACAACCACAAAGTCAGCTGGAAAATGGAACTTTCCCACTTTCACAAATACATCCTCAGCAATGCCGCGAGGAAGAGATGTGGAACGATCTGCAAGCTCAAGAGTCATGCAGGTAGTAGTGAGTGCAGGAAGAGAAAGTTTTTCCCAGACTGAATAAGGCATCAGGTTAATGCTTGCACCAAGATCGGCCAAGGCATAGCATTCAACCATTCCTGGAAAGACACAAGGTAGTAAAAATCTTCCAGGATCTCCAAGCTTCACCGGAAGCTTTTTCAAGATAACTGCTGAGCAGTTCTCATTTAATGGAGTCTTTGCCATTTCAAACAGTTTTTCCTTGTTGCTTAACAAGTGTTTGATTGTGGATGCAAATTTGGGCATCAGAATGATAGCATCCGCAAAGCTTATATCAAAATGTAATTCCTGAAATATTTTGAAAAACTTTTCCATTTGTTGACTAGCTTTTTCGCGGAGCTTTTGCTCATGTAAACGTGATGGATAAGGAATAGAAGGTTTGGATTTAGGGTTTTCAACAGGGATTTCAAAAACAACTCCTGGTGTGGGTTTCGGTTTCTGGACAACTTGAGGTAGGACGTTGTCGGCACCTCCGTTATTAATAGGAAGTTCCTTGTCCTCAGTTACCTCAGGTTCACTTTCCACTACCTTAGGGAGAGGAGAAGAAGTGGTAGTAGAAATAGTGGGTCCATCATAAGCTTTACCACTGCGTGTGGTGACAGCTTTGAGTTCACCCTTTGGGTTTGGAATGGTATTACCAGGGAGACCTCCCGAGGTAGAAGGTGGATTGATATGATTCATGAGACTGGTAAGCATATTCTTAACTTCGCTTTGAGAATGATCAATTTTATTAGAAAGCTCATTCTTAAGCTCAGTTCCTTGCTTGTATATTGAAGTTTGAAATTCATTTCTCAATCCAGAGATCTGATTTTGTATTGCCTTCATTTTGTTCTCATTAAACTTGATGTAGTTATCAAGTTCGTTTGGGAGAGGTCCTTGATGATTCGGAGCTGAATACCCTTGATTACCCCTCTGGGGTGGGTATTGATTGTTTGGGGCAGTAAATTGATTTTGCATGTTCTGCCCTCTCTGTTGATTAGGATTACTTCTATTTGGATTGTTGGGAGGAGGAAATCCGGGTGGCCCGAATTGATTGCTAGCACGGTGGTTTGGGTCCATTTGAGGACGGTATTGATTACCTCCTTGATTGGATGTTCCGGCTATAGCATTGACATCAAATGTATTGCCATCGGTGGCAGTACAATTATAGTAAGCGTGAGGACCACCACAAGTAACACAAACTTCTATTTTTTTGACTTCAGCAGTGTGAGAAGTTTGTGGAGCGGACTCTTTCTTTTGTGTGGAGAAACCAAAGCTTGAATAACCTTTGTTAGTTCAGCAAGCTGAGAATCAGTACTGGACTGACTCACGGGAGATGAAGTGGAAGGACCAGCACTAGCCTGGGAATTATATGTCCTGTTTCGTGTAGTGCGGACCTTAGACTTATTTTCAATGAGAGCAATGGCTTCCTTAGTGGATTTGCTCAGAAAATTACCTCCAGCTGAGGCATTAAGAGAATCTTGATCAGATGGGTTTAACCCACTGTAAAAAGTGTCCATCTGCATCAAATCGGTGAAACCGTGATGAGGACATTTGCGGAGCAATTCTTTGAAACGATCCCATGCTTCTCCAAATGGTTCATCAAACCTTTGAGTGAATTTCATGATTTCATTTTTAAGATGCGTGGTTTTGGAAGGAGGAAAGAATTCATTTACGAATTTTTGAACTAAATCTTCCCATGTTCTAATTGACCGAGGGGGTTGTTTGTCAAGCCAAATCCGGGCTGCCCCATCTATAGAAAACGGGAAAAGAAGAAGTT
Organism: Artemisia tridentata subsp. tridentata; assembly: GCA_021014915.2. Lineage (NCBI taxonomy): Eukaryota > Viridiplantae > Streptophyta > Magnoliopsida > Asterales > Asteraceae > Artemisia > Artemisia tridentata. Next base: position 511,548,436 of record CP139508.1, on the reverse strand, counting down.
TGATTGATTCCTCCGGGACATTTTTACATTTGATGGTGGATGTGATTTTATTGAACCATCGAACGTGATCTTGAGGATCGTCCCTCTCAAAACCATAGAATTGACGCGATGTTACCAGGTTTATCAACCCAGTCTTGAGCTCAAAATTCTCAGCCACGATGGCGGGAACAATAATGGCATCTCCATAACCCTCAGTGGGAGCCTGGAGAAGCTCATTCATAGGGCGGTCTTCTGCCATGATGATAGGGGTTTCGGGATCAGTCCGTATCTCGGGTACGACTGATGGAGCAGAACGTCTACGACGTCTTCGAGGTATTTTTCCAAGCTCACGGAAAGGGCTTGTAGACCTAGAAGAACGAGTGCGCATGCACTTAGCAAAATTTTTCAATTAAAATCAAGATCGAGAGAAAACACAAGTAAACTTAACCAACAATCAACAAGCGTACGGTAGCTCTCTAAAAGATAAACGCACAGAGTGGCGGAGAAGCAAAGGTGGGCAATTAAATGCTCCTTAAAAACCCGCTTCTTTCAGTCCGACAATTTAATGTCAGACTATCCTAGAACCTCCGTTAGAGTTTGTTTATCAATCAAAGGTGAGCCGATATTCGCAAGTGATACAAAGGTAAAGTTTTAATTCTTTGGTTTGGGAACTTATTATGGCCGTACCCCCAGTTAGGTAGTACTCAGTCTTGGTTCTCGATGGTTAATTTTTATTTGTTTATTATTAAAGAAAACGGAAAATGTTTTTGGGTTTTTAATTTTTATATGATAATTATAATAATAATATATATAGAAAAGAAAAGAAAATATTTTTGGTATTTTATATTGTTTTTGGGAAATAGGAACTTCTGATAGAAGGATCTCGAATCACTAATCGCTAAAACTTACACAATAGTCGCAGCACACCTCCCCGGCAGCGGCGCCAAAATTTGATCCCTCCAAAAATGGCTATCTTTTATTTCTCTATCACACAAGTCAACCACTTGTGAATGGTCAACCGTAATAAATGATAAAATATAAACAGTCTCAGAACGAATGCTCGTGTGTAGTGTGAAACCAGGCAAGTGATCACCCGGATCGTTTCCCAACGAGATGTGAATGGAAAACTGTGAAAAGCTAGGATTAGAGTGATTGATAATTTAGATTGCTTTTGATTTTGCTTTTTAACAATTCTAAATAATAAATAAAAACAGATGTGCACAATAAAATTAAACGCGAATAAATAAACTGAAACGCGTAACGGAAAAGCTAAAATGGGACAAAAACTAAAATTTATAAAGTTTAAAACCTAAAAATGTAAAATAACTTAAAACTTATTTAAAAATTTAAATTATATTTTTTTATACTTTTTATTTAATTATTATTAATTATTTATTATTTAATAATTTATTAAACTAATTTAAATTATAAAAAATACTAAATGGACAAAGAAAAATCTAAAACTTTTTCTAAAAATATTACTAAGTAAATAGAAACTAAGAAAATTATAAAAATGAAAATTGCTTAATTAAAATTTAAAAAGATAAATTCTATTAAATAGAAGCTATCACTATATTTCTATTTTTGGTTTTTCTTAAGGCCTAAAAATATATTTATATTTTTCCTAGATTACAAATGATAAAAGAAAATTATGAAAATTGGATTTATATTTTTCTGATTATTTTTCTATTTATTATGATTTAAATACTATTTTAAACTAATTAAAAAGATTAAAAATATCAAAACTAATCAGAAAATTATGAAATTTTCTGAGTAAATCTAAAATATTATTAGAAAGCTATGAAAAATAAAATGAAAAGTTTAATAAGCCAAATAAGCAGAAATGGGCAGATAAGCAGTTGGCAAATAAGCCAAAAATAAGCTAAAAGATTAGAAACTTCACCAAATGATCAGAATAAGCTTAAAAAACTTAAATAAGCACAAATCAACTTAAATCCAACAGATAATCCAACAAATAAGCACAATCAACACCAAATCTGATTCAAACTTAAGACAGAAATATGCAGAAAAAGGCAAACTTGCAGAGTGAATTAAGCTAGGTAATAAGCTACTGAGATGCAATCTTAGGGGGGCAAAAGCTTCTCTATACTACTGAGTATCTTAAAAACACAAAAGCCCCATCAGAAACTAACCAATTGAGGTCCAATTTAAGCCTAGATCAGCAGTCTCAACACTCAGCATATACTGAGTTTTTGACTTTTGCAGTAAAACACAAGATTTGACTTTGGTGAACTTTGATTGGTTCTAATGGACTGAATATGATGTATTATGATGTATTAGGACTAGATTGAGCAAAGTTAACAACTTATGAACACAAAATCATGATCTTGGATCCTAAAATCTTAACAGTCATCAAAATGAGAGGGATTAAAGGCTATTTTGACTTTTCACCAAATGAGGTATGGTTTTTATGTTTTGACTGACCTATATGAACCTAGTGTGACATGTTTTGACCAATGCTAACAACAAACAACAACCAGAACACAATCAAGCATACAAATCCAAACACCCCTTAAACAACTGATTTCCAAAGCAACTGAGAAAATCAAACCACAATACTGATATCAAACATTTCCTAATGATTTTAACAGGTCAAATAAGCATGAAAATCCAATGATAGCAGCAAGAAACACAGAGATAGACCAATGGCTATATTGACTGCTATGATGAGATTCAAAGCAACTATCAAAATCAAAGAACAAGCAACTGATTTTAAGCTTTATATTACTTTATAATTACCACAGAGACATAATAGGATCAAAATTCAAGCAATGAAAAACAGATGCAGTAAAATGCTAATTTTGATCAAAAGGCTTACAAGTGAGAGAGTGGCTATAGGGATAGCATGCATAGGACAGAACCATCTAGCTTGTTAAAAGCAAGCTAGAAAACCACAAACAACTTTCTTGATCAGCTTATACAACCCATGGTAGCTTTTAAGAGCTTATGTTGACCATGGTTGACTTTTCTTGTATTTTGAGATTTAGAACTGAGGCAAACTAAATAAGATTATAGGAAGCTATATAAAGCTTATATAAACTTATTACAAGGGTGTGGAAGCTTGTGAGAGCTTTTTAGTTATGGTTCGAATCTTAAATTCTCAACAGAGACATACACTTTTGAACAACAATAAATTCAGACACAAGATAACATGAAACAAGATTTTTATAACTTGAATTGCTTTGAATTACAACTGGAAATGAGAGAATACAAGATTACAACTAGATAAAGTAAAATGCGATTTAAACTAAATTAGCTACTACTTTATTATCCATTACATTGTTCTATTTATACAAAATACAATTGGGAAAACCCTAGCCGACTTCTCTGAACTCTTCTGCACCCTTGGATTGCTTTAAAACGATCTGAGCCACTCAAATGAAATTTGGCGCCAAAAGTACTAGTGGTGGATTGAGCAGGTTTAAGCATTTAATGCTATTCAGGGAGGTGGAGAAGAAGCTTTTAAAGCTTTTGTATTGTTAGGTAAGTGGGATTGGATGGGGAGTGGTTTTGCAGAGAAAACTAGGGGCTAGGTGGTTTGGGCGCGTTTGTGAGGTTGAAGACAAGTTTGACCGAAGTCAAACCTGGTTTTAAATACCAGGTTGGGTCGGGTTGGGTTTTAAGGGAGTTGGGCTTGGATTGGGCTGGGTTTAGATAATAGGGTGTTGGGTTGGGTTATTTTTATTTAAGGGTTAAGGGTTTAGTTTGGATCCGGTTTGGTTTGTAGTTAAAATATCACAAGGACCAAAAGTGTAATATTCTGAAACTTTGAGGACCAAACTTGCACATCTTCCAAAATTATCACAAGGGTATTTCTTGCCAAGTTTAAATAGTACAAGGGTTATAAAATATAATTTTCCATTTTAAAAACACCCGGGGACTAATTTTGACATATTCCAAACTTGAGGGACCAAAGTTGTAATTTTATGAAACTTTGCACCAAAGGACTTATTATGTAATTTTATGATTCTTAAAGGACCTTTGATGACTTTTCCTATTTTTAGAATAACCAGGGACTAGTTTTGACAACTTTTGAAAGTTGAGGGACTGAAACTGCCAATTATGCAAACTTTGTTCGTTTTTCACTTGTTTTTAAACATTTTGCATCTGAAACATATAAAACACAATTCTGGGATAATTTCAGTATTATGATGCATTTCTGAGTGTTTTTGGATGTTTTGGCAGTTCAGATTAGGTAAAAATGATGAGTATTTAGACACTCATCAATCCCCCACACTAAACTATTGCTAGTCCCTAGCAATATTTTATGAAGATTTAATGGATTTGAAAGGCTCTTTACCAAAAGCCATTACTTCTGGAGTAGCCAATTGTTTTAGTTCAAGTAAGAACTTTGGTACAATGATAACCAAGTGATTTTGAGCAAACCACCAGCTATCAACGGTTTTGATTTGTCTTTACCAAAAGCCGTTTGCTTCTGGACTAGCCAACTCTTAGATAAATTATCAATATTATCTTTGGTGAGCTGATTACCAATCATGTATTTTCACTGCCTTAACCACAAGCCATAACCTTGCGGGCTAGCCAACTCTTCACTTGTTTTTAAACATTTTGCATCTGAAACATATAAAACACAATTCTGGGATAATTTCAGTATTATGATGCATTTCTGAGTGTTTTTGGATGTTTTGGCAGTTCAGATTAGGTAAAAATGATGAGTATTTAGACACTCATCAGTTAGCACGATAGCTCGGGTCAACTTGAGGACGGTATTGAGTACCTCCTTGGTTGTAAGACTCGGCTATGGCATTGCTTTTAAAAGGCCGGCCATCGGTGGCGGTACAATTATAATAAGCATGAGGACCACCACAAGTGACACAATTTTCTTCCACCACTTTGACTTGAGCGGGTGGAGTAGCTTGTGGGGTAGAAGAAGAAGATTTTTTCCGAGTGGAGAGAACCAAAGCTTGGATTAAATTCGTGAGCTTGTCAATTTTAGCATCCGTGCTAGAAGTATTCACCGGATGTGAACAAGAAGGCGAAGCACTCACTTGGGAAACAACCGGTTTGCTTCGTGAAGTGCGAACCTTTGACTTGTTCTCGATGATGGACAAAGCATCTCTCGTAGTCCGATTCAATATAAAACCACCGGAGGCGGCGTGATTCCTCCCGAACGGTCAGGTTTTATCACACAAGCCAACCACTTGTGAATGGTCAACCGTAATAAAAGAGCCCTAGACAGCCCGGGAGAAAAAGCAATTTATATCCATGGGAGTACAGAATTATATCCCCGGGTCATTATGTCCCAACGAGGTGTGTAAAATGTAATACAACGAATGTGTGTGTTGAAATGATATGGAATATACAAAAACAGGAATCTGATTGACTAACACTAGGAATGTGAATAGTTATAGCTCTGTCACAGCTGTATCGTTAAAAACGTACAATCAGAAACCTAAAAACGCGAAAGATTTACAAACGTACGTTTAACCTAAGTTAAACGTAAACGTACTAAACGAAATAAAACAAACATTCCCAAAGAGGGAATTTGCATGCCTTAACGGCTTAAATGCAAATTAAATAAAAATAAAATAAATAACTATATTTACAAAGTTATTATTATAATAATAAGAAAATCTAAAAACCTAAAACGTAAGTTCTATCTAAAAAATGTCAAAGAAAACTAAAAACGAGCGAATTAATTAAAACTAACGTAAGTGCGCAAGTTAAAACGTAAATTTTATGAAATATAGACACTATGGGAGCAAATCTATTTTTTACAGGTTCTATATGACAAAAGAAAATTTTAGAAAAAAGATTTATATTTTTTAGATAATTATTTAATTTATTATGATTTAATTACTATATTACAAATAAAAATACAAAATAAATACTAAGACTAATCAAAAAAATCTGAAAATTTTTATTTAATTACTTTACAATATTACTGAGCTAAGAAAATTAGAAAGGAGATAACAGCTTATTCTGATAAGCTGAAATAAGCCAAACAGCTTAAATAAGCTATCTAAGCTATTACTACTATAAGTATCTATTGTATATAAACTCCAACGGAACTGGTGCCCCAGAGCAGATGGAGGGGGTGTTGTGTTATGCATGTTATACTAGCGAGAGGTCTAACGTTCGAATCCCACACCCCACATTTTTGCAATTATTTTTTTTTTTTATTTTTTTTTTTTCTTTTTACAAAACTTAAAAACAGCTAATTATGAGCAACTTTTATAAAGATGGATTTTTCAAAACTTAGCAATAAGCTCTGTAAGAGCTTATTAGCTTAACAGTTACAAGCCAAAATTTAAGCTTCTAAATAGAAGTTATCACTTATTGGCAAAAGTGGTTCTTTTTTGTGTTTTTCCTTTTTCTGGAATATTAAGATTCTAATATTATACATGTTTAAAGATAATGACACTCTAAAAACTAAGACATAAGCAGTTTCAAGGCTTATGAGTCATTCAGTAGAGCTTTTGGGGCTCACAGTGGACTTTAAGCTTGGAATAAGCTTGAAAAAGCTTTACAAAGGAAACAAAATGGAAAATAAGGTGCACACAAGTCCAATGGACAAGTGTGAACAAGTATGTGCATTGGAATTCACCTATAAGCTTGTAATAAGCAAATAAGCTATTCCAAATCCTACTTAGTCAAAACCTAGGCCTGCAACTTTTTTGAATGGCCATTCTAGCTGACGGGATAAGCTCCAAATGGTAAAATGAAAGTTGGAGTTGCAAGATGGCCTGGTGAGCTTTCCAAAAAGCCCAAGCTCAATCATTTTGGTTCACAGATGAGCTTGTTAGGGGCTTATGAAAATAGCTTATTTCCCTTGATCCTCAGTATACACTGAGTGAGATGGGACAAACAAAAAGCTCTGAGCAGCCCTAGCAAATAAGCTAGGGCATGGATTTTAAGCATGGGGACTTGTAGACTAGTTGATAAGCTTCTAAAAGAAACAAATATCACAAGCTAAGTCCCACTAATGAGCTTTTGAGAGCTTATGAAGGTGCTATGGTTTCTGAGTTCTTAGTATACTCAGAAAAGTGATAAGCTAAAGCTTGTTGCAGCCCTAGTAAATGGGCTACAACATGAATTTTAAGGGCTGGATCAAATAGTTGGGCATATGAGCTTCCTAAAAAGCTAAAATACACAAGCTATGGATCTCAAATGAGCTTATTAGGAGCTTATGGAGTTTGAGTTAGTTCACTGATTACCCAGTGAACTATAATGAATGGGCAAACACAAGCTCTTATATTGACATATCAAATAAGCTCAAATAAGCTACACAGGCATTTAAACACTGAGTGTGATTGGTTAGGACCACAAGCTCAGGTTCAATGAGGGCTTTATATGAGCTTATGAAGACAACTCCAACTCCACTGATTGCCTCAGTGGAGTGAGTTAGGTGGGACAAAAAAGTAGGGTGAATAAGCTATCTAATTTAAGCTACAAATGGAAAATAAACATAAACATAACAAATAAGCCACAAGGGCAACACAAGAAAGCCAAATACCCAGGCTAGGATCAATTCCACAAGCTTATGCAAGCTTGTGGTCTTGACAGCCCTAGCCTTGGTACAGGGCAAAAACAAGTAAAAATAAGCACATAAATAAGCACATAAACAAGCATAATAAAGATTAACAAAAATACATTAAGACAGATGAGCAACAAGACTACAAAACCCTATAATCACTAAGACTAGAACTAAGTAACAAGATCACAATGAAATTATCTAATTTACTCAGAAGACAGAAAAACTGAAATTTGACTTTTAACCAAGAAATAAAAGTTTGACTAAAATGAAATATAAACCTAATCTATGGACAGATAATGGAAGATTAAGCTACAAACACATGAAATTGACAAAGTTAAATGATGCGTGGTTTTGCGACCTTACAACAGGTTTTACCTCTCAAGGGATCTTGAGAAGTTTGCAATCCCCACCAGGCAGTGTACCTGACCGATGTAGTATAGTGAAGTGGCAAGTACCGAGGGATTGATCGTTCAACTCAAAGAATAGTGTTCGTTAGGATTGAAATTTATCTACTAGGTCTAGAGGTGAGGGATGATTCTTTTTGTATTTTTATATTTTATGAAAAGCAAGTAAAATCTCTGGTTTGAAGGAGTGGGCGGAATTAGTTGCTGATCAACTAACCCAAAAGCTACTAATTAAACTAATGTGCAGGAAAGTAAACTAGGGTTCTACAAGGGAAGTGAAGCATGTCTACCTATGATATGTTACTCCTTGCTAGCTATCCAATTCTACCTATTGAATTGTCACACCTTGTTTTAATTGACGGGTTGTATTCCTTAATACCAATTGTGGGGTGGCGTACGTACTTCCCCAACTCTATAAGCTCCTACTTCACTCCTATGTCGAGCCGGCTAAGAAGCTCCTAACATGGGATCACTAGAATTCACTCATGCATTAAATACAACCAAATAAACCTAGTACGCATTGGTTCATGTTTCTTAAGACGTTCAAGCAAGTTACCGTATAGGAGGTTAGCCAGTTTTCTTAAGCCTAACATCGATATCACCCAATCAAACAAGAGACAATAGGAAACAAGAATTATAAGCTAAACCAATAAGATCTATTGAAGTGTCACACCTTTATTGATGACGATAGACACATACATCAACAATGAATCAATAAGATCTAATTAATTATATACAAGTTTCACACAATCATAAGTAGACACAAGGTGAATTAACAAAGCATGATCAATGAAGGGCAAACAACCATAATAATGAAAGACATAATTAAGTTAGAATCAACAAACCAATATTTGATGTTTATGAAGTGATTGAAACCCTCTAAGTTGCTGGAAAAACACCTACCTAAACCCTAGAATCGGACTTAGGGTTTAGGGCTTACAAATAATGAAGTTATAAGGTTATATTTATAGGTAACTTTCTGTCGGCCCGATCTGACGGCGTCAGCCCATACACTTGACGGTGTCAGATCCCCTTTTTCACCAAATTGTAGATTTCTTCGTTCCGAATCCGTGGCCTTTTGAATCACCTAAACCCGAGTTCGTATGAGGATTTTATGGCCAAAACAGTAACAGCTACTCCGCGCGCGAGTTGTGATTGTCTTGATTAACTTGTGGCGGTTTCACTAAGGTTCCTTCTCGTGTAAGAATACTTTGACGCCGTCACTCTATATCATCTGACGTCGTCAGGTCTATGATCCTGACGCCGTCACCTTCAAAAATCCTCTGGCCCGTCTCTCTTTAACTTAACACTTGACGGCCTACATCCATTAACACGTGACGCCGTCAGACTTCCTATGTAAAACTTTCTGGCGCGTCACGTGTATAATTCCACCACTTTCATCTTCAAGTGACGCCGTCAGCATCCAAAGCCTGACGCCGTCAGGTGTAAAATCCTGACTTTCCTTGGTCTTTTTGTTTTCTTCATTCTTGAGCATAAAAACGTCCAAAAAGCTCCAAAATGCTTCATATTCCAGAAATCACGTCCCAAGTACCTAAAATGAGAAAAGAAACGATTTAGGGCAATATTTGATCATATAATCGCGGATTAGGGCTTAAATGACCCCCTAAAAGCGGTACACTTTTCGCTTCATCAAATATCCCTACACTTGGGATTTGCTTGTCCTCAAGCAAATGAGCTTTTCCACCAATTGAAATACAAGTTAGCGGTCATTTAACATTAATATAAAAGTAATTACAACAAATGATCATTCCACCTTGGTCAAAATAAGCACGGAAATTATACACTAGCACCTCACAATAAGTGTTTGGATACTCTCATCCCTCGGGTGTTCTTAATTTATATATCATAAATGGAAATGGAAGAATATCGCTCACTACCTGTCATAGAAAATAGATTACCATAGGCTTGGGAAAGGATCACGCCTCTACCACTTTTGGCGTAAGCACCTAGGATAAACTATCAAAGAGGTCTTTTAAAGGGTTGTAACGTTAGGTGTAAGGGTATGAAAAACACGGTTTGTTGGATAAAGGATATTTTTACTGGTGGCAAGTCAATCATCTTGGTCAATTACATGTAGAATGAGGCGTTGCTAAGCCAAGACTCGACTCAACTTAAACTAATCATGAACTAATAAACATAAAACAAAACAAAACATAAATAAAAGATAGAGGCGGATGGTAGTCCGTATGCTTTTTCTTCACTTTTTCTTTTCTCTCTTTTTTTTTTTTTTTTTTTTTTTTTTTTTTTTTTTTTTTTTTGCATACACTCTTGCCCTACCATCCAAAACAATACGTCACTAGGGATTCTTTGTACCATCCCTACACTTGAACTTTTACATACTTTACATAAAATTATTCTAATGACTCGAATCAAGATAATCGAAACATTTGGAGTACTTTAAAATATTAACGTACATATGGGGGTAATAAATTATGTTCTTCCCCATTACTCCATTACACTAGTACTTTACCCATAAGTCCCAATCGTCCCAAAACAATATGTACAAGGATATGACTCGACTTAGCAACCATGTAATCAATTAGATAATTAACTAAGGGTTTAAACAAATGTTGTCACAATAATGCACTAAAGATGAGTGCACACAAGGTAGGCTAAGGCGATTTGGGTGTACATTTAAGTGGGTGTAAACAAATTCTTCCTTTAAGTAAAATGCTTAAAGGTCAAAACGAAAAGATAGGCTCTGAGGGGTGTACTAGGGGTATCGTGTACCAAAAATGGGTACAACGCAAAGGGTGTGGGAGAATTACTTGACCAATGTAGCCAAAGTAATTATAACAAAAACACAGGTGTAAAACAATGGGTTAATCCTAATGCCTCTTATTATGTAGTCAATCCTAACTACACGAATGTAGTCTCACTAGCGGTCTCGGTATGCATCACAAACGCAAGTTCTAGAATCTATAAACTACCGGTACACTCATAAGCACCAACAATGAATGCTTTTTCCTAAAGATCTAAAGGCGAACCTCACATATTTGGGGTGGAAATTTTTGAGTGGTATGGTTTTTGTGCTAGTCATACAATTCCCTATCCGTGAGACGCTTATTAAAATCAAAGTTTCACTCCTATATGTTGTAAAAAAATTTAAATTTGGTGCTAAAATTGCCCTAACCAATATTTCTCTTGGCTTTATTACACATTCACTATTAAACAAAACAAAAATCAAGCGAAGTTGTAGTTTCTAAGGCATCCTAATTTACCCTCCCTACACTTAATCCGAACATTGTCCCCAATGTTCTAGACAAAAGATGTAAAAGTAAAAATAAATGAGAATGGAAGAAACTAATACTCCCCTGATTCGCTCGGTATGGATGATGTGATAATATGGTTAAATCTCCCTCCAAGAGAATGAACATGATAAGCTTCACTCCAGAAATATAATCATCCTCTTGATGTGTTGCACGTACATCTTCTTATCCAATAATACCTGTAACCAACAAACACAAAAACCAAAGCATCAAACCGAACAAAGAAAAACCACAACTAGATGTATTTCCAGACTTAGAAATAAAAACAAAACAAAGCAATAAAAGGATAGGATACTTGCGGGATGACTTACAAATAGGGACTCATAAAACATGTCCACAAGTATTGACACATAAACAAGATAGAATACATGCTAATCATGAATTGTGAATTTTCCATGTTTGAATTTTGTTCTTTTTAACAAAATATAAACTTCCCTACACTTATCTTTTTGTAAAATACCTTTATATGCAATTAAGACGAAGTTAAGAACAAAATAAAGCATTTTCACAAATTATTCGAAACATGAAAATTTAACAATTATGATTAAGCATATATGACACAAACAAACAAATAAAATAAAAACATCAAACAATTAAAAACATGGGTTGCCTCCCAAGAAGCGCTTGTTTTTGTTCGAGTCACGAGCCTGACTCTACCCTTATTTAACAGAAATAGGAGAGGTTTTCCCTACACTTAGGATTAAGTGCGGGTGAAAGTAGCGATACACACCCTTAGGGTGGAAATATGCCACGTGAGGTGAAGGGGGTGAGTGAATGGCTTCCTTCATCCTAAAACTACCCGGATAATAAGGGTTGATGGGTGGGTCGGTTCCTCTTTTGTCTCCTAGAAATATATCTAAGGATGGAAAGTTGTGTAAAGGTTGAGGTTCCGGTTCATCAACACTAGGAAATTCCCTGGAACTAAGAGTAAGGTTATCACTATAAGTATTCAAACCTATATCCTCTAGTGGTGCTTGGTCCAAGGGTTCTACCTCCATTGGGGTTCCTAAAGTTTCTTCTACTTCTTCCGGGTAAGTCACGGGCGGTGTGTGTGCCTCAAGTGATGGTAGGACTTGTGGGGTACTTTGTGGGCTTGGATTATCCACCTCATCCTCCATTTTATCTAGATTACCTATGTGTTTGTTTTGTACTATGATGTTACATGACATCCACTTAGGTATCCCAAAATAGTCATCCCCAGACAAACTTGTTTCATGATCCTTGGAATTTGTGGTCAATTGACTTATACTAACGTTTGTTGGGTTGTCTACTCTATAATAATATTGGGCACAATCTTCTATGGTATCCCATGCTTCTTCAGCATTTAATTCCCTAAAGTCCCTATTGGCAAAATCGTTAATGCACATTTGGTCATATCGGTCGACAAGATCGTAAAAGATTTGGGTTAGGGATGCTAAATCGAAGCTATGATGAGGGACTATTCGGAGTAAGTTTTTAAAACGAGTCCATGCATCATATATGGGTTCTTCTCGATATTGGTTGAACATCAAGATGTCATTAGGGGCAAATGGATTTCGTGGTCGGTAGTATGGTGGGTTCGCGTACTCCATATTGGTGAACGGAAGAGTCAATGGAAAGGTTTTTACGAACAAAGACACAAAGAAAAGATAGACTACTAGAAAGCTAATAAAAAGAAAATAAAAATCTCACTAGATAGGAATCTAATGAGTAGACCAAATAAAAATATATTTCAACCTAAGCAATAACTACTCCCCGGGCTGCGGCGCCAAAAACTTGATGCATGATTTTGCGACCTTACAACAGGTTTTACCTCTCAAGGGATCTTGAGAAGTTTGCAATCCCCACCAGGCAGTGTACCTGACCGATGTAGTATAGTGAAGTGGCAAGTACCGGGGGATTGATCGTTCAACTCAAAGAATAGTGTTCGTTAGGATTGAAATTTATCTACTAGGTCTAGAGGTGAGGGATGATTCTTTTTGTATTTTTATATTTTATGAAAAGCAAGTAAAATCTCTGGTTTGAAGGAGTGGGCGGAATTAGTTGCTGATCAACTAACCCAAAAGCTACTAATTAAACTAATGTGCAGGAAAGTAAACTAGGGTTCTACAAGGGAAGTGAAGCATGTCTACCTATGATATGTTACTCCTTGCTAGCTATCCAATTCTACCTACTGAATTGTCACACCTTGTTTTAATTGACGGGTTGTATTCCTTAATACCAATCGTGGGGTGGCGTACGTACTTCCCCAACTCTATAAGCTCCTACTTCACTCCTATGTCGAGCCGGCTAAGAAGCTCCTAACATGGGATCACTAGAATTCACTCATGCATTAAATACAACCAAATAAACCTAGTACGCATTGGTTCATGTTTCTTAAGACGTTCAAGCAAGTTACCGTATAGGAGGTTAGCCAGTTTTCTTAAGCCTAACATCGATATCACCCAATCAAACAAGAGACAATAGGAAACAAGAATTATAAGCTAAACCAATAAGATCTATTGAAGTGTCACACCTTTATTGATGACGATAGACACATACATCAACAAGGAATCAATAAGATCTAATTAATTATATACAAGTTTCACACAATCATAAGTAGACACAAGGTGAATTAACAAAGCATGATCAATGAAGGGCAAACAACCATAATAATGAAAGACATAATTAAGTTAGAATCAACAAACCAATATTTGATGTTTATGAAGTGATTGAAACCCTCTAAGTTGCTGGAAAAACACCTACCTAAACCCTAGAATCGGACTTAGGGTTTAGGGCTTACAAATAATGAAGTTATAAGGTTATATTTATAGGTAACTTTCTGTCGGCCCGATCTGACGGCGTCAGCCCATACACTTGACGGCGTCAGATCCCCTTTTTCACCAAATTGTAGATTTCTTCGTCCCGAATCCGTGGCCTTTTGAATCACCTAAATCCGAGTTCGTATGAGGATTTTATGGCCAAAACAGTAACAGCTACTCCGCGCGCGAGTTGTGATTGTCTTGATTAACTTGTGGCGGTTTCACTAAGGTTCCTTCTCGTGTAAGAATACTTTGACGCCGTCACTCTATATCATCTGACGTCGTCAGGTCTATGATCCTGACGCCGTCACCTTCAAAAATCCTCTGGCCCGTCTCTCTTTAACTTAACACTTGACGGCCTACATCCATTAACACGTGACGCCGTCAGACTTCCTATGTAAAACTTTCTGGCGCGTCACGTGTATAATTCCACCACTTTCATCTTCAAGTGACGGCGTCAGCATCCAAAGCCTGACGCCGTCAGGTGTAAAATCCTGACTTTCCTTGGTCTTTTTGTTTTCTTCATTCTTGAGCATAAAAACGTCCAAAAAGCTCCAAAATGCTTCATATTCCAGAAATCACGTCCCAAGTACCTAAAATGAGAAAAGAAACGATTTAGGGAAATATTTGATCATATAATCATGGATTAGGGCTTAAATGACCCCCTAAAAGCGGTACACTTTTCGCTTCATCATTAAACAATAATAGAACACATATGCAGAATTCTAGGATCAAACAACCTCAAAATGCTCATGCTAGACCATCAAAGTGTCAATTCTGACTTTCTGCAAGCTACACTCTTTGGTTAAGGATTTTCTGAGTTACTTAGGACATAACAAGTCTACATCAAACAAGAACAAGGCTTTATACAGCTTATAACACAGAATCTCCAAATGATCCAAACAACCCTTTAATTGGACTGTAATGAAGTTTTTCAAAGAATTAAACCGTGCAGACCAATTCCATCAATTCCAGGGATCATAATGTGTCAAATTAGATCCTTTTAAGCCTAAACCAGTAGTCACAAAGGTTTAAACCTAGGTTTCTCAAAAACTAGTACATGGACAGTCAAAATGCAATATCAAACCACAATGCAATCCAAAACATACAAACCTAATATTAAGCTATAATATCATTATCTAACAGCAAAGAAACATAAAAACATGAAAATTAAAACATAATAAACACTGAAACAGTAAATGCATAAAATTGGTAAAAATGAAGCTTACAAGTGATCAAGGTTGAAACTGAGTACCAAGGATAAGAAACCACTCCTAGTTTGTTGTCAACAAGCTAGAAACCAGAAAAGCCATCCAGATTAGCTTCTACTCCCCCCAGAACTGCTTATTGGACCACAGTTGACTTTTTCTTGATTTTTGGTATTTTCTGAATTTTAAATACTAAGGTATGTTTTAAGGGTTTCTAAAAGCTTTAAAGCTTTTGTCAGGAGCTTATATGGCTTAAAGAAGTCCACTAAACAACTACAATACATGAAATTAAAGAACATGGAAATTTAAATGCAATTTAAAGTAAAACTTTGAAACTGAAATGATACTTGAAATTAAACTGAAATTAAGGTTTCATTACACTAATATGATGATTAATACTAATTTAAAACTGAAAATTACATTTAATTTTAAAAGAAAGCATTTAACATTATCACTACGTGACCAAGGCTAGCCCAAGGGTAGGCTATCCTTCTTCCTTCTCTTCTCTTTTATAACATTTTGAGTTCCTACTTGAGTCTTGAAAATATCCCACCACTCCTGAACCATTGGATTGGTCAAAGTAATCCAAACCATCAATTTTACTTTTTGGCGCCAAAAGTCGTTTTGACTGTCTAGGTTGCTTGTGAGGGTTTTACGGAGCATTAAATGCTCCTTGGAACTTGTGTGAGGCGGTGGAGGGTGTGTAAACAGCTGGGGGTGATGTGGAAGCAAGTGGTGGCAAAACCACCACTGGTTTTGTGACTCAGTGGTGTGGAGGGAAAAAGGGGAAGGGATAAGAAGTTTGACTGGGGTCAAACTTTTTATTTAATTAAAAGGGGTCGGGTTTGGGTTTATATATTGGACTGGGTTGCGTTTGTGTTGGGTTTGGATTTTGGGTTAATGTATAATAAAGGATCCGGTTTGGTTTTTAGTGTTATAAAGCCCAAGGACCAAACTTGTAACTTCTGAAACTTGAGGGACCTGATGTGACAAGCTTTCCAATTTTCCTTCAAAGGACCATACCTGCCAAGTTAGATAAACCAAAGGACCTTTATTGTTTTTATTACAATTTAAAACACCCGGGGACCTTTTATGACATTTTTCAAAGTTGAGGGGGTGAAATTGTAATTTTCCCAAAAGTTATCAAAAGGTTCCAAATTGTAAGTTATGAATAGTACAAGGGTATTTTATGTTAAATTCCAAGTTTTAAATACCCAGGGACTAAATTTGCCATTTTTGAAACTTGAGGGGTAAAAATTGCCAGTTTGTGAAAACTTTCATCCAAGGATTATTTTGAACATGTTTGATTATCCAAGGACTAAAGTTGACTTTTCATTCATTTTAAACCTTCAGGGACTAGTTTTGCCAAATTATGAAACTTCAGGGACTGAAAATGACAATTGTGTAAACTTTGTGTGTTTTTCACTTGTTTTTCAATCTTTTGTACCTGAATCACATAAAAACACATTTTCATGATATTTGTACCATTTTGTGAGTCATTTGTGTGTTTTTGGTCGTTTTGTGGGTTTAATCAATACTAAATATATGTGTATTTAGACACATATCAAATCCCCCACACTAAACTATTGCTAGTCCCTAGCAATCTTTTATGTAAAACTTAATGGATTTCAACTCTTTACCAAAAGCCATTACTTCTGGAGTAGCCAAATGTTTCAGTTCAAGTAAGAACTTTGGTACACTGATAACCAAATGATTTTGAGCAAATCATCAGCTGTAAACGGATTTGATTTGTCTTTACCAAAAGCCGTTTGCTTCTGGACTAGCCAACTCTTAGATAAATTATCCTTATTATCTTTGGTGAGCTGATTACCAATTATGGTTTTTTCTACTGCCTTTACCACAAGCCATAATCTTGCGGGCTAGTCAACTCTTCACTTTTTAGGATATGCTGAGTCGAATACCATACAATTTTTGGCAAATTGCAAGCCGTAAACGGATTTGAGATATCTTTACCAAGAGCCGTTTGCTCCTGGATTAGCCAATCCTTATGTGGGTTAGACATGGTAGACTGATTACCATTTGTTGTGTTTAGTGCATAGCACTTCCACTAAAATTTTTTTTTTAAATTTGGCCATTTTTGGGGAAAAAGGGACTAAAATGGAACATTTTTGATGAAATTCGCCAGAATTCCCCCCCCCCCCCCCCACACACTTGAACTGAATATTGTCCTCAATATTCAAAGTCCCGGCTATTATGCCGAATCCTTGAACGTAAAAAGATAACATTTGTAAGCCAAGTGGGGTAAACACAACAGTTATTCTCTTTTTTAATATACACAATTTTCACAAATATTTTTAGATCTATATACAAAATGTGGGGCACACCCCCACACTTAGGTGGAACATGGGTGAAAACCCATATGGTGCTACTGTTTTTGATTACCGAGTCGCTAGCTTGACTCGACCCCGAATTAACTGGTTCATGGGGAAAAGATTGGATGAGAAATTGGAGTGGGGTCCACTCACAGAATTATGAATAGTAAGGGAAGGAGAATATTTTTGGTTTTTTATAATATAAACAGAAAAGGGAAAATGTTTTTGGATTTTTATCTTTTATATATATACAAAGAAAAGAAAAATATTTTTGTGTTTTATATTGTTTTTGGAATTGAAATATGATATTATATATTATATATAATATATATACAAGGGATAGATATTTCAACAAAACACAAATTCATTATACGCACCACACCTCCCCGGCAGCGGCGCCAAAATTTGATTGCTCCCGAACGGTCAGGTTTTATCACACAAGCCAACCACTTGTGAATGGTCAACCGTAATAAAAGAGCCCTAGACAGCCCGGGAGAAAAAGCAATTTAAATCCATGGGAGTACAGAATTATATCCCCGGGTCATTATGTCCCAACGAGGTGTGTAAAATGTAATACAACGAATGTGTGTGTTGAAATGATATGGAATATACAAAAACAGGAATCTGATTGACTAACACTAGGAATGTGAATAGTCATAGCTCTGTCACAGCTGTATCGTTAAAAACGTACAATCAGAAACCTAAAAACGCGAAAGATTTACAAACGTACGTTTAACCTAAGTTAAACGTAAACGTACTAAACGAAATAAAACAAACATTCCCAAAGAGGGAATTTGCATGCCTTAACGGCTTAAATGCAAATTAAATAAAAATAAAATAAATAACTATATTTACAAAGTTATTATTATAATAATAAGAAAATCTAAAAACCTAAAACGTAAGTTCTATCTAAAAAATGTCAAAGAAAACTAAAAACGAGCGAATTAATTAAAACTAACGTAAGTGCGCAAGTTAAAACGTAAATTTTATGAAATATAGACACTATGGGAGCAAATCTATTTTTTACAGGTTCTATATGACAAAAGAAAATTTTAGAAAAAAGATTTATATTTTTTAGATAATTATTTAATTTATTATGATTTAATTACTATATTACAAATAAAAATACAAAATAAATACTAAGACTAATCAAAAAAATCTGAAAATTTTTATTTAATTACTTTACAATATTACTGAGCTAAGAAAATTAGAAAGGAGATAACAGCTTATTCTGATAAGCTGAAATAAGCCAAACAGCTTAAATTAGCTATCTAAGCTATTACTACTATAAGTATCTATTGTATGTAAACTCCAACGGAATTGGTGCCCCAGAGCAGATGGAGGGGGTGTTGTGTTATGCATGTTATACTAGCGAGAGGTCTAAGGTTCGAATCCCACACCCCACATTTTTGCAATTATATTTTTTTTTTTTTTTTTTTTCTTTTTACAAAACTTAAAAATAGCTAATTATGAGCAACTTTTATAAAGATGGATTTTTCAAAACTTAGCAATAAGCTCTGTAAGAGCTTATTAGCTTAACAGTTACAAGCCAAAATTTAAGCTTCTAAATAGAAGCTATCACTTATTGGCAAAAGTGGTTCTTTTTGTGTTTTTTCCTTTTTCTGGAATATTAAGATTCTAATATTATACATGTTTAAAGATAATGACACTCTAAAAACTAAGACATAAGCAGTTTCAAGGCTTATGAGTCATTCAGTAGAGCTTTTGGGGCTCACAGTGGACTTTAAGCTTGGAATAAGCTTGAAAAAGCTTTACAAAGGAAACAAAATGGAAAATAAGGTGCACACAAGTCCAATGGACAAGTGTGAACAAGTATGTGCATTGGAATTCACCTATAAGCTTGTAATAAGCAAATAAGCTATTCCAAATCCTACTCAGTCAAAACCTAGGCCTGCAACTTTTTTGAATGGCCATTCTAGCTGACGGGATAAGCTCCAAATGGTAAAATGAAAGTTGGAGTTGCAAGATGGCCTGGTGAGCTTTCCAAAAAGCCCAAGCTCAATCATTTTGGTTCACAGATGAGCTTGTTAGGGGCTTATGAAAATAGCTTATTTCCCTTGATCCTCAGTATACACTGAGTGAGATGGGACAAACAAAAAGCTCTGAGCAGCCCTAGCAAATAAGCTAGGGCATGGATTTTAAGCATGGGGACTTGTAGACTAGTTGATAAGCTTCTAAAAGAAACAAATATCACAAGCTAAGTCCCACTAATGAGCTTTTGAGAGCTTATGAAGGTGCTATGGTTTCTGAGTTCTTAGTATACTCAGAAAAGTGATAAGCTAAAGCTTGTTGCAGCCCTAGTAAATGGGCTACAACATGAATTTTAAGAGCTGGATCAAATAGTTGGGCATATGAGCTTCCTAAAAAGCTAAAATACACAAGCTATGGATCTCAAATGAGCTTATTAGGAGCTTATGGAGTTTGAGTTAGTTCACTGATTACCCAGTGAACTATAATGAATGGGCAAACACAAGCTCCTATATTGACTTATCAAATAAGCTCAAATAAGCTACACAGGCATTTAAACACTGAGTGTGATTGGTTAGGACCACAAGCTCAGGTTCAATGAGGGCTTTATATGAGCTTATGAAGACAACTCCAACTCCACTGATTGCTTCAGTGGAGTGAGTTAGGTGGGACAAAAAAGTAGGGTGAATAAGCTATCTAATTTAAGCTACAAATGGAAAATAAACATAAACATAAAAAATAAGCCACAAGGGCAACACAAGAAAGCCAAATACCAAGGCTAGGATCAATTCCACAAGCTTATGCAAGCTTGTGGTCTTGACAGCCCTAGCCTTGGTGCAGGGCAAAAATTAGTACAAATAAGCACATAAATAAGCACATAAACAAGCATAATAAAGATTAACAAAAATACATTAAGACAGATGAGCAACAAGACTACAAAACCCTATAATCACTAAGACTAGAACTAAGTAACAAGATCACAATGAAATTATCTAATTTACTCAGAAGACAGAAAAACTGAAATTTGACTTTTAACCAAGAAACAAAAGTTTGACTAAAATGAAATTTAAACCTAATCTAATGACTGATTATGTAATATTAAGCTACAAACACATGAAATTTACAAAGTTAAACAATAATAGAACACATATGCAGAATTCTAGGATCAAACAACCTCAAAATGCTCATGCTAGACCATCAAAGTGTCAATTCTGACTTTCTGCAAGCTACACTCTTTGGTTAAGGATTTTCTGAGTTACTTAGGACATAACAAGTCTACATCAAACAAGAACAAGGCTTTATACAGCCTATAACACAGAATCACCAAATGATCCAAACAACCCTTAAAATGGACTGTTATGAAGTTTTTCAAAGCATTAAACCATGCAGACCAATTCCATCAATTCCAGGGATCATAATGTGTCAAATTAGATCCTATTAAGCCTAAACCAGTAGTCACAAAGGTTTAAACCTAGGTTTCTCAAAAACTAGTACATGGACAGTCAAAATGCAATATCAAACCACAATGCAATCCAAAACATACAAACCTAATATTAAGCTATAATATCATTATCTAACAGCAAAGAAACATAAAAACATGAAAATTAAAACATAATAAACACTGAAACAGTAAATGCATAAAATTGGTAAAAATGAAGCTTACAAGTGATCAAGGTTGAAACTGAGTACCAAGGATAAGAAACCACTCCTAGCTTGTTGTCAACAAGCTAGAAACCAGAAAAGCCATCCAGATTAGCTTCTACTCCCCCCAGAACTGCTTATTGGACCACAGTTGACTTTTTCTTGATTTTTGGTATTTTCTGAATTTTAAATACTAAGGTATGTTTTAAGGGTTTCTAAAAGCTTTAAAGCTTTTTTCAGGAGCTTATATGGCTTAAAGAAGTCCACTAAACAACTACAATACATGAAATTAAAGAACATGGAAATTTAAAGGCAATTTAAAGTAAAACTTTGAAACTGAAATGATACTTGAAATTAAACTGAAATTAAGGTTTCATTACACTAATATGATGATTAATACTACTTTAAAACTGAAAATTACATTTAATTTAAAAGAAAGCATTTAAAATTATCACTACGTGACCAAGGCTAGCCCAAGGTACTCTATCCTTCTTCCTTCTCTTCTCTTTTATAACATTTTGAGTTCCTACTTGAGTCTTGAAAATATCCCACCACTCCTGAACCATTGGATTGGTCAAAGTAATCCAAACCATCAATTTTACTTTTTGGCGCCAAAAGTCGTTTTGACTGTCTAGGTTGCTTGTGAGGGTTTTACGGAGCATTAAATGCTCTTTGGAACTTGTGTGAGGCGGTGGAGGGTGTTTAAACAGCTGGGGGGTGATGTGGAAGCAAGTGGTGGCAAAACCACCACTGGTTTTGTGACTCAGTGGTGTGGAGGGAAAAAGGGGAAGGGATAAGAAGTTTGACTGGGGTCAAACTTTTTTATTTAATTAAAAGGGGTCGGGTTTGGGTTTATATATTGGACTGGGTTGCGTTTGTGTTGGGTTTGGATTTTGGGTTAATGTATAATAAAGGATCCGGTTTGGTTTTTAGTGTTATAAAGCCCAAGGACCAAACTTGTAACTTTTGAAACTTGAGGGACCTGATGTGACAAGCTTTCCAATTTTCCTTCAAAGGACCATACCTGCCAAGTTAGATAAACCAAAGGACCTTTATTGTTTTTATTACAATTTAAAACACCCGGGGACCTTTTATGACATTTTTCAAAGTTGAGGGGGTGAAATTATAATTTTCCCAAAAGTTATCAAAAGGTTCCAAATTGTAAGTTATGAATAGTACAAGGGTATTTTATGTTAAATTCCAAGTTTTAAATACCCAGGGACTAAATTTGCCATTTTTAAAACTTGAGGGGTAAAAATTGCCAGTTTGTGAAAACTTTCATCCAAGGATTATTTTGAACATGTTTGATTATCCAAGGACTAAAGTTGACTTTTCATTCATTTTAAACCTTCAGGGACTAGTTTTGCCAAATTATGAAACTTCAGGGACTGAAAATGACAATTGTGTAAACTTTGTGTGTTTTTCACTTGTTTTTCAATCTTTTGTACCTCAATCACATAAAAACACATTTTCATGATATTTGTACTATTTTGTGAGTCATTTGTGTGTTTTTGGTCGTTTTGTGGGTTTAATCAATACTAAATATATGTGTATTTAGACACATATCACGGCGTTTAGAGAATCTTGGTCGATTTGGTTCAATCCATTGTAGAAAGTATCAATTTGGTGTAACTCGGAAAAACCGTGGTGAGGACATTTGCGAAGTAATTCTTTAAAACGGTCCCACGCTTCACTAAAAGATTCATCAAATTTTTGAGTAAATTTGGTAATTTCATTTTTTAAACTTGTGGTTTTTGAAGGTGGAAAGAATTCGTTCACAAATTTCGACACCAAATCTTCCCAAGTTAAGATAGAACGAGGGGGTTGTTTTTCAAGCCAAATCCGGGCTGCCCCCTCAAGAGAGAAAGGAAAGAGAAGCAATTTGATTGCTTCTGGAGGAACATCCCTACATTTGATGGTCGATGAAATTTTGTTGAACCATCGAATGTGGGAATGAGGGTCATCCCTCTCGAAACCGTAAAATTGATTTGACGTTACTAAGGATAGTAACGCCGGGTTAAGCTCGAAATTATCGGCAACGATCGGGGGAACAACAATAGCATCTCCGTAACCCTCGGTGGGTGCTTGGAGAAGCTCAAGCATGGTGCGATTCTCCGCCATTATGACAATGGGAGGATCGGGATTAGTACGAATCTCGGGTTCGACTAATTGGGCAGCACGTCTACGATAACGTGTGCGCATGCACCAAGAACATTAGGGTTAAAAAAGAAAAAGAAAAATAAATTTGGAAGAGAAAATATTTTTGGGTTTTTTGGTTTTTTAATTTTTTTGGATTTTTGATAAAAATATTCACAAGATATATACGAAACTTCACGAGGAAGGTTCTTCAAGTCACTAATCGTCAAACCGTGACGATATTGTCGCAACACACCTCCCCGGCAGCGGCGCCAAAAATTGATTAGTGTTAAAATAATCACAAGTCAACCTCTCACGAAGAAAAGTCAACGTGCAACACTTAACGCAAAATCGATTTAATAACCGGATAAGCGTGTATACCCGGGTCGTTTCCCAGCGAGGCGTGAAATTGAGGATATCGTTTTCGGTTTGGTATTAAAATGCTTGAAATGACGAGAGTTTGATTGGTTACTAATATCTACGAAAACGGAAATAACGTAACGTAAAACGGAAACTACGAACGAGTAAAAAACGTAAAATCTTGGAAAAACTAATCCTACGGGTATCAAAATAATTTTCCTAAATCTTAAATGACAAAAGAAAATTTTGGAAAAAAGAAAAATATTTTTTTGACTTTTTAATAATTTTTTATAAATTAAAAACTATTTAAATTATTTTAAATCTCTAAAAATACTAAAACTAATTTTAAAAATCTGAAAATTTTTCTAAAGATATTTTAAGTTAATAAAAAGCTAGGAAAAATAAAAATTTTGAAAAAGCTTAAGCCAATAAGTTGTGATAAGCCAAAACAGCTTATATAAGCAAAATGGTTTCACAAGTATAAAAATTAAATGTAGGAAATAAAACAATAGGCAGAACTAGAGCAGATGGTAAGGTGTTGGAGTTGTGTGCTAGCAGACCTGGGTTCGAATCCCAGGTCTGTCACTTTTTGGTTTTTTCTTTTGTTTGAAACTGATTAAGCAAAAACAGTAAACAATTTTTGAAACTGAAAATAATTTACAATTACAAATAAGCTGAGAATGAGCTTATCAGTTTGATCAAATGGGAACTAAGATGAAAAATGGCAAATGAGCTACTGCAAGCTACTAAATAAGCTGAAAACTTAGAAATAAACTACCATACAACTAAAAACAAGAAACAGAATAACAAAAAGCTACAAATACCAGGGATAAGCTAGGACAAGCTAAAAATAAGCAACAAAAAACTCATAGGGTCTGCTGATGTCTGCTGTTCTAATGGGCAGGGCAAAAACAGTCCTGATGGGGGCTTTTTGAGCTTAATTATAAGCTGGTAAACAAGCTCAATAGTCAAAAAGAAGCTAAAACAGATATAAACTACCAAGAAAGCTACTTGAAAAACAAGATTTGAAATCTGAAACCTTCTTTACCTTATCTAAATTAGAGATCTAAAAGGGGCTATTGAGGCAAAATAAAAAAAATTTGCAGGTTGATATAATATCACTACTGAATGGTTTCAACTTCTATTTGTATGACTTTAATACTCAAAAGAAACACATAAGCAGTAAAAACAAATGCTCAGACTGCTTAACTCTCAATAAGCTAGTTCCATCTGTTAAATCCTACAATCATTTGGCTATTCTAGGCTTTTTTTCTACTTCAAAGAAAACACAAACTTAATTTAAACTAACTCTAACTGATTAACTAACATAAGAAACTCTAAGCTACTACTAAATAGGCTATAATCAAGCAGAAACAATCAAAAAGCATGAACATAAGCAAATAAGCAGTAAATAAATTAAAACAGTAAATGTGGAACTTAAAACAAAAGACAAGGTCATTGATCTTTCTTTTTGCCCTCGGATCATTTCGTGCTCCCTCCATTTCGTGCTCCCCAAACCTTTTATTCTTGACCCTTGGATCATCTCGTGCATTTGTGTTTCTTCCTTGACCCTTGGATCATTTCGTGCTCCCCAAACCTTTTATTCTTGATCGTTGATCTTTCTTTTTGCCCTCGGATTGATGAGGTGGATGGGAGGGGACCAAAGACAAGGTCATGTGATGGTTTGGCTTGTAGTGGTGATGAAAGGGATGGGGAGATTAAGAAGGGATTAGTGGAAGAGGTTAGGGAAAATGTGGGAGGTTGAAGATGGTAAAGAGTAGTCGGATTAGGGATTTTGACCGAGTGAATTGGGGGTTTGACTAAAGTGTATTGTTTGACCCCGTATTTATCTATTATTAGCTAAGGATCGGGTCATGTTTTAGGGTGAGTGGGCTTATGGGTTTAATTTAAGGTGTTGTGGGCTGGTGAGTGGTGAGGTGGGCTTTGGGTTGAGGGTGTTTAAGATAAGGTGGGTTGTGTTTATTTCTTTTGGATCCGGTTGGTAGTGTTTAGAGTTTAGGATAAATGGTAAGGATTTAGTTAAAATGATTTAGCACAAGGACCATAGGTGTAAATCATGAAAGTTCGGGGACCATTTTTGCCATTACTTCAAATTAAATCAAAGGACCAATTTTGCCAATATTAAATAATCCAAGGGCCATTGTGAGATTCTTGAGCTCGAATAAAAATCCAAATGAAAATCGTCTTTCCCGGCTTCGGTTTTTGACTCTTTTCCATTCCAAGCTCGGTTTTGTCCGTGTTTGCCCCGTTTTCAATCCTTTTGTACCTGAAACACACAAAACACAATCCAAGGATATTTGTAACATTATATGGTCCATTTGGGTGTTTTTAGTCATTTTTGTGGGGTTTTTCGGGTATAAAATGATGAGTAAAAGGCCACTCATCAATCCCCCACACTAAGCAATTGCTAGTCCCTAGCAATCCGATCATATAAAGTAATGAAAGGATTAAAATTACCAAGACTATCCCGTTTTGACTTTATTATAAAATGAAAGTAATTTAAACGAGATAAAACGTAAATAATATGCTTGATTTTCAAAAGTGGCATCATGGAACGGGAATCACACAAAATGGGTGACTCCGGGGAATTGTAATCGTCATCCTCTTTTTATACTTCCCAACTAAGTCTAAAAGCCCTTGTGCAAACGTTTTTGCAAAATGCTAACGCTACTTATATTTGCAACCTATGTAAGCCGAGACTTAACTTTTCACTCCCACAATTATTCATAAGTTAGGTGTGTGTGCTTGTTTTCAAAGTTTTGATCGTAAAAATTGACATTTATTAGGGTTAAAAACCGACAATGATTTAGAAATTAGAGATTCAAAGGTGAGATCACTCCATGTAGCGACTTTCTTCTCAGCTTGTCCTTAGTAAACTTAGGAGGCTATGTTTTTACACCCTCGAGAATAGTATCGGAGCTCACGGGATCTTTGAAGTCAACAATTTCTAAATCACCGTCCAACTTTTAGACAATATTGACGAATACTAGTTCAACTTTCGATTTAAATTTAAGAAGAAGCAAGTTTCTCACACTTATTCATAAACAAACATAAACATTTTTTCATTTTTCATCACTTTTTCACTTTTTTTTTTTTTTTTTTTTGAACTAACTTTTTACTTGCGTACTCTAAACGACGGAGCTTCACGGGGAAATTCCAAGACCTTACACCTTTCGGAATAAAGGATCCAAGGGCCGTTACAACGGAGAGTTCCAAGACTCTAGACATTCCTGAAATGAGGATCCAAGGTGGTTAGACCAAGACCTTACACATTCCTGAACTAGAGGTCCAAGGGCCAGTGCAAGAGGGTAGCCAAGACCTAAACGCCTTCCGGAAATAAGGATCCAAGGCCCGATCTCGAATCCGTAGCTTAGAGCACTTATTTATTCATACTTAAAACTTTAACTTTTTGCAACTTTCAAGCAACGACTCACTTTCATTTTGCATTCTTATTGGGTTTGTAAGAAAGTATGCTTGTTCCAAAATTTAAATAAAACTTTGAACTAGTATTCTAAATCAAGATTGCATAAAAATTTATTTGCTTAACAAAAACGGTTTTTGCGTTCAAAAGTTTGAAAATAGCACTGATTTTAGTCAGATTAGGATCTTCTGGGAGGAAAAGCCATAGATTACTTATATAAGCTCTAAAGAGAACCAACTACTCCACGCTTAGCATTTTCATTTGCACAATTCGTAAAAACTTAGCCTAAACGTTAAGGGTAGCAGCTAGATCAACACTCTAGCAGAGTCGGGATTCCCCTTGTTCTAGCCTAATCAAGTCTAAACTTCCACTAATACCGAAGTATTAATGTTTAGCAAATTATTTTTATTGTGCCAAGCACTTCTTTTAGACGAAAAATACGATAAAAATTTTAAAATTTTTGCTCAAAATGGGGGTGCTAGGGGACTAGAAGGTACAAAATGTGAAAATTTTTAAAATTTGGTCAAATTTGTCAAATGAGAATTCCCCCCCACACTTAGAATTGAATATTGCCCTCAATATTCAAAGTACCGGCCTGAGCTGACACTATAGAACGTAAAAGGGTAAGACTACTAGCTAAGTGTGGAAACGTGATCACGGTTGCCCGCAAGGCTTAACGCGTTCTCACGTAGAAGAAGTTCCCAACTTCTGAGGTCGGGACGGAGTTCCTTGAGGTAGATTTTGTTTGGGTCGAGATAGACAAAAGAACCATCACGTTTTTGGTACGTGTTGGCGACGCGGGGTGTTTGGATAACTTGTTTGATTACTTCAATGTCGGGAATTTGGGTACGATAAGCACCTTCATTCTCAATATTGTAGTAAAGAGACTCTAGAGAATGGTCTTTAGTGAATGCACACTGACCATACGAGGGAACACCGAGAATTTGACCAATCTCGGTGACGGACAGGATGATATTTTGGTGTCGAATCCAAAAATCAAGAAAGACATTACCATCATCATCAGTGAAGGTATGGACTCGACTATAAAACTCAAGGACAAAACGAGGACAAATTTGACCGTTTATTTAGTATAAGCAGTCAAAGTCAATGGTGGGAAAACATTCTTGGATATTATCCAGGAGAACGAAATGGGCATCGACTACACGACCTTCGTGTATGTATCGATTTTGGACTTTAGCAAAATAGGCTTTTTGGTCAATGGAGATGTTTGGTTCGTCAACAAGACGAGGAATATAGAGTTTGGTATCTTGATAATCATTACGAGGCATTGTTACCTACAAAAGTATAATTTTATATATGTTAATTTGTTGCATTTTAATAATTGCACTTCTAGTGTGTGTGTGCTTAAATGCAAACAATGTGGAGGTGCGGTAATCTCGACTCTAAAACAAAACAAATGAGATTATCCAAGCGCTCCTAACTTCACTTTTGCTCAATCAAATATGTCGAAAAATACATATTAATTATGTAATTCTATCCATATTTGAGAGTTCATGTATGCATGCAAAAACGTTTTTAATTTGCATCAATAATGCATGAAAAAGGTTTCATGATCCTAGACTTGTGAGGTTTTTCGAAAAATGATCGAATTGGGGTGTTTGGAAAACGCCTCATCGTGGCGCCAAAAAGCTTATGTTTGAAAAGCTTTAATGTGAATCGTTCCTAATCCAATTTTAATCATCCTAAACATGATTCCACTATAAACAATCAATCATAATCCGATTTTAATGATTAAATTCGGACTAGGTTTTGCAACATAAATGGGTTTATGAAAATCCTAGGTTTAGGGAATCATGTGAATGCTACATTGTCAAATCCTAGTCTTAATTTCACAAAAGTTCAATAAAAATTGAAAATCCCCAATTCGGATTTATGCTCAAGAACAAACCCTAGACTCAAATTGAAAGAAATTAAGAATGATTTACTTACAATTAGTGTTGTTGTAATTAGGATTTGTTGATTCCAATGCCTCAATCTTGATTTACAAGAGATTAATTGAATTTGGGTGTTTGAG
Organism: Artemisia tridentata subsp. tridentata; assembly: GCA_021014915.2. Lineage (NCBI taxonomy): Eukaryota > Viridiplantae > Streptophyta > Magnoliopsida > Asterales > Asteraceae > Artemisia > Artemisia tridentata. The sequence continues at coordinate 511,519,320 of CP139508.1, read as the reverse complement.
TTCGGTTTTGACAGCAAGAGGAAATGGTTTTGGGTTAGTTTGAAAGGCTGTGCAGAAGAAAAGAGGAAATAGGCGCATTTTTCAGATGCACGGCACCACGGTTCCACTAAACATTAGTGGAGCCGTGTCTATTTAGTGGAGTCGTCTATCTGATTGTGCCATTTTTCTTATGTTTTGACTTTTGGCTGATTAGTCTTACTTATTTAGTAAGACTTTTTGACACGAGAAAAAAGTTTATACCTAATTAACTTTTTGACGAAAATGATTAGGCGGGATGACAAGGAATGACCTTAGTGTTTCCAAGGAAATTGACTAAGTTGTCATTGGACAAGGATTGACTTTTAGTATTTCACATGAAATAAGTAAAAGTCACGAGTTGAGATTTAGAGAATGACTATAATATTTCCAATGAAATATTTAATTAGTCGGAATGCGAGACACAAGGAATGACTTAATATTTCTCGTGAAATATTCAAAAAGTCATGTGACGAGTTGTAAGGGAATGACTTGGAATTTCTAGAGAAATTTCTAAAAGTCACAAGACGAGTTGGATAGATGACTTAAAGAGTCATGGGTGATTCGTAGAGAATGACTTCAATATTTCCCGTGAAATTTTTGAGAGGTCATAGAAGGGATGAAAGGTTTAAAAGGTATGACGCGAGGGATGACTTTAATATTTCCATTGAAATATTGAAATAGTCATGAGCGGGATTGAGAGGAATGACTTGAGAAGTCATATGACGAGACGTGAGAAATGACGTTAATATTTCCAATGAAATATTAAGAAGTCATGTGTCGAGAAAGAAGAGATGACTTTTAATATTTTCAAAGAAATATTCAAATAGTCATAAGAGGGGTAACGAGAATGTAATGGTTAGAGGATTGTCAATGTTGTCTTTCAAGAGAGACTTTTTCGAAGAAAAGATTTCTCTTTCGACCTTATCGCGACGGAGGAGATGACGTACGTCGACGAGCTTCGTTCATGAGCAAGCTATAGGGTTCCCGGTCAAGTCTAATGGCATCTTGACTGCTACTCTTCATAGGGGGTTGTCTCATCCATAGTGTTTGTTGTTATGCCTTTCCGGCGCTTACGAACTTGGCTTCAGTCGTGGAGACAACAAGAGTAGTTTGTTTCTTGGGGAACCAAGAAGTTTGTTAACAAACCTATGAAGGTACAAACATTACTCTCTATGTTTTAATCCACATTAACTCTTGCATTATCAGAGTTGATATAGAAACATTTTCTACACCAATCTCCTTGAGATATCATAATCTCAATTGTATAGTACCATTAATGTATCGGATGATACATCAAACACTTTGATGTAAGAAGTCTTGGGGCACTTCTTACAGGTGGGCACAAAGCCAAATACCTATTCATGATAATGGACCTACTTGCCATTAGGTAAACTACTTTACCTATTATGCTCCTAACTTAGTGATATCCACTCACTCACCTTCATCATCTCTTGTGAGATTCGTATTTGTGGATATGGGTGTTAGTATTAATTAATATAGGCTAAATATCTGATATATATATATATACTAAGGTTTATGGGGATACTTGCTTTAGGTTGAGTTATCTACGTGCTAGGGAAGAAACTTAAATCACTCATCATTTTCGTTTCAAACTTGTCACGCATGATCTTGGAGCGATCATCGTATATTTCTGGACAAGTTGAGTTCGTCATGATGAATTGTGAATCTTTGTTTCTTTGTGATAGTGCCTACTATGTTAGATACTAACACTACTACATGCCAAGCATTTCTACTAACAAAGGGTGTTTTAAGAAAGCGTACCTGTGCCTGAGGTGTTGCTCTTAAAACTAGAAGATTAGACTACCTTTGTTGAATGTTAAGCATATGAGACATGTTAGACCCGTTTCCCGGGTATTGGGACCCCACCCTGGATGAAAGTGGATAAAGACTTTACGTGATTGGCCAGTCAACTAATGTTGAGTTGTGGTCAAACCTAATAGTCAAAATATGACTAAAGTCGTAATGTAAATATGATGTGTAACTAAAGGGGCCTAAGTTGCCAAGTGTTAAACATGTGATTAAGTTAGTTGTGGCTAAAATAAGAAGAAAGAGACTTGAGGGGCCATTATTGCCATTAGCCCAAACTTGTATCCTAACTAGTATATCCTAGAGGATTCTACACATTTCTCTCATTATTGAGATTAAGATGAAGGCCGGTTTTAGTGAGAGGAAATAAGGAGGGAAAAGCTAGTGATGGATTAAGATGAAGGAGATGAAGACCCATGTTTATGGTCCTTCCTAATTATGTTTCTCCTTCAAGTAAGTATTTCTATTTGATGATTAATTAGATTAAGAGTTATGAGTAAAGTGGGTTTTCATCATATGATCAAGATATGATCATATGATGATATGATTTGGAAGATAAGTGTATTTGATGGGTTTTGATAACCCTTGTTATGTATTTGATTGTTATGTTGTTAGGTTTTGTTATTTTGTGATGATGATGATGATGAGGCTTTAATATGTTTAGCCTGGAGCTAAGGTAAGTAAAATGATGATAGCATATGTTATATGGATTTCTATCATTATGTGTTATGTATGTTATGTTGAGAAGATGAGCTTGGATTATGCTTATGTGATGCCATGTTTATGGCTTATGTGATGAGATGATGCTATGGAATATGTTGATGTTATGTGCTAGATGAGACTTGAGTATGTAAGCCATGAAGTAAGTGTTTATGTATATGATGCTTATGTGGATTGAAGTATAATTGTATGTTATGATCGTTTTACTTACTAAGCCTTTGTGCTTACGGTTTAGTTGTCTAACCATTTTGTAGGTTGGCATGTTTATGTGGAAGGCTTGGATATGTGGATTAAGGAATTGGATTAGCAAGATTAAAGGTAGTGTTTAGTTAGGAGCTTAGGTAGTATACCGAGCTCATGAGCAAAGTTGTACCCCGTGAGTCAAGTTATGTTTTATAAAGTGTTGTCAATTGGCAAATTGTATGCCAAGAGTTGTATAACGTTTTGGTAGTCATTTGGTAGGTCAAAGTATGTTTTATGTGTTTATAGTCTAAGTTAAGGGGGTGTTTGGCACAAGTGTAAAAGTACCCATTTCGGGTTGTTCATGGGTCAAGTGTGTATGGAACACGTTTGATATGTTTAGTTAATGATTTTGGTTAAGTTTGAAAGGTTGTGGAAGTGGTATAAGTGATTTGTAGTGTAAATGGGTCAAAACGGGTTTTGGTGTAAAACCCGTCAATTTGTAAAGTACTATTCCGGGTGGTCAAACGGTGAATGTTTTCGTATGAAAATGATCTTATGGACATATTAATGAAATCTGGAAAGTTTGGTTAGGTTTCGAGTTCGGGAGGTTGGAGTATCGGCCGGGGATTTTGAAAGTCCAAAAACTGGACAGAACCTCCCATCCGATCGGTTGGCTGGCGATCCGATCAGATGGAGGTCGCTGGCAGTTTTTCGGTAAACTTTGAAAAATCGTATCTTTTAATCCGTAAGTCATCACGGGTCGTACCACCTATCTTTTTGAAGGTAATTGAGTCTAGTTTCATTTAAATATAGCCTAAAGGTCTGAAAGTTTATAGATTTTTGTCAGTGGTCAAAAGAGTAACCAGATGTCTGAAAAAGTTCAAGTATTTTCGCGTAAAAGTTCAAGTTTTTGGTCTAAGCGGGCACGGGGTGTAATAAATTGGTATCAGAGCTTCGGTTTAAGTGAATTAGGTTTTCTTTAGGATTGCCTAGACTTAAACCACTCGTAGAAGCGTTAGACGTAAGTGTTAGTTGCGCGGAAAATAATTTCTAAGTGTTAGACGGATTATGTTTTATGCTAGTTGAGCTTATTGATGATAAGTGATAGATGTGTGTTATAGTGTTGATGTGTATGTGATAGAAGTCCATGGAGGACTTGAAGTGTTTGGATGACTAGTTAGCCGTGCACCTCAGTTGGTGCCGGTGATTTATATTGCGATTAAGTGAGTGTATGATAGAGTTATGGTTATGGAATGTGAGTATGAATGCCAAGTGGTATTAGAGATGGGCTAGTAAGTAAATTAAAGTTTTATGATACCTTGGTTATAAGATAGACTAGTGCTTGCGACTAGTTAGAATGTTGATGCTTAGACATAGATTGATTTCGCGATATGATATATGATGCCATAGACTTTATGATTTGATTTTGATTGTGAATGTTTTAACACTTGTTGGATAAGTGTTAAGTGTTATGATGCGATTGCTTATATGATGATTAAGTGTTATCGTTTATGCGATGATAAGTCTATGTAGTTGGTTATATGTCTAAGTTTTATGTGGTGTGCTTAAGAGCACGATTACGTAGAAGTGTATGAGTTAAGATAGATGCATTGGAATGCATGTTATGTGTTGACCTAGTTGTGGTCGGTAAAGTTAAAAAGAACACATTGATATATGAAATAATTTAAAAAGCATGATAATTATTTGAAAAAGCATAAATGCTTAAAAAGATTGAGATAAGTAAGAATGAATAGCGAAGTATGTTTGTAGTTTGATGTTGAGAGACATGATTGATATAATAATGATTAGATGCTTGAGGGCATTGATTTCTTATATGAGTAACTAAAATGAGAAAGTTAAAGTGTAAAGTTAAGATGTGATAAAATCACATTGCATATAAAACATGATAAGTAAAATATGTTAGTAATAAATTGTTAAGCGTGATGAGTAGAAGCGATGAATGAGATATAGATTGTGCTAGAAGTCATAAGTGACTTGAAGTGTACTAGAAAGAGTTGTAAAACATGATTGTGATCATGTCGGTATATATTGAAATATGTAAGATGAAATTAACGAAAGTGTTATAGAATAAACCTATGTAAGGTTTATATGTGGGTGAGTTGGATAAACTAAATGAAGTGATAGTATGAGTTGAGAATATGGTCAACAAGGGTTGACGAGTATTAGTAAGAGTGTGTTGTAAGAACACGTAGAGATTTGTAAGTTGTAATGGATAAGCATTACATATAAATTGTCTAAAATAAAGATGGCACATAGTAAGTGTGTGAGTCAACTTGGGGTTGACGAATGAAAGATAAGTTGCATTGTGAGAATGCAAAGATAATAAATCGACAAGTGTTATATAGAAACTTGTCTAGATGATAGTAAGCGTGATAGTGAATGTTGAGATTGCGTAAGGCAATGGAAATTGAGTAAATGACAGTGTGTGCCTAATTATAAAAGTGCATGAAAGATAAAATGAGTAAAGATGTTAAAGTAAACATAGCTTGGATCCAATGCTCTAGTTTTGGCATCCTTTGGGATGGCCTAGCTTGCCTCTTATGGCATGATGTATAGTTTGCCTTCATGGCATTATTGTCTAGCTTGCCTTCACCGGCATGGTTTGCCTACATCCTTGGCATGTGTTAAAGATCCTTCGGGATGAATGTTAAAGGTGGTATCCTTCGGGATGGCCATGTGATATAGTATGGTATCCTTCGGGATGGCCATGTGTTATAGTATGGTATCCTTCGGGATAGCCTAGCTTGCCTTATGGCATGGATGTTAGCTTGCCTTTATAGCATGGTTGTTAGCTTGCCTTCATGGCATGTGTTTGGCATCCTTTGAGATGGCCTAGCTTGCCTTTATGGCATGGATGATAGCTTGCCTTCGCGGCATGGATGTTAGCTTGCCTTTATGGCATGGATGGAAAGTTAGTGAGATTGGATCCAAGGCTAGTAAAGATGGAAAGTAAATAAGTACGAATGTTATGTCGGAAGCGTATATGTAGGACGATTTATGGTTTCTTGATTTAAATGGAATGGGACGCCTTTTCATTTGAATGAAGAAATTGTAAATCGCCGAACCATAAGTTTATAATTCCTTGTTTACATAGATTGGGACGCCTTTTTATGTAAATAAAGAGTTATAAATGAGTGGGCTTATGTGTAACCGATATGACATGAGTACGGATAGTGATATGAGAAAATGAAAACTAAAACAAGTTAGACGTCATAAAAAAAGATAAACATGAATAAAAATTATAGTGGCGTTAAGGTCATGTGTGAAACCTTAAGATAGACGTCTAAAATGGAATTGTGCAGTAAGTTGATAAGTAGTTGGTGAGCATTTCCGAAATTTAATAAGAAAGATTGTTTAAGTAATGCATAAGAAGATTTTGAAAGGTTCCGTATATGGTACTTTGCATATTTTGAAATAAGTTGCCGGTCTTTGATATTGATATATGTGTTAGTGTTATGTTAAATGCGAATTTGGCCGGTATAAGATGTTATGTCATGTTAGTGCATTGGTGATGCCGTGTTATTAGTGATGAAGTTTGACTTATATAAAGTTAAAATAATAAGATTTTCCATGTGACAAGTCTTCATTGTTGGAAATTTTAGAAAAGTTTATGATGAGAAGCATGTTTTTGGTAGATTATGAGTTATGTGCATGTATAGTGAGTTTAGAATTTGCAAGATCACTTAGATCATTGCAAAGTGATGGCTTAGAAAGCGTGAGAATAAGGGCATGTATATGTCGTGATATAGTTTTGGATAGCATTAGACAAGAGATTTCGGGGACGAAATCTAAATAAGGGGGGTAGAATTGTTAGACCCGTTTCTCGGGTATTGGGACCCCACCCTGGATGAAAGTGGATAAAGACTTTACGTGATTGGCCAGTCAACTAATGTTGAGTTGTGGTCAAACCTAATAGTCAAAATATGACTAAAGTGGTAATGTAAATATGATGTGTAACTAAAGGGGCCTAAGTTGCCAAGTGTTAAACATGTGATTAAGTTAGTTGTGGCTAAAATAAGAAGAAAGAGACTTGAGGGGCCATTATTGCCATTAGCCCAAACTTGTATCCTAACTAGTATATCCTAGAGGATTCTACACATTTCTCTCATTATTGAGATTAAGATGAAGGCCGGTTTTAGTGAGAGGAAATAAGGAGGGAAAAGCTAGGTGATGGATTAAGATGAAGGAGATGAAGACCCATGTTTATGGTCCTTCCTAATTATGTTTCTCCTTCAAGTAAGTATTTCTATTTGATGATTAATTAGATTAAGAGTTATGAGTAAAGTGGGTTTTCATCATATGATCAAGAAATGATCATATGATGATATGATTTGGAAGATAAGTGTATTTGATGGGTTTTGATAACCCTTGTTATGTATTTGATTGTTATGTTGTTAGGTTTTGTTATTTTGTGATGATGATAATGATGATGATGAGGCTTTAATATGTTTAGCTTGGAGCTAAGGTAAGTAAAATGATGATAGCATATGTTATATGGATTTCTATCATTATGTGTTATGTATGTTATGTTGAGAAGATGAGCTTGGATTATGCTTATGTGATGCCATGTTTATGGCTTATGTGATGAGATGATGCTATGGAATATGTTGATGTTATGTGCTAGATGAGACTTGAGTATGTAAGCCATGAAGTAAGTGTTTATGTATATGATGCTTATGTGGATTGAAGTATAATTGTATGTTATGATCGTTTTACTTGCTAAGCCTTTGTGCTTACGGTTTAGTTGTCTAACCATTTTGTAGGTTGGCATGTTTATGTGGAAGGCTTGGATATGTGGATTAAGGAATTGGATTAGCAAGATTAAAGGTAGTGTTTAGTTAGGAGCTTAGGTAGTATACCGAGCTCATGAGCAAAGTTGTACCCCCGTGAGTCAAGTTATGTTTTATAAAGTGTTGTCAAGTGGCAAATTGTATGCCAAGAGTTGTATAACGTTTTGGTAGTCATTTGGTTGGTCAAAGTATATTTTATGTGTTTATAGTCTAAGTTAAGGGGGTGTTTGGCACAAGTGTAAAAGTACCCATTTCGGGTTGTTCATGGGTCAAGTGTGTATGTAACACGTTTGATATGTTTAGTTAATGATTTTGGTTAAGTTTGAAAGGTTGTGGAAGTGGTATAAGTGATTTGTAGTGTAAATGGGTCAAAACGGGTTTTGGTGTAAAACCCGTCAATTTGTAAAGTACTATTCCGTGTGGTCAAACGGTGAATGTTTTCGTATGAAAATGATCTTATGGACATATTAATGAAATCTGGAAAGTTTGGTTAGGTTTCGAGTCCGGGAGGTTGGAGTATCGGCCGGGGATTTTGAAAGTCCAAAAACTGGACAGAACCTCCCATCCGATCGGTTGGCTGGCGATCCGATCGGATGGAGGTCGCTGGCAGTTTTTCGGTAAACTTTGAAAAATCGTATCTTTTAATTCGTAAGTCGTCACGGGTCGTACCACCTATCGTTTCGAAGGTAATTGAGTCTAGTTTCATTTAAAAATATCCTAAAGGATTGAAAGTTTATAGATTTTTGTCAGTGGTCAAAAGCGTAACCAGATGTCCGAAAAAGTTCAAGTATTTTCGCGTAAAAGTTCAAGTTTTTTGTCTAAGCGGGCACGGGGTGTAACAAGACACGACTTGACTTTTGCGTCACCGGATATGTTTGATGACACATCATGCTCCTTTTGTTAGACTCCAAAATTTATTTACACTCATGTTTTCCTAGCAAAACAAAAGTTCAAACATCTGGTCCCCAATATCTCATGGGTCCAAAGTTGTTAGAGTCAAACATCCTACGCATTTGTTGCGTTAGTTTAGGATGTGAGAATGGAGGACACATTTCCCATGGTAAGTAACTTTGTGGTGGACGATCATTCCAAGTTACGGGAAAGTACAACAAACTATGCGTAGTTGGTACTAAGATCTTAGGTAGAAACACAAAGCTAAAATTAAAAGTAAAAGAACTAGAACTACAAGTTTTAGAATTAAAAGATCATGTCAAGAGACTTGAGAAAAACAAAGAAGTAGACTTAGGATGTAGGTCATGTATAAGTCTTCAAGTAGAAAATGAAAGGCTTAAAGAAAATGCTTTAAGAATCATTAAGTTTGATGAAGGAACCAAAACACTTAATGATATGCTTGAAAACATTAGATATAGTAAACATGATCGTGCGGGTTTAGGATTTGATCCAAATCAGGCTTCTACAAGTGGTACTAAACAAGTAAAATTTGTAATGCCTGAAATGTCTAAGTCTGAAAGTGACGGCACCACTAAAGGTAGAGACGGCACCACTAAATTTAGTGGTACCGTGGTACCGTCTGGTGCTGAAGACAAAACTGGGTCAATTCTGAAAAATAACTTAAGTCCTAAACCAAGTCACATAGTTGTAAATAGTACTAGAATGTCTACACCAAGTAAAAAGGAAGCCAGAGGCTTTTACAAACCATTGTCATCTCCTGAACATGGATTTGTAAGGCGTGACACTAGGTCAACTACTCCTCCACCTAGAAGAATAAATTCTCCCAAACCTCGGTCTAGAACACCTCTACCGAGAGGTAACTTTAGAAGACAAAATCATCCAAGTAACTTTCCATGTTCGGGAGATGACAATGGTTTGTAAAAGCCTCTGGCTTCCTTTTTACTTGGTGTAGACATTCTAGTACTATTTACAACTATGTGACTTGGTTTAGGACTTAAGTTATTTTTCAGAATTGACCCAGTTTTGTCTTCAGCACCAGACGGTACCACGGTACCACTAAATTTAGTGGTGCCGTCTCTACCTTTAGTGGTGCCGTCACTTTCAGACTTAGACATTTCAGGCATTACAAATTTTACTTGTTTAGTACCACTTGTAGAAGCCTGATTTGGATCAAATCCTAAACCCGCACGATCATGTTTACTATATCTAATGTTTTCAAGCATATCATTAAGTGTTTTGGTTCCTTCATCAAACTTAATGATTCTTAAAGCATTTTCTTTAAGCCTTTCATTTTCTACTTGAAGACTTATACATGACCTACATCCTAAGTCTACTTCTTTGTTTTTCTCAAGTATCTTGACATGATCTTTTAATTCTAAAACTTGTAGTTCTAGTTCTTTTACTTTTAATTTTAGCTTTGTGTTTCTACCTAAGATCTTAGTACCAACTACGCATAGTTTGTTGTATTCTTCATGTAATTCACTATCATCTATTGACAAGTTATTATCACTATAATAAGAAGAGTCGGAATGTACCTCGTTAGAAGCTTAAGCCATTAGGCATGTTTCATCGTTAAGCTTCTTCTCTTCTTCTTCACCGCTATCACTCCAAGAACCTCCTACAAAGGCTCTTTGGTTGTTGGACTTTGGTGGTTTAGGGCACTCTCCTATGAGGTGATTAGGATCTCCGCATCTATAGCATTTCCTATCACTTGTCCCTTTCTTTTCATCATGGTTCTTTTGGAATGACCTCTTTTCATTGCGAGGTTGTCTAGGAAATCTACCTTTCCTCCTAAAGAACTTTCTAAAGTTCCTAACGGCTAGTGCGTACTCTTCATCATCACTATCGGAACTCGAACATTCCTCATCACTAGACTCCTTCTTGGCTTTCAATGCTAGAGATCTAATTCTCTCGCTTTTGCCTCTGACTATGTCGGAGTCTTTCTTAATTACCATCTCGTGAACTTTCAAGTTTCCTATGAGTTCATCGAGTGACAACGTCACCAAGTCCTTTGACTCTTCTATGGCGGTAACCTTTGCTCTCCATTTAGGATGTAGAGCCCTAAGAAACTTTCTAACATAATTCTTGCTAGAGTAACCTTCATCAAGAGCTTTAAGACTAGTAATGATAGTATTGAATCTAGCAAAAGCATTATCTATTGACTCATCTTCCGTAATGGAAAATTGTTCATATTGTTGAACAAGAAGATCTATCTTGTTCACTTTGACTTGGTTATTACCTTGGTGAGTGACTAACAAAGTTTTTCAAATATCTTTTGCCGTATTACACATGAATATTCTTTCAAATTCCTTTTTAGGCAAAGCATTATAAATCATCATTTTAGCTGATCCGTCTGAAAACGTATATATAAATATAAACAGTCTCAGAACGAATACTCGTGTGTAGTGTGAAACCAGGCAAGTGATCACCCGGATAGTTTCCCAACGAGGTGTGAATGGGCAACTGTGAAAAGTGTGGATTAGAGTGATTGATGAATCAGATATTTTTTATTTTTCTTTATTTAATAATTCTAAATAACAAATTAAAAACAGATATGCACAAGAAAATTAAACGCGAATAAAATAAATTAAAACGCGTAACGGGAAATCTAAAATGGGACAAAAACTGAAATTTTAGAAAATTAAAATCTAAAAATGTAAAATTACTAAAAACTTATTTTAAAACTTAAATTATATTTTTTATTACTTTTTATTTAATTATTATTAATTATTTATTATTTAATTACTTATTAAACTATTTTAAATTATAAAAAATACTAAATGAACAAAGAAAAATCTAAAACTTTTTCTAAAAATATTATTAAGTAAAAAGAAGCTAAGAAAATTATAAAAATGAAACTTACTTAATTAAAATTTAAAAAGATAAATTCTATTAAATAGAAGCTATCACTATTTTTCTATTTTTGGTTTTTCTTAAGGTCTAAAAATATTATTTTATTTTTCCTAGATTCTAAATGACAAAATAAAATTATGAAAATTAAAATTATATCTATTTATTATGATTTAATTACTATTATAAACTAATAAAAAAGATTAAAAATATTAAAACTATTCAGAAAATTATGAAACTTTACAGATAATTCTAAAATATAAATTAAAAGATAGGAAAAATAAAATGAAAAGTTATCTAAGCTTAATAGGCTGATTTGGGCAGATAAGCAGTTTGCAATAAGCCCAAAAATAAGCTAATAAGCTCAAAACTCAACCAAATGCTCAGAACAGGAACAAACAACTTATATAAGCTTAAAACAACTTATTTCAAACAGCTAATCCCACAGATTAAGCAAATGGACACATAAGCAGTTGCAAAGTGTGCACAGAAACTCAGGAATAAGGCCAACTTGCAGAGCAGATTTAAGCTAATAAATAAGCAGAAAAATAGAACTTAAGGGAGGCAAAACCTACCCTATACTACTGACTATATAGAATTATGAAAAGCCCTATCACAAACTAATCAATTGAAGTCCAATTGGACCCAAGATCAGATGCCAAAAACACTGAGTCTGCTGTGGTGTCTGTGTTGTGCAGAGTTTGTGCAGAAAATGCACAAGCCAAAGACAACCTTAACCAACTTTTGATTACTTCTAAATGGACTCAAATAGACTCAGGAAAGCCAAGAACAAGGGCAATATGAGCTTATGGCTGCATATGGCTTATTAGACCAATTTGAGGACTGAAATTCACACAGACAAAACAAATGGGCCAAACCTATCTAAAAGGCTAATTTGAATTTGAAATCTGCTTATAATGACAATAATAAGCTTGTACAAAGTTGGGATTATGACCAATGTACAGTAACTACTAGCTTGGACCTAGTGACAGTTAAAACCAAACACCCCTTTATGGATTGTCTGTGATGATTTTCCAAATGAAACTCAATATTTTAAACTATAACTCTGATTATTACTAATTAACTAACTTATTTAGATTCTATTGAGTAACTTTTATAACAGAAATAAGCAAATGAATAAGTTATACTAGTTTTAGCTAATTTGGCTTTTTTATGCTTTTAAGTGAAAATGAAGAGACAAGCTATATAATACTGATTATACTAGTGAAATATGATTGTGAACTACTGATAAGCTAGAAATAATATAGATGAGCTACAAATAAGCTGATATACAGTAACTTAGAATATTAAGCAAAAATCACATAAAAGCTTACAACTGATTTTAGCTTAGGAACAAGGAACCAAGGACCAGAAACTAACCCTAGCTTGTTAACACAAGCTAGAAAACCAAAAAGCCATCCATTATAGCTTATAACACCCCAGAATAGCTTATTTGACCCAAAGTTGACTTTTGTTGACTTCCTTGATTCTTCAAAATCAAACTAACTAGAATCTAATATAAGCTTATAACAAGCCATATTAAGCTTGTATAAGCTCATATGCAGGGTATTGGAGCTTGTGAGAACTTGTTAGTAGGGGTTCGAACTTAATAATTTTAACAGGAACATACAAATTTGAACAACATTGAATTTAAACACAAAATAACTTGGAACAAGATTTTTATAACTTAAATTAACTTGAATTACAATTGGAAATGATAAATTACAAGATTACAACTAATAAAAGTAAAATACGATTACACTAGAAATTAACTACTACATTATTATCTATTACATTGTCCTATATATACAAAATTGAGGTGGGATATCCCTTGTCGACATCTCTGATCACTTCCACACCCTTGGATTGCTTCCAATTAATCTGAGCCACTCTTTTGGATTTTGGCGCCAAAAACTATGGTAGTGGATTTGAGCAGGTATTTCTCAATTAATGCATTTTGGGTGATTGTGGAGGTGGAGGGGATAAAGGAGATAGTAGGTAGTGAGCTGGGGGTGATGGGATGGTGAAACCATGGGCTATGGTGGTGGCTGGGTTTAGGATTAGATATTATTGGGGTGTTTTTATTTTAAGGGTCCGGTTGGTTTGTAGAAATAAGCACAAGGACCATTTTGTAATTTTGGATTTTTGAGGGACTGAAAATGACAACTTTCCAAAGGTTATCAAAAGGATCAATATTGCCAAGTTTCAATAGTACAAGGATTAAATTTGATAATTTTCCAATTTTGAAAACCCAGGGACTATTTTTGACATTTTTCAAACTTGGGGGACCAAAGTTGTAATTTTGAAAACTTAAACTTTAAAGGACTAATCTTGACAACTTATGAATCCCCAAGGACCTTTGATGATATTTAACATGTTTTGAATAACCAGGGACTAGTTCTGCCAATTTGTGAAAGTTCAGGGACTGAAAATGACAATTATGCAAACTTTGTTTGTTTTTCACTTGTTTTCAATCTTTTTGTTCCTGAATCAAATAAAAACACATTTTATGATATTTTCTGTATTATTTGACTTTTCAGAGTGTTTTTGGCTGTTTATGTGGGTTTAAACAAGGTAAATATATGTGTATTTAGACACATATCAAATCCCCCACACTAAACTATTGCTAGTCCCTAGCAATATTTTATGAAGATTTAATGGATTTCATCTCTTTACCAAAAGCCATTACTTCTGGAGTAGCCAATGTTTTAGTATGTGATACTTTGGTAAAATGATAACCAAATGATTTTGAGCAAACCATCAGCTGTCAACGGTTTTGATTTGTCTTTACCAAAGGCCGTTTGCTTCTGGACTAGCCAACTCTTAGATAAAATACAGTTATTATCTTTGGTGAGCTGATTACCAATCATGGTTTTCCCACGCCTTTACCACAAGCCATAACCTTGCGGGCTAGCCAACTCTTCACTTATAAAGATATGGTGAGTCGAATACCATACAATTTTCGGAAAATTGTAAGCCATCAACGGATTTGAGACATCTTTACCAAGAGCCGTTTGCTCTCGGATTAGCCAATCCTTATGTGGGTTAGACATGGCGGACTGATAACCATTTATTGCGTTCTAAGTGAGAAAAAAATTTTAAAATTTTGGCCAAAATGGGGGTACTAGATGGTACATTTGATCAAATTCGCTAGAATTCCCCCCCCCCCTCACACTTAGAACTGAATATTGCCCTCAATATTCAAAGTACCGGCTGTTAAACCAACACTTAGAACGTAAAAAGGAAATACTAATAGCCATTATTTGTATACATACACATTTTTTTTTTTTTTTTGACTGTACATATTTACAATATGTGGGGCATCTCCCCCACACTAGGGTGAGACATGGGTGAAAACCCATATTTTGCTACTGTTTTTATTAACCGAGTCGCTAGCTTGACTCGACCCCGAATTCATTGGTTCATGGGGAAGTAAGTGGAAGAAACCATCTCTATCGGACTTTCATTCAAGATGCTTGGATAACCAATTGAGCATAAGAAAGTTCCACACCGATGAGATAAATCCGGCATTTAAAACAATGTTAGATGGACAATGCCGGGGTCAAAAGTAATATCCTCACTCCCGAATGAGTGAAAGATAGGGGAAATCACCGGGTAGGTGAAGGGAAGAAGAGAGATCTGCATAGTAATTAAGATAAGAACTTCCTCCTCAAGAATTACATATTCAAGTGGAAGAGGCAAGTCCTTAAACTTGATCTCTGGAAATTTATCAGTTTCCTCATTATGAAGTTGTTTTGGTGGAAGAGGGGAAGATGAATCTTCGTTTAACAAATTCTCAAGAAAAAGAATATCCCCCTCTGGATCAAGATAGTCATCATCAACCTCTTGCGGAAGTGAGCTATCTAGGGTAAGAAAAGCATCGACCTCATCCCAAAAGGGATCACTTCCCTCAACCGAAGTGAGAGAAGGGGAAGAGTCTGCTATGATAAGTTGAGAAGATGTGGTGGGTTCCCCACTCACAGAATTATGAAAATAACCAAGACTTTCATGAGAGTACTCCTTTGAAGCAACATCAATGACATCGATTCGGTTTACTGAAGCAGAATCAAAATTTGAGGAGTACCTCGACGTTTGATCATGGTTAAAGGTAACAGCTTCATTATCCACACGCAAGGTGATCTCATGCTTAAACACATCAATAAGAGCATGGCCCGTTTTTAGGAATCCTCTTCCAAGAATGAGAGGAACCTTTTGATCAGCATCGAAATCAACAACCACAAAGTCAGCTGGAAAATGGAACTTACCTACTTTCACAAATACATCCTCAGCAATGCCGCGAGGATGAGATATGGTTCGATCTGCAAGCTCAAGAGTCATGCAGGTAGTAGTAAGAGCCGGAAGAGAAAGTTTCTTCCATACTGAATGAGGCATCAGGTTGATGCTTGCACCTAGATCTGCTAAGGCATAGCATTCAACCATTCCCGGAAATACACAAGGTATTAGAAACTTTCCAGGATCTCCAAGCTTCTCCGGAAGCTTTTTCAAGATAACCGCTGAGCAGTTCTCATTTAATGGAGTTTTAGCCATTTCAATCAGTTTTTCCTTGTTGCTTAACAAGTGTTTGATTGTTGATGCAAATTTGGGCATCAGAATGATAACATCCGCAAGACTTATGTCAAAATGTAATTCTTTAAAGATTTGAAAGAATTTGTCCATTTGTTGACTAGCCTTTTCACGGAGCTTTTGCTCATTTAAGCGCGATGGGTAAGGAATGTAAGGTTTGGATTTAGGGACAACAACTTCAGGAGTCTTAACAGATTCAAAGACAACTCCTGGTTTGGATTTTTTCGGGACTACCGGAGGATGGACATGTGCTGAACTTTGTGGGCATGGAATTTGCACTTTGTCCGTTGTATCCTCCGTCTCTTTTTCCATTTCAAACAACGGAGGAGGAATAGGGCCAGCTGGCCCCTCATAAGCAGCACCACTCCGAGTGGTGATAGCTTTGACGAAAGTGGTATCTTCATCATCATCACTGTCATCAAGTACACTGACAGGAACAACATTGAGCATTTCGGAATAATATCTGGCTGATCTTTGCTCACTAAGTTTGGTTGACAAACTTTTAACCGTAAATCGTGAAAGAGTAGGATCGATTCTTGACGGCTGAGGAGCAATTGTGGGTGCAGATTTTTGGATGATCGAAGGTTGGACGTATTTAGCACTTCCATTGTTAGTGGGAAGTACCGGGTCCTTTATCACCTTGAATCCAACATGAGATTTACCACTACGTGTACTGACAGCTTTGAGTTCACCCCTAGGGTTGACAACAGTGTTACTTGGGAGACCTCCCGAGGTAGAAGGTAGATCATTTAAAGATTTTTTTATGTCATTTATTTGGGTAACCAATAACTGGTTTGTCTGATATTGAGTTTTATTTGTCTCCTCTTGAGATTTTATGAATTGCCTAAGCAACTCATCTGAGGATGTCTGATTATGGTTTTGGACATTCCATGGCTTTTGGTTATGATTACCCTGATTCTTACCTCGGTTTTGATTGAAATTTTGGGAATTGTTAAAATTTTGTCCCTGATTTTGAACAAAGCGATTTTGATTATTCTGATTTGGCACGGGTGGAAAACCAGGTGGGACCATAGCATTCGGTGCTCGGTACTGAGTCTCAGCATGCGGACGGTATTGATTTTGGTTTACTGCAGCTACGGGAGCTGGGTAAAGAGAAGCATCGGTTGCTTGACAATCAAAATACGCATGTGGGCCACCACAAGTTTCACACACTTTGTTTATTGCTTTGATTTGTTCCGGCTTATGAATTTCACTCTTCAGTTCTTTCATTTCCTTCATCATGCAACGCATTGAATCTGTAAGGAAAGCTAACTCTGATGAGTTACCGGATGAAGAAGAAGTAGGAGTGACAGGAACATTCACTTTGTTTCGAGAAATAGGAACTTTTGATTTATTTTCACAAATTTCAACCACCTCTCTAGGTTTACGATTCAAGATATTGCCACCGGAGGTTGCGTTAAGTGCATCTTGATCGTTTTGGGTCAATCCATTATAAAACGTATTTATTTGTTGTAACACCGTGAAATCGTGATGTGGGCATTTTCTTAGGAGATCTTTAAATCTATCCCATGCCTCTCCGAAATTTTCATCGAAACCTTGACGAAATCCAGCAATTTCATTTTTTAGATTAGTCGTCTTTGATGGAGGGAAGAAATAATTGACAAATTTCTTAACGAGATCTTCCCAGGTTTCAATGGATCGAGGGGGTTCTTTATCCAGCCAAATCCGGGCTGCCCCCTCAAGTGAGAATGGAAATAGCATCAATTTGATAACTGTTTGCGGCACATTCTTGTAATTGATTGTAGAGATCAACTTATTGAACCAACGAATGTGTGCATATGGATCCTCTCGTTCAAACCCGTGAAATTGGTTTGTGGACACGAGCTGAATCAGATGTGTTTTCAGTTCAAAGTGATCAGAATCGATGACTGGTAAAACGATGGCATCTCCGTAACCCTCGGTGGGTGCCTGGAGCATTTCAGCCATGGTGCGTTCGTCTGCCATATTATCAGTGGGATCAGTACGAATCTCGGGTTCGACTATTTGGGCAGCACGTCTACGATTACGCCTTCTCGGAATTTCTACGAGTTCACGTAAAGGGCTTGATGACGTGGAAGAACGAGTGCGCATGCACTAAATAAAATATTTTAATTAAATCAAGAACGAATCAAAACACAAGTGAACTTAAACCAATAATCAACAAGCGTACGGTAGCTCTCTAAAAGATAAACGCACAGAGTGGCGGAGAAGCAAAGGTGGGCAATGAATGCTCCTTAAAACCCGCTTCTTTCAGTCCGACAATTTAATGTCAGACTATCCTAGAACCTCCGTTAGAGTTTGTTTATCAATCAAAGGTGAGCCGATATTCGCAAGTGATACAAAGGTAAGTTTTAAATCTTTAGTTTGGGAACTTATTATGGTCGTACCCCCAGTTAGGTAGTACTCTGTCTTGGTTCTCGATGGTAATTTTTATTGTTGTTATTATTTATACAAAGAAAACGGAAAATGTTTTTGGGTTTTTAATTTTTTATATGATAATAATAATAATAATATATATAGAAAAGAAAAGAAAAATATTTTTGTATTTTATATTGTTTTTGGGAAATAGGAACTTCTGATAGAAGGATCTCGAATCACTAATCGCTAAAATTCTTCACAATAGTCGCAGCACACCTCCCCGGCAACGGCGCCAAAACTTGATCCGTCTGAAAACGTATATATAAATATAAACAGTCTCAGAACGAATACTCGTGTGTAGTGTGAAACCAGGCAAGTGATCACCCGGATCGTTTCCCAACGAGGTGTGAATGGGCAACTGTGAAAAGTGTGGATTAGAGTGATTGATGAATCAGATATTTTTGATTTTGCTTTATTTAATAATTCTAAATAACAAATTAAAAACAGATATGCACAAGAAAATTAAACGCGAATAAAATAAATTAAAACGCGTAACGGGAAATCTAAAATGGGACAAAAACTGAAATTTTAGAAAATTAAAATCTAAAAATGTAAAATTACTTAAAACTTATTTTAAAACTTAAATTATATTTTTTATTACTTTTTATTTAATTATTATTAATTATTTATTATTTAATTACTTATTAAACTATTTTAAATTATAAAAAATACTAAATGGACAAGGAAAAATCTAAAACTTTTTGTATAAATATTATTAAGTAAAAAGAAGCTAAGAAAATTATAAAAATGAAAATTACTTAATTAAAATTTAAAAAGATAAATTCTATTAAATAGAAGCTATCACTTTATTTCTATTTTTGGTTTTTCTTAAGGTCTAAAAATGATATTATATTTTTCCTAGATTAAAAATGACAAAATAAAATTATGAAAATTAGAATTATATTTTTCTGATTAATATTCTATTTATTATGATTTAATTACTATTATAAACTAATAAAAAAGATTAAAAATATTAAAACTATTCAGAAAATTATGAAACTTTACAGATAATTCTAAAATATAAATTAAAAGATAGGAAAAATAAAATGAAAAGTTATCTAAGCTTAATAGGCTGATTTGGGCAGATAAGCAGTTTGCAATAAGCCCAAAAATAAGCTAATAAGCTCAAAACTTAACCAAATGCTCAGAACAGGAACAAACAACTTATATAAGCTTAAACAACTTATTTCAAACAGCTAATCCCACAGATTAAGCAAATGGACACATAAGCAGTTGCAAAGTGTGCCCAGAAACTCAGGAATAAGGCCAACTTGCAGAGCAGATTTAAGCTAATAAATAAGCAGAAAAATAGAACTTAAGGGGGAAAAACCTACCCTATACTACTGACTATATAGAAATATGAAAAGCCCTATCACAAACTAATCAATTGAAGTCCAATTGGACCCAAGATCAGATGCCAAAAACACTGAGTCTGCTGTGGTGTCTGTGTTGTGCAGAGTTTGTGCAGAAAATGCACAAGCCAAAGACAACCTTAACCAACTTTTGATTACTTCTAAATGGACTCAAATAGACTCAGGAAAGCCAAGAACAAGGGCAATATGAGCTTATGGCTGCATATGGCTTATTAGACCAATTTGAGGACTGAAATTCACACAGACAAAACAAATGGGCCAAACCTATCTAAAAGGCTAATTTGAATTTGAAATCTGCTTATAATGACAATAATAAGCTTGTACAAAGTTGGGATTATGACCAATGTACAGTAACTACTAGCTTGGACCTAGTGACAGTTAAAACCAAACACCCCTTTATGGATTGTCTGTGATGATTTTCCAAATGAAACTCAATATTTTAAACTATAACTCTGATTATTACTAATTAACTAACTTATTTAGATTCTATTGAGTAACTTTTATAACAGAAATAAGCAAATGAATAAGTTATACTAGTTTTAGCTAATTTGGCTTTTTTATGCTTTTAAGTGAAAATGAAGAGACAAGCTATATAATACTGATTATACTAGTGAAATATGATTGTGAACTACTGATAAGCTAGAAATAATATAGATGAGCTACAAATAAGCTGATATACAGTAACTTAGAATATTAAGCAAAAATCACATAAAAGCTTACAACTGATTTTAGCTTAGGAACAAGGAACCAAGGACCAGAAACTAACCCTAGCTTGTTAACACAAGCTAGAAAACCAAAAAGCCATCCATTATAGCTTATAACACCCCAGAATAGCTTATTTGACCCAAAGTTGACTTTTGTTGACTTCCTTGATTCTTCAAAAATCAAACTAACTAGAATCTAATATAAGCTTATAACAAGCCATATTAAGCTTGTATAAGCTCATATGCAGGGTATTGGAGCTTGTGAGAACTTGTTAGTAGGGGTTCGAACTTAATAATTTTAACAGGAACATACAAATTTGAACAACATTGAATTTAAACACAAAATAACTTGGAACAAGATTTTTATAACTTAAATTAACTTGAATTACAACTGGAAATGATAAATTACAAGATTACAACTAATAAAGGTAAAATACGATTACACTAGAAATTAACTACTACTTTTTATCTATTACATTGTCCTATATATACAAAATTGAGGTGGGATATCCCTTGTCGACATCTCTGATCACTTCCACACCCTTGGATTGCTTCCAATTAATCTGAGCCACTCTTTTGGATTTTGGCGCCAAAAACTATGGTAGTGGATTTGAGCAGGTATTTCTCAATTAATGCATTTTGGGTGATTGTGGAGGTGGAGGGGATAAAGGAGATAGTAGGTAGTGAGCTGGGGGTGATGGGATGGTGAAACCATGGGCTATGGTGGTGGCTGGGTTTAGGATTAGATATTATTGGGGTGTTTTTATTTTAAGGGTCCGGTTTGTTTGTTGAAATAAGCACAAGGACCATTTTGTAATTTTGGATTTTTGAGGGACTGAAAATGACAACTTTCCAAAGGTTATCAAAAGGATCAATATTGCCAAGTTTCAATAGTACAAGGATTAAATTTGATAATTTTCCAATTTTGAAAACCCAGGGACTATTTTTGACATTTTTCAAACTTGGGGGACCAAAGTTGTAATTTTGCAAACTTGAACTTTAAAGGACTAATCTTGACAACTTATGAATCCCCAAGGACCTTTGATGATATTTAACATGTTTTGAATAACCAGGGACTAGTTTTGCCAATTTGTGAAAGTTCAGGGACTGAAAATGACAATTATGCAAACTTTGTTCGTTTTTCACTTGTTTTCAATCTTTTTGTTCCTGAATCAAATAAAAACACATTTTATGATATTTTCTGTATTATTTGACTTTTCAGAGTGTTTTTGGCTGTTTATGTGGGTTTGAACAAGGTAAATATATGTGTATTTAGACACATATCATTAGCCTCATTATTTTTGGCTAATTTCCTTTTTAGTTCATCACTTTGTTTATCATAAGAAACTATTTCATCCTTTTTAGTTTCCGGATTCTTTTGAATTGGTTGAAAGTCACCCTCGGTAATAACATGCCAAAGATCAATGTCTTTTGATTTCACATACGTTTCGAATCTCGTTTTCCAATATATAAAACAATCGGTTTCAAAAAGTGGTGGTCTTTGCATAGATTGCCCTTCTAGATATTTTTCGGAATCCATTGATCGATTCAAGTTTTAAAATACAATATACTTTAAAATCTTGACTGACGTGGCTCCTGATACCAATTGTGGGAAACTAGAAGGGGGGGTTGAATAGTTTACCTGTTTTTAAGTTCTTTTAAAAACTCTTGTTTTAAAAGGTTTTGTTATTGGAAACTTTGATTCGAATATTTATATGTAATCAATAGACACCAATATGAACAACACACTAAACTAACAAATGATAAATAATGAAAGCAAAAGATAGAGTAGGAAAGATCAAACCGAGACAAAGGATTTATAGTGGTTCGGCTTAGAAGCTCTTCTTCGCCCTACTCCACTCCCCGAGTACCACACTCGAGAGTTTCAAACACTATGTCAACAACCTCCCTTCAGGCGGAGAAAACCGTACACGTCGCTTATCCTATTACCGACACTAAGCTAAATGTCGAGTGCTAATCTTAGCTAGCACCAATCTACCAAGGTCCACGTGACCAAACACTCAAGCCCAATGGCTACAATAGATCACCAAGATCTCAACACGATCACAACGATCTACTCTCACTTCACTCAACTCGATCTAACTACTCTAGATCCTTTAATCACTCACATAAGCCCAATGGCTTCAAGAGATCTTTACTATCTCTTAAGATCACAATGATCTTCACTCACACTCTCACAAAAGAAAGATAATCTTGATGTATGCTAAGATACAACAAGGATGTAACAAGTGTTACAAAAACCTAACAACTATAACTCTTGTATCTTCTTTGATATCTTGAGTTCTTCTCTTGCTAATGAAGAGGAATGATAACACCTTGTATCTTCTTGGATACTTGTGTTCTTCTCTTGCTAATCAAGAGGAATGAAGAGGATCACTTGGTTGGATGATTGGATCACTCTTGAACAAAAGAAAAACTAATCTAAATGATCTAAGAAAGAAAGTGTGAAGAGAGTATTAAACTCAGAAAGTTTTGTTTGTTAAAGGATGAATAGAAACTGTGAATGGGGTTGGTTTTTATAGGCAAGAAAAATCTGAATGTTACAGAAAAAATTGTACGGACGGCTCCACTAAATACACCACGGCTCCACTAAATTTAGTGGAACCGTGGAGCCGTCCCAGACAAAGACGCTCCAAATTTTGTCTTTTCTGGTGAAAACTTATTTGGGGAAGGTTGGAGCTGATTTTGGGGGGAAAAATAGCTGTTGTGATTTTCAAACATATTTTTCCATTAAAACATTTCTTAATAATTCAAAAATAATTTGTCATGTGTATTTTTGAAAAAATGTTTTGTCCCATTAAAATGTAAACTCTCAAATCACAAATTCACTTCTTTGATCATTTTTCAAGTTGTAAATTTGTTCTAGAGTGATTTGCGTAGAAACGGGATCTTCCGATTAAAAACTTGTTTACGTTAATTTTAACGTAACGTGATTTCACATTTTGTCATCCTCAAAACGTGAAGTAATCGAAAGATATAAATAACGTTTTTAGAACATTATTTGCATCAACACAATAGAAACTATTCGACCCTATGCCTGGGTTACACGAATATCTCTATGGGATAAGACCAAGTGATGTTCTTGTTTTAGGCACAAATCAAGAACCGTATTGCATTCAAGTGTTTAGGTTTTCTGTCTCTTCTTCATGCGGCTGTGTTAATCTCTATATATAATAGAGATATACTCAAAACCCTAGTCAAATGATATATGAGAAAATATTGCCCAAATATTCTCTATATACTTTCCTTAATACTAGCCAAAGTGGTTACAAGACCAGAAGATCATGGCCTTAAATACAAATTTGAACTTACCCAAAATAGGTCAAAGTTTGTTACAAATTCTATCCTGCGTACCAGCAGCAGAATCACTGCCCAACAGCACAATAAGTTGTGCTAGCAGCAGAATCTGTTGCCTAGCAGTCCAGCAGCAGCATTATAGAACTACCAACAGTAACAATGTACTACCAGCAGGAACAATAAAGCTAGCAGCAGAAATAAAGCTAACAGCAGAATCACTAAAGCTAGCAGCAGAATCAATAATACCAGCAGCAGAATGATCTGCATCAGCAGTATTATCATTCCTACTAGCAGCAGATTCACAAACCACTTAATTTGAGTCAGGGTAAACATTGACCTGATGGGTGTACACTCCGTACCTCCAAACCCATGACCAGGTGTGAATTAATCCCACAAGTGCACTAAATTTTCCAGAAATTTACCTGTGCTTCCCAATCCTCAAGTGTCTTGTTCGCCGGACGCTTTTCCTTGATCTCGTCCAGTTTTTCAACCCCGCCTTGCCGTGTAAAATTTTGCCTTTTGAATATGTACTTGTTGTCATCGTATCGCTTTCGGAGGTAAGCTTCGATACTTCTGACAATATCGTCTCCATCCAGACCGGCTAGGTGGGAGCCGAGATCAAAGAAATGCTGCAATAAAATATAATTTAAATAAATTTACAAATTTAAATAAAGAGACAAATTTAAATAAATAAACACATTTAAAATAAATAAACACAATAATTGAAAAAATAAAAGATAAAAAAAACTTACATGGAGCTGGTTATCGATGTGGGCCTTCATGGTCTGGGGAACCTTATCCCACGAATCGTAATACATGGGAATCGATTCCCATAACAACGTCCTGACCATGTTGGAGAACCACAAAGCGTGATTGCCAACATGCTCCCACATCCCTTTGCGTTCTTCTGGAATCTGATCGATACCGGACGACCAGTCTCATTCCTCATTTGGTGTAGTTTCGCGTTCTTTGTGGCACCACGCACCACCTTTCCGCCTTTGCCAATTTTGGCATTAGGCTTGGGGGCTCTGGAATTAGACCCTGCAAGTAATCAAATTCAAGTGATGATGACATAAAATAACAAGTTATCAATTTCAAATAATGATCAAGTTTAATTAAAATAATCGAGAAATTCTTACGCTGACAGTTAGTGCCTATCCTCCTCGAGGGACCACGGGGTGGCTCATTGCCTCCATCGCCTCCATGGCTCGTAGCTACAACATCTGCCATCTGTAAACGTACTAGTACAAGAACATAGAAATTAGTGAAGAAACACATATACGCATATAAATACACACATTCAAATAAATAACAATATATACCAAAAAAGATAATAATAAATAATTAAATAAATAAACACATTTAACAACTTGATACCAATTTTATTCAAATAATTGTCGTTTAACAAATTACAATTTGAGATCAATCTCCCACATCACTAAGATAAAAATCATCATTATTAGTGTCAACTTCATCTTCACGATCGACGTGGTCTTCATCATCAGATGCTAAATCATGAGGAACGTGGTCATCATAATCAATATCATCGTCATCGTCGACATAAGTGATAATTGGTGGTGGTGCCTCAACTTCCGCTGGCTGGACATCTATATTTATGGTGTTATAATTCAACTTATCCAACTCAGCAGAGAGTGTGACATGTGATGAGTTGTTGTCATGTACAACATCTTGATTGTCTTCTACCACGATGATATCCAGGTTCCAAATCTTTCGATGATAAGAATCTTGGACGGCCTTCCAATTACCACGTTTACCCAGTAAATCAAGCTAAAAGACTTGTGTTGCTTGTGTTGCAAGAATGTATGTTTCATTTTGAAGCAATACACGGTCTGTCATAATTTGTGTAATGTTATTTCTATAGGTACAACGTTTTATGCGACCCTCGTTATTAGTGTCGAACCATTTGACTTTGAACAGCACAACCTTGAATGGAATATACAAAAACTCGAGAATTTCTTCAAGCTGGCCATAATACATTCCTCCGCTAGGATTAGGAGTTGAAACTCCGTTGTTTTGATTTGAACGACGTAAATCACGGTCGTGTACGATAAACTTCACACCGTTGACTACGCAAGAGTCGACTGAGACTGCAGTACATGATGGTCCACACGCCAAAGCGAATAACTCGGAAGTACAACTTGGGTCATTCTTTACTTTTAATTCACGAATCTATGAAAAAGTTAAGAATAGATATAGATGAGTAATAGTCGTTATTTTTACAGGGTAATACATACAATAAGTCTACCTTGTTCCCAAACCAGCGATGAAATCCTTCTTATATGTCATTGCCAGGAAATGCCCTGTAAATGTTCATGATATTAGAATAAGTCGTCGAATAATAACTTACGTAAAACACATTTTGAAATAAAACGCGTACCTCTTGTACTCGTTCATGTACGGTTCGATTTCATGACTGTTGTGTAGTACATACCATACTACTTTCTGCATTGTGTATGGTTGAACCCGAATTAATGATTGTCTACCATTCATTTTACAGATTGATCGAAACACCTGAAATTGACTTGTTGGGCTTGGACCGTCCTCATTCCGGTCTGGACGATTAAATCTCGTCTCAAAACCCCGAAAATAATGCGAACAGAAAGTTAATGCTTCATCAGCAATATAACCCTCCGCTATTGAACCTTCAGGCTTAGCTTTATTTCTGACATAATTTTTGAGCTTTTTCATGTATCTTTCAAATGGATACATCCACCTCATGTAAACAGGCCCGCCTTCAATAGCCGCTTCGGGTAGATGAATAACCAAGTGAATCATAATGTCAAAAAATGCAGGAGGATATATTTGCTCGAAACTGCACAAAATATTGATCAGTTGTTCTTTAGCTTTCAACATGTCATCCACCATCAAAGTTCGAGTGCATATTTGTTTAAAGAATACACAAAGCTCGATTATTGGTGTTGCGGTGGTTTGGTCCTTCAAGTAATTTTGAAGTCCAGCAGGAACTAACCGCTGCATCATTATATGACAGTCATGAGCCTTCAAGCCTGTTATGTTGCTATCATTTTCAGTCACTTTATGCTTGAAGTTAGATCCGAACCCATTAGGTAGTTTAACACCTTTGATGAATTGACAAAAAAAAATCATGATATTAGAGTATGTCGTCGAAATGAATACGCGAATTGATTTGGAACAAATAAATTTTGAAATAAAACGCGTACCTTTGATGAATTGACAAAAAAGTTTTCTTTCTTCAGTTATGAAAGAGTACGTGGGATGAGGCTTAAAGCACTTCCCGTTTCCTTTGCAGCAGATATCCAAGATCGGGATGACATGAGACGGCTCAATCTATTGTCAACATCAGCCCGACGGATTTATGATTCAACAATCATCAAGGGACATACCGTGAAATTATAATATACTATCCATGTACTTTATTTTACAAGGACTATATTAATTAGTGGACTAACCACTCAATAATGGTCAAGTGTCAAAGTGACTTGCAATTTTCACACGAATATTATTAACTGATTTTTTAAACTGTTAAGATCTCGATCTAACTCTTAAGATCTTTCGATTTTACGATCCCGTAAAAAAAATGAGTCGATCCTTCGTAGGATCTTAAAAAGCATAGGATCTTAAGTATGATCTCGATCTTACAATAGGATCTTAAGATCTCGATCCGATTCGATCCTACTTCCCTTAATTTAACTAACTAATAAACTATAAATGAATGAATTTTGTAAATGTTTAATAAGAGCAAGATATATAGATTTTTTGATTAAAAGATTGAGCGTCCTTAATTACTGATTAGATATTTTTGTATTTTAGAGCATTACACGTCTCATTTCATATTACTATAACTTTCAGAACTCTTTTTTCTTCTCTAGTTTATTATACAATCATCTTTGAATACGAATTACTAGAAAAATAAGATGTTTAGGCATTTAAGTAGGATCTTCCGATCTTACGATTCCGATCTTGCAAAAAAAAACGATTCATAGTAGGATCTCAATGTTATCAGCCTTGGTTCAAACCTTCTGAATAATCGATAAAAAACCGTAAACAAATAGTTAAACTAAAAAACAAATCAGTGAACCATACAACATAAGTAGGCGCAAATAATTGAGTGGAACGTGAGGGCCACATTGTTGGCCAACTACAACAAAAATTGGGAAGCCTAGCTCCAAAAACATCAAAATCTGGCTTGTTATGTATGTCGCTTATCATATATGTGACTCACATTTGATTAAATCAATATTGCGTAAATTATGTTGAATCCAAGACCGTAGGGATGTGTGTTACTCGGGATCTGGTCTACATTTCAAACTCGAGAACCAGGTAAGGACGTAAGGTAAGAACTTTTAACACGTTATTGGTATGGCATCTCAGCGGCACATAATCCACTCTCAATAACACACCAATCACTCAAACACCCCTCCCTTAACATACCACTAACATGTTATTGGGTCCCACTTTTTTTATTTTATTTTATTTAAAAACAAACACATTTTATTAATTTGAGCATTTGGCGTGAGCCAGTCTAGCAGCTCAAACCATTTTGGCACGAAGATGGCTTGTTGATCGGTACAACCGATGGCGCACCAATGGTATTCATTTGAGCATTTGGCGTGTAAAAAAAATTCGAAAAGTTATCCGAAATCCTTTACTGTGTAGTAAGAAAATTTCACCATCCTCATGTTAACTTCATTTATTCAACTTTAGTAATCTCATCATAGTTTATGTAACTTCAGGACTTCAGGTTGTATTGTATAATGCTTTCAAGTGTTTGGTTCAACCCATGTATTTTGTTTTAACATTAACATGAGAAAAAGAAAAGACCATTTTATACTTTTTCAAATTAACTTGGTTTGACAAAGCATGGACTATTATACATTTTGTTCCCAACTAAAAGCAACAGGGCTCCTAACTTGATTTTCAACATTTTTCCAAGTTATAGACCCAAAAGCACCATCATGTCTCATTCTACTGATGCCCTTCTTCGACACAAATGTAACGGTGTATCGCAACCTATCTCCCACATTCTTGAAAACAAGCCTTTTCGGTTTCACATCAACTTCAACACCTTCAGGTGCTTCCACAGCCACATCATACACGTCTCCCGCTGACCCAACATTAGTCAACCTACGAGTGTATCTCACTACTCTCGATTTCCCAAAAACAATAGAGAACAACGGGTAGTTCAACTGACCCGGGTCCCTGAATTTCCTGGTACAATTGACATCTGGGTGGTTCACTATAGCTTTTACTTGCTTCATGGTGTAGTCCAATGAGCACACAAATGCAATGTACTCACTTGTTGATATATCATAAACAAGCCCGGGTGAGATTGCCTTGTGTGGGTCAACATGACCCGCTCCATGGGCAAAAGGAGTTGAAAGTTGGCCTCCGGCTGCATCACATAGAGACGAGTTGGTGTTGTCCATGATATAGGCGGTGGTCATGAGAGCCGACTTGATGGCACTTGGACTCCATTTTGGATGTGCTGCTTTTAGCAACGCAGCTAGGCCACTAATATGCGGGCAGGACATGGACGTACCTGTAGTAACACATTTGTTAATTACTTAAACAACCAATTGGAAGTATGTTATCGATTAGTCATCTCGTATGAAATTTACCTGACATAATGTTATACTTCAATCTTTGTTAGGGAGTTAGTATATATTATGATGATCACAGTAATCTGAGAGTCGTGTAAACACTTTCAGATTGAAGTATTTCGATGGTTCTATCGAAATCTTAAATCGGATAAAACTCAGATTTGAACCGAGAATGTGTTATGTAAGTTATGTTCCTGAACCAGAATAAGTGTAACATAAATATGACCAATACAATAACCGTTTCACAGTTATCAAAGATAACTGATGCATAACCACAACTGCCATAGCAGTTATATTAACTGCTATACAAAAACTGCTATATGTAACTGCTAGCATCACTAGCAGCAGTTTAACAAAGGTAGCAGCAGGCTAACTTAAACTAGCAGCATGTTAACAAAACTAGCAGCATGTTAACACAACTAGCAGCATGTTAACACAACTAGCAGCATGTTAACACAACTAGCAGCAGGTTTTATCCATAACCATAATAACGTCAAACAAGTGTGTACTCCACACAACCCCGACTTGTTGAACATTTACTATGATCATACATTGGTCATCTAAGTCAATCCATTACACTTAAATAACATTAGTGACTCAAATCACTAACAATCCTCCCCCATTTAAGTGTAATCTTATTAACTTAATATAAACACATAACAAACACCAAACTGATGCATAAATGAAATATCGAGTCGATTGAATTTCACATTAGTATATTAGCATTCCAAATATTCGAATATCAGAGTGTCACTAAAGGATTGAACTCTTTCTATTCATAGTGAATACATGAAGATAATACACACAACAACATACACATTAACATGTTCCACTTGACACTATATTTTACTAGCTTGTGTCCTATCCTTCAATAAGCATATCAAAGCCAAGTCCCAAGCTTCTTGAAGCAGCTAAACTTCATGCTTATATAGGTGGTTTTTTACTCTTGCACCTGCACATGCAATTTTTCAAAAAACCATTAAGAAATATAATTTCAACCTCCTTTATCTTGCAGTTCCGAACACATACCATGGGATGATGTAATTATGTGTTCCAATCCAAACATAACAAGCTTTCCACATTGAATTCAGCATTTAACATTACGTTAAATGGGAATTGGGTATCTTGATACAAGGATTTAATTAAATGGGCTTTAGACCCATCCCCTTAGCCGCCTTACACACGAGATCTCTTGCTAACCCTTTGGTTAAATGGTCGGCTAAGTTCAGTTGAGTTCTTACAAACTCCACAGATATCACACCATTCATGATAAGCTCACGAATCATGCTGTGTCTAACACCTAAGTGTCTAGACTTGCCATTGTACACTTGACTATAAGCCTTAGCCAAGGTAGCAGCACTATCACATCTAATAGAAATGGTAGATATCGGTTTAGGCCACAAAGGAATTTCATAAACCAAATTCCTTAGCCATTCAGCTTCATTACCAGCTGCTGCCAAAGCAACAAATTCAGACTCCATGGTTGAACTAGTAATACAGGTCTGTTTCTTTGAAGCCCAAGAAATAGCACCTCCTCCTAGAAGGAAAACCCAACCACTCGTAGAAGAGTGATCCTCCATATTATTAATCCAACTTGCATCTGAATAACCTTCTAAAACAGAAGGATAACCACTATAACTCAAACCATAATCCATGGTTCCTTTCAAATACTGAAACACTCTTCCTAGAGCTTGCCAATGTAGAGCACTAGGATTGCTAGTGTACCTACTAAGCTTTCCCACAGCAAAAGCTATGTCTGGTCTAGTGCTAATCATGGCATACATAAGACATCCAATAGCACTAGAGTATTCGAGCTGAGACACTGGAGTTCCTTTATTATTTCGAAACTTCATAGTAGGATCCACTGGGGTATAAACAGGAGTACAATTAGCAAAGTTAAACTTTGCTAGTATCTTCTCAATATAGTGAGATTGAGAAATAGAGATACCATTGTTTCCTCTTTTGATTCTAATACCAAGAATCACCTCAGCCTCCCCCAGATCTTTCATATCAAAGTTGGATGACAGGAATTCCTTTGTCTTATCAACTTGATCTTGGTCAGTACCAAAGATCAACATGTCATCCACATATAAGCAAATTATTACTCCTTTACCAGAAGCATTGAATTTACTATATACACATTTGTCAGCTTGGTTTAAAGAAAAACCATTAGACAAGACAACATCATCAAACTTTTGATGCCATTGTTTTGGTGCTTGTTTCAGACCATACAATGATTTCTTCAATTTACACACTTTTCCTTCATGTCCAGGCATCACAAACCCTTCAGGTTGTTTCATGTAAATTTCTTCATCCAACTCACCATTTAAGAATGCAGTTTTCACATCCATTTGGTGAATAACCAGATCATGTATAGCTGCAAGAGCTATTAACAATCTAATAGTGGAAATCCTTGCAACAGGAGCATAAGTGTCAAAGAAGTCAATACCCTCCTTTTGTCTAAAGCCTTGGATAACCAATCTGGCTTTATACTTATCTATGCTACCATCCACTTTCATTTTCCTTTTAAGGATCCATTTACATCCCAATGCTTTGCATCCAGGAGGCAAATCAGTTAATTCCCAAGTATCATTATGCATGATGGAATCAATCTCACTTTGAACTGCTTCTTTCCAAAAGGAAACATCTCTTGAAGCCATTGCTTCACTCATGGACATTGGATCCTCATCAATAATGAAGCAATATTCATGTTGAGATAAAGTCTTATCTCTTGTTCCTTCAACTAGATAAAGTTGAAATTCACCACCAAAAGACTTAGCTTTTCTTGTTCTATTGCTTTTCCTAGGAACAAGTGGACCAGGTACATTAGCAGTACCTTCTGGTACATCAGCAGTACCTTCAACATCATCTTCAACCATCTTACTAGAAGATGATTGAATCATACCTCGTGGTCTAGGTATAGATGTAAACCGTTCTTCATCAAATATAGCATCTCTTGACTCTATTATAGAGTTTACAGACACATATTCATTAGGTTCTATGACATAAAACCTATAACACTTGGAATGCTCAGCATACCCAATGAAGATACAATCAAGACCTTTTTCACCCAGATTTTTCATTTTGGGTTCAGTTAGTCTCACAACTGCTCTACATCCCCAAACCCTCATGTAAGTCAAATTTGGCACCTTCTTGGTCCAAATTTCATAAGGAGTTTGTTTGTTGTTTTTGTTTGGAGTTCTATTCAAGATGTAGCAGGCTGTTAACATAGCCTCACCCCAAAACCCTTCACTGAGTCCAGAATAGGATAACAAGGAGTTCACCATTTCCTTTAAAGTCCTATTCTTCCTTTCAGCCACCCCATTTTGTTGTGGTATGTAAGGGGCTGTGGTTTGATGTACTATACCAGTTGATTGGAAATAAACAGGATCATAGTATTCACCACCTCTATCAGTACGCAACACTTTTATTAAACCTTGTATATGAAGTTCTACTTCTTGTTTATAAATTTTAAACTTATCAAGAGCTTCATTTTTAGCATGCAATAGATATACATAACAGTATCTTGAGGCATCATCAATAAAAGTGGTTACATACTTATTATGTCCAAGTGATGGATTAGCATGAAAATCACACAAATCACTATGAATGAGATCCAACACTTTACTTTCCCGATTAACACCTTTAAATGGTTGTCTAGTTATCTTTGTTAACATACAAGTCTTACAACTTGAAGGTGTCATGTCAAAACCAGGTATTAAACTCATTTTAGACATATCTTTCATTCTCTTGTAATGAACATGACCTAGTCTAGCATGCCACAATTCAAATTTGTTTAAATTATTGCTATTACTAGAAGACATCATACAAGTAGAAGCATTAAACAAAGGATAATCCAAATTCAACCTAATCATACTATTACAAACATAACCAAATCCAACAAACGACCCATGTCTTGACAAGATATACTTGTCACTTTCCAACACTTGTTTGTAGCCACACTTATTCAACACAATTTCAGAAACAAGATTCTTTCGAATCCCAGGTACATACAAAACATTATCTAAACATAAAGTTTTTCCAGAAGTGAATGTCAATAAAACACGCCCTATTCCTTTGATTGGTTCAGTTGCAACGTTTCCCATCTTTACATATGATCCATCTTCAATTGATTTACATTCTTGAAACCAACGAAGATCCTTGCAAACATGAGTGGTTGCACCCGAATCAACCCACCAAGCAACTTCATCATCCTGCACATAAAATGCATCAGAAATGACAGAAACATAATGTAAAACATTATACAAATTCTGCATAAGACCAGAATTAAAACCTTGTTGCTTTTCATGATCCTTAGACCCATTTGAACCAGCGCCATTCTTGCCCTTATGAGAGCGACAATCCTTCTTCATATGACCAGGCTTGTTGCATTTCCAACAAGTCAAAGTAGCCTTCTTGTTGGCATACTTATCATCACCACTTGTGAACTTTCTTTTGTTCTTATTGTTGTTGAAATTCTTGGCTCCATCTCTTTCAACCATGTTGACAGAAGATGACCCAATTTGGTTCTTTCCTTTAGGATTATTATCAAGTTCCTGATTTCTTAATCCTTCCTCAATTCGGATATGACTTCCGAGTTGAACCAAATTTAACTCTTCCTTTTTATGTTTCAAACCATGTTTGAACTCTTTCCAGGAAGGGGGCAGTTTATCAATAATAACTGCAACCGAGATGGCTTCATCCATCATCAAATTGTGTTGGGCATACTGTCCCAGAATCCTTAACATCTCATGGAATTGTTCCATAACAGGCCTGGTATCAACCATCTTGTAATTCATAAAATTACTAACAAGAAACTTCTTAGAAGAATATGAATTCTAGAGACTCCCACAGAGCCTTTGCAGATTCAGAGTTTTGATAAATATCAAATAGGGAATCAGACATACCATTTAGAATATGACCACGGCATATGTAGTCATCGTTTTCCCACTTCATCCTTTTCCTAGTTGTCTCCAAAGTTTCATCCTCGGACCAAACAGGACTGGGTGTACTCAGAACATACACAACTTTCAGAGTGGTAAGAAGAAAGTGCATCTTCTTTTGCCAGCGACGAAAGTCTTGCCCTTCAAACTTGTCCAACTTATCAAACTTGCTCGTCATGTCTTTCACGGATTGACTGGTTGTCATGATCACTAAATACTTCAATCTTTGTTAGGGAGTTAGTATATATTATGATGATCACAGTAATCTGAGAGTCGTGTAAACACTTTCAGATTGAAGTATTT
Source organism: Artemisia tridentata subsp. tridentata (assembly GCA_021014915.2). NCBI lineage: Eukaryota > Viridiplantae > Streptophyta > Magnoliopsida > Asterales > Asteraceae > Artemisia > Artemisia tridentata. The sequence goes on along the minus strand of CP139508.1, from coordinate 511,484,756 downwards.
CGATGGTTCTATCGAAATCTTAAATCGGATAAAACTCAGATTTGAACCGAGAATGTGTTATGTAAGTTATGTTCCTGAACCAGAATAAGTGTAACATAAATATGACCAATACAATAACCGTTTCACAGTTATCAAAGATAACTGATGCATAACCACAACTGCCATAGCAGTTATATTAACTGCTATACAAAAACTGCTATATATAACTGCTAGCATCACTAGAAGCAGTTTAACAAAGGTAGCAGCAGGCTAACTTAAACTAGCAGCAGCTTAGGATAGCAGCATGTTAACAAAACTAGCAGCATGTTAACACAACTAGCAGCATGTTAACACAACTAGCAGCATGTTAACACAACTAGCAGCAGGTTTTATCCATAACCATAATAACGTCAAACAAGTGTGTACTCCACACAACCCCGACTTGTTGAACATTTACTATGATCATACATTGGTCATCTAAGTCAATCCATTACACTTAAATAACATTAGTGACTCAAATCACTAACAACATCTACACCCAACGTCACCCATCTACACCCATCTACATAACCCCAAAAATCTATATAATCTGAAAATTTACATATGAAACTCCACATAAACAAAAACCATTTGCTTCAACCTCACCAAATCTCACCAACAAACACAAAAGAAAACCACCATCATCCAAACAAGTGTATCCTCCGGTGAATGGTGTGGGCTGGTGGTGGCGGTATGTTGGAGCTGATGACAAAGGAGCTGGTGGTGGCAGAGGGTAGGTGTGTGTTGGTGAAGTGTTTGTGAAGAACTGGATATGGTGTGTGTTGGTGTAGTGTATAATTAATAGTTTATATTAAAACACAAAGGAAACGCCGCCGTTTTACCATAGGCTTTTCCCGCCAAAATTCGTGGGCTTATTTTAGCCTGATTTTACCCATCTTCGATCCAGATCAATAAAACCCTACAACCATCACCGCCTCAATTATTTTTTCACACCAAAACACACCCACACAAACCTAGAACGCGAGATTGTTCATCCAATTTACGATCCACAGGTATCGCCGGATCCTTAGCACTTGCCGGAAAGGTATGTGTTTATCAAAAGTTTCACACAAGTTTTTATTTTTTATTTTTTTTGGTTTCGGATATTGCTTTTGTCCAGAGGGTGGTTTAAGGTTTGATTGTATTTAGTTTTGTCGGATCTGAAATTTAGGGTTTTTTTGGACGATTTATAAATTTTAGGTTTGAATAGGTGCATATTTTTATTTGTTTGAGTGTTTGGTTAATCTTTTTTTGAATGGTTTGTATTCCGATCATTTTTATTTGTTTCGGTGTTTGGTTAATCTTTTTTCCATGAATCATGTTTAGTGATATTGTAAGATGTATGTTCCAATTATTGTTTTAGTGTTTGTTTGATATTTTTATACAGTTACTGCTAAAGTGATTTTTTTTTTTTTTTTTCTTTTTTTTCTGGATATAACTTGAGTCATGTAATTTGTGTGGTGGTTCAGATTTAGGATTATGTATATGTTTGTGTTTTGAATCATGTTGTTTGGTGTTTATTGAAATGCTTCTTATTGTTTATTACCCGATAACCAATTAAGAAAGTATGAGGCAGAAAGTGGGTTACGTCTTACATCAGAACAACGACATTTAGGAAGACGATTGTTGTACATTGATCTGGGAATGCTAGGGTGCAACATTGATACAAATAAAGAGGTTTGCAGTAATAATTTAGACCACATATCTCCGTCGAATACTAAAACAAGAAAAAGAAAAATAGCTGAAAGTCGTAAAGAGGTTCACTAATGTTTTTTACTCTAACCATGTTTGTTGTTTCAGATACTAATTTGCCTTTTAAAATTGTTGTTGCAGCTCAAGAGGGGACCAGCACTTCTTTCATTCCCATTGCCAATGAGGGTTAGCCGTTATATGTTTTATATATGTGTTGTGCGTGCTATTGGTTTATGTGTTTTACCACTTTAGACCACATATCTCCGTCGAATACTAAAACAAGAAAAAGAAAAATATCTTAAAGTCGTAAAGAGGTTCACTAATGTTTTTTACTCTAACCATGTTTGTTGTTTCAGATACTAAATTGCCTTTTAAAATTGTTGTTGCAGCTCGAGAGGGGACCAGCACTTCTTTCATTCCCATTACCAATGAGGGTTAGCCGTTATATGTTTTATATATGTGTTGTGCGTGCTATTGGTTTATGTGTTTTACCACTTTATATGCCTTGAATATTGTGTACTTTTTTGCCAGCTGCAACGCTTGGTTCCGATGGTCACTACGGGTTTCAGGTCCATGATGCAACTGCATCAAATGATTATCAGTGTAAGTGGCTAGCCCCTTCATAGCAAAGACACATGCTTCCTTCTGTTTTTAACACAGGTTGTACTTTCGCCGCTACCTTAGCAGGTGAACCAGCAACCCCTGCGACCTCTTCATTTGCTTATGGTGTACGGCCTCAGCCGGCGATTCTTGAAACGGACACGGTACACACGCCGATGGATGATGGTTTACCGCATACACGTCAGCCGTCCATCGCGACCGCTATTCAATGTATATGCAACGTTATATCATTATGTGTTTTTCAAATATCATTTTATGTGTTTATCGACTTAATCAGGCTGCTGACATCGTTGCTTCATTTTTTTTCTTTACTGCAGCTCGCCGTGGCACACCACGGCCAAGGCAGAGACGTCCACGTGCAGGTTCTACTGTTCCCCTGCAGGCCACCAGAGGTTCGGTTGCGATTGTTGTTTCAGTGGTATCTGTTTTTGTTCACAAGTATCTGTTGTCGTATGGATTTCCTTTGACCGTCTGTTTCTTTGTCTTTTCCAGAGGTGCCTGCTACGTATGTGTCTTTAGGGCCGTGTGACAGGGTTTGTAGCCATTGCAAGACGCGTTTTTCCCTAAGAAATTACAAGGTATGTTGTTTGAATTTTTTTTAATCATTCTGTTAAAAAAATGGGATAATTTACAGTGTTGAACGCCGAAATAAATTAAGGTATTTATTCTGTTAATTTTTTCCCCCGTTTGGGTCAATCTATTTGCACTGAAACACAGCATATATGTGGGCGTAATAACCTCCAAATAAATGAATTGGTTGGCTTCGTTGTTCTTTTTGTTGGAAAGATTATGCAACTTAAATTTACTATGCTAGAATCATTTTAGGTGAAAATACTATACAATTATTAGTTAAGTATCATTATTGAGCTTATGAAATATAAGCCGAAAAAAATAAGCCCATACGGCCGAAAATAAGTTGAAACAAACACCCTCTGATTTATTTGGTTTTGCGTGTTTTGTAGAAGGTTCTAAACAGAAACCCGAGCCAAAGTTCTAAATTGAGTTCTCTTTAAACACGAACGTTGACATTGGATGAAGCGGAATATGCAAAATGTATGTCAAGGTGAACCCTTTTTTACAAATCTTTTTATTGACATGTTGAGAATTTTATATCTTGATTGAGTGTTCTGAAATTAAGCGTAATTATTTTGTAACAGAACTGGAGTTACTGCAAGTGCACAACCTTGAGCAAGGCAACCAACCTTGAGCTTTATATTACTTGATGAGCAGGTAAGATTGCGTCTAATAATCTATTGAAGTACATAAAACGCAATACTAACAGGTCTATATAACCGCTGCCATCAACGAATATTCGTTCTCACTTCACATTCCCAAATTGCGGATTATATTGGATGTGTTTCATATGTTGGAGACGTGCGAGACGCTGGAAATGTAACTCAAAAAATGGTGGTGTGGAGGGATATCATGCTCCGAAACATAGAGTAAGCTTTGTTTTTTTCTTTTACGGGATTCTTTTATACGACTGCTAACTGGCACGTTTTTTGACCTATTGTGAAATATTAGGGGTGGTTGGGGCTGCTCGAAATTATTTTTTTGTACTCGGTTACTTGCAGCGGGATTGGGTTTGATTTAATTAGATTTTCAGTTTTTTTTTGGTAGATTTGGCCCTTTTTTTCCCCTCAACAAATGCTTAATATACTTTATTGTAGTCATTTCAGGCAGCTGAGGTGAACTGCCGTATTGTAGATGCTTTTGATGATCTTGATCATCACAATGCTATTGCCCTTTAGAAACATCTTGACACCAAAAAACTCGAGGGGTAAGAATAGGGTAATAGCTTTGATCCTAGACACTAACTATATGGTAGTGACGTAATCATTTTTCTGTTGCAGAACAGCGAGAATTAGGTTTGTTAATAAAGAGGAAGGTTTACAAGCTGTGGAGAAAGAGTATGCCGAATGTAGTGAAGGTGCAGAAGGGTCGCATGCTTTAGTTTCCACACCAGATCATCTTTTATGCAGGTTTATATATGGTGGAAACATCTTACATATGCAAGTTTGAACATAGCGAATTGGGCCTAATGTAAGTGGCTGAGTTTTTGAAACTAAAATCGGATATTTATCAAGCTCCTTAAAGAAAATATGTGGTTATGAGACATAACAGCAGGTAACATGTTATTTGGCCATAATTGTTTCTTTTTAAGCAACAAATTGAAAACCCCTACTTTCTAATGCTTTTTGTTTCGTAAATTTGCAGGTGTCTTTCAGACAAATCCCTCAGTCTCAGAGGGACGAAGAAAAATACTGGCTGCCAGTGGCCATCATAAGAAAGAAAAAATGTTACAGACCAAGGCTGAGGTTAGTATACACAATGCTGTATTATGAGTTTATCACCACAGACCCTAACTGACTAAAAAATGCCTATTGGCCTATGCGGGTATGGTTTTCTGATTTTTTTCTCTCTTTTTAAATATAAAAAAAGTGAAAGGTAGTCTTTGGTGTAGTTACCAGATTATAACCATTTCATCTATTGGTATTTTGCAAGTTGAGAACTTCCTTAGTTAATAAGGGGGTGTTTAGGATTACTTATTTTTCTGCATTCACGTACAGGGTGCTTTATTTATACTTCTAATTGTAGCTATTAATGTGGTTTATTGATATTGACGCGACCTGCTGTTACTGCAAACACGGCTTACTGTTGGTCATGGATCTTACTGCTTACAAATGCCGATTTTTACAGCTTTTAGCTGCTGATATTCACAGCTTTTACATGCTTATTTTACACCATTTATATGTTGTTTAGACTGTAGAAAAATTGGGTGTTTGGACCTATTTAAAAAATAGTACACTGAGCATAAATATTTTTTACATGCTCATAGGTCGAAACAGGTTTTTACATGCTGATATTCACAGCTTTTACAACATATAAATGGTGTAAACAACATGTACATAGTACACTGAGCATAAATATTTTTTACATGCTGATACTCACACCTTTTACACCTCAGTGTACTATTTTATAATTTTAATGTACTATTTTTTAAATTGATCGTGTGATTATATGACTATGTAATTATGCCTGTTCCTACCCATACTTAAATATTACCCGTTTCGACCTATTGCACAACCCGCTCAATTGCTCAACTTATGTGATGATACTTACAGAAACTTGAAAATAGACTAACGATACTAACTGACTTGACAGAGCTTACGTCAGCCGAGAATGCAAACCCTCAAGGCGAGTAACGGTCCGTTAGAGCTGCTGTCACAACGCATACTGCATACTTGAGGATGCGGAGCTTCTTCATTTTATGTTCAAAGGTACTCAGCTTTTTTATATACAACGCAACGTTGCACTGCAAACTTTAGTTTATGAGTGTTTGCTATTTTAATTATAAAGTACTTATGTGGGTGTTCTACTTTTAAATTGTCAACAACGATTAGCTGTACTGAGAGTTTTTCATCGATGGATGAGCTTACAGTAGTTATGTTAAATTTGTTATTACTGTTAATTGTTAATTTGGATTTACTTTGCGACTGTTGAGCATGATGAATTACTATATAACAAACCCACAAACATTTGGTAAAGTAGAAATTTGTTTGACTGTAAAAACTCAGTTTTACTGCATTGTTTGACTATCTACTTTTTTATGTATGCGTGTAGATGCTTCGTTTGAGAATGAAAGAAATTTGGATCAGATTATAAGGGATCGTCAAGCCGCTGAAATAGAGCTTGATAACAGAGATGGTGTTGCTTCACAGCGAAAGTTTCCGCTGCTATTTCATGATCAAGGTTAATTGCTTATTTTTTGATGTTCAATTGAGTCATTTAATTTTGAAGAGTATATTGTCATTTGTTACATTATATTGTTTTTGTTGGTGTACTGTCTTAAAATGTATCATGTGTTACGTGTAGTCTTAATTTGTGGAAATGGAAACTGCAAGGAATTCTGTGAAGAAGAAAAAGAAACTCTTGATCTTAATCAGGAGGTTGTGGGACTAAAACAAGAGCTTAAAGTTGCAAACGATCAATGTGTACTACTATTCAATGAAGTTCAAAAGGCGTGGAAACTTTCTTTCACGTTGCAATCTGATTTAAAATTTTTTAAATTTACATTTGATGTTATATTATTCTAGCTATGTGTTTGAAGTTTTTTAAAATAATTATACATGCTGCTAAGGCTCATCCATTAACGATTTGGTGCAGGCAGAAAACATTATGCTTGCAGAAAAGCATACGATAGAGCATTTTAGCTTTAGGAACTACTGTTTATTATGAATTTTCATAAAATTGCAGAAAAGCATACGATAGATGTTTGGAATTTTTTATTTCCTACAATTGATTCATTTAGTAGCTAAGCACATGTGTTCTGCATCATGTTGTTCATGCATAATACCAATTGCATGTGCATAATCTAATAACTTAAACATTTAACAATAGTGAATGCAAATGTACTATTATGTCCAACAAGATATTGGACAAAATAAACAGCCGTGCAACCACTGAAAAAACATTTGACGGAATAAACAGGCACGCCGGCAACGCGGCGACCATCGCCAATCTTGTAATAATAATAATAATAATAATAATAATAATAGTATAAGGGTAGTTTGGTCATTTCATACTTTTAAACTGTCAAACTAACGGAAAATTTGGTCACGGGACCAAACCCGTTATGGGTCGCAACCACAGGGAGAGGATTCGTTAAAAAAAAATATATAGAGACTAAAAGCGTTAAACCCGACAGACCACAGGGACCATTTTTGAAATTAACTCATTTTTATATTTAAGGACATACCATGAAATTATAATATACTATCCATGTACTTTACTCTATTTTACAAGGACTATATTAGCACATTTTGATTTTCCATACTTGTATCTCACTTTCTTCAAACTGTATTTTTCAATACATTAGTGGACTATATTAGTCAAGTGTCAAAGTGACTTTACTCTATTTTTCAACACATTAGTGGACTATATTAGTCAAGTGTCAAAGGACTATATTAGTCAAGTGTCAAAGGACTACATTAGTCAAGTGTCAAAGGACTATATTAGTCAAGTGTCAAAGGACTATATTAGTCAAGTGTCAAAGGACTACATTAGTGGACGAAAAAACAAATCAGTGGACCATACAACATAAGTAGGCGCAAATAATTGAGTGGAACGTGAGGGCCACCTTGTTGGCCAACTACAACAAAAATTGGGAAGCCTAACTCCAAAAACATGAAAATCTGGCTTGTAATGTATGTCGCTTATCATATATGTGACTCACATTTGATTAAATCAATATTGCGTAAATTATGTTGAATCCAAGACCGTAGGGATGTGTGCTACTCGGGATCTGGTCTACATTTCAAACTCGAGCACCAGGTAAGGTAAGAACTTTTAACACGTTATTGGTATTACACCTCAGCGTCACATCATCCACTCCCAATAACACACCAATCACTCAAACACGCCTCCCTTATAACACACCACTAACATGTTACTTTTTTTCATTTATTTTATTTAAAAACAAACACATTTTATTAATTTGAGCATTTGGCGTGAGCCAGTCTAGCAGCTCAAACCATTTTGGCATGAAGATGGCGTGTTGCTCGGTACAACCGATGGCGCGCCAATGGTATTCATTTGAGCATTTGGCGTGTAAAAAAACACAATACCGAGTGCTCTTATATCAAACTCGACTCACTATAAAGTTGTGCATATAAAAGCTGATTTTGTTGAAATCTCATCAATCAACTAATAAAATTCGAAAAGTTATCCGAAATCCTTTACTGTGTAGTAAGAAAATTTCACCATCCTCATGTTAACTTCATTTATTCAACTTTAGTAATCTCATCATAGTTTATGTAACTTCAGGACTTCAGGTTGTATTGTATAATGCTTTCAAGTGTTTGGTCAAAACAACGAATGTGAACCCATGTATTTTATTTTAACATTAACATGAGAAAAAGAAAAGACCATTTTATACTTTTTCAAATTAACTTGGTTTGACAAAGCATGGACTATTATACATTTTGTTCCCAACTAAAAGCAACAGGGCTCCTAACTTGATTTTCAACATTTTTCCAAGTTATAGACCCAAAAGCACCATCATGTCTCATTCTACTGATGCCCTTCTTCGACACAAATGTAACGGTGTATCGCAACCTATCTCCCACATTCTTGAAAACAAGCCTTTTCGGTTTCACATCAACTTCAACACCTTCAGGTGCTTCCACAGCCACATCATACACGTCTCCCGCTGACCCAACATTAGTCAACCTACGAGTGTATCTCACTACTCTCGATTTCCCAAAAACAATAGAGAACGACGGGTAGTTCAACTGACCCGGGTCCCTAAATTTCCTGGTACAATTGACATCTGGGTGGTTCACTATAGCTTTTACTTGCTTCATGGTGTAGTCCAATGAGCACACGAATGCAATGTACTCCCTTGTTGATATATCATAAACAAGCCCGGGTGAGATTGCCTTGTGTGGGTCAACATGACCCGCTCCATGGGCAAAAGGAGTTGAAAGTTGGCCTCCGGCTGCATCACGTAGAGACGAGTTGGTGTTGTCCATGATATAGGCGGTGGTCATGAGAGCCGACTTGATGGCACTTGGACTCCATTTTGGATGTGCTGCTTTTAGCAACGCAGCTAGGCCACTAATATGCGGGCAGGACATGGACGTACCTGTAGTAACACAATTGTTAATTACTTAAACAACCAATTGGAAGTATGTTATCGATTAGTCACCTCGTATGAAATTTACCTGACATAATGTTATACGGTGTTTTCCGTGTATCAACTTTTAGCCCACTAGGTCCGCTAGCACCAGACCATCCAGCCAAGATGTTGACTCCGGGCCCAATCACATCCGGCTTCAATATCTCTGGTGTCACTACATTAGGTCCCCTCGAGCTAAAAGCCGCCACTATGGGTGATGGCTTCACCCCCAACACCGTCCCACCGAAGCTAAGTATTGTGGTCGGTTTTGCTTCTGCTTTCAAGTACTCTCTAATCTCGTCCCCAACCTTACTCCCCACCGCAACTGCAGGTAACAAATGACTGTCTGCCACCAATTCTTCTCCACTGGCCGCGTTGTTAGCCAATATCATCCCAATCCCACCAGCTTCTTTCACAACCACACCCTTTTCCACACGTGGGTTAATTCCCCTATCGCACAAAACAACCTTACCTCGTGCAAGTTCTGGGTCAAGTGAGCCAGGTAAGCACAAATTACCTGAACTATTATACCGTTTAGCGCTATGATACACCAACTCCACTGGCCTATCTCCCAAGCCTTTCCCACTATACAACGACACACCCATGACCTTTTTTCCATTCCCAAGGAGAGCATATGCAGGGAAATTACGGTCTAGAGTCCCTGCACCAACAGTCATTATCCAAGGAGCCACATTGGCAAGAGACGACTTCACAGGCCCCGCATTTCCAGCTGAACACGACACGAACACACCCTTTTCCATGGCCTTAAACGCACCAACCGCAACTAGGTCACGATAGTAAGGACCAGAACCACCACCAAGGGACATAGATAAGACATCAACACCATCTTCGATAGCTTTGTCCATAGCAGCAAGGATATCTGAACCAAAACAACCCAATTTCCAACATACTTTGTAACTAGCAACCCTTGCATGGACAGCCATTCCACGTGCGGTGCCGCTAGCGTAACCAAACAGACTGGCGTTGGCCACTTGACCACCTGCAGCCGTGGTCGATGTATGTGTCCCGTGACCTTCAGTGTCACGGGGTGATGGATCATTCTCATTAATAAACTCACCTGCTTTCACAACATTAATTTATTAATCACATTCCTTCTATTTCTACATATAAATAAGAATATATAGCCTAGCTAGTTTCAAATTTTTTAGTAACCAAAATCTTCGACCCTTTTGCCGACTAATCAACAGGGTTTGAATCCATCACCACACAGACTCAAACCAGATAAGGTCGGCCACTTGTTATCACCAACTCTTTATATTTATCAACAAGCTACCTTTATTTTTGTTGCCATTAATGGTAAAAACTAAAAATAGTATTATGCTAATTTAAACAAAAAGAAATGAATGAAAGTTTTAGATGATGACATACAATAAAACAAAAGTATTTACACCAAATTAAATGGTAACACAATTAATGAATGAAATAAATTTGAGTAAATATATACATAACTCAACTTATTAAAGTGGTGTTGTGAAATAAAGTTGAGTAAATATATATATACCAATGTTTGTTGCAGCCATACGAAATCCATTGTAGAACTTGCGAGCACCAATGAGTTTCTTATTACAAACTTTGTTTGCATCAAAATCTTTGTGTTGTTCACACTCACCATGCCACCTGGCAGGCACGGGTGGCATCCCCGAGTCATCAAAGCTTTTCAACTCAGGCCAAACACCTGTGTCAAGCACACCAATGATGACATCGCTGCTAGCAGCAACCTGCTTATTGCTAGGATGCTGTCTGGTTTCATCGTCAATACCTAGAAACTCAGGAGTACGAGTGGTGTGAAGTTGATAGAGAGTGTCCTCGTAAACACCGAGGACAGAAGGTGAGTCACGTAAGGACTGAGCATGTTGAGGGTCTAAGGAGGCTGCGTAGCCGTTGTAGACAGTGGTGTAGGAGTAGAGAAGGTCTTCATGGGTGGCTGAGGACACAAGGGATTGAAGGTGACTCAAGTGATGATGTTGTTCTTCATGGTGGTTCATCATTTGGACAATGTAGGTTTGTTTGGTTGCAGTGCATGGATGGGCTGCTGCTAGCACTAAGCAACACATGATGAGCCATAGTTGTTCCATTTGTTAAAAAATATGTTAAACTTGTTGGGAGATCGAGAATGATATATATACAAAAAGTGAGAATGAATGGAATGGTGATAAAGCACTAGGATAGGAGTGACGCATGGCACAAATGCACAATGGGTTAATTAAGTGGTGTCATTTGTCTTCTTCTCGTTCTACTCCCTCGTCCCAAATTAATAGTCATTCTTTCTATTTTGAGTTATCGTAAAATTATTGTTCATTTTCAAATATAGTTGTGAAGAATATAGTAAGTTTATCATATTGTACCTAATGATACTTAAAATTACAAAGATCATTCAAAGATTTAATTATATTTTCTTAAACAATGTATTTTTTGTTTCAAATGACAATAATTTTGAGACGGATGGAGTACCTTCTACATTAAATTAATTCTCTCATCTTATGTTCTATTTTTTTTTAAAAACAACTAAATTCATTCATTAAATGTAAAAATTGCATTAAATAGGGTTACATTACATAAGAATAACATATTAATTTTTTTAAAGATCGCATTTTTTTATACTTTAAGTATACAAAATTTCAAATTTTATAAGTTAGAACTAATATTTATAAAGTAAGAAAAAAAAAGAAAAAAAAAAAAAAAAAAAAAGTCGTCTTCTTCGTCCTTTCCCCTTCGCAAACGACACACACCCGAATCAGATACACATAACACATTACTCCCTCCGTCCCAAAATATAACTCTTGTTTGACATTTTTTTTTTCAACTTTGATCTTAAATATTTTTGTTTTATTACATAATACTTGATAAAAATTATACCAATGAAAATACATTTAAAAATCAATTCATTTATATATTTTGCATCAAGTACTATATAACACGAAAAAAAATAGTTAATGTCAAAGTTGAAGAAAAAATACTTTAAAAGTCAAAAACTGAACTTATGAGACGGTGAGAGTATTAATTTAAAAACAAAAAATAAGGGGAAATGGCTTTGACGCACGCCAACGATGTAAGTACTTTAGATATTGGTATTTAAAAAGTTGATAGATACAATAAAATCTCTATAAATTAATACTCGATTAATTAATAACCTCAATAAAATTAATAATTTGTCCAGTCCCAACTTGGGACCAGTACAAATTTGGATACCAATCGATAAAATAATAAGATAATATTTTTTTTTGAAATCCCAGTGTATATATATTAATCCCAACGAAACTATAAATTAATAATTACTAAAAATTTTCACAATTTCTTCAATGCCTTGAACCTCGTAACATTCATTAGTATACAATTATTAATTTATTCAATGTTTTGAATTCATAAAATATATTGTAACTTGTTTTTCTAATTTATTTTTCATCTTTAATTAGTATACATTGTAACTAGTATATTGGACTTGAAAATTTAAAGGTCATATGTAAAACCTCTTTAAATTAATAAATTATTAATTTATCGATATAATAATATCTCGCTAAATTAATAAAATATCATGGTCCCAACATCATTAATTTACAGAGATTTTACTGTACATAAGACTTATTTTGTTTTTCTTTTCAAATTATAGATATCATAAATATTACTTGAATTATATGATAGTATATACAAAAGGACAAGATCATCTCACATGTTTTCATCACAATTAAGTACTCGTACACAAGTTAAAAAATAAATAAATAAATAAATAATAATAAAAATTAAAAATAAAATAAAAATCATACATGTTTTTTTCTTGCGTTTCATCATGGTTGTCCTCTTTTATTCACTTTTTGTTATGTTTGCACCATCTTTTTTTTAACAAAAACATGCATTAGACAAACGTACGATTCATACAAATCACTACTCGCAAGCGAGGTAAGTTTTTGAGAAAAATAAACATCTCAACTAAACTTTAAAGTGATAGAAAACGCATGACGAGTAACTCAATAAGCTACTTGATTACTTTCTTGATACCATCATGGTCATACTAATTATCTATCTATACTATTTAATTTTTGAGTTTCATGTCACAAATTTGAGTCTTAATGATTTAAATATCTAATAAGTATTTGAATGTGAAGGTATTTTAAAAAGCAAATATCTATGCTATTTAATTTTTGAGTTTCATGTCATAAGTTTTAATGATTTAAATAAATATCTAATAAGTATTTGAATGTGAAGATATTTGAAGAAGCAAAATATTCAATTATCACTACTATAGTAGATTAGCCCATAAACACCCCTTAAGAATTAAATCTATAATAAAATTTATATATCTACATAACAACAAAAATTAAAATGTATTTATAAAAGTTAGGTTCAAAATTAAGTTTTTGATATAATAATTTTTTTTTAAATGTTTTGTTTTCGAGTAATCTATTAATTAAAACACCGTGTATAATATATTTTGAAGTAAATATACTATACGTTGTTAAAGTTTAACTTTTTATTACAAATGTTAAAATTTGTGCATCACACAGGTATGCATGACTAGTAATATATTAATTTTGTGTTTATTTTTATAGTGATGTAAAAAAATTAATTGTTCTATTTATAATTAGATTAATTGTCATTTTTGAGTGGGAGTTTAGTAAAACAAAGGATGAACTTATATATTAGAGTAAATTGCAGAAATGGTCCCTGTGGTTTGCTCAGATTGCATATTTAGTCCCTGGTCTTTCGAAATTGCAGGTAGCCTCCCTGTGGGGAATTTTTGGTTCCGTTTTGGTCCCTGGCCAAGGACTAAACGTGCAATTATGAGCAAACCACAGGGACCATTTCTGCAATGGCCAGGGACCAAAACGGAACCAAAAACTCCCCATAGGAAGTCCGCCTGCAATTTCAAAAAACCAGGGACTAAACATGCAATCTGAGCAAACCATAAGGACCATTTCTGCATTTTACTCTATATATTACAAGTAAATATGCACACATCAAAAGTGGATCATATAATTGCTTGCATTCACATAACAACAATGCAGAAATTAATTAACCACTACTCCATAAAGAGTTGAAAAATGCAATACAACCAACATGAAACAAAACCAGAACCAATTAATGCATAACAATAAAATTAAAATCGGGGGGTTGTCTATAATCCTAATTTCTGCAAAATGGACATGCCACAAACAACGACTAGTGAATATATGCACGAGTCCATGAAGAAAGCACTTAAACCAGTTTTCAACAAAATGCCCCACTCGAAAGGTGAACCTAAACGACGATTATTGGGTAAAAAATCAGCTTCATCACTTGCCTCCTCTTGCTGTATGAATTTCAAAAGAAGAGGCCCAATGGTAATTGCGATATTAATTAGTAAAAGTAGAACAAGTGGTCTCGATAGTATGATGATGTAGCTTCCTAGCATATGTGATAGTAAGGCCACAATACCAGCAAAAAAAGAACACTTGCGTCGGGTATCCTCTGAAGCTAAAATGGCCGAACGTAGTTGATTAGGGCTCACAATAATCTTGTACAAGTCAGATTTCTTTGCAGCAGTCGCTCTCGTTTTAGTTGAATTTGATGATTTGCGTTGAGAAATTTCACTCTTGTTTGCATCTGCAATATCATGCATGATAATTTACAAATTAAGTCTCCTGTCTAACTGATACTCCTGTACGTCTAGCAAATGGAATGAAATTCCTGAGCCAAAATACCTGTGTCCATGTGGGTGTCTTTGTCGGTAGGAAGGATTTCATGTGTAAGGAAGGGTGGGCACGATGATGCATTAGAAGAATGACCTCCTAGAACTGATGGAGGAGCACGTCCAGCGGTTATTAGAGCCAAACGATCTGATCCCTTCTCGGCAATTCGTCGGCGTCGAGCACTTGGATCGTTCGCGTCACTTGCCATTTCCAAACAAATAAATGTTTTTGTTTGTTCCAGCTAGCTAGCTACAACAAAAATATTATAAGCTAATTTCTGATTATAACAACATACTCTTAATTTACTAAAGTTTGCAAATGATTGATAACCACCACGATGTTCATCGGTTTAAAATACAATGATCGAGCGCGCGGTTATGCTATATTATAACATTGATTAACACCCAACAAATTAAAATATCGTTAATCGGTCACTTTGGATCGTTCATCACCAATAGTTTACCCTTTTAGATTTATTTTAGATGATCTTTACATACAGTCTCGACATACAAACAGTGCTACAAATGTATGAAAATTAAAAAAATTGAAAGAACCTTAATACCTTAATCAAGGCTTTGAAGACATATATATTTGAAACGTTGTTTTCTAGTCCGATATATTTCACAACCATAAACTCTAGTTTTTGTGAAATGTGTTTTGATCCTAAAAATGAGCATTAGTTAACAACAAAATGTATTTTCAAGTGAATTAATTTAACTTACACTCGATCGGTCAAACTTGTATCCTGATTTAGAAAATTGGTCCCAATAAATTACGGGCAATATATGTGACTTTATTACTTCTAGTATTTGTACTTTTTATCCTCATTGAAAATAATTCTATCATTTTGGTAATTACTTCTACAAATAATGTAACATGTTATATATTAGGTGAAGTAACGAGTTACCCGAAGGTTAAATACAACAAGGTCTGGATTAAAACTATACACATCTTCATTCAACTATATACAAAATTGAGTACACAATTATTAAACTGGTTTTGGTACGTAAATTAATAAAAATATTTTTGCTATGACAGTGTATGAGGTGAAATCTTGTGAATGTAGCCAAATTGGCTTTTTTTCTGATTGATGAGTAAACCATAAGTTTTAATTTTTGGATGTTAATGGTGAAAGTGACATGATGATTTGTTTATATGTGAGCATGAGAACGAGTGTTGATTCACATGTGAGCGAATCTTGACCCCAACAACTTCATTTTTTTAAACTCTTTATCATTATACATCTTAAACATGTGAATTGTCATAGGAGGTAAGATAAGCATGCATGAAGATTACTATAATGTATGCATAAAAGAGATAATTCTAAAAAAGAGAAAAAATTTGACTTTTTTTCAAAAAAAAGTTACAAAAATAACACTCAATCCCTAAATGGTTATGTGCGAATTTGCGACTCCATTATTTTTTTGACACGTGTCCAGACAAAAAGTACAATCTCAATCATTTGCATGTACAATCACTATCAATTGTACCCCACGTGTTGTTTGACTTTTATAAACAAATGTGCGAATGACGGCTACCCCATGTGATACTTTATTCTTTCCCAATAAAGTAAGATCTTTGTTCTTTCCCAATAAAGTAGCACATGAGGTAGCCGCCATTCGCACATCCGTCGTTCGCACATTTGTTTATAAAAGTCAAACAATACGTGGGTACAATTGATAATGATTGTACTTGCAAATGATTGGGATTGTACTTCTTGTCTGGACACGTGTCAAAAAAATAATGGAGTCGCAAATTCGCACATTACCATTTAAGGAACGAGTGTTATTTTTGTACATTTTTTTGAAAAAAGTCAATTTTTTCTACCTTTTTTAGAATTTTATCTGCATAAAATCATCAAGTGCTTCAATATATATATACTTGTCACCATACCTCTGAAATTCCCTCTCACTATCGTATGCGCAAACCACAAACATACTTTAAGTATTTTAATTAAGGCACAATAACATTATTTAAACTAAAGCTGACAATTTGTCATACCAACAATGGACACATATAGTGGAAGCCAGAAGCCATGGTTGTATACTTGCATACCTCTCTTTATTTGTTATCCAGATAATATAATAAATGGACGTATCAATTACAAGTGACATTTCACTTTTATAGGTGAGAAAAAGTTAGAACAAAACAAAATACACGTAGAAGTAAATTCGTTGTTGTTTGTAGCTAAAAACGTAAAAATAGAATTAAGCACATGGATAAGTGTTGTTTGAGGGAGGGTATGTAAAGAATTTGAAGATTTGTTAGGTTTATTGCAAAATGTTGTTATTGCTTGTGATTGTAGGGATAGATGGAAATGGTCACTTCAAGAAGAAGGAATTTTCACGGTTAAAGAATTAACGAGAATGGTGGAAGAGAAGATTTTCAGTAGGGACAACGGGGGGCAAGAAACGCTTTGGAACAAGCTCGTTTTTAAAAAGGTAAGCATCTTTGTGTGGAGGGCTTTGAATGGTAGACTAGCGGTTCGAGAGGAGCTTGATAAAAGGGGGTGGATTTGGATTTGATACTTTGTATGTGTTATGAGAACGTCGTGGAGTCTTGCACGCATAGCTTGGTGATGTGCGAGTTGGCTATGGGGGTGTGGGAGAGGATCTTTGGATAGTGGAAGGTGGGGAGTGTCAACGCTTTTTCCACTGGGGAACTGTTTGCGCGTAATGAAAATTTTGGCGCTCCAAATATTTCACCTGTGGTGTGGCAAGCGGTTATATGGACTTCCGGGTACTACATTTGGAAAGAAAGAAACAAGCGCGTCTTCAAAAGGAAAGTGACAAGCATTAACCAAATTAATCAATATAATGAACTTAAAAGTTACGAATGGATAGTAAGAAAAGCGAAAAAGAAAATTGAGATGGATTGGAGACAATGGTTTTTGGACCATGCAAAATGTGGAGTTCAGTAAGTTTAGGGAATGGTAACTATTAGTGGATAATTAGGCCCAAGCCCGATTTGTAGGTTTTGGGAATTAGGGTTTCAGATGATTAATAAAGATTAACCTACGGATTTTATTCAATGTCTTGCACTTGTACGTTTAAGAGGATGTTTTTTTAAAGAGTAAACTCCAAAATACATCCATGTGGTTTATCCCATTTCGCACCATACATCATCCTCGAAAAAGTTGCAACATACACATCCCTCCGTTAGTAAAATTAAACACTATACATCCCTCCGTTAAAATAAGGACTAACGGCGCAAACCATTTCTCCGTTATCTCCTAATGAGATAAAAAAATGTTTACACCGTTAGTCCTCTGGGTTAACTGTATTTGCACAGTTAGTCCTTTTTTACGTTTTTGTCCCATTTTTTACGTTTTTGTCTGTTTTTTTACGTTTTCTTCCGTTTTTTTACGCTTTCGTCCGCTTTTTTATGTTTTCATCTTATTTTTTACGTTTTTGTTTTTTTTTTTACGTTTTCGTTCGCTTTTTACGCTTTCGTTTGTTTTTTTACGCTTTCGTCTGTTTTTTACGTTTTCGTCTGTTTTTTTACGTTTTCGTCCAATTTTTTACGTTTTTGTCTGTGTTTTCCATTTTCGTCCTTTTTTTACGTTTTCGTCCATTTTTTTATGTTTCGTCTGTTTTTTACGTTTTCGTCCGATTTTTTACGTTTTTGTCTGTTTTTTTACGTTTTCGTTCGTTTTTTTACGTTTTCGTCCGATTTTTACGTTTTTGTCTGTTTTTTACGTCTTCGTCCATTATTTTACTTTTTCGTCCCTTTTTTTTGTTTTCATCCGATTTTTTACGTTTTTGTCTGTTTTATTACGTTTTCGTACGCTTTCTTCCGTTTTTTTACACTTTCGTCCGGTTTTTTACGTTTTCCTCTGGTTTGTTACGTTTTCGTCTATTTTTTTATATTTTGTCCTTTTTTTTACGTTTTCGTCCGCTTTTTTACATAAAAAATAGAACAAAAACGTAGAAGATCGCACGAGAACGTAAAAAAGTTTTAACACAATTTAGGTCTCTCTGTACACCAACACTTACACCAATTAAGACACTAAGCTGAAATTTGTAATGTTCTAACACAATTTAAGTCTCTCCGTGTGTTTTTTTAATGTGTAATCTGATACGTTAGATCAAAAGTTTTGGATGATAGACATGAGTCTATTAGAAGGCAGGAAAGTAAAATAAACGTATCTAACTATTTTTTAGTTTTATTTTTTCTCACCGACCTAGCTTCGCTATATATAGAGATACTAAGATATCATACTTTTTGACTTTTTTTCTTTCCCTTAGCTTTATTCCTGGAAGACGTTAGAATAACCTAGTCGATCGAAAATCATCATAGTAAGTTTTCTTGTGCCACAAGTTATAAGTTTTTGAATAATGGGCGTGTTTATTAACCATTACATGATATAAGCAAACGGTTACTGCTAGTTTTGCCAAACATGGCCTCAGTTTTACAGTTTGTAATACGATGCTCGATAGACGAAAGCGTAAGATGTAGTAATATCTGAGGTGTCGAAGTCCGTTTCTTAAAGCTAGTTAATCCATTATTTTGCAAAAGATTATATCATTTAGCTGCATTGGTACGATCCGAAATAGTTGGGGCTGATGACTATCTATTGAGTAAAGTAAATAAATATACTATTAGGCTAGTACGTGTATTTGAAATCCAATATGATACTTTAGGTTTTGGTTTAAACTGATTAAAAAACGAAAAGTCAAAACCAAGGTTGCAAAAATCGCGAATCGGTAGTCGGGCGGTCGACCACCTTGTAGCTTGTAATCGGTCTAGGCGGGATTAATCGCTGCATGAATTCCCCAGAAGACTCCCGATCCATCTGACGAATATTCCCATACTCCCGCTCGTATTGCTGCTGCTCAGCCAACGGAATATACTGCTTATAGAATATACCACAAAAATCCTCCCAAGAGCAAGTATCAGCGAAATCCCCTGCCGGTGACTGAACATATGCTGTCCACCAACTCAGTGCATCACCCTCCAGCTTAAATGTAGCCAAGCGTGTCTTAAATTCATCCCCGCAGCCCAAAACCCTGAACAGCTTCTCAACATGGGTGATCCAGTCCTCTGCCTCGGTGGGAGTGGCAGCTGACCGGAAGGAAAGAGGTTTGAGCTTATTGAACCTTTCGATCCAAACATGAATACCAGCTGGTGGAGCACCGTCACCACCTCCACCTGATGATCCTGCACCACCACCTCCTGATGAACCTGCACCATTTCTGATATTATTGGTGATTTGGTCCACCAAGTTAGGAAGAGCACTGGCCAATGCTTCTGCTATCATGGCCTGAAAGTTTGGGGCATCCCCATCACCACCAACGTGCCTGCGAGTATTCACCATCTGAACGATTTCGAAAAACGGTTAGCAAAATAAGGAGGGAAATAAGCACGAAAAGAAAGACAAAACGGAATCCTAATGTCTACCCAAACCTCACCAGTCAAAACTTAAATCCTAAGGGTCAAATCCTAGGGTCCAAATGATCCACAGGCCATGGCTTATGTACTACAGGTCGCAGCCTGAGCTCTGATACCATATTTGTAACACCCCAACCCGGCAAGGGTAGAAGTATCACATTATGGTGACAAATCAAAGCATACATAAATACACAGCGGAAGTCTTAAATAAAATTCATCAGAGAAAGTCAAGTCAACATGACTTGAAATAAATACATAAGTTCAGAATGAGAAATAATCCATAACATGAAGAAATCCAAAGTCATAATAATGTCATAAGATAAAGGTGGTCATCTAAGGTAAAAGCTCCATCTAATCTCTCATCCAAAGCATAATCCCCAGCTCCTAGCTTAGATACCTGCCGCGGGAAAAGAAACGCGGCTGAGCTTAAAAAGCCCAGTGAACAGATATATGCAATAAACGGAAACGAAAGCAAACGAATCAAATATGATATAGTATAATGAATAAGGCAGAAGTAAAGGAAATAAAGAGTAAGGTTTAGGACAGTCATCTACCACGAGCCCACATATCACATCACATATCAAATTCACAGTAATCTAGAGGGGATACCTCTTTAGTAACCAGATAATATGAGGGGTGTCCTCATGTATCACAATGGAGTGATCAGCTCCCACATTTTGTGAAAGAAGTGGATTGCACCCATCCTCAGTCACCACATATATCACATATCACAATCACAATTACGTACCTAGGATGCATCCATACGCCCCCCACAAATCACATTGGCCATAATAATAATAATAGCATGCATTTCACAAATCACAATGGGGACGGTGTGGCTAATCACTCGAACCACACACGAGTCATGTCAGTGGTGCATCACAGACACGGCCATGTTACCTTCATGGCTAGGGAACACATTTGGCTCGGGTATCAAACTGGGGTCACAGGTCAAAGGTTCATATCAAAGCAAAGGTTCACATGGTCATAATCACAGTCCAAATGTCAAGGTTCATATCACAGGGTTCATATCAAAAGGTTCATAGCAAAGGTCAAAGTCAAATTAAATCAGAGTTCAAGAGACTGAAGGCACCTTATTAGAAAGGGCAGAATATCTGTACCTTATTCCAAACCGAATACGAATAAGAAAGATAGAAGGCACAAAATGACTCAGGTCCTCTCCTTCTTCACACCTAAAGGAGAAGAAGAAAATTACAAAGGGTTCTAAACTTTCTAATTTAGCTTGCCTTTCCATTTATAGTAACTTTTCATTTTTAGCAGGTTTCCATTTTTAGTAAGTTTAAGGTATCATAATTAAATTAAATCCTTATTTAATAATATTATGGAAAATAGGATGCATTTTATCAAGTTATAAAAGTTTAAGGTTAATTCTGACAACTTTCCATATTTTAAGGTTCTAATTGTAATTATACCAAAGTTAAAGGTTTACAATGAAAATATCATATTAACTCATTCTCATACTCAAGTTATCCAGAATTACACATTTAGTCCTTTAGATTACACAATTTACAATTTACACCCTTTATATTAATAAGTTACACTTTAAACCTTATAATATCAATAATTACACATTAAACCCTTAGTTTTTCAATTTTACACAATTAGTCCTTATTTTAATGTGTTGTACGATCACTCCCTCAATTATCCATAATTTACACCACAAGTCCCTCAAGTTAATTAGTTTACATATTAAACCTTTAAATTACAATATCAATCCTTAATTATTAATAATTACACATTAGACCATTAAATCCTCAAAGTTACACAATATACCCTCAATATGTTTTATTACACGAATCAACCTCATATTTTCAGAAATTACATTTTTAGTCCCTCTACTTAATTATTTTACAAATCGAATTACACTTTTATTAATTAACCAATTAAACCCTTTTAAATACAAAAATTACACATGAGCCCTACATCTTATATTTTATACGAATTATACCCAGTCCAAATAATATTCTAAAAATAACCCACACGTTTCAAAGTTTACAAAACACACCCTTAACTATTTAAAATCAAATCGTACGACATTATAAACAACAAAACCCTAACCCTATTATTTCCAAATCATTAAGCCATCATTACCTCATCATTAGATCATTATTAATATACCAAGAACAAACCCTAATAGCACAAACCCTAATCGTACGCTTTTATTTCTTTTCTTTCTTCGTTTTTCTTTTAACCCGATTACACAAACATATCAACAATAATTCCTTTGGGCCATGACAATTTAAATGAACGTTTTTCCAGTACTATAAAGATCATAAGAAGCGTAAATAAAATATACCTCTTGCCCAGAAAATTCGTATTGATTTGTATAGAGTTTTCGTACGTTTTAATGGTTAAATTCACAAATAATTCATAGATCTTGCATGGTTCGTATATATCATTTTATTTGAGATTCATATGATGTAAGAAACACAAGGAAAATACCAGATCTAATGAAGAACGTATAGATTGAGCGTAACGAATTATTGTTCCACGGATGAGCACGCGACACCACAAAAATCCCCACGAGCACACGAATGATCCCACGACCTTGTAGCCATTTTTCACAGAGTATATATCACGTAAGGATCATGAGAAAAATTATAAACGAATTTTAGATGAGTCGTATGAATTTTGGAGGAATTAACTTACGTTTGATCTAGCGATAAGAAAATAATTCACCACGAACGAACCAAGCAACACACAGCTTCAAATGTATTTTTCTAGGCTTCTAAAGATGATAAAGAACACAGGAAAATTGGTCTCACACCTCCAGAAAATCGTATGAATAATGTACGAATTTTGTTAGGGTTTCTTAGGTTCTCGGTTTGTTTTTTAAGAAGGAAAAACATAGGACTAAATAAATACAAGATTGTGGCCGAGTATTAGGAGGAGTGAAGGCATAAGAATCGGCCTAGAATGAAGACTAAATCAAATCAATATTAATTTGTATAGTTTCCTTATTTTGTTTGATAATTATCCACACCTTTAATAGTTTAGAATGTCAAATTAAATAAATTAATATAAGTTTTCGGTCCATATGACTTTGTAATGTGTTACAAATATTTTTGTGGCTTGTACAATTATTTTATTTCACATATGGTGTATTTACAAAGCTTTGTAATTTATTTGGCACTTATGTAAGCTTTAATTAAATTTCAAAGTTGTAGGGGCATTTTGGTCTTTTTACACGTTTAAGATTTTTGGGTTTTACAACTCTTCCCCTCTAACAGAAAATTTTCGTCCTCGAAATTTGCAATGAATCAGAAATGAAAGGATCGGAAACAAAACAGAGACATACCCGATCAGAATACAAAATGCGGATAACTAGCTCGTATCGATTCCTCTGTTTCCCAGGTAGCCTCCTGCTCTGGGTGGTTCTTCCAAAGAATCTTTACGAACGAAATGACTTTATTTCTCATAACCCGTTCCTGTCGATCCAAAATAGCTTCCGGCTCCTCCGGAAGAGACATATCGGGCTGAATCTGATCAAAAGGATAGGATACCACATGTAGAGGATGATAATTGTATCCCCGCAGAAGAGATACATGGAAGACGTCATGAACATGCGATAACTGAGGAGGTAAAGCCAACCGGTAAGAAACCTCTCCTATACGCTCAAGGATCTCAAATGGTCCGATGAATCGAGGACTAAGCTTGCCCTTGATTCCAAAACGTTTAACCCCACGAAACAGCGAAACCTTAAGGAACACACGATCACCAACATGGAACTCCAAATCGCGTCGATGCTTATCCGCATAACTTTTCTGACGAGCCCGAGCCTCCTTCAACTTTTCCCTAGCAACCTCCACTTTCTCGTTAGTAATCTGGACCAACTTAGGACCCTCAATAATACGCTCACCTACTTCATTCCAGCAGACCGGAGTTCTGCAATTCCTACCATACAACATCTCAAAGGGGGCCATACGGATACTCGCATGCCAGCTGTTGTTGTAAGCAAATTCTACCAAGCAAAGATACTCGTCCCAACTACCCGTCCATTCTAAAACACACGCCCTCAACATGTCCTCTAAGGTCTGAATGGTTCTCTCTGACTGGCCATCTGTCTGCGGATGAAAAGCCGTACTGAATTTAAGGCGTGCACCCCACGCCTTTTGCAACCCTCTCCAAAATCGAGAAGTAAACCGTGGATCCCTATCTGTAACAATAGACGTAGGCATACCATGAAGTCTAACAATCTCCTGTCGAAAGATCTCCGCCAACTTATTGACACCATACTCCATACGAATGGGTAGGAAATGAGCAGATTTGGTTAGTCGATCAACAACTACCCAAATCGCATCATGCTTCCTTCTGGTAAGGGGTAAACCTGTTACAAAATCCATAGCAATCTCCACCCATTTCCATGTCGGAATATTCAAAGGCTGCAACAGACCACTAGCCCTCTGATGCTCGATCTTGACTTGCTGACAAGTCAAACACTTAGCTACATAAGATACCACATCATGCTTCATGCCACTCCACCAGAAATGTTGCTTAAGATCCCTGTACATCTTGGTGGAACCAGGATGAATAGTAAATGGGGAGCTATGAGCCTCAGATGGAATAGCCTCGCGAAGCTCAGGATCATTAGGGACACAAAGACGATCCTCAAACCAAACCACACCAAAATCATCCACCCTGAACTCTGACTGCTTACCCTCTTCAACATTCTGAACCACAGACCAAAGTTCGTCATCCTCCTTTTGAGCTTCCTTAATCCATAGGATGAGATTGGACTCAACCTTAAGGCTAGCCCAATATCCGTCACAACCCCGAATACAAAACTCAACATCGAGAATCTCCAGATCATTAAGAATCCGAGGGTTAAAATTAAGACTCGCTATCATGCCGGACTTCCTACTAAGAGCATCAACAACCACATTAGCTTTACCCGGATGATACTGAATATGCGCGTCATAATCCTTCAGAAGTTCTAACCACAGTCTCTGTCTCATATTAATTTCCTTCTGAGTGAAGATGTACTTAAGACTTTTGTGGTCAGCGAAGATGTCACACGACTCCCCATACAAATAATGCCACCAGATTTTTAACGCGAAAACAACCGCAGCTAACTCCAAATCGTGAGTCGGATAATTCTCCTCATGAGGTTTCAACTGTCTCGAAGCATAGGCAATAACCTTTCCATGCTGCATGAGAACACAACCCAAACCTTTCTTCGATGCATCACTATAGATTTGGAAACCACCCGAACCAGATGGAAGAGTCAAAATGGGAGCAGACACCAACTTCTGCTTCAGCTCCTCAAAACTATTTTCTCGCTCCTCAGTCCAAACAAACTTTTCACCTTTCCTCATCAATTGCATTAATGGCAAAGCTAAACGCGAGAAACCCTCAACGAAACGTCGGTAGTAACCAGCAAGACCAAGGAAACTCCTCACTTCATTCACATTCGTAGGTATTGGCCACTTAGTGATGGCCTCAACCTTAGCGGGGTCCATGGTGATACCGTCAGCAGATACGATGTGGCCAAGGAAAGCAACTTGACCCAACCAAAACTCGCACTTAGAAAATTTTGCATACAACTTCTGCTGTCTAAGAATCTCCAAAACAATCCGAAGATGCTGCTCATGCTCCTCCTTAGATTTCGAATACACAATAATGTCATCAATGAAGACAATAACGAACTTATCGAGGTACTCGCGGAAAACTCGGTTCATAAGGTCCATAAAAACGGCAGGAGCGTTGGTCAAACCGAAAGGCATAACCAAGAATTTGTAGTGGCCATAACGAGTGCGGAAGGCGGTCTTAGGAACATCTTGCTCCTTCACACGGAGCTGGTGATAACCCGACCTCGGATCAATTTTCGAAAAGTGTTTTGCTCCTTGCAACTGGTCAAATAGATCGTCGATGCGAGGAAGAGGGTAACGGTTACGAATCGTAATACGGTTAAGCTCCCGATAATCAATACACATACGCATGCTTCCATCTTTTTTCTTTACAAACAAAACAGGAGCACCCCACGGAGATACACTCGGTCGAATGAAACCGTTTTCTAAGAGTTCCTGAAGTTGC
This sequence comes from Artemisia tridentata subsp. tridentata, assembly GCA_021014915.2. Lineage (NCBI taxonomy): Eukaryota > Viridiplantae > Streptophyta > Magnoliopsida > Asterales > Asteraceae > Artemisia > Artemisia tridentata. The sequence goes on along the minus strand of CP139508.1, from coordinate 511,458,617 downwards.
TCCTTTAACTCCTTTAACTCAATGGGTGCTATACGATGAGGAGCTTTGGAGATTGGTTCAGCACCTGGAACAAGATCAATGCTAAACTCAACTTCCCGAGCCAGAGGAAGACCAGAAAGTTCCTCGGGAAACACATCAACAAAGTCGCGCACAAAAGGAAGGCTATCAACACTCGGTCCTTCCACAGAGGTATCTTTGATGGATGCCAAATAGCCAAGGCAACCATGAGAAATCAGTGTTCTGGCTTTCATAGCCGAGATGATTTTAACGGATTTAAACGGCTGAGAACAATGATATACATAGTCGGGATGATGAATATTTCCGAAGATCACATTTCTAGCATGGCAATCAATGGTTGCCTTATGAGTAGCCAACCAGTCCATGCCCAGAATCACATCAAAATCGATCATGTCAATCGGGAGCAAATTTGTGGGACGTACACAATCATCAAATCGTAGAGGGCAATTCACATATTCACGATCAATGATGACGTGGGTTTTCATAGGGGTAGAGATGGATATAAGATTAATTAATGGTGTTGGGGTTACATTAATTTTCTTAGCAAGCGAATTAGATATAATTGAGTGAGTGGCACCAGTATCAAATAATGCAAATACAACACGATCACCAATGTAAAGAAAACCCGTAATGGTACCTGAAGTGCTCGCCGCCTGATCACGTGTAAGAGAATAAACCCGACCTGTCGTAGGAGCTGGCCTACCTGAGTTCACTGGTGCAACCCGCTTATCATTCGAACAGTCCTTCTGACCCTATGAGTAGTAGACCCACAAGCAAAACATCCCCCAGAAGCCTTGCGGCAAACCCCCGGATGAGGCTTTCCACAAGTAGAGCAAAGAGGTGGAGGAGGTAACACCTCACTAGGCCGCCTCTGTCCAGAAGAACCCGAATGATGACTCGGCTGGGAACCCCGAGAAGACTGGTCTCTAAACTGACGTGGGTTGCTGTTCCCACTCCTGCCAGAAGCCCGCTGATCATAACTCCTGAAATCCTGACGCCTCTGATTATAATCCCGGTCCTGACGAACCTTCTAATCGAATCCCTGGTCCTGACGACCCCGGTAATCCTGACTCTGGCCCTGATGGCTCTGCCCCCTGAAGTTCACACGATTACCATCCCTGTCTCGCTTATTCGAAACCCCATCAGAATGCAACATCTCAATGTTGCGAGCATCGTTCGCAACTGCAGCAACATCCTCATACTCGGTATTCACTATACGATCCAATACCCACTTCTTCAATGACCATTTAAAGTGTTTGGCCTGACGATAAGCATCACCCGTAACCTCGGGCCCAACAAAACTAGCCAGCCTCATAAACCGCTGCATGAATTCCCCAGAAGACTCCCGATCCATCTGACGAATATTCCCATACTCCCGCTCGTATCGCTGCTGCTCAGCCAACGGAATATACTGCTTATAGAATATACCACAAAAATCCTCCCAAGAGCAAGTATCAGCGAAATCCCCTGCCTGTGACTGAACATATGCTGTCCACCAACTCAGTGCATCACCCTCCAGCTTAAACGTAGCCAAGCGTGTCTTAAATTCATCCCCGCAGCCCAAAACCCTGAACAGCTTCTCAACATGGGTGATCCAGTCCTCTGCCTCGGTGGGAGTGGCAGCTGACCGGAAGGAAAGAGGTTTGAGCTTATTGAACCTTTCGATCCAAACATGAATACCAACTGGTGGAGCACCGTCACCACCTCCACCTGATGATCCTGCACCACCACCTCCTGATGAACCTGCACCATTTCTGATATTATTGGTGATTTGGTCCACCAAGTTAGGAAGAGCACTGGCCAATGCTTCTGCTATCATGGCCTGAAAGTTTGGGGCATCCCCATCACCACCAACGTGCCTGCGAGTATTCACCATCTGAACGATTTTGAAAAACGGTTAGCAAAATAAGGAGGGAAATAAGCACGAAAAGAAAGACAAAACGGAATCCTAATGTCTACCCAAACCTCACCATTCAAAACTTAAATCCTAAGGGTCAAATCCTAGGGTCCAAATGATCCACAGGCCATGGCTTATGTACTACAGGTCGCAGCCTGAGCTCTGATACCATATTTGTAACACCCCAACCCGGCAAGGGTAGAAGTATCACATTATGGTGACAAATCAAAGCATACATAAATACACAGCGGAAGTCTTAAATAAAATTCATCAGAGAAAGTCAAGTCAACATGACTTGAAATAAATACATAAGTTCAGAATGAGAAATAATCCATAACATGAAGAAATCCAAAGTCATAATAATGTCGTAAGATAAAGGTGGTCATCTAAGGTAAAAGCTCCATCTAATCTCTCATCCAAAGCATAATCCCCAGCTCCTAGCTTAGATACCTGCCGCGGGAAAAGAAACGCGACTGAGCTTAAAAAGCCCAATGAACAGATATATGCAATAAATGGAAACGAAAGCAAACGAATCAAATATGATATAGTATAATGAATAAGGCAGAAGTAAAGGAAATAAAGAGTAAGGTTTAGGACAGTCATCTACCACGAGCCCACATATCACATCACATATCAAATTCACAGTAATCTAGAGGGGATACCTCTTTAGTAACCAGATAATATGAGGGGTGTCCTCATGTATCACAATGGAGTGATCAGCTCCCACATTTTGTGAAAGAAGTGGATTGCACCCATCCTCAGTCACCACATATATCACATATCACAATCACAATTACGTGCCTAGGATGCATCCATACGCCCCCCACAAATCACATTGGCCATAATAATAATAATAGCATGCATTTCACAAATCACAATGGGGACGGTGTGGCTAATCACTCGAACCACACACGAGTCATGTCAGTGGTGCATCACAGACACGGCCATGTTACCTTCATGGCTAGGGAACACATTTGGCTCGGGTATCAAACTGGGGTCACAGGTCAAAGGTTCATATCAAAGCAAAGGTTCACATGGTCATAATCACAGTCCAAATGTCAAGGTTCATATCACAGGGTTCATATCAAAAGGTTCATAGCAAAGGTCAAAGTCAAATTAAATCAGAGTTCAAGAGACTGAAGGCACCTTATTAGAAAGGGCAGAATATCTGTACCTTATTCCAAACCGAATACGAATCAGAAAGATAGAAGGCACAAAATGACTCAGGTCCTCTCCTTCTTCACACCTAAAGGAGAAGAAGAGAATTACAAAGGGTTCTAAACTTTCTAATTTAGCTTGCCTTTCCATTTATAGTAACTTTCCATTTTTAGCAGGTTTCCATTTTTAGTAAGTTTAAGGTATCATAATTAAATTAAATCCTTATTTAATAATATTATGGAAAATAGGATGCATTTTATCCAGTTATAAAAGTTTAAGGTTAATTCTGACAACTTTCCATATTTTAAGGTTCTAATTGTAATTCTACCAAAGTTAAAGGTTTACAATGAAAATATCATATTAACTCATTCTCATACTCAAGTTATCCAGAATTACACATTTAGTCCTTTAGATTACACAATTTACAATTTACACCCTTTATATTAATAAGTTACACTTTAAACCTTATAATATCAATAATTACACATTAAACCCTTAGTTTATCAATTTTACACAATTAGTCCTTATTTTAATGTGTTGTACGATCACTCCCTCAATTATCCATAATTTACACCACAAGTCCCTCAAGTTAATTAGTTTACATATTAAACCTTTAAATTACAATTTCAATCCTTAATTATTAATAATTACACATTAGACCATTAAATCCTCAAAGTTACACAATATACCCTCAATATGTTTTATTACACGAATCAACCTCATATTTCCAGAAATTACATTTTTAGTCCCTCTACTTAATTATTTTACAAATCGAATTACACTTTTATTAATTAACCAATTAAACCCTTTTAAATACAAAAATTACACATGAGCCCTACATCTTATATTTTATACGAATTATACCCAGTCCAAATAATATTCTAAAAATAACCCACACATTTCAAAGTTTACAAAACACACCCTTAACTATTTAAAATCAAATCGTACGACATTATAAACAACAAAACCCTAACCCTATTATTTCCAAATCATTAAGCCATCATTACCTCATCATTATATCATTATTAATATACCAAGAACAAACCCAAATAGCACAAACCCTAATCGTACGCTTTTATTTCTTTTCTTTCTTCGTTTTTCTTTTAACCCGATTACACAAACATATCAACAATAATTCCTTTGGGCCATGACAATTTAAATGAATGTTTTTCTAGTACTATACAGATCATAAGAAGCGTAAATAAAATATACCTCTTGCCCAAAAAATTCGTATTGATTTGTATAGAGTTTTCGTACTTTTTAATGGTTAAATTCACAAATAATTCATAGATCTTGCATGGTTCGTATATATCATTTTATTTGAGATTCATATGATGTAAGAAACACAAGGAAAATACCAGATCGAATAAAGAACGTATAGATTGAGCGTAACGAATTATTGTTCCTCGGATGAGCACGCGACACCACAAAAATCCCCACGAGCACACGAATGATCCCACGACCTTGTAGCCATTTTTCACAGAGTATATATCACGTAAGGATCATGAGAAAAATGATAAACGAATTTTAGATGAGTCGTATGAATTTTGGAGGAATTAACTTACGTTTGATCTAGCGATAAGAAAATAATTCACCACGAACGAACCAAGCAACACACAGCTTCAAATGTATTTTTCTAGGCTTCTAAAGATGATAAAGAACACAGGAAAATTGGTCTCACACCTCCAGAAAATCGTATGAATAATGGACGAATTTTGTTAGGGTTTCTTAGGTTCTCGGTTTATTTTTGAAGAAGGAAAAAGATAGGACTAAATAAATACAAGATTGTGGCCGAGTATTAGGAGGAGTGAATGCATAAGAATCGGCCTAGAATGAAGACTAAATCAAATCAATATTAATTTGTATAGTTTCCTTATTTTGTTTGATAATTATCCACACCTTTAATAGTTTAGAATATCAAATTAAATAAATTAATATAAGTTTTCGGTCCATATGACTTTGGAATGTGTTACAAATATTTTTGTGGCTTGTACAATTATTTTATTTCACATATGGTGTATTTACAAAGGTTTGTAATTTATTTGGCATTTATGCAAGCTTTAATTAAATTTCAAAGTTGTAGGGGCATTTTGGTCTTTTTACACGTTTAAGATTTTTGGGTTTTACATAGACCTTTTTTTGAGTTACCCTTAGCCTTGCCAAACATAGCATCTTCTTGACGGTTTTGTATGTTCTTTAATTAAGATGTTGCTTATTAAATGAAAACGTAAGATGTAGTAGTGAGTTTAAGGTGTTGCAATCTATGAAATCCGTTGAAACAACGCTCTGTAGTATGTTCAATTTTCATCATTTAGCTAAGTGTTGGTAAGATCACCAATACCGATTGAGTAAAGCAAATAACAGTATTCGGATAGTAAGTATTTTTTGAAGCACATACTACAACCATTATACTCTATGCGACATATTAATGTGCCATATATTAATTTTCGGCTAGGAAAGAAATTAAGGAAAAGATATGCACTGATTTTTAAAGATATCATGATCCCATGATAATAGGCTTTCCCTTGTTTACTCAATCTCAAACACACGGTTTATAAATTGTTATATACACCGAACTTTTCATTCACTTGATAAACCCTAAAACTCCTCAAAGCTTGCGACCTACAACTGCTGCTGCTCTTATTCATGCTGTACGATTCTAGGGCAGAAGAAGGAGGTCTTTTTCGTTGTGATTCTAAGTGTGTTGTTCCTGTTCGTGGTGTGTTTTGATTCGTGGGTTGTGTCAAGGGTTCTTGTTCTTTTGTTCTCATTGTCTCGTTAAACAAGGTAACACCATCAACCTCTTATTATCTTGTCCTAATTGACACACATATACTTATAAGACCTGAATATAAAACACTAAAAAAAAAACCTAAACAAGAACATGCTAACCTGGTCTGTTTGTATTGTTGGCTGATCGTTAACATATGAAGTATAAGAAAAAGACTCATGAAATCATCCTACAACGTGTTAAAACCTGATGTGTTCTACCTTTACTTTCTGTTCTGATCTGATCGACTAAAAAGGCTTTCAAACGAAGGATTTCATGTCGCCTAAATAATAAGAAATCGATCTCATAGAATGATGGAAAATAGTCACACGAAATAATGATGCTTGTATGTCGACATAGGACTTTCATTTGCAAAACAATCACTATACATGCGAACCTATAATCTGGTCTTTGGGCATTGTTTTGATCACTTACACACCATCTAAAACCAGAATAATGTGTCGCAAGAAGGGATAAATGAGTTAGCATGTAAATGATGAATGCTTGTTCCTGTTGGCATAAGGCCTTTACTGGATTTTTAGAACCAGTTTTCTTCATGAAAAGAGATCTAAAATTATACCTAAGAACCCTAAGTAAATTACGTGTTAACATGGAAAGATTTGCATGAGAATGTTAGGTAGTGGTCTGGTGTGTGAACTGTGTCGAGATCAGATCTAATATGTGGGGCATATGGGTATGCATGTTGTGTCGAATGGTTGGGGAAACAAGCATGCAAATAGGGACTGTTGGGATTTAAACTTAATATATGCATGGATGCCTCGTTGTTCTTCAGGTCAAAGGGTATCTTGCGTGTGTGAGTTGGATGGAAAAAGGGTGTTTTTGAACAAGTTATAAGCTGATACAAAATGGGTTAGGATATTGGTTTTGGCTTGATTAAATGTGGGTGTCAAAATCTGGAAATAAAAAGGGTATTTGTGAATGTCAAGTGGGTGAGTTTTGAGTATGTGTCGATGATGTCCTAGGCAGGGCTCGAATCTGAATTAGAAAGGTGTTGTGTGTGTCGTGTTCGCATGACTAAAATGGTAATCGATCATGTCTCACGGAGTGTGTGCGCCTTGTGTCGAATATGTTGTGAACGAAGGGTGTTGTATGGGTCGAATGTGTACACTGAATTGGAGTTCAAATAAGGTAAAGATGTGATTTTATGCTTGAGTTGTGTGTGTATTGTATGGTCTAAAAACAGAACTGAATATGAACTACGGTGGATCATGTGGGTGACACTATAAGACTCGAAACATACATATGTAATGTGAATTAATTAAACTATATAAGTATAAAGAGTGAGTAATAAAGACTGCATGCTTGTATAATTGAGGTATTAAACAAAAATTTAAGTTTGTGAAGGCATGTGGGTATGCGTGATTATAAAAATGGCTAGGCGTAGGGCATGTGATGGTCTTATTTTGTTATTATATTGGTATCTAGTTACTTTGTACTGTAAGGTACTGTGTTTAGAATATCGACACATACAAAAACCCGTGCTGGACCGACTTCGTTTTTCTTTTGGGCTTACAGAACATGCCCAAAGAAGCCTACTGTTGGGCCGTGTTTTTTTCTATTTTTTTATTGCACGTTGGTCTCTGCGCCCTACAAATGTATATATATAGAGAATGGATGGCTGATCAAATCCATGCAGAAAATTAACAAATACTCCTAAACTTGTGTTTCTTCTTCTTTACCGTTCTAATTCCCTATCACGCACCACCGCCGTCACCGCCGTATCGTCTCCGGTATGAATTATATTTATATCGAAGTCAAGGCTTGTAATTATAGTTATATTAATCTGTTATATTAGTTCAATAGCTTCATTAGACCTGATAATTAGGGCTTCTAACTAGTTTTTGATTTTCAGTATATCTATCTTGTTCGGTATATGTATGCAATAATTATTAGTATCGATTTCGCTTTGATTTGTTCAAATTACTATTTTTATACTTGCTTTTAGAAGCTTGTTGGGCAAATCAGCGTTTTGCTATTCTCTATTAGTTTTGTTAAATGAAAGCGTAAAGAGGTAGTATGTTTGAGGTTTCAAAATCCGTGTATTTAAAGTTTAGAACTAGTTTATCCATTGAAACAATGTGTACGCTATTTTGTTTAAGCTTATATGTGGCTTACGAGCTTATTTGTGTTTTGGCTTATATTTCATAAGCCCCAATGTTTTGGCTTATTTTGAGACTTGTGGGCTTATGTAAGTTTATTATCATATGATAAACTTATATAAGCCTAAAAGTCTCAAAATAAGCCAAGAATTTGAGGCTTATGAAATACAAGCCAAAATCAAATAACCCCATAAAAATAAGAGCTACGACTATTTCACCAAACGGTTACTGCTAGTTTTGCCAAACATGGCCTCGGTTTTACAGTTTGTATCTTTTTTAATACGATGCTCGATAGACGAAAGCGTAAGATGTAGTAATATCTGAGGTGTCGAAGTCCGTTTCTTAAAGCTAGTTAATCCATTATTATTTTGCAAAAGATTATATCATTTAGCTGCATTGGTAAGATCAGAAAGGGCTGATGATACGTATATTTGAAAGCCAATATGATACTTTAGGTTTTGGTTTAAACTGATTAAAAAACGAAAAGTCAAAACCAAATTGTCTGATTGGATAAGTATTAAGTCTATTCCGCTACAACTATGTTACCAAACGCGTTTTTAAAACAAACAGTTACCCTTAGTCTTGCCAAACATAGCGTCTTCTTGACGGTTTTGTATGTTCTTTAATTAAGATGTTGCTTGTTAAATGAAAACGTAAGATGTAGTAGTAAGGTGTTGCAATCTGTGAAATCCGTTGAAACAACGCTTCTGTAGTATGTGCAATTTTCATCATTTAGCTAAGTGTTGGTAAGATCGCCAATACCGATTGAGTAAAGTAAATAACAGTATTCGGATAGTAAGTATTTTTTGAAGCTAATATAATGATTTAGGTTTTGGTTTACAAAACCGAAAATTGAAACCAGATTGTCTGATTGGACAATTTGGCTATATCCAAATCATGCAGAACCTTAGATGATTATGTAGATTACTAACCTCCGTGTTTCCGTGCTATTTTTTCGGATGTAATGTCATGATAGGTTTACTTCATATATCAGCGATTTATTACAAGTACATTTTTTAAGTTTTTCTGATTTCCAGGTTTATAATCGACTTGAAGCCCGAAAAGGGTTGTCGTTATGATGGATCTGAAACGATTGGCAAAAAAGAAAAAGGACTCTATACCATCAAAGTCAAACGAAAATGGCAAGCAAGGAACTAAAGAAGTTGTGAAAGCCAGTAACAGACCTGAGGTGGATCTACCTCATGCTGAGATGGGAAAAGTTTGCTTAAGATTTGCACCCGAACCAAGCGGTTATATGCATATTGGCCATGCAAAGGCTGCGTTAATGAACAAATACTTTGCTGAAAAGTACAACGGGAAAATAATCATCCGTTTTGATGATACAAATCCATCTAAGGAGAGTAACGAGTTCGTTGAAAGTATTTTAGTCGACATCAAGACTTTGGGTATTAGTTACGAGAAGGTTACATTTACTTCTGATTACTTCCCACAGCTCATGGAAATGGCGTTAAAGCTGATTAAAGAAGGAAAGGCTTATGTTGACGATACTCCACGTGAGCAAATGCAGAAAGAGAGAATGGATGGGATTGATTCTAAATGTAGAAACAACACAGTTGCTGAAAACATCGACTTATGGAAAGAGATGGAAGCTGGATCTCAAAGAGGCTTACTATGCTGTTTGAGAGGCAAGTTGGATATGCAAAATCCAAACAAGTCACTTCGGGACCCGGTTTATTACCGTTGCAATCTGACCCCGCATCACAGAGTCGGTTCAAAGTACAAAATCCACCCGGCTTATGATTTTGCCTGTCCATTTGTTGATTCTGTTGAAGGTATCACGCATGCTCTTCGAGATAGTGATTATCATGACAGAGAGGCTCAGTATTTCCGGATTCAAGAGGATATGGGGCTCAGGAAGGTTCATATATATGAATTTAGTAGGTTAAATTTTGTTTATACACTTCTTAGCAAACGGAAGCTTCTATGGTTTGTCGAGAATGGAAAGGTTGATGGATGGGATGATGCTCGTTTTCCAACAGTGCAAGGAATTGTACGCAGAGGTCTTAAAGTTGAGGCATTGATACAATTCATACTCGAGCAGGTAAGTCTTTTAAGCATAATTTGAATTAATTGGGTTGAAAGCGCCACCTTTACTTTTTATGGTTGCTAGATATTACCTTCTTTTTTTTTTTTTTTTTGCATTTTCTTAACAGGGGGCATCAAAGAATCTGAATCTGATGGAATGGGATAAGCTTTGGAACATCAACAAGAAAATAATTGATCCCATTTGTCCCCGGCATACCGCAATTGCTGAGGAAGGTCGCGTGTTGTTGACTTTGACGGATGGACCCGAGACTCCGTTTGTGAAAATGATTCCAAAGCATAAGAAATATGAGGGGGCTGGAAAGAAGGCTACAACGTTTACCAAGAAGATATGGATCGAACAAGCTGATGCTAAGGCCATAGAACAAGCTGCTGCTAAGGCTGTAGCTGAGAAAAAGCCGCCTAATGTGGAGGTTACGTTAATGGATTGGGGGAATGCAATCGTTGAAGAGATCAATAAGGATTCAGATGGAAATGTGACTGAACTAATTGGAAAACTGCATCTCCAAGGATCTTTTAAGGCTACCCAACTCAAACTTACGTGGTTACCTGAGATTAATGAGCTTCCTCTTCTAACTCTGGTGGAGTTTGGTTTTTTAATCACGAAAAAGAAGGTATATTTGCTCTTCATTTTCCGATTTAGCTTTGCTTGAAATGAATAGTTGGCATAATGGGTGGGTTGAAATGAATAGTTGTAATGTGTATCTCTTTTTGGAAAGAGTTTATAATCTGTTTTATGTTGCAGCTGGACGAAGACGAGGACCTCGTTGACGTGGTGAACCCAGAAACTAAGAAAGAAATTGCAGCAGTAGGGGATGCAAATATGAGAGATTTAAAACGTGGAGAAATAATTCAGCTGGAGAGAAAAGGCTACTTCAGGTGTGATGTTCCTTTCATCACACCTTCAAAACCGATTGTTCTTTATGCTATTCCAGATGGCAGGCAAACTGCACCACCCAAGTAAAACCCAATTCTCATTTTGGTCGATGATTTCAAATGTGATTCCCTCTTTTGGAATGTTGTTAAACGCAACTATGGTAACATAGCGATAAAAAGATTTTGAAGTTAGTTGTAATTGTCATTTTCTTTCAGTTGTTACTAGACTTGTATATTGTGAATCATTCTTCTATTTGCACACTCCTTGAGATGGTTAACTTGGTCCTCCTTGCCAACATGTCATTGTTAATGCTCATGAATTACGCCTGACGTTTGATTACATTCATTATTATAAAAAATGTAACTTGGAATAAGTGAGAATAACTTGTGTTAGCTTCAATCCAATTATAGGTAATTTATTCTTCTGTCGTGAATAACATTCATTTCTAGCAATGTACTTTTCTCATCTTACTATGTAAAATAGTAGCATAAAATTTTGGGTTCCCTAAGCAATGGTTTTTCGTACTCTATATACTACTGTACGTAACAAATTGACAGTCGAATATGCTTGCTTGATTAGTATAGATACAAAAGAGTGACTGGCCCATATTTACCAGGTTACTATTTCTCAAGTGTCGAAAATAATAACATTTCTTCTGGAAAATGTTATTAAAGTTAATTGCAAAGTTTTTAAAATCGGGATCCCATATAGGATCGTTTTTTTCTTTGCAAGATCGTGATCGTAAGATCTTACAATATTGTCATTTTTTTAATAGTTTTTATGATATTATTCAAATATACAATATTTTAATAGTTTTTTTTTTTCTCTTTTGTTTAAAAATAAAAAACAATTTTTTTTTTTTAATCAACCCGACCAAAACCCATTTAGACCGTTGTTCTAGAAGACATGCCTAGACCCAACCCGCCTAAATCCAAAGCCATCTTAACACCGACCTGACCAGACTCACCTTATTTATTTATCTCCAAATCACACACACCTTCGCTTTCCCTCCCTTTATTTCCTCACCCTCCCCTTTCACTTTTTCTAGGGTTTCACTTTCACACACTAAATCAGGGAACACTTTCACACACAAACACACAGAATGAGCAACAACAACAAGCAACCGCTAGACATCTCCGACATCACCGCCTCCTTACCGGCAGCCACCCAAGGTACCGTCACCGTCGCATCTCATTTTCAAACCCTAATTTTTTTCCAATTTTTTTATATAATTTTGTCGTTTTCTTTGGGTAGTGATCAAACTCATGCCCGATCATTAAAAACTTGAACTCTGCATTCATCATTAGATTATGTAATTATGATCAGTAGATGTAGAAGAAATCAATAACTTGTGGGGTGCTTCAGCCCATAAGTGTTAAATAAGGAGGCTTTTGGACATGCATAATAGAAGAGCTATCACAACTTGGCCCATTAAACTATGGGGGTGTTTGCTTAAGCTTATATGTGACTTATGAGTTTATTTGTATTTCGCTTATATTTCATAAGCCCCAGTTTTCCAGCTTATTTTGAGACTTGTGGGCTTATAAGCCCACATATAAGCTTAAACAAACACCCCCTATATGCTAAATAACAAGCTTTTTGGACATCCCTCACAATTTGAAGAACCGGTATAATTAGTGTAATCAAAGCATATTCAAATAATCATTTTATCTAAGGCTGTGTTTGATAACACAGAATGATTTAGTGCTGAATGATTCTGAAGTCTGAATGGTTCAAAGGCTCTGAATGACTTGGTTCTGAATGAAAATAGTATGTTTGATATCGGTTCTGAATGAGTTATCTGAATGATAAAAAATTACCGTTTTATCTTTATCATTCGGATACAATGGTCGAATTAAAAAAAAACAAAACAAATCGGTTTAAAAATCTTAAAAAGAACGAAGGAATAATAAAAAAGAAAGAGTAGCAGCAACCTTTTTTGATTCATCTAGCAATCGGAATGATTCAGTAGCAAATTATAAGTGGAATGATTCAGCACTAAGTGCTGAATCGGTCAGCATTCCGAGTGTTTAACAAACACTCGGAATGCTGACCGATTCAGCACTTAGTGCTGAACCATTCCATTCAGCACAAATCAAACACACCCTAAGATTCTTAACCGCAAGTAAATATATCTAACATTTTCGTATATTACTTTGCTATCAACAAAATTTTTGGAAAATCAACAAGAAATATTACTAGTTACTAGTAAATATCTTAAGTAATCTTCAATTGAACCTCTTCATATAAAAGTCAACATTTTCATCATAAAAAGTTATACTCCACTAAATTTTCAATATAAACTTTTGCTTAAGTTATTTGCAAGCAACAAAGTTAACATATTAATTATACAAAATTTAACATTGCATAATGATATATGAAAACTAATAATCAAGCCTTCAACAGGATCATCAACATCTGATACATCACCCCCTGAACTTTCAATTTCACCCCCTAAACTTCCAATCTCATCAAAATCACCCCCTAAACTTTCCCCAATCTCACCAAATTCATCCCCCAACTCCATCTTCACATCATCATCAATTTCCCTCAACTTAAACCAAACAAAATCTTTACACCAAACACAAAACGAATCACCCACTTTCATTTCCCCCTTGTCACCCCTTTTATAAACCTTAATATCATGTGTTTCAACTTCATGTACCCAAATGGGGTTTTTTCCATACACCACGAAATTTTCAAAATTCCTTTATGGGTATTGTAATTGAAGGTAATGTGATGACGTGAGATTGTTTTGTCGAGTGTTTGGGACAGTGAATTACGGCCGAGTTTTATGGGGGTGTTTGGGTTTTGGAGGTTGATTTTGGATCCATTTTGGGATTCGAGTTCCATTTTTGAAGTTTGACTTGTTTTTAAGTTTTGATTTGATGACACGCTTGTGGAGTTTTTTTTTTGAACATGGAGTGTGTTCTAAAACCATAAAATAGCCACGTATTTTTTGAAATTGTCCGTCTAAAATCAATTACTTTTTTATTACCTTATTTCACCAACGAACTATCAAATTTTGTTCCGACTTCACCGATATGAACCTGAAATGACTATATTACCCTTATCTTCGTTACACCCACTCATCTCTCACACTCATCTCATTTTAAAACCCACTCACACATTATGAGATCCAAACCCACTCATCTCTTATGGGGTGTTTGTTTTAGCTTATATAGCGGGCTTATAGCTTATGTGGGTTTTGGCTTATGTTTCATAAGCTCATTTTGTGTGGCTTATTAAACCTTTTCGGCTTATATAAGCTTATCATGTTATAATAAGCTTATATAAGCCGAAAAGTTTCAAAATAAGCCAAAAAAGTGAGCTTATGAAACATAAGCCGAAAACCACATAAGTCATAAGCCCGCTATATAAGCTTAAACAAACGCCCCCTTAGTCTGTGTAATTGTGTGTGTTAGGTAGTGATTGTTGGTTAGTTTTATATGCGAGTGATTAGTATTGTTATGCGTGTGTGATAGGTAGTGATTATTTTTACTCTATGTGTGTTAAGGTAGTGATTATCGGTTAATTTTATCTGCAAGGGCTTAATTTTGTAAAATCTGAAACTGTGTGCTTGTTTATGTGTGTTATGTAGTGATTATCAGTTAGTTTTATCAACGAGTGTTTAGTTTTGCAATATGTATAAGGTTAAAATAATTTTTACTGTGTGTAACTCTGCGTGCGTGCATTTTAGGTAGTGATTGTTAATTTTGTCCGCACGTCTTTTACTTCCACTATGTATGTGTTAGGTAGTGATTAGTGGTTGATTTTATTCGCAAGTGCTTAATTTTGCAAAATATGTTAAGAAATATTGTTACTATAATTAGGTAGTGATTATCGGTTATGTAATATTGGTAGGTTGAAACTTATGTTCGGTGTGTGTTTGTTAGGGTAGTGATTATCAGTTAAATTTTATAATATGAAACTGTGTGTTTGTTTGTGTGTGTCAGGTAGTGATTATTGATTAGTTTTATCTGCGAGTGTTTGGTTTAGTAAGATAGATTGTGTATATGAATATGACTGTCATGTGTGTTGGTCAATATCAATTGTTTTGATTTGCTAGTGTTAAAAAAATTGTATATGCGATTAATATATGACTTAGTAATATAAGGTTGTGTAGTTGAATATGACTCTGCGTGATTATTAGTTAACTTCTCTGCTAGTGAAGAATGAATAGCTGCTTATGCAATTAATATTGCATTTGGTAATAAAGGTTGTAATTGAAATTGACTATGTGTCTGTGTTTTGTAGAATCAACTTAAAGCCATAGGGGCAACAGACTCGGATATTCTCGAGAATTTGACGCCTGCTGTCAGGAAGCGAGTTGAGGTCTTGAGAGGCATACAGGTAAAGGATGTTATAACCATGTCAATAAGATTTGTTATAATCTTAATTGCTGCTTGTTATCTGATGTATGAAGTTATTATATGATTGTGCTGATTTTGGAACTTGTGCGATTTCGCATTTTGAGATTTTATGGTGTGGAGAGACTGTGAATGCAGCATTATATACTCTTGAGATTGTATAGCTGTTTAAAAAAAAAAAAAAATAACTCAGTAGGCTCCTGACATAGTCCATAGGTTAATTGACATCAGCTCTCATGTTTTTCTTTTGTTTGGTTTACATATAGAAGAGACAAAGTATTACTGTAGTCTGTAAATAGTTAAAAAGAAACATTGGAACGGGTTATTTTGGACAGTCGAAGTTCTTATGCATATACCATACGCGGGTTAATGCTGAAAACAACCCTAGGTGTCGGTACTTGCTCTGACCTTGTTACCGTGTTACCTTAAGCTGATTTTTAGATCACTAAATTATGTTATCTAGATTATAGCTCACATGCTCGAGGACTACCTTTTGTTTTAGTGTATGTTCTTATCATTGCAGTGATTCATATTCTAGTTCGTGATCTTTATTCTAGTGTGGTCTGAGGTGTTTTTACTTTCCTCATACCATGTCATGGCGTTGATAATCTTTTTCTTATTCCGCAGAGTGAACATGATGAGCTAGAGGCAAAGTTTTTTGAAGAAAGAGCTGCACTAGAAGCAAAATATCAGAAACTATATGCACCATTGTATTCAAAGGTGAAGATATATGATTATGTCATCTTGTATATTTAGTCATTGCATGCTAAATTTCATATTAAATATTTTGGTTTTGATTGCATTATTAAGTAGATTGTATGTTGAATAGGTGGACTATGCTTAGTCTTAACAGGTGGGTGAGGCAGTACAGTCAAATGAGTAAATGAATAGTATTTTATGAGATCGACTATTCTGACATCTGATTTTTTATAATGCAACCTGTCGATGCCACATCATCATAGGAAGAAAAGAACAATAGAGTATTATAAAGGAGCTAGGGAAGAGAATGTTCATAGTTCATTACAATACACATAAACTGAATATGATTCACATCGCATATATAATAAAACATAGCTGCTATTTAGCTATATGAACACATGCTTCTAATCCATAATTAAGAAAAGTTTTAACAAAAGTATGATAATACAATGTTCATTTACCAATGTTAATGACAAACATCTATGTTCTGACCCTAGAATAGTAGAATAAGTGAGCCTTTGCATGGAAATAGCTTCCCACTATAATCAATCAGTGTATAGTCTGTTTAGTCATGCACCATTAAGCTTGTTGCTTTTAGCATGTCCTACAAACATCTACTATGTGTACTGTTCAGCATCACCAACTACGCGTGGATGTAAAACAATCGTGATTTCTAAATTTCTACAATGGGTTTGTTGGTCTATTAACAAACGTGTCACTTTGTATGCTAATTCATCTTATAACTACAGAGATATGATATTGTGACTGGCGCTGTTGAGGTTGATGGAGCAAAAGAGGAAGATGCAATGGACCAGATGATACAGGTAAAAAGATATACTGTATTTCGCCCTATTATATGAGTCTTTGAGCAATATCATCAGGTTACGACTATTGTTTCTTATTTTTTGAACTTCCAGTCGTTGACAAGTGCCTTCATTATCTTATATATATTTGCAGAAAAGGGTGTGCCTGAGTTTTGGCTAACTGCAATGAAGCATAACGAGATTACGGCGGAAGAGGTAAGAATACTGTTTTAATTACCCGTTGTTTTGTTGCATGCGTGTCATGAAAGTACAGCTTGTGTATTGACGCCACTGATTTTGATTATGGTTTCTAACAGATCGCAGAGCGAGATGAAGAAGCGCTCAAATACCTGAAAGATATCAAGTGGTGTCGTATGGATGATCCCAAGGGTTTTAAGCTTGAGTTTTTCTTTGATACAAATCCATTCTTTACGAACTCTGTCTTGACAAAAGTATACCATATGATTGATGACGACAAGCCTATTTTGGAGAAAGCAATCGGGTAACCATTATTCTCGTTTGCCTCATTTCACAAGTTTTAGTAGGGGGTGTAATATAGGTAACTCAAGTTATATTGGCACTTTGCAGGACAACCATTGAATGGCTACCTGGGAAATGTTTGACGCAGAAGATCCTCAAGAAGAAGCCAAAGAAGGGATCAAAGGATGCTAAACCTATCACAAAGACTGAGGACTGTGAAAGTTTCTTCAACTTTTTTAGCCCACCAGAGGTGCCTGATGATGAAGAAGAGATCGAAGAAGATAGGGTAAGATCTGACTAAAATTGAATACCGGAACTGCTGATTTTCAGTAGACGCAGCAAGTTTGACCCATTTACTAATGAGTGGGTCAGTTTGGTGTTGTTTTTCGTTTCAAACAGTCAAATAAAAAAATTAAACAGGTAACATGCTAATCAAGTTAAAAGTCACAATTTTGGATTATCGTTGTTACAGATTTTTTAATCAAAAATTCAAAATCAACATATTAGTTGTTCATAGTTTTTCAAAATGACATCAAATTTTTGCGGGTTCCATTTATAATTCTTGTTTAACTTCTCCGCGTGTTCATTGCAGGCTGAAGAACTTCAAAACCAGATGGAGCAAGACTATGATATCGGGTGAGTACCTGAGTACAGAGTAATGTTATTTGTTTGACTTGTTAAAGTCAGAATTGGCTTTGTACTAGATGCTTGAATCGATGTGACATCATATCTGTTCTACTTGTGTTTCAGTTCAACCATAAGAGAAGATAATCCCACATGCTGTTTCATGGTTTACCGGTGAGGCTAATCAAGAGGATTTTGGAGGTTTTGATGATGAGGATGATGAAGACGGTGAAGATGATGATGAGATTGAGGAGGATGATGACGAGGATGATGATGACGATGAGGACGAATAAGAGACCAAGACCAAAAAGAAGGTGACATTTTCTTGACAGTTTTTATCACTTAGAGGTGGCAATTTTGAACCATTTAGTAATGAGTGGGTGGATTTAGGTGTTTTACATTCAACGGGTCTTGCGGGTAGAAAAAGTAACTAGCTCCAAAACATGGCAGATAGGTTAAGAAGTTGCACCAAGTTTATTTCAGATCATAAAGTGTTTTGACCAAACTAAATACCCAACCAATCTATTTTGCCACCTTTAATATTCTTTTATGCTTCGCTTTTGGGAACATGCTAATTCATTGTTTCATGCAATCTCGCACTTCTGCAGAATAATTTCACACATTTTGAGCCCTCTGTTATTGCTAAGAAGGATGTCAAGCTTGCATATAAACTTGCAAGGGAAGCAGTATCTTCGCAAATAACCAAGGCAATAAAATCAAGTAGAAAAAGTGAAAATTGCGTCATATGTTTGGAGGATAAATCTATGGAACAATTCTTTTCAGTAGCAGGTTGTAACCACGAGTACTGCTGTGATTGCATGAAGCAGCATATTGTGGCAAAGTTGCGTGATGGTATGATGCCTAAATGTCCAAATGAAGGTTGCAAGTTGGAACTAAAGTTTAATGATTGCGAGAATATTTTGACTCCTAAATTGGCTGAACTGATGAAACAAGTGTTGAAAGAAGAGTCAATTCCGGTGACGGAAAAGTTTTATTGCCCTTATCCAAGATGCTCGACTCTAATGTCAAAAACTGAAGCTCATCAGCTTCCAAGATCTATTTCTGATATAGGAGCAAATATTTGTGCTAAATGTGGTGGTAACTTTTGCGTTAGTTGTAGGGTTTCATTGACTTTCCAATTGTGCTCATAACAGACTTAACAAATCGTTTAAGTGTACGGATCAAAGTCAGAATCACCCCAAACCATCAATAATATTGATAGAATATGGATCAAAGTCAGAATCATATTCTCTCAATTCATGCTCATCTTCATCTGACTCATGCTCTTCTTCAAAATCATCATCTGGCAGTGATGAATTGGGAGAATATGATTCTGACTTTGATCCATATTCTAACGATATTATTGATGGTTTGGGGTGATTCTGACTTTGATCCGTACTCTTAAACGATTTGTTAAGTCTGTTATGAGCACAATTGGAAAGTCAAAGGAACCCTACAGCTAACGCAAAAGTTACCACCACATTTAGCACAAATATTTGCTCCTATCTCAGAAATAAATCTTGGAAGCTGATGAGCTTCGGTTTTTGACATTAGAGTCGAGCATCTTGGATAAGGGCAATAAAACTTTTCCGTCACCGGAATTGACTCTTTTTCAACACTTGTTTCATCAGTTCAGCCAATTTAGGAGTCAAAATATTCTCGCAATCATTAAACTTTAGTTCCAACTTGCAACCTTCATTTGGACATTTAGGCATCATACCATCACGCAACTTTGCCACAATATGCTGCTTCATGCAATCACAGCAGTACTCGTGGTTACAACCTGCTACTGAAAAGAATTTTTCCATAGATTTATCCTCCAAACATAAGACGCAATTTTGGTGAGACGAGTTGAGCTCATCAAAAATATCATTTTTCAAGTTCTAAATTCATATAAAAAATCTTTGAAAAGCCAGCTTATGCTTTGGCAAATTTAAGGTGTCGAAATGAGCTTATTTTTACGAGTCATCTAAACGAAAGTGTTAGCTAGCTAGGTGGTCTAACAAGTTGTGTAAAAATATAGTACGCTCGTTAAGTTAAATTTCGAGATATATAGTTGTTTTGTAGGCGACTGGGACGTGCTTTATAACTAGAAAACTTAGAAAATATTCCAAGTATTTGGCAGTTTTGTTATACGAATTTGACATGATCAAAAGTAAATCAAACGATGCATGTAACGTGAAAGGTGTGTGTAACGTGACTTCCAAGATGGAGGCGTGTCACGTTTGTGATTCTATATATTTATATACGTAAAAGAAATATGTAATATAAATATACGTTCGAACATAGTTTAAAAACGATGCATGAGATGTGAAATAACAAACGAGATGAATTGAAGGGTTCTAAAATACTTACAACACTTCTAATGAAGTTAGAAGATCGAATGAAATGAGTGACACACGAGTAAAAAGGCCACGTTCGATTATAACTAAAGTATACGATATACTTTTAAATCAAAATCTTCTCGATAGCTTTCAAATAAAGGGTCTGAATACTTCTGGTCTTGCAAAGGAAATTTTATGGAAGGATAAGAGTTGTATTGAGAGTATTTGAGGTAAGATGAAAGGTGGTGAGTAAAAGATATATATAGAGACGTTTGAACATTTAATGTTTTCAATAATTCACCGTGCTAGTAACTAGCCATGTCAGTGAACTGTAGAACTTCTTAATTCATTCTAGGATTATTATATTAGATTGTGAGAGCATGAAATGGGGAGTGTGTCCTTGTGAGTCAACTATATATGTCGACCAACATTTATTCATATATACGATTTGTAAAAATCGTACAAGTCATAGTATATGATGAATAATCTTGGTTTTAAATATGGAACTATGATCAAAATAATTTTAGAATCATGTAGGAACAAACGAGAATCAAAACGGTTAAGTTTTGAATAAATAGATTTTGTCGAGTTGAGTTGAATTCGTCCAAAAGGATTGGCTTTCGAATCTTAAGTAAAACTCGACAATAGAATACGAAACTTGGCACGTTAAGAGTTGGCTAGGTGAGTAATGAGATGACATAAAAATATAGACGTGTCGTGTTTAATATTCGAGAGAACGAAAAGCATTTTGAAGCATGGTTTCTAGTCGATTAGGTACATAAAATCATAAGTTGATTTTGGGCTTATATGCTTGGGCTCGGAATAGTAACGATGGAATAAGAGTGGGCTGGAATTTAATTAGGGTCCGGTTGTGTAATTAAGAGTTAATTAGGATTAGTGAAATAATTAATTTTCGTTAAACGTGTCGAGAACTTGTTCCGTCATTCGATGAATTATATTATATCGTAATCACGATTAAATAATATAATAAGAAAAATTTCAAATTTTTCTGTAATAGTGGGGATCAGTAATAGTAACTGAGGTTTATTATTTATTAACGAATATATTTACAATGGATTTTTACAGGGTTCTACATTGCGCAAGAAACTGCGATAAAAGAAACTCTTAATAGAAGCAAAAACGAGAAAATGCATAAATGTAATATACCACTATTTGCAGAATTGTGGTATAAAGTTTCCCATTATGCTTTGGAACTCATTTTCGATGAACTCCAACTGTCGATCACCGCAGAAGAATGTAGTCATCAGTTGCGGTCAATTTATGGGCTACCATGCTTTCACGAACTGCTTTACTATCGAATTCATAGTAAGTATATTAAATTTATGACTATCAAGTTATTTTCCCCATTAATGAATGCAGAAATGGCCATTCCACTGGAGATGATTGATATTTTTTGGAGAACCCTAGTTGTTCTGTGGCCTAGTATCATTACTCCTACGCCTAAAGATGATCCTTCTTGTGAAAATGACATACGAAAATTCAAGAATGTTTTTAGCAACATGTCGTCGTTTGTCAAGAAAAATATGTTAAAAGAACCAACCGTAGATCACCGAAGAAGCACAAATTCAAGATCTACAAAAGTCCCGGACTTGAACAAAGAACCTGCGAGACATAGTTCTTACATGGGTCCCAGAGTTGAACAAAGTAGAAGACATAGGTTATACGTTCGAGATGAAGTTAGCGAATATTTGATAGAGCAGATTCCAGAGCTTTTCCATCGATACATCACAAGTATTTATAATGTGCGAGGTGATGGAAATTGTGGGTTTCGGTGCGTTGCCCACAGTATTGGTCTCCACGAAGATAGGTGGCGCGAAATTCGAGCTTGGTTAATGCAAGAGTTAGACACTCGGAGTGGCTATTACACAAGTATGTGGTGGCATGATGACTTTAACCTAATTCGGAGATCAGTAGAATGGTTCGAAGATGGATTTACACCGCAGGAATACTGGATGAGTATGCCAAACACGGGGTTGGTTATTACTTCACTGATTAACCGGCAAGTTATATTTATATCCCAGCAACAAAGTTTTACGTGTTTTAGGTGTTTTCCGCTTTTTTCCGGTCCAGACTTATCACAAGAAAGTGGCCCCCTTGTGATTGCCCGTGTGGGGCACGGGGACGGTGCTCACTTCATTTATGTGACGCTAGACGGAAATTCACCAGTTCCGGATAGTCACCCACAATGGGGGACGTACATACATGACAATGCATCCGAATGGGCAACTTTATATTCTGATCGACAACGCATGTATAATGAGAATAGAAGAAGACAAACATAGTAAATGATTACTGATTTATGTTGTAAATAATTATACCGACAAAACATTGTAAATGATTACTGATTTATGTTGTAAATAATTATACCAACAAAACATAGTAAATGATTACTGATTTATGTTGTAAATAACTGTTTGTATTCTGACACCGACAAAACATAGTAAATGATTAAAAATTTATTTAAATTAACAATAACATTACTGATTTATGTTGTAAATAATTATACAAATTCTTTGGCCAGGTGGAACGAAAAAATCCTTTCTTGTGTCGCTGTCGGAGAGGATTCATTATAAAAAGGACATCCCGTATAGACGCTACTTATGGTCAACCGTATTATGCATGTCATTTTTCAGTGGTAAATAATCATACTTTTGCTTAGTTATGTAAATAATTTGTTTGTTAAGAATACATTTCTTATAATTTTCTTAACATGTAACAGCCAGGAACAGAAGACTATGGGTGTGGATACTTTATGTGGAAGGATGCTTTTCAAAACAAGTACTTTAGTCAAGCCTCTTCTTCAACGCAGTGCTCAAACTGCGAAGCTAAAGATAATAAGATTGACATGCTTGAAACAAGAAACAAGATGCTATTGTCTCAAAACACGATGTTGAAGACAAAAATAAAGACACTGGAGGCATCACTGGAAATGGAAAGGAATACCGTGGATCACGCATGTCAGTCGGATGCAATACTCCATGAGCTTATAGATGACATAAATAATCTTCATGTGTAGTAGGTGTTGTTGTTTTTAAATAATGTGTTAATGTTGTTGTTGTTGTTTAATTGAATAATAACAGTTGTTAAGATGCTATTGTCTCAAAACACGATGTTGAAGACAAGAATAAAGACACTGGAGGCATCACTGGAAATGGAAAGGAATACCGTGGATCACTCATATCAGTCGGATGCAATACTCCATGAGCTTATAGATGACATAAATAATCTTCATGTGTAGTAGGTATTGTTGTTTTTAAATAATGTGTTAATGTTGTTGTTGTTGTTTAATTGAATAATAACAGTTGTTGTTTTGGTTGTTTAATGTATTAATGTTTAACGTGTTATTGTTGTTGTTTAATTAAATAGAAACACATTAGACGAATACAAAAAACATAACAAATAAACACTAAAAAAAATATAACACAAAAAACACATAGCAAATAAACACTAAAAAAAAAGAAAAAGAAAAAAAGAAAAGAAAAGGACAACCATCCTAGTAGGGTGGGTCCTCTTTATAATTTTGGGGGGTCTCATTAACCAATCCCATATATGAAAGTTAACTATATTTTAACGGGAAATTTTCACTGCACCAAAAAAAAATGGAAATTTCATCCGTATAGTAAAAAATAAAAAATCCCATGAGTTTCACTTTTCATAACCGCATTTGAATATTCCAATTTACCTATATTCATACACAAGTTGATATAAGTGAATAAGTGATCAATCAACTTCAAAATATCGTACTTTTGTTTGTAATCCACACTAAAAAACTTCCCATAGCTAAAGTAGTCAAACATAGTGTTGTGCTCATAGATTTCATCCTCTCAGATGCTAAGCTTGCGTGATGAAAAACTCAAGCTGGCCCACATAAGCAAAAGCTTCAGCAGCACCAACTAAGAAATACTGAGGAATTTACCAAAACCACTCATTTTAGTCCCTTTGATCACGTGTGATTTTTCTAGCAATAGGAACGACTACCCTTTCGTTTAGATAGGCAAATAAAATAAAACGAGCAGGGAAGCCCGCGCGTTGCAGCGGGTTGTTCAGATAGTTGTTTTTTGTTGTACGATGTTTGTTTTACGTTTTGTAGGTTCACAAAAAAATTTATTTTTTCGAAAGTATTTTCCCCGAAAAAAAAAAAAAAAAAAAAAAAAAAAAAAAAAAAAAAACTACAGTAGCGTGAAAATATTTTATCAATAACTTTTTTTTTTTTTTAATATTTTTTTTTCAAAACATTATTTTTTGGAAATTATTTTTCATTATTTTTTTTAAATTCAAAAAAAAAAAAAAAAAAAAGTACTGTAGCTACTTTGAAAATATTTTTTCAAACAATTTTTTTTTTTTCAAAATATTATTTTTTCAAAATTATTTAAATTAAAAAAAAAAAAAAAAAGTTACTGTAGCAAACACTGTCTAGTACCCCAATGAACAGTGCTTGGAACAGTAATGTACAATAGTATATGCGCATGGTACATGTTGGTGAAGCATGCCCAAATTCTGGGTTTTAATTATATATATAATAAGAATCAACGTTTAGGGTACTAGGAGTCATGCCTCCGAAGTATCCATACCTCTCAAATTCAACCAATCATCTTCAGCCAACTCATTCCCATAAATTCTCATACCTCCCAACCTAATTCACTGGCGGCCATAAAATCTCATACCTCCCATTTTTTTTTTTCTTTTTAATATTTAAACTAAACAATTTATAATAAAAACATACAATTTTATTAATACAAAAATAAAAGTCCATTACATGAAGAAAAAAAAATACGACATAAAACTACAACTAATACCCATCTAGAAATTACATGGCCAACCCCAAGGGTAATATAGTAAACTTTACCAAACTTACTACCTATTCACTTTCTATATTTGGTATGGGACAATAAAATTGGGACAGACGAAAAAGGAAAGTGGGACTATAAAATTGGGACGGAGGGAGTATTAAACAAAAATTTAAGTTTGTGAAGGCATGTGGGTATGCGTGATTATAAAAATGGCTAGGCGTAGGGCATGTGATGGTCTTATTTTGTTATTATATTGGTATCTAGTTACTTTGTACTGTAAGGTACTGTGTTTAGAATATCGACACATACAAAAACCCGTGCTGGACCGACTTCGTTTTTCTTTTGGGCTTACAGAACATGCCCAAAGAAGCCTACTGTTGGGCCGTGTTTTTTTCTATTTTTTTATTGCACGTTGGTCTCTGCGCCCTACAAATGTATATATATAGAGAATGGATGGCTGATCAAATCCATGCAGAAAATTAACAAATACTCCTAAACTTGTGTTTCTGCTTCTTCTTTACCGTTCTAATTCCCTATCACGCACCACCGCCGTCACCGCCGTATCGTCTCCGGTATGAATTATATTTATATCGAAGTCAAGGCTTGTAATTATAGTTATATTAATCTGTTATATTAGTTCAATAGCTTCATTAAACCTGATAATTAGGGCTTCTAACTAGTTTTTGATTTTCAGTATATCTATCTTGTTCGGTATATGTATGCAATAATTATTAGTATCGATTTCGCTTTGATTTGTTCAAATTACTATTTTTATACTTGCTTTTAGAAGCTTGTTCGGCAAATCAGCGTTTTGCTATTCTCTATTAGTTTTGTTAAATGAAAGCGTAAAGAGGTAGTATGTTTGAGGTTTCAAAATCCGTGTATTTAAAGTTTAGAACTAGTTTATCCATTGAAACAATGTGTACGCTATTTTGTTTAAGCTTATATGTGGCTTACGAGCTTATTTGTGTTTTGGCTTATATTTCATAAGCCCCAATGTTTTGGCTTATTTTGAGACTTGTGGGCTTATGTAAGTTTATTATCATATGATAAACTTATATAAGCCTAAAAGTCTCAAAATAAGCCAAGAATTTGAGGCTTATGAAATACAAGCCAAAATCAAATAACCCCATAAAAATAAGAGCTACGACTATTTCACCAAACGGTTACTGCTAGTTTTGCCAAACATGGCCTCGGTTTTACAGTTTGTATCTTTTTTAATACGATGCTCGATAGACGAAAGCGTAAGATGTAGTAATATCTGAGGTGTCGAAGTCCGTTTCTTAAAGCTAGTTAATCCATTATTATTTTGCAAAAGATTATATCATTTAGCTGCATTGGTAAGATCAGAAAGGGCTGATGATACGTATATTTGAAAGCCAATATGATACTTTAGGTTTTGGTTTAAACTGATTAAAAAACGAAAAGTCAAAACCAAATTGTCTGATTGGATAAGTATTAAGTCTATTCCGCTACAACTATGTTACCAAACGCGTTTTTAAAACAAACAGTTACCCTTAGTCTTGCCAAACATAGCGTCTTCTTGACGGTTTTGTATGTTCTTTAATTAAGATGTTGCTTGTTAAATGAAAACGTAAGATGTAGTAGTAAGGTGTTGCAATCTGTGAAATCCGTTGAAACAACGCTTCTGTAGTATGTGCAATTTTCATCATTTAGCTAAGTGTTGGTAAGATCGCCAATACCGATTGAGTAAAGTAAATAACAGTATTCGGATAGTAAGTATTTTTTGAAGCTAATATAATGATTTAGGTTTTGGTTTACAAAACCGAAAATTGAAACCAGATTGTCTGATTGGACAATTTGGCTATATCCAAATCATGCAGAACCTTAGATGATTATGTAGATTACTAACCTCCGTGTTTCCGTGCTATTTTTTCGGATGTAATGTCATGATAGGTTTACTTCATATATCAGCGATTTATTACAAGTACATGTTTTTAAGTTTTTCTGATTTCCAGGTTTATAATCGACTTGAAGCCCGAAAAGGGTTGTCGTTATGATGGATCTGAAACGATTGGCAAAAAAGAAAAAGGACTCTATACCATCAAAGTCAAACGAAAATGGCAAGCAAGGAACTAAAGAAGTTGTGAAAGCCAGTAACAGACCTGAGGTGGATCTACCTCATGCTGAGATGGGAAAAGTTTGCTTAAGATTTGCACCCGAACCAAGCGGTTATATGCATATTGGCCATGCAAAGGCTGCGTTAATGAACAAATACTTTGCTGAAAAGTACAACGGGAAAATAATCATCCGTTTTGATGATACAAATCCATCTAAGGAGAGTAACGAGTTCGTTGAAAGTATTTTAGTCGACATCAAGACTTTGGGTATTAGTTACGAGAAGGTTACATTTACTTCTGATTACTTCCCACTGCTCATGGAAATGGCGTTAAAGCTGATTAAAGAAGGAAAGGCTTATGTTGACGATACTCCACGTGAGCAAATGCAGAAAGAGAGAATGGATGGGATTGATTCTAAATGTAGAAACAACACAGTTGCTGAAAACATCGACTTATGGAAAGAGATGGAAGCTGGATCTCAAAGAGGCTTACTATGCTGTTTGAGAGGCAAGTTGGATATGCAAAATCCAAACAAGTCACTTCGGGACCCGGTTTATTACCGTTGCAATCTGACCCCGCATCACAGAGTCGGTTCAAAGTACAAAATCCACCCGGCTTATGATTTTGCCTGTCCATTTGTTGATTCTGTTGAAGGTATCACGCATGCTCTTCGAGATAGTGATTATCATGACAGAGAGGCTCAGTATTTCCGGATTCAAGAGGATATGGGGCTCAGGAAGGTTCATATATATGAATTTAGTAGGTTAAATTTGGTTTATACACTTCTTAGCAAACGGAAGCTTCTATGGTTTGTCGAGAATGGAAAGGTTGATGGATGGGATGATGCTCGTTTTCCAACAGT
This sequence comes from Artemisia tridentata subsp. tridentata, assembly GCA_021014915.2. Taxonomy (NCBI): domain Eukaryota; kingdom Viridiplantae; phylum Streptophyta; class Magnoliopsida; order Asterales; family Asteraceae; genus Artemisia; species Artemisia tridentata. The sequence continues at coordinate 511,430,659 of CP139508.1, read as the reverse complement.
GCAAGGAATTGTACGCAGAGGTCTTAAAGTTGAGGCATTGATACAATTCATACTCGAGCAGGTAAGTCTTTTAAGCATAATTTGAATTAATTGGGTTGAAAGCGCCACCTTTACTTTTTATGGTTGCTAGATATTACCTTCTTTTTTTTTTTTTTTTTGCATTTTCTTAACAGGGGGCATCAAAGAATCTGAATCTGATGGAATGGGATAAGCTTTGGAACATCAACAAGAAAATAATTGATCCCATTTGTCCCCGGCATACCGCAATTGCTGAGGAAGGTCGCGTGTTGTTGACTTTGACGGATGGACCCGAGACTCCGTTTGTGAAAATGATTCCAAAGCATAAGAAATATGAGGGGGCTGGAAAGAAGGCTACAACGTTTACCAAGAAGATACGGATCGAACAAGCTGATGCTAAGGCCATAGAACAAGCTGTTGCTAAGGCTGTAGCTGAGAAAAAGCCGCCTAATGTGGAGGTTACGTTAATGGATTGGGGGAATGCAATCGTTGAAGAGATCAAGAAGGATTCAGATGGAAATGTGACTGAACTAATTGGAAAACTGCATCTCCAAGGATCTTTTAAGGCTACCCAACTCAAACTTACGTGGTTACCTGAGATTAATGAGCTTCCTCTTCTAACTCTGGTGGAGTTTGGTTTTTTAATCACGAAAAAGAAGGTATATTTGCTCTTCATTTTCCGATCTAGCTAATTATTTGTAATTTTTTTTAAAGAACATTTAGCTTTGCTTGAAATGAATAGTTGGCATAATGGGTGGGTTGAAATGAATAGTTGTAATGTGTATCTCTTTTTGGAAAGAGTTTATAATCTGTTTTATGTTGCAGCTGGACGAAGACGAGGACCTCGTTGACGTGGTGAACCCAGAAACTAAGAAAGAAATTGCAGCAGTAGGGGATGCAAATATGAGAGATTTAAAGCGTGGAGAAATAATTCAGCTGGAGAGAAAAGGCTACTTCAGGTGTGATGTTCCTTTCATCACACCTTCAAAACCGATTGTTCTTTATGCTATTCCAGATGGCAGGCAAACTGCACCACCCAAGTAAAACCCAATTCTCATTTTGGTCGATGATTTCAAATGTGATTCCCTCTTTTGGAATGTTGTTAAACGCAACTATGGTAACATAGCGATAAAAAGATTTTGAAGTTAGTTGTAATTGTCATTTTCTTTCAGTTGTTACTAGACTTGTATATTGTGAATCATTCTTCTATTTGCACACTCCTTGAGATGGTTAACTTGGTCCTCCTTGCCAACATGTCATTGTTAATGCTCATGAATTACGCCTGACGTTTGATTACATTCATTATTATAAAAAAATGTAACTTGGAATAAGTGAGAATCTACCCGTACATAGGTGATTGTTCCAACACTCCAACGTAATGAAAATGAAGTACACTGGTCCTGCCTCCTTAATCTGGAATACTTGAGTGGCGATGACGTAACACGTGTCTACCACGACGAAGTTTGGGGAGCGTTGAGGGGTCACCGTGACCAAGTATCGGGAGCGTTGAGGGGTCACAAGCTTCGCGAGAGGCTGTAAAAAACTGCAAATTACATAATAGGATCCAAGTTATGGCCATAGTGAGTGATTGTTGAGTTTTTTATGTTATGATATTAAGATCTTAATAACATCTTAATATCATAACATCTAATTGGTTAGAGTACACAAACACAATCTATGACGAACACGTCTCTGTCTAACACCTGTTGATAAAATTAGCTTGATATTTGAAACAACATGGACAGGCATTTTCAAATAAGCTGTTACAATTTGAACTAGACAAAATTTGACGTGGTCAGATTTTGGGTTAACTATTGTTTGATTTGTAGTTTTCTAGCTTATCTACTTTCTTGTTACATGTTACCCATAAATCATGCTACCCTTTATAAAGTTCCTAAAACAACATAAAGATGTACATCATAATATTGCAAGTAAGTAAAAGAACTCGCCTCGCTTTTTAAAGCTGATGCAGCACTTTGACGTTCATCTGGATTTATTGAAAGAAGAGTATCTAGCATTGACAATGATGAAGGTGGGAAGTCTTTGAACGTCTCGGTTATGCACTTTTTGTATTGTTGGTCGGGTTTATATGAGATTTTCGTAGGTAATTTGTTCTTTTCCCAAAATCTATCAGGAGGTGACCCGCATAATGCGTAGATCTTGTGGAGCTGCTCTGCCTATGTCACATAATGCAGTTTTCTGTTAAGAAACACTTGCTTTTATAATGTAGACACCCTTAACACCGCAATGTCACACACATCACGACTTCAATTATTTTTAATTCATGCACCCATCTTCATTGTAAAATTTGTAATAGCTACTTTAATCATATCTGACACAATAACTACTTATTCTCTGCATCTCAAATTATGAGTCCAATTTCATACTACACCTTTAAGAGAAGTGGAGATCATTACACAGTACACCAATAACATGTCATGTTAGACCTAAATAAACAATTAATTAATTCAAATTTTCTTTTCTTTTTATAACTTTTTGGTTTTTGGCAAATTTCTTATGTACTTGTGAAAATTGAACCCATACATTCTATTAATTGGAGAAAAAACTTTTAGTTAACATTCTTGTCAATTTTCCCAGAGAGAAAAATATATCATAATATAGATAAACAATGTTTCAGACATAGAAATACCCATATTATACAAGCTAATGAACAATGATACCTCAGTGTGACCATCCAGGATAGGCCTCTTCGCCAATAACTCAGCCATAATGCAGCCTGCACTCCAGAGGTCAACGCCTACACCATATTCAGTAGCCCCTAGTAGAAGCTCAGGTGCTCGATACCAGAAAGTAGCCACACGAGTACTCAGTGGCTGCTTATGAATGAGGTTGAAAAAAGATGCAGACCCAAAATCAGTAATTTTAAGTACCCCATTATTGTCAAGAAGAAGATCCGAAAACTTAATATCACGATGCAACACTTCATGATCATGACAGTGCTTAAGACCAGATATAAGCTGATGCATATAATGCTTCACCTGCCATATTCAGAATATTTTTTAGCATAAGTTGATTATCATTATGAACGGGTCAATTGGGTTGTCTTTTATCTGAAAGAGTCAAGTTAAAAAGTTGGGCTAATAAGATGAATGGTCAGACGAGTATAGGAGGTTGAAGGTCGCCCAAATATATTTTCGCTGCATATAAGATGTGAATTTGTTATACTCTATGATTCACATTGTTATTGTAAAAATACCGTTTTCATAACCATATTACACATATAAGTTATTTATGAAATAAATTAATAAAAGGGCAAAGTCAACCTAACTTGACCAACATGATCATATATTCAGCTATTAAAAAGGATTATTAACTATACATATTTTTGCCTTTCTAAAAAAACAAATAATAATAATAATAAAAACAAACAAACTATACATATTTTCACTGAAACTAACTCGAGGCTCTGTGAACTGCATACCAGGATTTGCAACAAGTGCAGCAAAATTGTGCTCCATGTAATCGAAAACAAGGTAGCAGTTATGAGACACCCTTGATATCACTATACCTTGCAACTTAATGACATCGGGATGATCTAAACGGCACAAAATTACAATCTCCATGGCCATCATTTTCACACTCTCTGGATCTGATGTGTCCAACCTGAGTTTCTTCAAAGAAACTAACTTTCCTGTTAACGCATCCGTAGCTTTGTAGACAATACTAGATCTACCTTCTCCAATCTGATCACATAAATCATAGTACTAAAATATTAACGGTTTGATTCAAGCCATAAATACATGAAGTAGTATAAAAAATACTCACCTTGTCAATTTTCTCAAATGTATTGGCTCTACGAGGTGACCAACCGTTTATAGCCTCCGCGGCAACAGTAGAAAGAAGGATGGCCAATCTCCAGCTACCGGTGTCTCCAAAACATTATTGCGTGGATTATTTTTTCTTTTGAAAGGCACATTATGGCGTGGATTACTTAAATAAAGATTTGGTGCACCACCGTTGTTAACATTAATAGAGTACTTGGACAAGGATTTTGTGCACCACCATTGTTAATATTGTTGTCTGCAAAAATAACAGAATAAGAAATGTCATATCTTTATTAATACAACATGTCGATACACCAATGCTAGATTATATCTTACTAAAACAGACAGAAGCTCTACCAGAGTTCGAATCAGATGAAAAGAAGTACTTCTGCAACTTCCAACCAAATGTTGTTATGCCCATTTGGGGAATTGAACTATCACTTCTCTCTTGTAGTGCCAATATTGACTCAAGACCAACCACAACTTGGGCCATAGTAGTACGCAGCTTTGCACGACTATGCAAACACCCTTCTACTATTTTTGCATACTCATTCAAACATTGTTAGTACAAAAAGTGTAACGTGTGTTGATGTGGATCTAAATCACTTATTGGGCCGGGCCAATAAGTTGCTTGTGGATTGGATCTTTACTAAATCAAGTGATGAAATGATTCCCTGCACAAATGAAAATAAATTATTAGCCTTACCGTGGGGACAGGACCCCACGATTAAGCTCCGGCGTGAGTAAGAAATCATGTTGTCAGAGAATGTGTATTGGTATTAGTGAGAAAGTTGTACCTTGTAAATGTGTCAGAGGATTCCCTTTTATAGGCGAGTCTAGTACTAAGGTTTCCTAGTATTTTGCTTAGTGGCCAGAGTGGGACCCTTGTCGGATAAGGGTCCGCAATAATCGTGGTTGCGGACACAGATCATCTTCCGCGGTCGTTGGTCGATCCGCTGGAGTACAGAGGAAGTACCCTTTAGATGATCTGCATGTGTCTTTGTGTATCCGGACCGCGGCCAATTTGTTATTGGGCTTAGTGGTGGCCCGATTCGTTTGCTTGTCTACTTTGTTGGGCCAGGACCCAATAGGCCCACTGTACGTACTATACGTCATCAAGTCCCCCAGTCTAGTTCGTTCATCGCGTGCGGCTTTGTTGTTTGCGTACGGTGAATGTTACTAGACTAAGGTTCCATAGTATTTCTACTTCCTCCGCGGTTGGTTGCTCTCCGCGATGTTTCCTTATACGTTGTTAGGTGAAGCTTGTGAGACGTGGACCTCCCTTGGCCTTTCATCTTGTGAATGATTTGACTGAGTGGACCACTTGGCTAATTGTCATCCTTATCTTTTTACTTTTAATCCTAACCGTAGACTCAAACATTGTGGACACGTGTATTCATCTGGAATTAACTTGACTTAAATATACCATGGGTATAAATACCCGATTTGGTTTTCACTTTTTCCTTTTCCACTTCTACCACCATTTTCGCCATTAAAATTTCTTCAATCTTTTTGAGTATAATCTCTGTGTTGCACTCTTCTTCGAGGAATTTTTTAAACTTCAAGTTAGATCTCAACACTTGTCTTTCTTTCCACTATGAGTAGTATCACGGATATTAGATCTATTCATACTCAACAAGCACTTGACACCTTCTGTGGTAAATTTTATATTCCCAATGAGGTTCATCCACAACTACCCGATCCCAACCAAACCATACATGAGCGGCCTGCTGGGAAGATTGGTGTTTATAATAGGTTTTTTGAATACGCCAATTTCCGGTTGCCTTTGTCCGTCTTTCTTGTTGATATTATTAGATACTATCGTATTAAAATCTCTCAACATTCCGTTATTGGAGCGGCCAAGGTTTCCCACTTTGAAATTTTATGTCGTGTCTGCGGCATCGTAGCTACGGTTGGGTTGTTCCGGTGTTTTTATGTAAATTCGAAGAATAAAGGGTGGATGTCTTTTAGCAAACATTCTGAAAATGTTGATGTTTATTATTCAAAACCCCTGGATTCTCTTAAAAATTGGAACGACCATTTTTTCTTTGTTGATGAATTTGCCTGCCCAACTTCCTTTCCATGGCATAGTACCAAAAATGTTGTTAAAGATCCGCTCCCTAAGTCAAATGAGTTTAGCGCGGCGGATTATGCCACCCTTGCTGCTCATCCCGCTTCGTTCCCGGAACTATTCCTTTGTTGGGTGGGAATGAGTCATTATTATACTTTTGATGAGGTGACTTATCCCCAGTTTCTTGACGGCCACGAAGCGGGTGGGTATTTGTTGCTATACAACTTTTCATTTACTTTGTAGTTTTTGACTTAGTCTTTAACTGTTTCTTTTGCTTGTGCAGCGATGTACTTGTTTGCTTTTATTCATACTGCGGATCCTACCAAGGTGAGCGTTGTCGAAAGGGAACGCCATGAAGGGGAACCCAAACTCTTGGATTCTATAGTTGGGTGAGTAGTTCCGCTCCTCCCTGTTGCACCTAACCGCACGACAAGAGAATTAGAGGCAAGTGTCAACAGGAAGTTTGGAGATAGTGGCAGTGCGGAGCATGGTGATTCCGCCGGTGGTGGTGGTAATGCTAAAGTTCAGCCAGCCACTGAAATTGCGGCCACGGTGGCTGAGAGTGCTGGAGTTCAGCCAGCCGCTGACATTGTGGCCACGGTAGCAGAGGATGCTGCCGTTGTGGGGCCCAAGCGCAAAAAAGAGAAGAGGGATGCGTCTGGCGGCGCTAATGAGGCTTCCCATCCTGCCAAGAGACTAAGGGAAGACCACGGAACCTCTGGCAGGGCCGCTGCTGGCGGCAAAACTCCGTCTATGATCAAAAGGTTATTAGCCCAGAGTGTACTCAATGCTGAAGTTGGTGTTAGGGCTTTGCCAACTCGGCCTTTTCTTAGTTCTTCAATATCAACTACACCGGAGGGTGATGCTTCAGCTGATTCTGTTATCGGGGCCAATCCCCGCTCCGTTGGACCTTCTGAAAGGTTTGTTATCTCTTCGGATTCTTCCCATAATTCTAGTACCCATGATGCTGAAGCTGAAGTTGATTCTTTTGCTAGGTCCACTGTTCCTCCTCCTCCTCCGGTGCTGACGGCAACCACCGTTACCACTACTGCTGCTGCCTCTGCTCCTTTGAAGGAAAGAATTATTGAGCCTTCTCTGTTCCTTGCTACTTCTTCTTCCACTAGCGGAACTAATCAAGAAGTTGGTGGTTTCTCAGACCTTTTTGGTAGCGAGCTGCTGATTGGGAATATCCGTGTTGCCACTGAGATAGACCCTAATTTTCTTCACAAGACTTATATTCCGAAGTGGAATGTGGCTAATGGTTCTCTTCTGGATGATCCCCTTGCTTGCCGAATGGTTGATGAGTTTGCTCCGCCTCAGTTTTTTGCTTCGGTTCGTGGCATGGAACATGACCAGCTATTTTCGGAATTTAATTTTGGAGCTGCTCGTCAAGTATGTTTAGGTGCTGAAGTAAGGATGCGGGCTGAGTATAACATCAGGGAGAAGAGAAGGCTGTCGTTGAAAGACAAAGATGGAGAGATTGCGGAATTGAAGGCCAAGTTACATTTTAATTTTAAACGCGAAGCATTTTATTTTGACCATTCATCACATTACTTTTACGTGTAAATTTTGAGTTTAATTGTACAAGTATATTTGAGTTCACCAAGCAAACAATGTGATGTAACTCACATTCCATTTAAACGACCCCGCGCGCATACCGACATTACATTGGTATGGCTTAATCCTGATAATTTCCGTTCGGAGTCAATAATTTTAATTTTATATTGTTTTATACAAAGGTTTTCTAGAAACGTTTTTCCTCGTATTTCTACCAAACCGAGATGCCACATTTACAGTCTAGCTCAACGATAAACAGAGTACACGGAATACACTTAATAATACTACATACAAAATAATAATACTAACTATCATATTTATAAAACAAAAAAAATAATAATAATAACAATACCCTACTTCTATATAACAGCTGCCCACCCCTTTTTTTCTTCTTTTTCTTCCCCATTCGACTCTCTCTCTCTTCACCTCGAGACTTTCCCTCACACATCACCATCACCGACCGTTCTTATCCCAACCCATCTGTGAATCTCGAACCAACCAAAGGTCAACAACCTTTTCATCCCTCCCAAGATCAATATCACGAGAAGTGTTAAGGCTATGTGTAATGGGGCGTGACCCAACCCTTTTTTGCCCTTTTAGAGCCCATTTAGCGCCCAAACCCATTACATATGGGCGTGAAAACCCAAAAAAAACGAATGGGCGTGAGCAGCTTCGCGCCTTGCCCATTTGTGATTCCAAGAAAACTAGCCATTTAAGTAATGATAGAGTGGATAAAATGAAGAATTTGATAGTGAAATGAAATGGGTATTTCTAGTTATGAAGTGGCTACGTATGTGTTTGTGTTAAAGGAGGATTAGGGTTGAGTAAAAGAAGGTGAGCTATTCATATAAGCAGATAGCTAGACTGCAACTGTGGGCTCTTGATGGGCTAAAAAAAGGCTCAAAGTATATTAGTTTTTTAACCAATGGCGTTGCAATTTTTTAGTATGCACAGACGATAGGAATTAATATATATAGATAATTGTTGAAATTGTTTTAAATAAAAATGTATTGTTTGGTTGAAATTGTGTTTTAGTATATCATGTTTCGTTTTTTTTTTTTTTTTTAGAATCATGTAATGTTTCTATTTTATTTTAATGAAATTGTGTTTTAGTTTTAAATTATATTTTTTTAAATAAAAAATGTATTCTTTGGTTGATTAAAAAAAAGAAAAAGAAAAAAAAAGGTGACACGTGTCAGAAAATGCCCCACCCACCATTTCCCACTATTACACACCTAAACCCATCAAGCCCCTTTGCTGACTGGGCTGACACGTGTCAGAAAATGCCCCATGGTATTATTTTACCATTACACATAGCCTAAGAAGATGCAATAGATGTGATCACATATCCACATACAAAAAGAAAAAAAAAGAAAAAAATTGAAGTTAACGAGACCATTTGTCTTTGTGGAACTAATCTTCTTGTTTGATGTTTGTTTTATGTATTTAGTCTGTGGCCATTAAACAAAAAGTAAGTTAACCATGAATAAGCTTTGATTACTTGTGCATTATATACTCTCTTTTTTTTTTAGGGCGACTTTTATTTTTTGGTTTAGAGTCGCACCCGTCACATTGGCAGGCCCTCATTCACCACATACCCAGACTATGTTGTCTGAACCGGGTTCACGCTGGTTAACGGCTTCTACTCGGAAACCGTACCGCCTCCACACGAGTTTTCTCGCTGTAGTGTGCATTATATACTTAAACTGTACCTTTCACATAGTCCGGCACTTAAAGTGCAGTGATTGGAACAAAAATGTCATTATCAAAGTCCTATGAATTGATCAGCAATGAAATAGTCATATGTTTAATGATTTATTAAAGTGAGTATGTATGCATGATGAAATCTCTAAGGCAAACCCCTATTATGTGGGGGCCGCCTACTTTTGGTGGAATGTATAACCTGACAAAGTAGACAGTACAAGCGGCGGCAGCAGGGAAAAAAGTCAACACCCCCTAAGGGGGGTTAGGATAAGATGGGCCAATCTCTAATACTATCTGACTCGTTCTGATTCTGCACTTGATTTGTTTATCTGAGATTTTGTTTACAGTAAAACATTTTTATAATATTTTCTAACTTGTGCCCCCTACGGGCACAAGTTAAGCACACCAAAGGACATCGAGACCTACAGAAAAGGACACCAAAGGACATCGGGACCCACATAACCCACAGAAAAGAACACAAGGATGGATCCACATAAAAATAATAAAATACAGATAACTATACTTTTTCTGTGGGTCATTGTGTCCTTTTTCATGAGCCCCGCTGTCTTTTTTGTGTGCTTAACTTGTGCCCCACAACTTAGACAAACCCATATTATTAAGGATTTTATTAAACGTAGTCTTGAATTTAAGGCTATGTCTAATAGCCTAAGATGTGGTTTACGACTTTTACTTTAACCACTTTGAGGTGGTTATCAGTAAGGCCACTCACATCAGTTAACTCAGCCTTAAATTTTAAGGCATGCCACGTCAGCTTTTTCACCCCTTAACTTAACTCAGCTTTAACCCACACAACAATAACTCAGCTTTAACACACCTTAACTCAACTTTACACATAAATTTTCAAATTCAACCCCTAACTTATAAATTACTTCATTTTTTTAAAAACAACACATTTATTAAAACATAACATTATATTCAAACATAACACACTTAAAAAAAAACTTACAACGAAATTAAAGAAATAAATAAAAATAACGACGAAATTAAAAATTACATCATAAAAATAAAGACAATCCTAAATCTACTGTGGAAACTGCCCGAGCTTGTATTTTGCCACAATGCGAGCTTTTTCTTGGTTGATATACCACACCACCTCTGGAGGTTGCCCTTCGGTAGATTCCTTCAAAAACTTTATTTCCTCTAGCCTTGTTATCGCCTCCTCTTTTTCTTTTGTTGCCCGATACGCGGCTTCGGCCAATTCCCTTTTGTGACGATACTCGACTGTCATATTCTTCACGAATTGCACTGACGACATACTTCCTCCAGTACTCGCTCTTGTGCTCGTTCCTCCCGTGCTCTCGGATCGAGCTTTCTTTGCAGCATGCCTTCCCATTGGCCTTGGTTGTTCATCATGACCAAACAACGCCTCATTTGTTTGGCTTGGTGGTCATCGCCGGTTAAATCAATTCCCTCCAGCGTGTCTCACTTCACATGACCCCGTAAAACCTCCCAAGTCTCCTCGTTGCTAAAAGGAGCGGTTTTGTGCTCGTCCCGGTACATTTCTCGGGCACGTTTCAGGATATCAATTTCACTTTCGCCACTTCTTTCTTGGCGTTGGGAACGTTTGTAGTACGCGTTGAACTTTGAGCAATCACGGTTCAACGTTCTCCACTTACTTTGGAGCATATCTTTGTTTCTTGGTTGGTAATTGACTCTGTTAAACTCATTCTGCACCCGTTGCCAAAACGTATCCCTGCTTTGACTTCGACCCACATGTGCGTCTTCCGACGCTGCAACATAACACTGAGCAAGCACTTTTTCCTCTAGTGGGTTCCAACGTTTGGTCTTGTTGGCAACGGGTTCTTCATCATCATCCTCCAAAGGTTCGGGTTCGGGGTTTCTTGATTTTCTCGCATTTCGTTTGATACGCGAGAACTTGTTTTTCTTTGGAGGAGACGTTGGAGTCTCGGGAACTTCATTGGTTGCGGTTTGAGATTGTTGTGAATGTTGGGAGAAGTTGAGATTCGAGAAATTTTGGGTGTTTAGGTTAGATTGATTTTCGTAATAGAGCATTTGTTGATGTTGTTGGTAAAGTTCTTCTTCCGACAAGCCAAGTGGGTTCGAGATTGAAGATGAGCCGGCGTTCGGGTTAGAAGATGAGCCGACATTGGGGTTATTATACCCGGAGCTTAAGAGATCTACGAACGATTCGTTCCCGTCATCGTTAAGGTTGAATCGAGACATTTTTTTTGGGTTGAAGGTTGAAAAGATAGTGTATTGAGTTGTGGAAGTGTGAAAAAAAATATGGTGTGAAATGGTTATTTATAGGGGATTGAAAATGGTTTTGAATTTTTTTTTTTTTTTTTTTTTTTTTTTTTTTTTTTTAGCCAAGCCCGCTCCTTTTCAACGGTTAGAATTTATAGGGGGCAAAAGTGCAACAAATGAAACTTCCAACGGTAAGAAATAGGGGGCGGAAGTGATTTTTTTTTTTTTTTTTTGTGGCAAAAGGTACCCTTAACGCTGCGTTAGGGTGCTAACGCAGCGTTAACGCCCCTAGCTCGCAACGCCTAACGCCCCTTAACGCCACTTTAACTTGCAAAATTGGTCCTTTAACGCACGTTTAACGTGCTTGTTGTGAGTGGTCTAATAACCTTTTAAGTGGTTATGATTGTGTACAATCACCTGCGCATGTCTTAGTTTCTTGAACATAGCATAGGGTTTAGAGCTATCTTTAGCAAATCCTAATTTATAATATGTAGATTTAAATCGAGAAACTGAAAATTAAAGCATTTTGAATTGAACTAGTTTATTTTGTTTAATTTTTCGAGTTATGTTCATTTAACATATCTAGAACATAACTTCCTGCTTGACATGAGGTTTCAAATGTACTTGAATTCAATTGTTTTTATGAATGACTTGTGTTAGCTTCAATCCAATTATAGCAATGTACTTTTCTCATCTTACTATGTAAAATACTACGTAACAAATTGACAGTCGAATATGCTTGCTTGATTAGTATAGATACAAAAGAGTGACTGGCCCATATTTACCAGGTTACTATTTCTCAAGTGTCGAAAATAATACTGTAACATTTCTTCTGGAAAATGTTATTAAGGTTAATTGCAAAGTTTTTAAAATCAGGATCCCATTTAGGATCGTTTTTGTCTTTGCAAGATCGTGATCGTAAGATCGGAAGATCTTACAATATTGTCATTTTTTTAATAGTTTTTTTGATATTATTCAAATATACAATATTTTTATAGTTTTTTTCTCTTTTGTTTAAAAATAAAAGAACATTTTTTTTTTAATCAACCCGACCAAAACCCATTTAGACCGTTGTTCTAGAAGACATGCCTAGACCCAACCCGCCTAAATCCAAAGCCATCTTAACACCGCTAGACATCTCCGACATCACCGCCTCCTTACCGGCAGCCACCCAAGGTACCGTCATCGTCACATCTCATTTTCAAACCCTAATTTTTTTCCAATTTTTTTTTTTATATAATTTTGTCGTTTTCTTTGGGTAGTGATCAAACTCATGCCCGATCATTAAAAACTTGAACTCTGCATTCATCATTAGATTATGTAATTATGATCAGTAGATGTAGAAGAAATCAATAACTTGTGGGGTGCTTCAGCCCATAAGTGTTAAATAAGCAGGCTTTTGGACATGCATAATAGAAGAGCTATCACAACTTGACCCATTACACTATGGGGGTGTTTGTTTAAGCTTATATGTGACTTATGAGTTTATTTGTATTTCGCTTATATTTCATAAGCCCCAGTTTTCCAGCTTATTTTGAGACTTGTGGGCTTATAAGCCCACATATAAGCTTAAACAAACACCCCCTATATGCTAAATAACAAGCTTTTTGGACATCCCTCACAATTTGAAGAACCGGTATAATTAGTGTAATCAAAGTATATTCAAATAATCATTTTATCTAAGATTCTTAACCGCAAGTAAATATATCTAACATTTTCGTATATTACTTTGCTATCAACAAAATTTTTGGAAAATCAACAAGAAATATTACTAGTTACTAGTAAATATCTTAAGTAATCTTCAATTGAACCTCTTCATATAAAAGTCAACATTTTCATCATAAAAAGTTATACTCCACTAAATTTTCAATATAAACTTTTGCTTAAGTTATTTGCAAGCAACAAAGTTAACATATTAATTATACAAAATTTAACATTGCATAATGATATATGAAAACTAATAATCAAGCCTTCAACAGGATCATCAACATCTGATACATCACCCCCTGAACTTTCAATTTCACCCCCTAAACTTTCCCCAATCTCATCAAATTCATCCCCCAACTCCATCTTCACATCATCATCAATTTCCCTCAACTTAAACCAAACAAAATCTTTACACCAAACACAAAACGAATCACCCACTTTCATTTCCCCCTTGTCACCCCTTTTATAAACCTTAATATCATGTGTTTCAACTTCATGTACCCAAATGGGGTTTTTTCCATACACCACGAAATTTTCAAAATTCCTTTATGGGTATTGTAATTGAAGGTAATGTGATGACGTGAGATTGTTTTGTCGAGTGTTTGGGACAGTGAATTACGGCCGAGTTTTATGGGGGTGTTTGGGTTTTGGAGGTTGATTTTGGATCCATTTTGGGATTCGAGTTCCATTTTTGAAGTTTGACTTGTTTTTAAGTTTTGATTTGATGACACGCTTGCAGAGTTTTTTTTGAGCCACGTATTTTTTGAAATTGTCCGTCTAAAATCACTTACTTTTTTATTACCTTCTTTCACCAACAAACTATCAAATTTTGTTCAGACTTCACCAATATAAACATGAAATGACTATATTACCCTTATCTTCATTGCACCCGCTCATCTCTCACACTCTCACATCTTAAAACCCACTCACACATTATGAGATCCAAACCACATTCATATCTTGATCATTTATTCACTTTCACACACACACAAACACACAATGAGCAACAGCAACAACAAACAACCGCTAGACCTCTCCGACATCACCGCCGGCAGCCACCCAAGGTACCGTCACCGTCACATCGCATCTTCAAACCCTATTTTTTTTTCAATTTTTTTAATATAATTTTTTCGTTTTGTGCAGGTTTAAGTATGGAGGACCGTGTTGGACTAGTCAACGCACTCAAAGTTAGTCACTATTAAATTATAAATTAATTAATTAGTTTAATTTTTTAATTAGGTTAAAATTTATTTTTTACTGTTTGTTAACTGTGTATGTAATTAGGTTACAATTTAAATTTTACTGCGCGTGATTTACTTTTACTGTTTATGTGCTAGGTAGCGATTATTGTGTAATTTTGTAACATAGGTTAAAATTTTCATTTACTGTGAGTAATGTGCGTGTTAGTAGTTATTAATTAATTTGATAAGCGAATAATGCTTAATTTTAAAATTAGGTTAAAATTTATTTCACTGTGTGTGTATTAGGTATTGATTTTTTGGCCGCAACTAAGCAGAGTGTTTAGTTTTGTAATATAGGTTGAAATTATTTCTTATGGGGTGTTTGTTTAAGCTTATATAGCGGGCTTATAGCTTATGTGGGTTTTGGCTTATGTTTCATAAGCTCATTTTGTGTGGCTTATTAAACCTTTTCGGCTTATATAAGCTTATCATGTTATAATAAGCTTATATAAGCCGAAAAGTTTCAAAATAAGCCAAAAAAGTGAGCTTATGAAACATAAACCGAAAACCACATAAGTCATAAGCCCGCTATATAAGCTTAAACAAACGCCCCCTTAGTCTGTGTAATTGTGTGTGTTAGGTAGTGATTGTTGGTTAGTTTTATATGCGAGTGATTAGTATTGTTATGCGTGTGTGATAGGTAGTGATTATTTTTACTCTATGTGTGTTAAGGTAGTGATTATTGGTTAATTTTATCTGCAAGGGCTTAATTTTGTAAAATCTGAAACTGTGTGCTTGTTTATGTGTGTTATGTAGTGATTATCAGTTAGTTTTATCAACGAGTGTTTAGTTTTGCAATATGTATAAGGTTAAAATAATTTTTACTGTGTGTAACTCTGCGTGCGTGCATTTTAGGTAGTGATTGTTAATTTTGTCCGCACGTCTTTTACTTCCACTATGTATGTGTTAGGTAGTGATTAGTGGTTGATTTTATTCGCAAGTGCTTAATTTTGCAAAATATGTTAAGAAATATTGTTACTATAATTAGGTAGTGATTATCGGTTATGTAATATTGGTAGGTTGAAACTTATGTTTGGTGTGTGTTTGTTAGGGTAGTGATTATCAGTTAAATTTTATAATATGAAACTGTGTGTTTGTTTGTGTGTGTCAGGTAGTGATTATTGATTAGTTTTATCTGCGAGTGTTTAGTTTAGTAAGATAGATTGTGTATATGAATATGACTGTCATGTGTGTTGGTCAATATCAATTGTTTTGATTTGCTAGTGTTAAAAAAATTGTATATGCGATTAATATATGACTTAGTAATATAAGGTTGTGTAGTTGAATATGACTCTGCGTGATTATTAGTTAACTTCTTTGCTAGTGAAGAATGAATAGCTGCTTATGCAATTAATATTGCATTTGGTAATAAAGGTTGTAATTGAAATTGACTATAATAAAGGTTGTAATTGAAATTGACTATGTGTCTGTGTTTTGTAGAATCAACTTAAAGCCATAGGGGCAACAGACTCAGATATTCTCGAGAATTTGACGCCTGATGTCAGGAAGCGAGTTGAGGTCTTGAGAGGCATACAGGTAAAGGATGTTATAACCATGTCAATAAGATTTGTTATAATCTTAATTGCTGCTTGCTATCTGATGTATGAAGTTATTATATGATTGTGCTGATTTTGGAACTTGTGCGATTTCTCATTTTGAGATTTTATGGTGTGGAGAGACTGTGAATGCAGCATTATATACTCTTGAGATTGTATAGCTGTTTAAAAAAAAAAAAAAGAACTCAGTAGGCTCCTGACGTAGTCCATAGGTTAACTGACATCAGCTCTCATGTTTTTCTTTTGTTTGGTTTACATATAGAAGAGACAAAGTATTACTGTAGTCTGTAAATAGTTAAAAAGAAACATTGGAACGGGTTATTTTGGACAGTCGAAGTTCTTATGCATATACCATACGCGGGTTAATGCTGAAAACAACCCTAGGTGTCGGTACTTGCTCTGACCTTGTTACCGTGTTACCTTAAGCTGATTTTTAGATCACTAAATTATGTTATCTAGATTATAGCTCACATGCTCGAGGACTACCTTTTGTTTTAGTGTATGTTCTTATCATTGCAGTGATTCATATTCTAGTTCGTGATCTTTATTCTAGTGTGGTCTGAGGTGTTTTTACTTCCCTCATACTATGTCATGGCGTTGATAATCTTTTTCTTATTCCGCAGAGTGAACATGATGAGCTAGAGGCAAAGTTTTTTGAAGAAAGAGCTGCACTAGAAGCAAAATATCAGAAACTATATGCACCATTGTATTCAAAGGTGAAGATATATGATTATGTCATCTTGTATATTTAGTCATTGCATGCTAAATTTCATATTAAATATTTTGGTTTTGATTGCGTTATTAAGTAGATTGTATGTTGAATAGGTGGACTATGCTTAGTCTTAACAGGTGGGTGAGGCAGTACAGTCAAATGAGTAAATAAATACTCCCTCCGTCCCATATTAAGTGTCCATAATGGAATCTTGGGATGTCCCAAATTAAGTGTCCAGGGAATATTTTCAACCAATGAGAAGAGACTTTAGTGGGTAATAGTGATATTTGATTGGTGGAGAGTGTAGTTGGCCCCACTTTCCTAAAACTTTGTGCATTTGGAAAGTGGACACTTAATATGGGACGGAGGGAGTAGTATTTTATGAGATCGACTATTCTGACATCTGATTTTTTATAATGCAACCTGTCGATGCCACATCATCATAGGAAGAAAAGAACAATAGAGTATTATAAAGGAGCTAGGGAAGAGAATGTTCACAGTTCATTACAATACACATAAACTGAATATGATTCACATCGCATATATAATATAACATAGCTGCTATTTAGCTATATGAACACATGCTTCTAATCCATAATTAAGAAAAGTTTTAACAAAAGTATGATAATACAATGTTCATTTACCAATGTTAATGACAAACATCTATGTTCTGACCCTAGAATAGTAGAATATGTGAGCCTTTGCATGGAAATAGCTTCCCACTATAATCAATCAGTGTATAGTCTGTTTAGTCATGCACCATTAAGCTTGTTGCTTTTAGCATGTCCTACAAACATCTACTATGCGTACTGTTCAGCATCACCAACTACGCGTGGATGTAAAACAATCGTGATTTCTAAATTTCTACAATGGGTTTGTTGGTCTATTAACAAACGTGTCACTTTGTATGCTAATTCATCTTATAACTACAGAGATATGATATTGTGACTGGCGTTGTTGAGGTTGATGGAGCAAAAGAGGAAGATGCAATGGACCAGACAGATGATACAGGTAAAAAGATATACTGTATTTCGCCCTATTATATGAGTCTTTGAGCAATATCATCAGGTTACGACTATTGTTTCTTATTTTTTGAACTTCCAGTCGTTGACAAGTGCCTTCATTATCTTATATATATTTGCAGAAAAGGGTGTGCCTGAGTTTTGGCTAACTGCAATGAAGCATAACGAGATTACGGCGGAAGAGGTAAGAATACTGTTTTAATTACCCGTTGTTTTGTTGCATGCGTGTCATGAAAGTACAGCTTGTGTATTGACGCCACTGATTTTGATTATGGTTTCTAACAGATCACAGAGCGAGATGAAGAAGCGCTCAAATACCTGAAAGATATCAAGTGGTGTCGTATGGATGATCCCAAGGGTTTTAAGCTTGAGTTTTTCTTTGATACAAATCCATTCTTTACGAACTCTGTCTTGACAAAAGTATACCATATGATTGATGACGACAAGCCTATTTTGGAGAAAGCAATCGGGTAACCATTATTCTCGTTTGCCTCATTTCACAAGTTTTAGTAGGGGGTGTAATATAGGTAACTCATGTTATATTGGCACTTTGCAGGACAACCATTGAATGGCTACCTGGGAAATGTTTGACGCAGAAGATCCTCAAGAAGAAGCCAAAGAAGGGATCAAAGGATGCTAAACCTATCACAAAGACTGAGGACTGTGAAAGTTTCTTCAACTTTTTTAGCCCACCAGAGGTGCCTGATGATGAAGAAGAGATCGAAGAAGATAGGGTAAGATCTTACTAAAATTGAATACCGGAACTGCTGATTTTCAGTAGACGCAGCAAGTTTGACCCATTTACTAATGAGTGGGTCAGTTTGGTGTTGTTTTTCGTTTCAAACAGTCAAATAAAAAAATTAAACAGGTAACATGCTAATCAAGTTAAAAGTCACAATTTTGGATTATCGTTGTTACAGATTTTTTAATCAAAAATTCAAAATCAACATATTAGTTGTTCATAGTTTTTCAAAATGACATCAAATTTTTGCGGGTTCCATTTATAATTCTTGTTTAACTTCTCTGCGTGTTCATTGCAAGCTGAAGAACTTCAAAACCAGATGGAGCAAGACTATGATATCGGGTGAGTACCTGAGTACAGAGTAATGTTATTTGTTTGACTTGTTAAAGTCAGAATTGGCTTTGTACTAGATGCTTGAATCGATGTGACATCATATCTGTTCTACTTGTGTTTCAGTTCAACCATAAGAGACAAGATAATCCCACATGCTGTTTCATGGTTTACCGGTGAGGCTAATCAAGAGGATTTTGGAGGTTTTGATGATGAGGATGATGAAGACGCTGAAGATGATGATGAGATTGAGGAGGATGATGACGAGGATGATGATGAGTGGGTGGCAAAAAGAAGGTGACATTTTCTTGACAGTTTTTATCACTTAGAGGTGGCAATTTTGAACCATTTAGTAATGAGTGGGTGGATTTAGGTGTTTTACATTCAATGGGTCTTGCGGGTAGAAAAAGTAACTAGCTCCAAAACATGGCAGATAGGTTAAGAAGTTGCACCAAGTTTATTTCAGATCATAAAGTGTTTTGACCAAACTAAATACCCAACCCATCTATTTTGCCACCTTTAATATTCTTTTATGCTTCGCTTTTGGGAACATGCTAATTCATTGTTTCATGCAATCTCGCACTTCTGCAGAATAATTTCACACATTTTGAGCCCTCTGTTATTGCTAAGAAGGATGTCAAGCTTGCATATAAACTTGCAAGGGAAGCAGTATCTTCGCAAATAACCAAGGCAATAAAATCAAGTAGAAAAAGTGAAAATTGCGTCATATGTTTGGAGGATGAATCTATGGAACAATTCTTTTCAGTAGCAGGTTGTAACCACGAGTACTGCTGTGATTGCATGAAGCAGCATATTGTGGCAAAGTTGCGTGATGGTATGATGCCTAAATGTCCAAATGAAGGTTACAAGTTGGAACTAAAGTTTAATGATTGCGAGAATATTTTGACTCCTAAATTGGCTGAACTGATGAAACAAGTGTTGAAAGAAGAGTCAATTCCGGGGTGACGGAAAAGTTGTATTGCCCTTATCCAAGATGCTCGACTCTAATGTCAAAAACCGAAGCTCATCAGCTTCCAAGATCTATTTCTGAGATAGGAGCAAATATTTGTGCTAAATGTGGTGGTAACTTTTGTGTTAGTTGATGAGCTTCGGTTTTTGAAGTTCTTCAACCTGCAATGAACACGCGGAGAAGTTAAACAAGAATTATAAATGGAACCCTACAACTAACGCAAAAGTTACCACCACATTTAGCACAAATATTTGCTCCTATCTCAGAAATAGATCTTGGAAGCTGATGAGCTTCGGTTTTTGACATTAGAGTCGAGCATCTTGGATAAGGGCAATAAAACTTTTCCGTCACCGGAATTGACTCTTCTTTCAACACGTGTTTCATCAGTTCATCCAATTTAGGAGTCAAAATATTCTCGCAATCATTAAACTTTAGTTCCAACTTGCAACCTTCATTTGGACATTTAGGCATCATACCATCACGCAACTTTGCCACAATATGCTGCTTCATGCAATCACAGCAGTACTCGTGGTTACAACCTGCTACTGAAAAGAATTGTTCCATAGATTTATCCTCCAAACATATGACGCAATTTTCACTTTTTCTACTTGATTTTATTGCCTTGGTTATTTGCGAAGATACTGCTTCCCTTGCAAGCTTGACATCCTTCTTAGCAATAACAGAGGGCTCAAAATGTGTGAAATTATTCTGCAGAAGTGCGAGATTGCATGAAACAAATTATAAACAATGAATTAGCATGGTTCCCAAAAGCGAAGCATAAAAGAATATTAAAGGTGGCAAAATAGATGGGTTGGGTATTTAGTTTGGTCAAAACACTTTATGATCTGAAATAAACTTGGTGCAACTTCTTAACCTATCTGCCATGTTTTGGAGCTAGTTACTTTTTCTACCCGTTGAATGTAAAACACCTAAATCCACCCACTCATTACTAAATGGTTCAAAATTGCCACCTCTAAGTGATAAAAACTGTCAAGAAAATGTCACCTTCTTTTTGGTCTTGGTCTCTTCTTCGTCCTCAATCTCATCATCATCTTCACCTCTAAGTGATAAAAACTGTCAAGAAAATGTCACCTTCTTTTTGCTACCCACTCATCATCATCCTCCTCAATCTCATCATCAAAACCTTAGTGGGATAGGCTGTCAAACCTAAATAGATCTATTCACTATATTCGCGTTCACTTACAAAATGATTAATGGCTCATGAATAAGGGTCTTTTGGCAATAAGGTAACTTAGTCATATATCAAGTCATGTAGCATACAGAAAAATACTTGTGATCTGTTTATAGCATGTATCTCTCTCACGGAGTTTAAAGTCTTTAAATAAGTAAAATGTGAGGCTATAACTCACCTTAAATGATACTGAGAATGATGATAAGTAAATTCGGATGAGATTATGGTAACGGCTTCAAAACAAGACCTGATAAATAAATCTGTCTGAGAATCTGACCAAATACTATTTGGTGATTGTGAAACGAGTAACGTATAACGATTAATGAATAATATAGAGTTAATTACATAAATGGTCACCGTGGTTTGACCTTTTTTTCACTTTCAGTCACTGAACTTTTTTTTTTGACTGGTTCAGTCACTGTGGTTTGCATTTACTTACCGGTCCAGTCCAATTCCGAATAAAATGACCAAAAAGCCCTTGTCATCTTCTTTTGCTAATGAGTAAATTACATAAATGGTCACTATGGTTTGTCTATTTTGTCACATTGAGTCCTTTAGACTAACGGCCGTTAGTCCTTTATACGTTTTCGTCCGTATTTACACGTTTTCATCCGTATTTACACGTTTTCGTCCGTATTTACACGTTTTCTTCCGTTTTTACACGTTTTCATCCGTTTTTACACGTTTTCATCCGTATTTACACGTTTTCGTCTGTTTTTACACGTTTTCATCCGTTTTTACACGTTTTCGTCCGTATTTACACGTTTTCGTCCGTATTTACACGTTTTTGTCAGTATTTACACGTTTTCGTCCGTTTTTACACGTTTTTGTCCGTTTTTACACGTTTTCATCCGTTTTTACACGTTTTCGTCCGTATTTACACGTTTTCTTCCGTATTTACACGTTTTGTCAGAATTTACACGTTTTCGTCCGTTTTTACACGTTTTTGACCGTATTTACACATTTTTGTCCGTATTTTCACGTTTTCTTCCGTTTTTACACGTTTTCATCCGTTTTTACACGTTTTCATCCATATTTACACGTTTTCATCCGTATTTACACATTTTCGTCCGTATTTACACGTTTTTGTCAGTTTTTTACACGTTTTCATCCGTTTTTACATGCTTTTGTTCGTTTTTACATGTTTTCATCCGTATTTACACGTTTTCATTCGTATTTACAAGTTTTCATCCGTATTTGCACGTTTTCTTCCGTATTTACACGTTTTTGTCCATTTTTAAAAGTTTTCATCCATTTTAACACGTTTTCATCCGTATTTACACGTTTTCGTCCGTATTTACACATGTAAAAACGGACCAAAACTTGTAAAAATGGAAGAAAACGCGTACATACGGTAAAAAAAACGTGTAAATACGGTCAAAAACGTGTAAAAAAACGGACGAAAACGTGTAAAAAAGGACAAAATGTGTAAATACGGACAAAAACGTGTAAAAACGGACGAAAACGTGTAAATACGGATGAAAACGTGTAAAAATGGATGAAAACGTGTAAAAACGGACAAAAACGTGTAAATACGGATGAAAACGTGTAAATACGAATGAAAACGTTTAAAAACGGACAAAAACATGTAAATACGGACGAAAACGTGTAAATACAGATGAAAACGTGTAAATATGGATGAAAACGTGTCAAAACGGATGAAAACGTGTAAAAACGAAAGAAAATGTGTAAATACGGACGAAAACGTGTAAATACGGATGAAAACGTGTAAATACTGACGAAAACGTGTAAATACGGACGAAAACGTGTAAATACGGAAGAAAATGTGTAAATACGGACGAAAACGTGTAAAAACGGACGAAAACTTGTAAATACTGACAAAAACGTGTAAATACTAACGAAAACGTGTAAATACGGAAGAAAATGTGTAAATACGGACGAAAACGTGTAAAAACGGACGAAAACGTGTAAATACTGACAAAAACGTGTAAATACGGACGAAAACGTGTAAATACGGATGAAAACGTGTAAATACGGACGAAAACGTGTAAAAAGGGTTGAAAACGTGTAAAAACGGACAAAAACGTGTAAAAACGGACGAAAACGTGTAAAAACGGATGAAAACGTGTAAATACGGTAAAAAACGTGTAAAAACGGACGAAAACGTGTAAATCGGATGAAAACGTGTAAAAACGTGTAAATACTGACGAAAACGTGTAAAAACGGAATAAAACGTGTAAATACGGACGAAAACGTGTAAATACGGACGAAAAAGTATAAATACGGACGAAAATGTATAAATACGGATGAAAACGTGTAAATACGGATGAAAACGTGTAAATACGGACGAAAACGTATAAAGGACTAACGGCCGTTAGTCTAAAGGACTCAATGTGACAAAATAGACAAACCATAGTGTCCATTTATGTAATTTACTCATTAGCAAAAGAAGATGACAAGGGCTTTTTGGTCATTTTATTCGGAATTGGACTGGACCGGTAAATAAATGCAAACCATAGTGACTGAACCAGTCAAAAAAAAAGTTCAGTGACTGAAAGTGAAAAAAAGTTCAAACCACAGTGACCATTTATGTAATTAACTCTATATTAATCGTTATGAAAAGTTGATATGTAAATGAAATTATTGAGGTTATAATTAATATCACTAGATATGTTATTTCCAAAGTTTTCCTTTTTAATTATGATGAAACGATACGTAAAGATAACTGGTTAAAATATCGTTAAATATATTATTAACGTAAAGTTTAAATAATATATAAATGAAATATAATAAATATGCATGTGATGTGAATTGAAATGACAAAAATAGAAAATAAACTAAGAATGTCAAATAGAATATGTTGGTCCTTGCCGTTTTCCAGTTTTACACTTTTTGCACTAACGGCGTTAGCGTCACACCGTTAGTCCTTTATTATATATAATTTACAATTATAGTCCTCTACTTGTCCAATATACAATTCTGAGCTTGGGAATTAATAATATGTCATTTTATACCCTATATTGATACTGTTTTTACATTTTCAGTCCATGTCCTTTCTCGGTTAACAGTTTTAGTCCCTCTAGGTGTTGTCGCGTTACATTTTTAGTCCAATTACACAAAAATAATGGGAAAAATTATGTTAAACTTTCCGAAGCTTATTTAAGTTATAAAAAGCTTATTTTAACAGCTTATAAAGTCTAAGCTTATTATTTTATCTAATGGGCTTTAACGATCCATTTTAAGGCCCGTTAACGTTTTAAAATCCGTAAATCGTGAGACGAGTTGAGCTCATCAAAAATATCATTTTTCAAGTTCAAAATTCATATCAAAAAGCTTTGAAAAGCCAGCTTATGCGTAGAGCTTAAAATTAGCTTATTGGGCTGAAAAGCCCAACTCGCTGTTTTGAGTTGTTTTGATTTCCAGTTTCTTCGATTTGCTTTGGCAAATTTAAGGTGTCGAAATGAGCTTATTTTTACGAGTCATCTAAACGAAAGTGTTAGCTAGCTAGGTGGTCTAACAAGTTGTGTAAAAATATAGTACGCTCGTTAAGTTAAATTTCGAGATATATAGTTGTTTTGTAGGCGACTGGGACGTGTTTTATAACTAGAAAACTTAGAAAATATTCTAAGTATTTGGCAGTTTTGTTATACGAATTTGACATGATCAAAAGTAAATCAAACGATGCATGTAACGTAAAAATAAACGTGAAAGGTGTGTGTAACGTGACTTCTATGACTTCCAAGATGGAGGCGTGTCACGTTTGTGATTCTATATATTTATATACGTAAAAGAAATATGTAATATAAATATACGTTCGAACATAGTTTAAAAACGATGCATGAGATGTGAAATAACAAACGAGATGAATTGAAGGGTTCTAAAATACTTACAACACTTCTAATGAAGTTAGAAGATCGAATGAAATGAGTGAAACACGAGTTAAATGGCCACGTTCGATTATAACTAAAGTATACGATATACTTTTAAATCAAAATCTTCTCGATAGCTTTCAAATAAAGGGTACGAATACTTCTGGTCTTGCAAAGGAAATTTTATGGAAGGATAAGAGTTGTATTGAGAGTATTTGAGGTAAGATGAAAGGTGGTGAGTAAAAGATATATATAGAGACGTTTGAACATTTAATGTTTTCAATAATTCACCATGCTAGTAACTAGCCATGTCAGTGAATTGTAGAACTTCTTAATTCATTCTAGGATTATTATATTAGATTGTGAGAGCATGAAATGGGGAGTGTGTCCTTGTGAGTCAACTATATATGTCGACCAACATTTATTCATATATACGATTTGTAAAAATCGTACAAGTCATAGTATATGATGAATAATCTTGGTTTTAAATATGGAACTATGATCAAAATAATTTTAGAATCATGTAGGAACAAACGAGAATCAAAACGGTTAAGTTTTGAATAAATAGATTTTGTCGAGTTGAGTTGAATTCGCCCAAAAGGATTGGCTTTCGAATCTTAAGTAAAACTCGACAATAGAATACAAAACTTGGCACGTTAAGAGTTGGCTAGGTGAGTAATGAGATGACATAAAAATATAGACGTGTCGTGTTTAATATTCGAGAGAACGAAAAGCATTTTGAAGCATGGTTTCTAGTCGATTAGGTACATAAAATCATAAGTTGATTTTGGGCTTATATGCTTGGGCTCGGAATAGTAACGATGGAATAAGAGTGGGCTGGAATTTAATTAGGGGCCCGGTTGTGTAATTAAGAGTTAATTAGGATTAGTGGAATAATTAATTTTCGTTAAACGTGTCGAGAACTTGTTCCGTCATTCGATGAATTATATTATATCATAATCACGATTAAATAATATAATAAGAAAAATTTCAAATTTTTCTGTAATAATGGGGATCAGTAATAGTAACTGAGGTTTATTATTTATTAACGAATATATTTACAATGGATTTTTACAGGGTTCTACATTGCGCAAGAAACTGCGATAAAAGAAACTCTTAATAGAAGCAAAAACGAGAAAATGCATAAATGTAATATACCACTATTTGCAGAATTGTAGTATAAAGTTTCCCATTATGCTTTGGAACTCATTTTCGAAGAACTCCAACGGTCGATCACCGCAGAAGATTGTAGTCATCAGTTGCGGTCAGTTTATGGGTTACCATGCTTTCACGAACTGCTTTACTATCAAATTCATAGTAAGTATATTAAATTTATGACTATCAAGTTATTTTCCCCATTAATATCAATAATTTATATGAGTCACTTTTAATGAATGCAGAAATGGCCATTCCACCGGAGATGATTGATATTTTTTGGAGAACCCTAGCTGTTCCGTGGCCTAGTATCATTACTCCTACGCCTGAAGATGGTCCTTCTTGTGAAAATGACATACGAAAATTCAAGAATGTTTTTAGCAAAATGTCGTCGTTTGTCAAGAAAAATATGTTAAAAGAACCAACCGTAGATCACCGAAGAAGCACAAATTCAAGATCTACAAAAGTCCCGGACTTGAACAAAGAACCTGCGAGACATAGTTCTTACATGGGTCCCAGAGTTGAACAAAGTAGAAGACATAGGTTATACGTTCGAGATGCAGTTAGCGAATATTTGATAGAGCAGATTCCAGAGCTTTTCTATCGATACATCACAAGTATTTATAATGTGCGAGGTGATGAAAATTGTGGGTTTCGGTGCGTTGCCTACAGTATTGGTCTCCACGAAGATAGGTGGCGCGAAATTCGAGCTTGGTTAATGCAAGAGTTAGACACTCGGAGTGGCTATTACACAAGTATGTGGTGGCATGATGACTTTAACCTAATTCGGAGATCAGTAGAATGGTTCGAAGATGGATTTGCACCGCAGGAATACTGGATGAGTATGCCAAACACGGGGTTGGTTATTACTTCACTGATTAACCGGCTAGTTGTATTTATATCCTAGCAACAAAGTTTTACGTGTTTTACGCTTTTTTCCGGTCCAGACTTATCACAAGAAAGTGGCCCCCTTGTGATTTCCCGTGTGGGGCACGGGGACGGTGCTCACTTCATTTATGTGACGCTAGACGGAAATTCACCAGTTCCGGATAGTCACACCACAATGGGGGACGTACATACATGACAATGCATCCGAATGGGCAACTTTATATTCCGATCGACAACGCATGTATAATGAGAATAGAAGAAGACAAACATAGTAAATGATTACTGATTTATGTTGTAAATAATTATACCGACAAAACATTGTAAATGATTACTGATTTATGTTGTAAATAATTATACCGACAAAACATAGTAAATGATTACTGATTTATGTTGTAAATAACTGTTTGTATTCTGACACCGACAAAACATAGTAAATGATTAAAAATTTATTTAAATTAATAATAACATTATTGATTTATGTTGTAAATAATTATACAAATTCTTTGGCCAGGTGGAACGAAAAAATCCTTTCTTGTGTCGCTGTCGGAGAGGATTCATTATAGAAAGGACATCCCGTATAGACGCTACTTATGGTCAACCGTATTATGCATGTCCTTTTTCAGTGGTAAATAATCATACGTTTGCTTAGTTATGTAAATAATTTGTTTGTTAAGAATACATTTCTTATAATTTTCTTAACATGTAACAGCCAAGAACAGAAGACTATGGATGTGGATACTTTATGTGGAAGGATGCTTTTCAAAACAAGTACTTTAGTCAAGCCTCTTCTTCAACGCAGTGCTCAAACTGCGAAGCTAAAGATAATAAGATTGACATGCTTGAAACAAGAAACAAGATACTATTGTCTCAAAACACGATGTTGAAGAAAAAAATAAAGACACTGGAGGCATCACTGGAAATGGAAAGGAATACCGTGGATCACGCATGTCAGTCGGATGCAATACTCCATGAGCTTATAGATGACATAAATAATCTTCATGTGTAGTAGGTGGTGTTGTTTTTAAATAATGTGTTAATGTTGTTGTTGTTTAATTGAATAATAACAGTTGTTAAGATGCTATTGTCTCAAAACACGATGTTGAAGACAAGAATAAAGACACTGGAGGCATCACTGGAAATGGAAAGGAATACTGTGGATCACGCATGTCAGTCGGATGCAATACTCCATGAGCTTATAGATGACATAAATAATCTTCATGTGTAGTAGGTGTTGTTGTTTTTAAATAATGTGTTAATGTTGTTGTTGTTGTTTAATTGAATAATAACAGTTGTTGTTTTGGTTGTTTAATGTATTAATGTTTAACGTGTTATTGTTGTTGTTTAATTAAATAAAAACACATTAGACGAATACAAAAAACATAACAAATAAACACTAAAAAAATTATAACACAAAAAACACTTAGCAAATAAACACTAAAAAAAAAAAAAAAAAAAAAAAAAAAAAAAAAAAAAAAAAAAACCCTCCTAGTGGGGTGGGTCCTCTTTATAATTTTGGGGGGTCTCATTAACCCATCCCATATATGAAAGTCAACTATATTTTAGCGGGAAATTTTCACTGCACCAAGAAAGAAAAAATGGAAATTTCATCCGTATAGTAAAAAATAAAAAATCCCATGAGTTACACTTTTCATAACCGCATTTGAATATTCCAATTTACCTATATATTCATACACAAGTGATCAATCAACTTCAAAATATCGTACTTTTGTTTGTAATCCACACTAAAAAACTTCCCATAGCTAAAGTAGTCAAACATAGTGTTGTGCTCATAGATTTCATCCTCTCAGGTGCTAAGCTTGCGTGATGAAAAACTCAAGCTGGCCCACATAAGCAAAAGCTTCAGCAGCACCAACTAAGAAATACTGAGGAATTTACCAAAACCACTCATTTTAGTCCCATTGGATCACGTGTGATTTTTCTAGCAATAGGAACGACAACCCTTTCGTTTAGAGAGGCAAATAAGAATCAACGTTTAGAGAGTTAAATAGGAGTACAAATATATATAAGAAGACGGATAACGAGCTTGCAAGTATTTCAAAGCCACCAAGTTTTCGGTTCATTGCGCGACGCTGAAAGTAGTCATTTGTCCAGAAGAGGAAACTTGTTGACCATATTTACTTCCTCAACTTGTGTTCGTGTAGGTGTCCGGACGACCCATTCCGGACGGATCAAACCGAACGGATCCCATTCGAAGTCGTCCGGCCCGGAACGCAATAACAATAATACTAAGTAATAAACAAGAACAAAAGGAGCCTCGGGAAAGACCAAGGAAAGTACAAGCCCACCATCCCTGCATTTAATGGAATGGTACGATAAGTACATGAACAGTGCACCGCCTACAGCAACTGTTCATGTACCAGGAAAGGTACAATCCCACCATCCCTGCATTTAATGGAATGGTACGATAAGTACATGAACAGTGCACCGCCTACAACAACTGTTCATATACCGGATCCATTCTCCCAGGAACAGCAACTGTTCACGTACCGGATCCAGGCCCCTAGGTACAACAACTGTTCACGTACCGGATCCACGCCCCCAGGCACAGCAGGTAACAAGTGGCTGGGACACTATAAATACCCCAGCGCATTCAATACTCAAACCAACCACTTTCACTCATATTTATTACTCACCTACATACTCTACGTTTACTCCAATCCGGATATATACTTATCCTTGCACCGGAGCTTGGTCTTGGGATAAAACCCGGGACGAGGCTAACTGGTTTATCTTTGTTTGCAGGGTCTCACTCGGTTCATAAGGAAAAGACCTCAACGAACCTAGTACGAGTATTTACCTCAACAAACTGGCGCCATCCGTGGGACCCAAGTTCAATCTACCACAAAGCATAGAATGAGCGGTTCTTACCATTTCGCCCCTCTTCCAGATCTCCCGGAAGCAGGCGGTCCGTCCGGGGACCTACACCCCCGGATCCACAAGCCCTTATAGAAGGCCATGTGTCAGCTCTTAAGGAACTGATGAAGCAATCAGCGAACCGCGACCTGATCAAGCCAATGCTTCTAAACTTTGAAGACGACCTGACGGACGAAGAGGGGGTAAGCCCCGTAAGAAAGACAGGCCGCAAGGGTAAAGCGGTGGCGGTCGACGACCTAACGGACGAAGAAGAGGGAAGCCCCGTAAGAAAAACAGGCCGCAAGGATAAAGCGGCGGCGGTCGACGACTTGAACAAACCTCACAAAGAGATGATAAAGTGTCCGTTCACCCGAAGAATCATCGAGTTCTCCGCTCCGAAGCACAAGATACCAACGAATCTCAAATTATATGATGGAACGACGGATCCGGACGACCACATCAACCGGTTCACTGGAGCGGGGAACCACGAAGAATGGCCGATGCCCGTGTGGTGTCGAATGTTCCAACAAACGTTAGATGGGAAGGCTAGAGGATGGTTCGATAAATTACCAACCGGGAGCATTGATAGTTGGGATGACCTCCAAAGGAAGTTCCTGATCAGATTCGGTATACTAAGGATATGTGTCAAGGACCTCACAGAAATTAACAAGATCCATAGGAGAGCCAACGAAAGTTTGCCGGATTTCAAGGAACGATGGGTAAGTGAGGCGAACTACTTTCCGGACGCTCCAGAAATAATGCAGGTCTCCTCTTTCTTGAATGGCCACCACTGTCCAGAACTGGCCAAGAAATTCTCTGACACAATCCCAAAAACGGTTGACGAAATGCTTGCAAGGGTAGAAGATTACATCCGATCGGAAGAGGCTTTCCGAAACACCGAATTACCAAAGGGGGAATTCACCCGGAGGGATGTGGGAGGATCGCAAATGACAAGAAACGAGCGGCCCCACAAAAGCTTTGAAGATAGACGGGGGTGGGGACCCAGGCCCATGTTTCGGCCTAAGGATCGCCCTTCCCCATATGCACCCCCAAGGCAGGAACTCGTACGAAACCCTCGTTACGGATTCAAGGATGATAAGAACAGGTTGACGTTAGAATCATTGAAACAAACCCCCAGGGAAATCTTGGCTACTGAGCATCACCTCCGGCTACCACTGTCGCCCCCATTGGCCGGCACTCCCAGGAAGGAAAACCTTGACAGGTACTGTGATTACCATGGAGAAAAGGGGCATTACACTAACGATTGCTTTCAGCTGAAAAAGCAATTGGAACTGGCTTTAGAGTCCGGTAAGCTAAGTCACCTGATCAAAGATGTAAGGCAGAGAGGAAAGGCTCATCAGAAAAAGGACGGCCAGCAGGGGAGAAAGATCATTAATATGGTTAGTTGCCAAGGGGAGGGCCGAAAAAGAAAGACGATGACCACCACAGAAAACTGGATGAACGTACCTATAACTTTCCCCCCAGTACCAACGGACGACCTGGCCGAAGAAGCCATCGTAGTAGAAGCGGAAATCGCTAGATACCTAAGTTTGTTGAGGTAAATACTCGTACTAGGTTCGTTGAGGTCTTTTCCTTATGAACCGAGTGAGACCCTGCAAACAAAGATAAACCAGTTAGCCTCGTCCCGGTTTTATCCCAAGACCAAGCTCCGGTGCAAGGATAAGTATATATCCGGATTGGAGTAAACGTAGAGTATGTAGGTGAGTAATAAATATGAGTGAAAGTGGTTGGTTTGAGTATTGAATGCGCTGGGGTATTTATAGTGTCCCAGCCACTTGTTACCTGCTGTGCCTGGGGGCGTGGATCCGGTACGTGAACAGTTGCTGTACCTAGGGGCCTGGATCCGGTACGTGAACAGTTGCTGTTCCTGGGAGAATGGATCCGGTACATGAACAGTTGCTGTAGGCGGTGCACTGTTCATGTACTTATCGTACCATTCCATTAAATGCGGGGATGGTGGGCTTGTACCTTTCCTGGTACATGAACAGTTGCTGTAGGCGGTGCACTGTTCATGTACTTATCGTACCATTCCATTAAATGCAGGGATGGTGGGCTTGTACCTTCCTTGGTCTTTCCCGAGGCTCCTTTTGTTCTTGTTTATTACTTAGTATTATTGTTATTGCGTTCCGGACCGGACGACTTCGAATGGGATCCGTTCGGTTTGATCCGTCCGGAATGGGTCGTCCGGACACCTACACGAACATGTCCCCCCCCCCAGTATTGTATCTTTGGTTTCCGAATCAAAGGTGCAATATAAAATAAAGATAACCGAGAATTGGCTACTGTATGAGTCGGACAAACGTAATTAATGCGAGGAGGTATGAGGAACATGCCATGAGTCATACCTTGGTTATTGTGCGGCCCGACACGTGTTACGGCGTATTCCATTCAACGGTTAAGATGCGTGGATTTGCATGATTTGACGTTTCGTCTTATTATCTTTCTGCCTATAAATAGGGGTGGTGAATCTCATTTTTTACCACTTCTATATTTTTCACTGCTTTACTCCGAGCTCTCTGCGAACTTCCCTTCCGTCTTTCAGGTGCGTCCATCTTCCTTCTTAGTTTTAGATTTTCTTTCGTCCCATTCGGCCTTTCAAGACATGTCGGGCGATCATCTTTCACCGGATAACCAAGAAGGTACTAGCGGTACTACTTACTTTCCGAAACATGATATGCACATCCATACATCTGCTATGAATGAAGCCCAAGTGAGCTGGGCTGCTAAGACTTACGGTATTCCCCTAGACCTGCACCCACGAGTGCCTCCGGCCGGGATGACGATGATCCAGTTTCCGAATGATAGTCTGGGTTTATATCTTCATTTTTTCAAACAGGGGGGTTTTAGGATTCTGGTTTCTACGTTTCTATTGGGGGTGTTGAATCACTTTAGAGTTCACATTGCTCAGTTGGTGCCGCTTGGGGTGAACCGGACGACCATGTTCGAGATGTATTGCCGTTCGCTGGGTATAGACCCCACCGTTATTTTGTTCAGAGTGTTTTACAAACTTTGCAAACAAGGCCACTGGTTCTCCTTCCAGGCTCGGACGGGTAGAAATTACAAACCCTGTTTTAAGGAGATTCAGTCCAGCCTCAAAAATTGGAAAAATCAATTCTTTTTGGTTGATCGGAGAGCAATTCCTATTGCGATGCCATGGCGTGATGTAGATTCTAATATCAGTGATCCTCCCCCTTCCGCCGGGTCTTATGATGTAGGTGCTGTTGCTAGGCTTCGTGAGGTGGTCATTCCCCTTCATAAGCCTGAGCCCAGTATTTTATATGCCGCTGGCCTTAGCACTGTGTGGAAACACGCCGGACGGCATCCTGTCTTGAAGGGTCCGGAGGGAAATGGTAATATGACCCTAATCGTATTTTGCCCCTTTTTTTTTTTTTTTTTTTTTTTTTTTTTTTTTTATATATTTCTAACTCTTCTTATCTTATACTTTTGTGCATTGCTCTTCCCCTTCTTATTGCAGTTGTCACTATGTCGGAGCTTCTTCGTTTCCATTCCTTTGCCGGCTGCAAGGTCATTCCCGGGCCGCCTCTTGCTGAAGGGGAAAACCGTGTGACCTATACCTCCCCTCCGGCCCCCAACAATGAAGCGATCCCCCCTAAGACCAAACACATGGAAGCGGTGGAAACACCCGATCCGGACGTGGTTGTCGCCCGGTCGCGAAAAGAGGCTCAGGCGCATGCCAAGGGAGCCGAGGGTGAGGGTGTCTCTAAAAAGAGACGTGTTGTAGCTGCGGGGTCTCGTGCTGCTAAGAAGAGAAGGAATACTGGGGAGCTTGTTGATCATGACGTTAGTTCAACTCATGTTTCTTCTCCCAGCCCTTTGAATCAATCCTCTCCGGTGAACCCTGCTTTTCAGTCCGGGCCTTCTCATCCTGATGGGCAAGAGAATGAAGATGTTGGTGATCCACATCATAGTGAGGAATCTGAATCTCCCCAAGCCAGCCAAAGGTCTCTTTCTTTGGAGCGTGAACCAAACCGTTCGGCCACCCACACTGATGAGAGTCCATATAGACGAGGGGGCCTCGTGTGAAATAATGTTTAAACACTGCTTCGATAACCTACATCCAGCCGTCAAGGCAAGGATAGTTGAAACAGCAACGACTCTGGCAGGTTTCTCCGGGGAGCAGCTAAAACCTATGGGAAAAATAGAATTGGACGTATGCTTTGGTAGCGGTGTTTTTTGCAGCCGCACTACAATGAAGTTCATCGTGGCAAGCGCACCCTCACCTTTCAACATTATAATAGGACGATCCGGATTAAAAAAGTTACGAGCCATTCCGTCCACTATACATTCAATGATGAAATTTCCGACTCCCAAAGGAATAGCAACGTTAGTCACTCAAGCAGCATCGGTATTCGAATGTCGGGAAATAAACAAAAAAAGAATAACGGACGAAGAACCCGAACCCGTAGAACGGACGGAGTTCGAATCAACCGAGGAAGTCATGGTGAATCCTGCTTATCCTGACCAATTGGTATCCATCGGACGGAATTTGTCGTCCGCCGGTTCGGAAAGCCTAAAGAATATACTCAAGAGGAACATGGATATATTTGCATGGGAACCATCTCATATGACAGGCGTCCCCAGGCGAGTCATACAACACACCCTGAACGCCAATCCATCGATCACTCCCGTGAGTCAAAAGAGGAGACCCCTCTCAGCGGAAAAAAGCCAAGCGGTTACGAAAGAAGTAAACGAGTGGTTAAAGGCAGGAATAGTAAGGCCGGTGAAATACCCAACATGGATCTCCAACCCGGTCCTAGTAAAAAAAGGAGACGGGAGTTGGAGGATGTGTATCGACTTCAAGAATGTTAACTCGGCATGCCCAAAGGATTACTATCCCCTCCCGGAGATAGACTTAAAGGTAGAGTCCATTATAGGCTCGAAATACAAGTGCTTCCTGGACGCCTACAAGGGCTACCACCAAGTGCAAATGGCCACCGAAGACGAAGAAAAAACAGCATTCTACACAGACCAGGGAACATTCTGTTACACCAAGATGCCATTCGGTCTAAAAAATGCAGGAGCCACATATCAATACCTGGTAGACACGGCTTTCCAGTCTCAAATCGGCCGAAACCTAGAGGCTTACGTTGATGATATGGTGATCAAAAGTGCAACGGAGAAAACCCTGCTAGCTGACATAGCGAAAACGTTCGACAACCTCAGAAGGATAAACATGAAACTCAATCCGAAGAAGTGCTCGTTCGGTGTCCAAGAAGGAAAATTCTTGGGATATATGGTAACATCCGAGGGCATACGAGCAAATCCGGATAAGACAAAAGCCATCACGGAAATGCAATCTCCTAAGACGCTGCGAGAAATGCAAAGCCTCTCGGGAAAATTGGCTGCTTTAAACAGGTTTCTCGCCAAATCAGCCGAAAGGGCTCTACCATTCTTTGAAACTTTAAAGAATATCACAAAAGTGAACAAGGACGAGTTCCGTTGGACGGACGATGCGGAAAAGGCTTTCCAAGAGCTAAAAAGGGTCATCGTTAAACTTCCATACCTGGCCGCCCCAAAACCGAAGGAACCACTGTGTGTCTACCTAGCGGCAGCAAAAGAGGCAGTCAGTGCCGTTTTATTGGTCGAACGAAACGGAATACAGCTTCCAGTCCATTATGTCAGTCGAACACTACACGAAGCTGAGTGCAACTACGCTCCGCTTGAAAGACTAGCCCTATCATTACTCCATGCATCAAGAAGACTCAGGAGGTATTTTGAGGCACACCCAATTAAAGTCATCACCGACCAACCGATCAAACAAATCCTAAACAAAGCGGAGGCTTCAGGGAAACTGGCCAAGTATTCTGTTGAATTGGGGACATATGACGTAACATATGAACCCAGAAGTGCAATCAAAGGGCAAGTGTTGGCGGATTTCATAAATGAAGTCCCGGTAGACAGCAACGGAAGGATGGAGGAGCAAGTAACAACCAAGCTAAGAAATACTGATGAAGAGAACGAATGGACTTTGTATACTGACGGTGCATCAGGAAAGAACGGATCGGGAGCAGGCCTAGTCCTAATAAACCCATCAGGGACGGAGTACACATATGCCCTCAGGTTGGATTTCTCAAGCACCAACAACCAAGTGGAATACGAGGCATTGCTCGCCGGATTAAGAATAGCGAAAGAAATGAAAGTATCCGCTCTCTCCGTAAAGGTCGATTCTCAGTTAGTAGCACGGCAGATCAATGGTGAATTTGTGGCTTATACGGATAACATGACAAAATACTTAGCCGAAGCAAAACGCAACATAACCTACTTCCAGAAATTCCGAATAGCAAACATACCTCGGAACCAAAACCAGAAAGCAGACATACTGAGCAAACTGGCATCCGTCGCCTTCAACCACCTCACAAAAGAAATCCTTGTTGAAATTCTAGGCAAACCATCTATAGAAACAACAGAGGTCGGCACAATAGTGGAAGAAGAGGAAGATAATTGGATGACACCAATAGTAAGGTGTCTCCAAGAAGGGAAATGGCCGGACGACAAGAATGAAGCTAGGGCCCTCCGGATGAAAATAAGTCAATACGTCATGGAGGGCGACGTCCTTTTCAAAAAATCCTATCTCATGCCTATGCTAAGGTGCATAGGACCCTTGCAAGCAAACTATGTCATCCGGGAGTTACACATGGGAGCATGCGGAATGCATTCAGGGCCTCGATCGGTCATAGCAAAGGCAATCCGACAAGGATATTACTGGCCCACTATGCACCGGGACGCAAGGGATGAAATAAGGAAATGTGACTCCTGCCAGATACACTCACCGGTGCCAAAACTCCCCAAGAACATGATGACATCTATTATGGCACCTTGGCCGTTTTACCAATGGGGGATGGATGTCCTCGGTCCACTCCCGGCGGCCCCGGGAAAGGTCCAGTTTGTCATAATAGCAATCGACTACTTTACCAAATGGATTGAGGCAAAACCTTTAGCCAGAACCACCGGCAAAGAGGTTATCAAATTTGTGTGGGACAACATAGTATGCCGATATGGTCTTCCATCCATCATCGTGACGGACAACGGAACAAATTTTGTCAAGGATCCGTTCAAGACTTGGTGCCAAAAACTAAAAATAACACAGATAAATACAGCGGTAGCCCATGCACAAGCAAATGGACTAGTGGAAGGAGCCAACAAGAGTCTCATGAAGGGCATCAAGACACGTTTGGGAAGAGAAAGGGCCGGATGGGTAGACGAATTACCCAATGTCCTATGGGCTCACCGAACATCTTTGAAAACAAGCAACGGTGAGACGCCGTTCAGCCTAACATATGGAAGCGAGGCGGTAATTCCTGCAGAAATCGGAATGCCAACTCACAGAACCATGATGGTCCAGGAAGGAATGAACGAAGACGAAATGCGTCTAAACCTTGACATACTACAAGAGAGGCGCGAAGCAGCAGCCATCAAAGAAGCAAAGTATAAATCTAAAGTGGAACAATACTACAACAAAAGAGTCCGGCCGACATCATTCAAGGTCGGGGAATTTGTGTATCGAAAGAACGAGGCCAGCAGGGTAGAAAACTTGGGAAAGCTAGGACCTACTTGGGAAGGACCATACCAAGTGATTGAAGCCTTCCAGAACGGCTCATACAAACTTATGACACTAGATGAAAGGGAAGTTCCACGCACATGGAACGCTATGAATTTAAGGCGGTGCTATATGTAAACGAATGTAATCTTAAATATTTAATGTGAAATAAAATGAACGCTACATTCCGGTTGGAATGACAGCAATTTTCCCGCAAAATCATGTAAGACATAAGTTAATAATGACTCCGGCGGACGGCTAGCTACCTCCGTCGATGTGTAGTCAATGTCTACTATTACTAACCTAGGTGCTGTTCACCGAACGGTTATCATACCCCAATTGTGCTATTCACAAGGGAAGAACCCAGGTGCTGTTCACCGAACGGTTATTATACCCCAATTGTGCTATTCACAAGGGAAGAACCCAGGTGCTGTTCACCGAACGGTTATCATACCCCAATTGTGCTATTCACAAGGGAAGAACCCAGGTGCTGTTCACCGAACGGTTATTATACCCCAATTGTGCTATTCACAAGGGAAGAACCCAGGTGCTGTTCACCGAACGGTTATCATACCCCAATTGTGCTATTCACAAGGGAAGAACCCAGGTGCTGTTCACCGAACGGTTATGCCATTTGAAAGGTGCTATTCACCGCATGAGTACGAAATGCAAAAATCGCACAAACAACCTTGAACAAACACATTAAGCAGGTCAATAAATCAAAAAATATAAAGGTAAAAAAGCATACATAACATAGACGTGAGCGATCCAAATATACATACAAAGGTCAAATTGCCGTTCGGGCATAGGGGCGCAACAAACAGTTACAAAAAAGCGCCATTCATCTTAACAAAACATTCTAAACTGTTCAAAAAACTAAGTTATTACAACTCTAAGGCTGCGCAGAGCCTGAACCACCTTGACCGGGAGTTGGAGGAGTTTCATCCGGAAGCAAATTCTGTAGATCGGCCAGACTCTTGTTATAGGCACGAGAGATTTTGTCAACATAGGAGTACCGCTTATCAAACAAAGCATCATAGTCCGGGTAAAGTTTCGCCCCGGCCTCCAGATCAAATCCAGTGGAGACATCAAGAATAGCTTGAATAGCCTCAGGAGAACGGCCCTCTTGAACCCCCTGTAGCCAGCCGGAAGCAATAGCCGTATTAAACGGACCGGCCAAACTCCTTTTGTATTCTTCGCTCTGAAGTAGACGCCGAACGAAAGTAGGAAAATACTCACGGACCAAACGGTGCCTAGCGATCTCTCCCTGCCCACATGCCACAGCCAAATCTTCTCTCTCCTTGACCAGCTTCGTACACACGCTCTCTGACCCAGAAAGTTTGGCCTCCAAGTCCCTAATCTTTGCGGCCTGCTCAACCCCAACTCTAACCAGGTTCAACCTTTCCTGCTCAAGCTCATCAACCCGGTCAACCGCAGAATTTCTCTCGGCTCTAACTCCCAGAAGCTCTTGCTTACATTCTTTGAACCGGGTTTCCACATCCTTGCAAGATTGATGCTTGTAAGAAAGATCAGCATACTGCTCGGACAAAGACTCAAACCGCATCAGAACGTTAGCTTGTTCTAGCATACACATCCCCAGTGACCGATAGGACCGCTTGACAGCTACCTCATCAGACATCCCGTAAAAATAAAATCCTTGGTCAGCCGGGGTGAACAAATTTTTGAGCATATCCCTGCAGTTCGCAGCATTATTCATTCGAGAACTATCGGTAAGCCCCCACTGGGGAGTAAAAACATTATCCCCATAACGCCCACCGGAAGTGCCTAAAAAGGAAAAGAAAAAATGTGTGTAAGCGGAAAACTAAAGATAAGGATAAGATAAACGGTATACAAAATCACTCACCCTCATCCGCTCCAAGGCGGTCGGCAGTCAAATCAACGAACTGCGTCAGTACACCGGAAGCATGAACTGCAAGAAAAATAAAATCAACACTCCGGCCTTAATAAAAATAAAAAGAGTGAGAAAAGCATAAGACTAACCAGTATGGGTGGCCGAACGGTTTGGTTCACGCTCCAAAGAAAGAGACCTTTGGCTGGCTTGGGGAGATTCAGATTCGTTGATGTTTCAACTATCCTTGCCTTGACGGCTGGATGTAGGTTATCGAAGCAGTGTTTAAACATTATTTCACACGAGGCCCCCTCGTCTATATGGAAGTATGGGTGGCCGAACGGTTTGGTTCACGCTCCAAAGAAAGAGACCTTTGGCTGGCTTGGGGAGATTCAGATTCCTCACTATGATGTGGATCACCAACATCTTCATTCTCTTGCCCATCAGGATGAGAAGGCCCGGACTGAAAAGCAGGGTTCACCGGAGAGGATTGATTCAAAGGGCTGGGAGAAGAAACATGAGTTGAACTAACGTCATGATCAACAAGCTCCCCAGTATTCCTTCTCTTCTTAGCAGCACGAGACCCCGCAGCTACAACACGTCTCTTTTTAGAGACACCCTCACCCTCGGCTCCCTTGGCATGCGCCTGAGCCTCTTTTCGCGACCGGGCGACAACCATGTCCGGATCGGGTGTTTCCATCGATTCCATGTGTTTGGTCTTAGGGGGGATCGCTTCATTGTTGGGGGCCGGAGGGGAGGTATAGGTCACACGGTTTTCCCCTTCAGCAAGAGGCGGCCCGGGAATGACCTTGCAGCCGGCAAAGGAAGGGAAACGAAGAAGCTCCGACATAGTGACAACTGCAATAAGAAGGGGAAGAGCAATGCACAAAAGTATAAGATAAGAAGAGTTAGAAATATTAAAAAAAAAAAAAAAAAAAAAAAAAAAAAAAAAAAAAAAAAAAGAGGGGCAAAATACGATTAGGTTCATATTACCATTTCCCTCCGGACCCTTCAAGACAGGATGCCGTCCGGCGTGTTTCCACACAGTGCTAAGGCCAGCGGCATATAAAACACTGGGCTCAGGCGTATGAAGGGGAATGACCACCTCACGAAGCCTAGCAACATCACCTACATCATAAGACCCGGCGGAAGGGGGAGGATCACTGATATTAGAATCTACATCACGCCATGGCATCGCAATAGGAATTGCTCTCCGATCAACCAAAAAGAATTGATTTTTCCAATTTTTGAGGCTGGACTGAATCTCCTTAAAACAGGGTTTGTAATTTCTACCCGTCCGAGCCTGGAAGGAGAACCAGTGGCCTTGTTTGCAAAGTTTGTAAAACACTCTGAACAAAATAACGGTGGGGTCTATACCCAGCGAACGGCAATACATCTCGAACATGGTCGTCCGGTTCACCCCAAGCGGCACCAACTGAGCAATGTGAACTCTAAAGTGATTCAACACCCCCAATAGAAATGTAGAAACCGGAATCCTAAAACCCCCCTGTTTGAAAAAATGAAGATATAAACCCAGACTATCATTCGGAACCTGGATCATCGTCATCCCGGCCGGAGGCACTCGTGGGTGCAGGTCTAGGGGAATACCGTAAGTCTTAGCAGCCCAGCTCACTTGGGCTTCATTCATAGCAGATGTATGGATGTGCATATCAAGTTTCGGAAAGTAAGTAGTACCGCTAGTACCTTCTTGGTTATCTGGTGAAAGATGATCGCCCGACATGTCTTGAAAGGCCGAATGGGACGAAAGAAAATCTAAAACTAAGAAGGAAGATGGACGCACCTGAAAGACGGAAGGGAAGTTCGCAGAGAGTTCGGAGTAAAGCAGTGAAAAATATAGAAGTGGTAAAAAATGAGATTCACCACCCCTATTTATAGGCAGAAAGATAATAAGACGAAACGTCAAATCATGCAAATCCACGCATCTTAACCGTTGAATGGAATACGCCGTAACACGTGTCGGGCCGCACAATAACCAAGGTATGACTCATGGCATGTTCCTCATACCTCCTCGCATTAATTACGTTTGTCCGACTCATACAGTAGCCAATTCTCGGTTATCTTTATTTTATATTGCACCTTTGATTCGGAAACCAAAGATACAATACTGGGGGGGGGACATGTTCGTGTAGGTGTCCGGACGACCCATTCCGGACGGATCAAACCGAACGGATCCCATTCGAAGTCGTCCGACCCGGAACGCAATAACAATAATACTAAGTAATAAACAAGAACAAAAGGAGCCTCGGGAAAGACCAAGGAAGGTACAAGCCCACCATCCCTGCATTTAATGGAATGGTACGATAAGTACATGAACAGTGCACCGCCTACAGCAACTGTTCATGTACCAGGAAAGGTACAAGCCCACCATCCCCGCATTTAATGGAATGGTACGATAAGTACATGAACAGTGCACCGCCTACAGCAACTGTTCATGTACCGGATCCATTCTCCCAGGAACAGCAACTGTTCACGTACCGGATCCAGGCCCCTAGGTACAGCAACTGTTCACGTACCGGATCCACGCCCCCAGGCACAGCAGGTAACAAGTGGCTGGGACACTATAAATACCCCAGCGCATTCAATACTCAAACCAACCACTTTCACTCATATTTATTACTCACCTACATACTCTACGTTTACTCCAATCCGGATATATACTTATCCTTGCACCGGAGCTTGGTCTTGGGATAAAACCCGGGACGAGGCTAACTGGTTTATCTTTGTTTGCAGGGTCTCACTCGATTCATAAGGAAAAGACCTCAACGAACCTAGTACGAGTGTTTACCTCAACATTGACCATATTTACTTCCTCAACTTGAGTTACATTTCAAACTGTCTTGCATTCAGTCACTATCGTGGCCTTGTCAAGGCACCTACAATTATCAAATAACCAAAATGTCAGTTTTTTTTTTTTTGGTCATATATTACTACCGTCTTAAAAGATTTAGTTATTATTGTTAATGTTAACGCAATAATAAAATGTTAACGCAATCATAAAATGTTTCATGTTAGCCTAAATTGACTTGTTATGGCCCTTTACGCAATCTGACTCGGCCCACTAAATTTGTCACCTCTAGGTAATATGTACATGAGTTTATCTGTATATGGGACCCTTGAGTTGTTGTAGCCATTCAAGAAGCTAGGATCATCAGGGTGATATTTTTTTGGAAAACGACTTTCATTTTTTGGTTTAGAGTCGCACCTGTCACATCGGCAGGCCCTCATCCATTACATACGCAGACTATGTTGTCTGAACCGGGTCCACGCTGGCGTAGTGGAGATTTTTAACGGCTTCCGCCCGGAAACCGTACCGCCTCCACACGAGATTTTTCTCGCTAAAGTAACGGCCGGATGAAAACCGGGGCC
The DNA here is from genome assembly GCA_021014915.2 of Artemisia tridentata subsp. tridentata. NCBI lineage: Eukaryota > Viridiplantae > Streptophyta > Magnoliopsida > Asterales > Asteraceae > Artemisia > Artemisia tridentata. The sequence goes on along the minus strand of CP139508.1, from coordinate 511,388,264 downwards.
GGCTCGGATTCGAACCTGCGCAACATTAGCTCACAAATCGGTCAGACCCAAATCCTGACACGTTTGATTTAATAATGTCAAACCTTGTGGAAAATAAATTAGCGCTTTTTTTTGGTATAGTGTAATCATAATTATTTACATAAAAAATATTAAAATGATGTGCTTGTCACAATATTTGAAATAAAACTATGTCTTTGAAATGATAAATTTTCAAGCTACGAAAAATACACCATCGCAACAAGAATTTGCAGTTTACTCTTAAAACTATGTTCTTGAAACGACCCAATTTAGCATATGCCAAGAATCCTCCAAGAAGGGCTAGCAAATTTAAAGACCCAATGCAGTTTGTCACAATATTTGCAGATGAGTATATCTCATATTTGTCATATATCAAAAGAACAAATCTTAACCATCAATTCTTTATCTAAATTAATAAAAAATCATTTTTCACTTTTTTTTTAAAATAATATATCTTGCAAACGATAAATCTTCAAGCTGCAAAAAATACACCATTGCGACGAGAATTAAATTATCTATCTATAGATATGCATTTATCTATATTTTCGACGACCTTTGTTTTTTAATAATTTTCGCCCAGAAAAATCACATGTAATGTGTAAAAATCACATGTGATTCGTAAAAATCAAATCACATGTGAGTTTTACAAATCACATGTGGTTTTTACAAATCACGTATGATTTTTCTGGGCGGAAATTTTAAAAAAAAAAGTTCGTCGAAAGTATATAATAATGCATATCTATAGAAAGATAATGTAATTCTCGTCGCGATGGTATGATTTTTTTCGCGTAACGATTAACGGTTTGAGAGATATTTAATTTTTTAAAAAATGGAGAAAATTTATATATTTTTTTTTTGATAAAAAAATGAATGCTTGGTATTGGTTCATTGCATCTATGACAAATATGTGATCTATATTGAACTTTTGCCATTTGCATATTCTGATGAGGAAAGATGCAGATCGACTAAATTAATCGATATCCCTACTACACATAGTTTCTCTGATAGCTCTGTTCCTATAGATATATTGACTGAGTCAAAAAATATTTCTTGATCTAGGTTGTGGGTGTTCAAAAAATATCCTTATTCGGATATCTGAAAATTTGATCAAAATATATAAAAAAGTTGTTTTTATGAAATACCAATTTTGGAACTTATATAAAAGTTTTCCAAAATTTATAGATATTCGGATATATAAAATTGTTATTCGAAATTTCGTATATTCGAATTGCAAAAAATTACCTAAAATAATGGGTCTAACATATAACCATCATCGCAAATTTCGAATATCGAAATTGATATAACTAGTTATTGGCAAGTCCCTTAAATTAACTTCAAAAAATTCTTGACATACCAAAAGTCGCTCCAAGAAGCAGAAGTAAGCAAGCATACTCATAATAACAAGAACAAGTACGTCCTGCCATACCCTGATAAACCACTTAATATTGTTAGTTACGTATATGCTAAACACAAGTCAAATATGTGTTGGATTCTTTTACCTGTATGTAGGAGAATCATTCGGAAGCATAACAGGCAAGTTTATAACGTCTTGCTTGCAAACCTCACAAGTTTTGTTGCCTTTTATGCTAAACCACTTTATAGCACATTCTTGATGAGCTAGGGCTAACTTTTTGCAATTGCATTCCATCTTAAGAGTATCTTCGGCATCGTCCTCAAGTTCAACTAAACATATTCTACAAACAACTTAGCTGCTTCTTCTTCTGCAATGTCCTCCGGAAGATCAGTTAAGATGTTAGCCATAGATGGTGAACTGAACTTTTTTTCCCTTCAACATGCCAATGTCATCATATGGGATTATGAAAGAAGAGAAATATTAAATTGACCTTATAATTTCTGAGTAAGAAGAAAGAATTAATGTATGAATTATGATCGAGTTAGTAAGAGGCTATATAATCAACACGATAATCATATACATGCAGTAATATAGAAGTTGAGCTAATTCTCAAAATGGGACTTTGAAAAAACTTTTTTCAAAATATAGTAGGAAAATAATGGCCTTTCCCAAAAAGGTCATATGCGAATGTGCGACTCCATCCAATGTGCGACACGTGTCCACTATTTTAATATTAAAGTACAATGGTTAGGTGAAGTAGGTGGGGGTTTGACTTTGAATGTTTGATTAAATGACAAATTTACCCTTCTATTAAATATAAATAAATACTTCTCCCTCATTTACCAAATCTGCTTATCTCTTTCATCCCAAATATGCTTCTCCCTCATTCACCAAATCTGCTTCTCCCTCACTTATAATCCGCCCGCCTGGCCACCAAAAATTCCGGCCAGCCAAATAAATATTCAAAATCACTTTCAAAACTTTCAAATAAATATTCAAAACTCTAAATAATATGTGTAGATCTATAAAAAAAAATCGTATAATATATAGATCTATCAGGTGGTGAATAGATCTAGAGTTTTGAATATTTATTTAGAGTTTTGAATGTGCGAATGTGACTCATTCTTACTTCTTCCACATCATCATCGACATCTTCTGGATCTACTATAGTTGAAGGTGAATCAAGTAATTGGGAGGTACCAAAGCCTTGAAGAATGCATAAATAACGGGTGTGTTACATGTAGATTGAATGGGTATTGAGAATAGAAAATAAAAGTGGGTATTTGAGAATGGTGGTGGCTGTTGCATCTTATATCTATAGGTTGTAATATTATGTTGGAAAAAAAGTAGGTACAAGTGTTGATGATTTGTTCATATAATAACAGGAGGTTTAACTTCTTTGTTTCAATTTGAGTAAACTAGTGGTATGATTAAATATGCTTGTTTATGCTTAAGATTTTTTAGATATAGTGGATAAAGTCGTTATAGTTTTTGATGGGTTTTTGAATCTGTGTTTATAGTTGTTGATCTATGTTGTTGTTGTTTACAAATTGATTTTGTTTTAATTTGGTTTGACCGGAATAAATGGGTGTTGTCGGAATAAATGATGATGGTAAAAAAAATAGGACTCGCACATTCGCACATTTAAAATAGGGTATTTTGGTCATGTGCAAATGTTTGTTAATGAGCCTTTTCTGTGATGGATTATGCAATCTTTTTTTGCTATAAAGAAAATTCTAAGTCTTCAAATCGATAATTATATTGAACATTCGCACATTTGCACATTCCCAAAAAGGTCATGTGCGAATGTGAGAATGTGCAAATGTGCGAATGGTAGGTGGGATATTCTTTTTTTGTCTTATGGATGGCATTGTTCTGTTCAATTCCATAGCTGATTATCTGGATCTGGTGCAATCTTTCTTTTACTTTGTGACTGGATCTGATGCAATCTTTCTTTAACTTAATTTAAGCTTATGAAAAGTTGAAAATTTAATAACAAGAATAATAATTACTGGATGACTGGATCTGGTGCAATCTTTCTTTAACTTAACAAGAATAATAATTAACAAGAAAAACAAATATAGCTTTCACAGATCTGAGCCTCATTTCTCGTGTTTGGTATCGTCTCTTTGGTTTTTTGCTAAATAATTTAGCTTTCCAGCTTGATTAATTGAGTGTTTGCATCGTTTGGATTTTGATAAGCAGATTTGGTGGCTGGCTGGCCGAAATTTTTGATGGCTAGGCTGGCCGAAATTTTTGATGGCTAGGCGGTGGTGATGGGTGGTGAATGAGGGAGAAAGAGATAATGAAAGAGCTAAGGAGTGAAGGAGTGATATTTATTTATATTTAATAGAAGGGTAAATTTGTCATTTAATCAAACATTCAAAGTCAAACCCTCACCTACCCCACCTAACCACTGTACTTTAATATTAAAATAATGGACACGTGTCGCACATTAGATGTAGTCGCACATTCGCACGTGACCTTTTTGGGAAAGACCATTATTTTCGTACTATATTTTGAAAAAAAGTTTTTTTTTTCAAAGTCCCATTTTAGGAATTAGCTCATAGAAGTTTTCATCATGCAAGTTTTACATGCAATTGTATCTAACTTAATGTTATAAGCAACTAAAACTACATAAATACGAGTAGTAATTTAGTGTTATTTATATCTTACAACTACATAAAAGTGCTTACATGCAATTGTATCTAACTTAATGTTATAAGCAACTAAAACTACATAAATACGAGTAGTAATTTAGTGTTATTTATATCTTAGAATTACATAAAAGTGCTATATTTCTTTTGCTAAATACAATGCAATATTAGTAGTGGTTATATGGCACCCCTAGTAGCTAGTTTTATGTGGCATAGAAAATAATACTTTGTACAATTTAACTTTGTGTAGCGTATTAAATTTTAATTTTTCTTTTTGCTATATCATACGTTTGAATTTCTTCATCTTGGTGTATCATATAACAATTATGTGTATCATTGTTACCATTTTACCGCTACCCTGATTAATTTGAGTGTGTAAATAATAAGGGTATAATGATAAAGTAGCACACACAATTGGTCTATGATACACCAACGTGTCACGTACAATACATAAAGATGTAATTACCCGAAAAGAAAAACAAAAAAGAAAATATTGAGTTACAAAAGGCAATGTTTTCAAGATCAGGATCTTATTTAAGATCGAATTTGTCTTTACAAGATCGAGATCGTAAGATCGGATCGGGATCTTAAGATCCTACCATAATATCATTTTTTTAGTATCCTTTGTAATATTATACAAATTTATAAATTATTATATATCATAAACACAAAATTATATAAATATTTCATCGAAATGTTGTCCTAAATTATGATTATGAAATGTATAAGAAGATTAACATGTTGTTTTTTAAATTTTACAAAACACAATTCATAAATTTGTAGTTTTTTAGTTTGATGGTTCGAGAAAAGTAAGATCGGATCAGATTAGATCTTAAGATCCTATGGTCAGGATCGGGATCCTATAAGATCTTAAGCTTTCAAAGATCCTATGTAAGATCCGGATCGTTTTTGCTTTGCAGTATCGTAAAATCGTAAGATACTAAAATCAAGATCGGGATCTTGACAACGGTATAAAATAGAAAGAAACAAATTTTGGTTTATCCACATGAGCCCAAATGAAACAAGAAAGCCCAGCCCATATGGTGATTCTTGAATGATAACAAGAAAGAAAGAAATTTGGGGGGATAATCCTCTTTCTATCTAGCTGCATCAATAACTAGCAAGCAATAAAAGGTATGAACTTTACCATGTTGTTGTTGTTGTTCATTTTTATTTTCTTTATGGTACTTATATATGTTATGTACTTTGTTGGTTGGATGTTTTGACTTGAAAACCTTGTTGTTCGAGGAGTAAGTTTATCTGTCGGTTAATGTTAAAAAAATGTGGTAACTATATGTTAGTAGATAAAATGTTTATTGGTAATTTGGATTTGCAGAGATATGATGTCGGGTTCGGGTTCGAATAGGGGGGAAGAAGCGAAAACATGGGATGAAATGTATTCCATTGATTTGATGCCTTCTGAGTTGTTTCTTAAATTTAGGGAACAAATTCATGGCTATCGTCTCGGCCTTAACTTAGAGGTACAACCCACACCTTTCTTATACATAAAATAATAATGTCACAAAATTACCAATTTATATGTCGACTTGGGAGTTGGGACGTAAACCTTATTCTGTTTTGCCCTGGTCAAGTGTCATTTAGGGAACTCGGCACCTGTTAGAATTGCATTTTGTTCCTAAAACTGTACTATGAAAGAGAAATATAATATATGCAGACTTAATTCATCATGATTTTTTGGCTTTTGTTATTGGTATACTGTAATGAAAGTATGATTGTGGTTCACCAGTTCTACAATGCCCCGGTGAATGAGTTCCAGGCAAAGCTGGTTTTGAAGCCTTTATCAGATGACAGAAGGTGGAAATTCATATACGAGCCTTTACATCATGATGTACGTCTTGTTTCCAAGAAGATCCCTCTTACTAAATTCCTTAATCTCCAGGTTTGTTTATCCATCTCAATCTCTTTATAGCACATCAAAAGTATGCATTTTTAAATATATATAACACAAAAGTTGACAAAAATGCAGGTAGGAATAGGTCACAGTTTTCAGTTGCATGCCACTGGTTGGAAATGGAAGCTTACATCTTGTTTAGGTGGAGACGGTGTGTCTCGAATCCGCAACAAGACATCCCTTGCTTTGTCTCCTGGTGTCGATATGCGTTTTGGATGGAGGGCTGACTACGTTCTTCCTGAATTTACAGGGCAAGTTTACATTTTCTATAAAAACGCTCAACACAGTTTTCACTATAAATGCCTCTATTATGAGTGTTTTGTTTGTGGCATTGACAGGGCTGTGGGGACTGGTGAAGCATTGTTTAACATGAACTCTGGTCGATTAGAAGCATCACTTGACAGAATCGAAACCATTTTGACCCATACTTCTAATTTGCCCACAAAGGATCAGGAAGTATCATCAAGTGTATCATCTCCTTAAGTGGTAGTTTTGTATAGCTTTTTAACGGTTACTCTGAATCCTGTAATTATGCTCCCTTATGGTTACTTGTTGAACTTGATGCCGTGTCTTCTTTACAACAAACATATACTTTTGTGCAGGCATTACTCTTTAGATATGTATTATTCCTTAATTTCATGAGAACTATTTGAGAAACAAATTGAAGTCAGAAGTAACCAAATATGTGATTATCAGTTTTAATCAAGACATATGAGAAAAATATTGCAATATTAAAAACAATATGGAGAAGTAAAATAATGTAACTGAGGTTACCATTGTAAGTAGTAACTATATAGAGGTTACTTTAATGAAAACCAATTAACCAGTCATAAAATATAGACGTTAAACATGGGAGTATGGGACCCCTTTTCAATCCTTAACGGCTAAATTTTCCTATGTATAAAATTCAAAATCCTGAAACCACAACTCATAAAAAAAATTCCATCTAAAATGGAATTTCGTTGTTCCTCTTGTCCATATGTTATTCTTGTATGCCTTAATTTCAGTCTCTTCGTTCTCTCTGCCGTTTCCTTGGCCCCGACAATTATCATCAAATCGCCACCAACATCAGTGGGTTGGGCACTTGTCATGGTTTCTTCTATCTCCATTTTTTCATCTTTTCTTGGGTTCTACTCTCGACTCACTCATTTTTGCTTTGTTACTCATGTCACCCTCCTCTTCACCTCGTTGACTGCTCAATTTCTTGCCATTTTAACACTTTATACAAAGGAAAAATCCACCCTTTCGTTGCTGAAATCTCCAAGAGACCCGAGAGAAGCAATGGCTTTGGTGAGGTTGGAATGTGGGGTTTTTATTGTGATGTTTGTGATGCAGATATGTGTCTTGTGTTTAAGTTATGGTGCAAATTGGGGTCGGGTGACAGAATATGAACCGGAGATGAAGACTAGTAGGGTGGCCGAGGAATCCATCAAAGGGAAAGAATTGGAGAAGATGAAAATCCATATTCAAGTCTAAAAGGGTTAGCAGCGAAAAATTCTACATACCATGTTCTAAAACATACATTTTTACAACATATAATTGTTCTTTCATTTGTTGAATTATTCTTTAACATTGGTTAGTATAAACTAGTGTGTATATGACAATTGTTATTTTATTCTTATCATCAGAAGTGGAATATATTCATAATAAATAACAGAAAATGAAATGTTAAGTCTTTAATATATATAGATGGATCCAAGACATGTTAGTCACATTAATATATAGGGATAGTAACATGAAGGAAGGAAAAGTGGTGGTCAAAAACCATCCACATGACATGACACATGAAATTCCAATTCATAACCAAATCAATTTTATTTATTTATTGGTAACTTATTTGGTCATTTCATTTTGTGTTCACTACCTATTCCTTTGGACATCCCTCTTCCAACTCCCATCAATCCATGTGGCATTTTTGTAATTATCCAAGTACTAAATAAACATATCATGTTGTTAGAACTTAGAACACATAACATAAAAGCACTTTCTTTCACATTACTCATTTCCAGCAAAGGAAACCAAAAATGTGTTTCAAGATTTGCTTGTGTTCCAATTTAGACCATTTCCGCCCACAGTTTCGTCTATGACACCAAGTTTCTTTCTTAAGGACCACCTTTGTAGGTAGGCAATTATGTTAGGCACATAATATATTATTATGTCTTCTTCTTTTTTTTAAGTGTCTTTCTTGTATTTTAATCCAAACCAGCTAGCAACAACACCATAATTTAATACTTTTCTTAATGCTTGTGTGTTTGTCTCATCTTTTATCCCTGATTACATCATCTTTCTCAATAATTGCACCTTAAAAAAGATTAAGAATTTATGTTCTTTACGTATCCAAGTTAAGGGATATCAATACCATACCTTTGGATTGGAGCTAAAGGTAGAAGCTTTGATGACGACAATCGGAATCCACAAACCGGGCTTCATCAAGACGCCTTGGAACCATCAAAGAAATTTCTTTCCATGTATGATCACAATGTGAGTTTTCTGTATCATCGCATATTTACGTTTTGTATCAATGAATCTCCTCTGATTGTTTCTGTACAAATAAATTAACAGGACACTGAATTCAGGGTCTTCACAAGAAATAAAGAAACAAGAATTATCAATACAGAATCATAAAAACTCACAACTTACAAGTCAGACCCATCTACAGTTTGACCGTCTGCAACAGGTTGAGGCTGATCAAGTATTTACGCAAACCAAGAAATATGAGTTTGGTCAGTTTGTAGCACGTGAAGCCGTGCTTGATGAGGAATATTGGGTAAGTGTTAGCATATTTTCTAAAGGATCAGTGGTCAATCTATCTCAATACCTTGGCTAAGTTGTTCTGGCATCTGTTATTTGGTGATTGTGGCAGACTGTAGCATGGCTGCGCGCAGAGACCCACTGGGAAGATAGGAGAGATGATAGGTATATGCAGTCCGCATGTTTTAATCAATTATCATATTAAGTCAATTAGAGTATTTCATATTCCAAAGATCCAACAAACAAAATACTCTCCCATCACAGATGAACTTTGGCAAAAATAAGCAAAATGCACAGTAGCGTGCAGATACCTAATATAACAAGTTCACAAGCATGGTTTTTCTCATACTTTATGGATCAGATGCAACTTAACGACTTAAGATGCTGACTACGAAAACAGAAGTCAAAAGCAATGAAATCAACTAATGCTTAATTTTTTTGAATAATACAGATTTGCCGATAGCTTCAGAAGGAAATTTACTGAGCAGGTAGGAATGTAGGATCCTTATGGCATATCTTTTTGCTCCCAACATGGATTATTAAGTATAATTCATTCACAATGATCTGTCTATTTCCACTTGATTAGGAGTTCAATGCGTTAAAACAGCAGTCTGGAAACAAAATTGGACAAAAAAGTTCATGCATTGTCACGGTATAACTCATGTAATTTTGCTGCCTATTTCATTCTGAATTTAGCTTATATTTCCATACACGCCAAATTAAATGAATGAAACTCTTGTCAACATGGTTAGGTAAAGAAAGAACATGGGGGTGAGAGACATACCGTACTCAAGAGTGTAGTTGGAACCCTTGATGTCAGCATTCGCCCCTTCTTGCATGGGGAAACCTTTCCTGGGGTAAATCTCATCATTTTGATGCAAATTGCAAATGTAGATGACGACGATCTTAACAAGCATTACTGAATTTCAGGAAATATGTAAAGCACCAATTTTCTACACCGGAGAGAGAAAAGATCCCAAAAACCGATATGGTTACATTGCAAACTTATGTGTAGCTAAATCAGCACGTCGTCAGGGTATTGCAAGAAACATGTTACATTTTGCCATCGAGTCTGCTATATCAGATGGTAACACTTCATTATCTGTAACACTAAGATACTAACATATATATGCTTAGGAAAAAAAACCATAGGACTAATTGTTTAATTTACAAATGGCAGGTGTTGAACAAGTTTATGTGCATGTACACAGGAACAACATAGCTGCACAGGACCTGTACCAAAAGATAGGATTCAAGGTGGTTGACCTGGCTAGCCCTCAATTGTCAAAAGATAAAATGTACTTACTATGCTACAGAGCATAAAACATCAACATATGTTGTAAATTCTTGTATCATGGGAAAGAAACGACCCAATGACACACAACTAGAAAAATGTCACATTGACTATTCTAAAAATTGTACATCACTTTACATAGTTCAAACAGATGAATAGTTCTTCCAATTGACAACAAAGTTCATCTTTTTACTATTGTATTAGCATTATGAACACTCAGTTAATACAATATATATCTTTTTGCTAGTGACATCTCATATGAAAGCATGAAACATTCTGTTTACCTCACTAAACTCTGCCCACATATTCTTATCACCTCCATTTCGTCTAATAATTTTCTCATTCGTGTCACATCCTCCCATCTACCAGCTTCAGCGTAAATATTAATCATAATGACATAAAAACTAACATTTTGGGGATTTAACTGGTAAAGCCTGTGTGCCACACGTTGTGCTAGTTCAATGTTTCCATGGATCCTGCAGGCACTAAGCAAAGCTCCCCAAACATCAGCATCTGGCTCAATTGGCATATTCTCAATGAATTCATAAGCCTCCAGCAATTTACCATCACGGCCAAGAAGATCAACCATAGAAGTACAGTGCTCCATGCTAGGAATGATCAAATAGTCCTCAGACATGCTTCTAAAATGCTTTCTCTCCCTCTTCTACAAGACCTGAATGCCTGCACGCTGTCAGCACAGCAATGAATGTAAAGTTGTTCGGTCTAATTCCTTCCTCTCTCATCTTCGAGAAGAGCATGATAGCTTTTTTCCCAAGTCCGTGAGAAGCATAAGCCCCAATAATCGAAGTATATGATACCACACTTCTATAATGCAAACTATTAAAGACGTTAGTAGCCAGGTCTATACTCCCACACTTTGAGTACATATCTATAAGGGCATTTGTGATAGCAACATTGGATTCCAAACCCCTTTCTTTCACTAGCTTGTGCACCCATTTACCAACATCCAGTGCTCCTAGACCAGCACACGCCGAAATAACACTGACCATTGTAATACTGTCAGAATCTATATTTTCTAATTGCATTTCACGGAAGACTTGTATAGCCTCTTCACCAGCTTTATTCTGTTCGTAAGAAGCAATCATAGCATTCCATGAAACCAGGGTTCGAACTTCCATCTGATCAAATAATTCTCTAGCTATCTTAACTTTACCACACTTTCCATATAATGCAATCAAACTATTCGTTAAAGAAATATACAACTCCACACCGAGTTTAACTCCCAACCCATGAACCAACATTCCCAAGTTCAGAAACTCTAAACTGGCGCAAGCAGGAAGAACACTCACAAGCGTCACAACGTTTGGTTTAGTCCCAGAACCCAACATCTCAACAAAAGTCACCAACCCCTTGACCAAAAATCCATTTTGCACATAAGCCGCAACCATAGCCGTCCAGGTAACCACATTTCCTTCAACTATGTCACCAAACGCTTGTTCCGAATCTAAAGTCTCCCCACTTTGCGCATACATCGTAACCAATGAACTCTGTATATACACATCCATATCAAACCCATTCTTAATTACATTACAATGAACTTGTCTCCCCTCCCACAAAGCAGACAGCAGAGTACACGACCTGACGACATAAGTAAACGTGTACGTATCAGGAAACAAACCACTCCGAAGCATGTTTCTATAAATAAAAACAGCTTCTTGGAAAGGACCCAGATGAGAATAACTTCGAATCAAAGTGTTGCAGAGGAAAGCATCTCTGTGGGACATTGTATCAAACACCTTGCGTGCGTAGTCCAAAGTTGGCGACAAGGAAATCGCCTTGTTGATGAGTTTAGTCGATACGAGTAGGCTTTGATGGGAACCATTGGTGAGGATGAGAGCATGAATTTGTTCGAGTTGCGAAAGCGAAGAACAAGAATTCAAAAGATGGTTGAAATTGAAACTGAAACATGGACTGATGAAAAAAGAAGGTTGAATCTTTTTCAAACAAAGAGACAGCATCAATCAATCGTCTAACCTTTTTTTTTCTTTTTTTCCAAATATTAAGAAAGTTATATAAATAGTTGTTATTCATATACCAGAACACCTTTTGTAACTTTTGTTCAAACTAAAAAAAAGCGACCCGTCGTATACCTTAAATCAAGGTTGTCAATTAAATCTATAAAATGAAACTCGCAAAATCAAAATGTGTATAAACAAGCCGTAATAAGTTGACAAAACCAATAATAATAATAATAATATCCCTTTGGATTAACAGAACCAGCAACAAAATAGTTATAAACTAGACAATGTTTACAAGATTCAAAAGATAAAAACATTCCATTCATCCATAACAAAAGTGAACAAAAGGTTGGGATTATCAAAATTCTAAATCAACTACAAGAAGATGCAGCATTATAAGTAGACATGGTGCCTAGTAGCAAAAGACGTTTTAAGAAACCCTGGTTCAAGCTGATGAATACCGCAATGGTAATAGTTCAACCGCCTCAATATTCTTTAATATCTGACTTTCTACCAAACCAATAATTTTGACCCCTTCATTGGAATGTCCATCTGTGAATACCTTTGTAATCTGCAAAAAAGGCCCCATGTCAGCTTATTCCACCAATACAGGTTTGTTTGCTTGCGAAAGAGAGTGAGCACCACAAGATAATGAAATAACATATTTGTTAAATTTCTAGCAGAGTTGCGAAAACAAGATACCATCCATACCTGAGTGCAACCAAACAATTTGAGTGTTTTAAGTGATAAGCAACTATCTGCAATCAATCCCAGGGCCTCATTTGTCATTTCACGGCAAAAAGATAAATCCAAACTTTCCAAACTTTTTGCATGTTTGGCAAGTGATATAGCCGTGTGGTGGGCAACCTGAAGAGAGTCAAATAACCTAACATTAGTTATTACGCCCATACTGCCCACGCTAATCTAAGCAAAAAAGATGATTGATTGGAAAAGGCGTTGATGGGCATCCAGCCTACCATATTATTGGACTAAACTCATAAACAGTGGCGGAATTTGAACATTTTTTTTTTTTTTTGGGGGGGGGGGGGGGGGGTGAATTTATTTTGAGGGGGCCGAATCGGAGATTTTTTGGTATTCTCAACTAAATGACCCCTAAAACCTATAATATTTACACTAGTTGCCGTAACTTTGTTGGGGGGGGGCGGGACCCTCCCCTGCCCCTTAAAAGTTCCGCCCCTGCACAGAAAGGTGGTAAAAACAACATTATCTGATAAGAGATAATAACCTGACAAATATTTACACTAAAACCTATAATATTTACACTAGTTGCCGTAACTTTGTTGTGGGGGGTGGGGGGGCGGGACCCTCCCCTGCCCCTTAAAAGTTCCGCCCCTGCACAGAAAGGTGGTAAAAACAACATTATCTAATAAGAGATAATAACCTGACAAATAATGCAATACAGCAAGCCAAATACAATAGTCCAACATGCTAGTCTAATGGCTATTAAGAAGGGCCAAAGAAGGAACCTTATTAACATGATTGAGCGATAGTTCCCTCAAACGCGCTCCACCCGCTTCAAGATACGCAGCTACAGCCACGTCACTGTCACATTGTTAAGATAACTATCAGGGAATCTCATCAACCAGAAGCATGAATAACTAATAATAAACAAATCACACGGACAGAAAAATTGTAAAAACTATTGCTGCGTGCATCAATTCAGAGAGAACTAACAACTATATTCGACTTTCTATATAAGCATGTAATGTGATATGTTATATTAACTCTAACTTCTGTCACTTGTTGTAACTAGAAAAGCCATGCTCGCACGGATAACTAATCATCCTAGTTGATGCTTAAGCAATGTAAAAATTAATAATGGATAATTTAAAAATCAAACTCATTCTGTTAAACAACAAAAAACAGAAAAAAATTAATAAACCTGAAAATATTTCTGCAGAATTTCAATATCTGAATTTTTGGACAACCATTTGCAAGATGTGCTAGTGATTTATCCGTCAATTTACACACGTTGGTCAGATCTATTGCACATAATCCAGGACAACTTTTTGAGATGGCTCTCAATGCTTTATCAGTCAATTTCCTGGCCAAATTTCAAAAGAAGCAGAATTAGTTAGAGTTAAACATGTGCTAACACATGAGATGAATCCTACAACATAGAACCAGCTTAAACTCACGTGCAATTTGCCAAGACAAGCTCCTTCATCTTCTGACCTCGAGCAGCCACAAATTTACTGATGAAAGAATTATCAACAGATTCATTGTGAGAGACGGACAGCACTTCTAATTGTTTGAGCTTCAATAGTGCAGGAAGAATATGCTTAGCATCTAAATCAAAACATTCATCGATGTACAACTCCTTAAGGACTGGTCCAAGCTTGTCAGCTAAATAGTCGATAGCATCAACAGTGAGCAAAGAGCAGCACCCAAGATTAATAGATCTCAATGCAGGTGCAGCATCAACAAGAGCTTTTAAACCAGCATCTGAAAGCCGGCATGCACCTTTCAAGGATATATTAGTTAATGCACACAACTTACTACTACTAGGCAAATGATCCAAGATAGGCAATAAAACGAAGTCTGGTAAACATCGCCCGCACTGATCCAGTTGCAGCACCTAAAGCCAAACAATCAAAATAAACACTTTTATAAGAATGATCCAGTTGTAGTACCTAAACCCAAATATTCAAAAAACATAGTCTGGTAAACATCGCCCACATTGCATGTATCATACTTTCATGTGTTTGCTGATATCTAAAACCTCACATAATAAATGTTCCTAGTTTCAAATTTCAAGCTACAAAAACCTAAATGCAGACTTCTGACAAGGAAAAAGTTTTATAGGAACTCATTATAAATGGTAGCTCCCTGATAAACTTACATTTTACATGCATCAAATACCGATTATGCCAAGGAAACGAAAACAGACACATTCTATTGGGATCATAACTACTGTGTATCACATTTAGATGCATAAGTCTAGTTTGTATTTATGAGAGAATGAAACGAATTGGCAGATAAGAGTCTCACCGTGAGGTTGCTAGCATCAGTCTTTTCAAAAGTCTTTGTGAATTGTTCCTCAGTTAACCATGAACAATCACGTACACGAATCTCAGTAGGAGTTCCACTAGCAAGGAGGTCAAAAAAATGGAGGTTCATTTTTCTGGAGTCACAAAGCAGTCGTGTAAGCTTGTGTCTAAGTGCATCAGGCACACTTTCGAGAGAGGTTATTGCATCGACATGTTGGGACATGATTGTCATGCATAAATCCTGCAGCGAAGGGGCCGCTCTCATGACACATTGTTTCTTCTTGGGAACCCAAATCAATGGAACGGATTCGGCTTTCCTTTTCTTTTGTGGAGGCATGTTTGCTGCTCGATCGTTGATTATCTTCATTGCAGTTGAGAACGGACCAGGCCAATCCTCCGCATCTGCATTTGCTTCTGTTTGTGGCAGTTCAGGTTCATCCTCGTCTCCGTCGTCTACATCAGGATCCTCCTCTTCCTCTTGATGAGAGAAATATGCAAACCTCGTTGCATTCTTTCTTGCTGTATCTTTAAACCTTTCCCTCATTCTAGAGCTACTAATGGCTCTTGCACTTGCCAAACTCCCATCCATTAAACCGACATCAAGTTCCTCAACAGGATCACGGTAACGTGATGATGAATTACCAACAATGAATTCCTCATCCATATTATCTGGACCACTGTCACTTGACAACGAAACAATCTCTATTACTTTTCCCTTCCCCTTATCTCCTATATTGATTCTACTAGTCTCCCCTTCTAAGGTAGCATTCCCAACCTCGATTTCCATATCTTTTTCAACATCCACCACCGACACCCCTTTGTTTTTATCTTCTCTGCTGAACCGATTTACATTATTACCACTTGAGCCTCCTCCAACACTCCCCTCGCTAACTCTATCTTGTGTTTCCTTGCTAGCAGGCGACACTTTCTCATCATCAGCAAGCTGATTAAGATCCGGTATTAGTACAACCTTGTTGCCTGATCGCAGGTTTAAACTTTTACTTCCTACATCACCCTCCTCCTGAGTAACCAATTCTTCATCACCTAAACTCGAAACCTTAACATTACTTACATCAAAATCCCCACTCTCTTCCTTAATGGCAGGCTTTGCAGAGCCACCCACATTGTCAACAACATTATAGTTCAAAGACAGCCTAGCACTGCGTCTCAAGGCGCGGCCAGAATCAGTACTTACCAGTAATCCTAAGTTGTGAGAGGAGGAGGAGGAGGCTGGGGTGGTTTCATTAATATTATTATTATTCATGGCTTCGATTTCAGCAACAGCTAGTGAGGATTTATTATTATTATTATTATTATTATTATTATTAATGGGGGAATGCTCGTTTGGAGTTGTAACAAGTGCTTCTTTTCGGGACCTTAAAACAGTCATGAATAATAATAACAACAATTAATGATAAGTAAATTAATACAATAAGGAAAAAAACAAGCAGAAAGATAAATAAGTTAGTATAATAAATATATAATATTGATTGATTGATTGATAGATGATGAAAAAAAATTGGGGAAGAAGAGACAGTTATTAGGGTATAAAACCTTATTCTTGTAGGGTAAGCTCCCGCCAATTCCCACCCACCACAACTTGGGCTTTTCCATTTCAGCCCAAAACTAATCCGCATTAGCCCACCTACACATCTAGTTTAGCTTAGGCTCAACCCAAGGATTTAACGTGACGAGGGACGACGGAACTTACATGTCATTTGTTTTTTCAATATTTTACCTCTTCTTTTGCAGACCATGTCTGCAAAAGAATAGGCATATCTAAAGTCTTCATCTGCATGGTAGAAGATTGTTTATTTTTTGTGCTATTGAAGTTTTTTTTTTTTTAACTATTGTTTTGTGATTCGAGAATATAAACCCTTTTGTCAAATGATACTAAAATGTTGAGTGTGAAACAAGCAATCGCTTAAAATACGGAGTGTCAAAGATAAGTTTTCGTCCGTTTTATATGTTATCATCCGTTTTATACTTTTTTTTTACGTTTTAGTACGTTTTTCACGCTTTCAACCCTTTTTTTACGTTTTCGTCTGTTTTTTTACGTTTTCATCCGTTTTTCTACGTTCTCATCCGTTTTTACGTTTTCGTCTGTTTTTTTACATTTTCGTCCGTTTTATTACGCTTTCGTCTGTTTTTTTACGTTTTCATCTGTTTTTTTATGTTTTCGTATGTTTTTTTACGTTTTCGTCTATTTTTTTACGTTTTCGACCGTTTTTTACGTTTTCGTATGTTTTTTTTATGTTTCGTGCGTTTTTTACATTTTTTTTTTGTTTTTCGTCCGTTTTTTTTACGTTTTGACTTTTTTTTACATTTTCGTCTGTTTTTTATGTTTTCGTCTTTTTTTTTACGTTTTCGTCTGTTTTTGTACGTTTTCGTCTGTTTTTCTACGTTTTCGTCTGTTTTTTTACACTTTCGTCTGTTTTTTACGTTTTCGTCTATTTTTTTACGTTTTCGTCTGTTTTTGTACATTTCTTACGTAAGAAAACGGACGAAATAGATGAAAACGTATGAAAACGGTCGAAAACGAAAAAAAAAAAGACGAAAACGTGTAAAAACCGGTCGCAAACATAAAAAATGGACAAAAACGTAAAAAAAGAAGTTCGAAAACGTAAAAAAACGCGAACGAAAACGTAAAAAAGGACGAAAACGGACTAAAAGGTAAAAAAAACAGACGAAAACGTAAAACAAGGTTGAAAACGTATAAAAACTGACAAAAACGTAAAAAAAAATGACGAAAACGTAAAAAATGGACGAAAACGTAAAAAATTGGTCTGAACGTAAAAAAACAGGCAAAAACGTAAAAACAGACGAAAACTGTTAGGAATTATCACATGAGATGACTTAATATGAAGAACAGACTTAAGTCTGCTGGGTTACGTAGTTAAGTCTGTTAGTTGTATTCATGTAATAGTTAAGTCTGCCAGTACATTGTTAAGTCTGGTAGACATAATAGTCTAGTTAAGTCTGGTTGACTGATTTAGTTAAGTCTGTTTATTAATTATAGTAAAGTCGGTTAGCTATAAGTTAGGAAAGGATACGTAGTTATCTTTATAGAAGATACGTATATCCTTTTACACGTTTTGTATCTAGGGTTTCCTTAGTGTATAAAAGGAACCCTAAGGCTCAAGAGTTGTACGCGTATTGATTGAAAGTTAGTAATATACGAAGTTAGTATTATTGTGTTCTTCGTTGTTGATTGTTTAGATTCCGCATAAACATTCAATTCATTGTTAGAGTTTCTCACTTAGATCAATTTGGATTTATTCAAGTTGTCTAACAAGTAACTAAGGCTACTTGGATCCATAATTCGTGTGGACCTACAAGTGGTATCAGAGCCTGTAGAGAGACTCTGAGTTCGAAGAAACACAAAAACCACAAACCCAAATTCACTCCTATAAAACCCTGCACAATGTCTGAGTTTGAGAAGAAGCATGATGATTTCTCAAACCATCCCAGTGATGATGAGAAATCAACCCTGAAGATGAAAAATCTGAAGCTGGCACATCTAAACCACAGCAAACTATCCCTGCAACAACAACCATATCCAACATAAAACTCTCAATCCTAAAGAAGGAAGAATATGACATCTGGGCTATGGAGATGAAGCACTATCTAGAGTATATTGATAACGAGGTCTGGAAGGTCATACAGAAGGGGAATTCGAAAAAGAGGATTTTGGTTGGTCAAGATGGAGTGGTTAGGGTGCTACCACCAGTATCTGCTGAAGAGATACATTCCGTAGAAAATGAGAGAAAGGCCAGGACTATGCTGCTGATGGCACTTCCCAAGAAGCACTTGAGAAGGTTTCATGGCATGAATGATGCCAAGGAAATTTGGGAGGCTATCAATAAAAGATTTAGAGGGAATGCTAACTCCAAGAAGATGCAGAAGGCTGTTCTTAAACAGCAGTTTGAAGCATTCAGTGTATCCAGTTCGGAGGGATTGGAAAAAGGTTATGACAGGTTTCAACACCTTCTATCACAATTGGAGGTTCATGGTGCTGCTGTGTCTGAAGAAGATGCAAACCACAAGTTTCTCAGATCACTACCAACAGAATGGTCAAGTGTGACAATGACCATGAGAATGAAGGAAGAAATTGACACCATGACAACTGATGACCTGTACAACAATCTTCGGGTTTTTGAGCAGGAAATCCAAGGAAACACAAAAGCATCTTCAAGTTCTACCAATGTTTCCTTTGTTTCTCAAAGCAAGGGCAGCACTAACAAGGTTAAGTCTGGCGGTTTTAGTTCTGGTAGTTATGAAACTTCTTCAAGCAGCATGAGAGAGAGAGATTCTCATGCAGGTTTTGCTGATGAAGTTGTTTACTCATTTTTTGCTAAGCAACCAGAAGAGAAGGACTTCATCAGTGAAGATCTGGAACAGATCAATGATATTGAAGTTGAAGAGATGGATATCAAATGGCAAATTGCCATGATTGCTCTCAGGGTTAAGAAGTTTTACAAGCAGACTGGGAGGAACATTAGGTTTGATGGGAAGACACCAGTGGGGTACAATAGGAGGACTGTTGAGTGCTTCAAGTGTCTCAAACATGGTCACTTTGTTAGGGATTGCAAGAAAAAGATTACTACTGATGGGAACAGGAAGAAGGGTTCTGACTCTCAAGATGATGACAAGCTGGAGAAGAATCAGATGAGCATGTTGACACTGGAAGCTGGAGCTGTGAATTGGGATGACCACACACCGGAGGAAGAAGTGCCAAACCATGCACTTATGGCTATTGGTTCCAGTAATGAGGTATCTTTGTGTTCCAAAATATGCATTGATTTATACAATCATCTTAAAGCTTTGTGTGATGAACAATTAAAAGAAATAGGTGATCAGGAAGTAAAGATTCTTGCATATACTAAGGCTGTTAAAACTTTAGAAGCACAAATAGTCACCTATAAAAAACAACAAGCTTCCTTAAATGAAAAACTCACCTTTCAGGCTAATGAAATATATGAAAAGGATGAAAAACTTAAGAAATATAGAAGAATTGGCATGAAAGCAGTGAAAGAAAGGGATGAATTGCAAAAAGAGTAGACAAATGGACCCATTCTGCTAAATGTTTGGATAGGATAATAGAGTCTGGTATGAGTTCTACTTGTAAGATTGGGTTAGGTTATGGGATACACTCAGATAAGGAAATTTTAAGCTATGAGGAAGAGATGGCTAGAACAGTGTTTGTATGTAGAGAAGATGATTCTGCTGGTAAACCAGTTTACAATAGGTTCATTAAAACTGATGATTTTAAAGGGGTGCCACCTCCATTAAGTGGAGATTACACTCCTCTACAAAAGGAAGACCTTGATGATTCTTTGTTTGTATATGGTAAAAAGGGTCCTATATATCCTGAAACAGGCAACTCATATGACAAATCAAGTGAATATTCTACCTGTCAAACTAATGACAGTGAAGGATCCACTAGAGATGTCTCTGAGCAGTCTGAATCAGAATCAGAGAGTGAACCTAAAGAAGTTTCTGAGTCAAAATCTGTCAAGCATAGTGAACCAGTTGTGACTACACCCAAACCTGATACAGATAAACCTAGTTGTGATACTCACATAAAATCTCCTAGGAAGTCTGTCAAAAGTCAAGAGCCACCAAAATCTGATAGGATGAGAAGAGTGTACAAGAAAAACTACAATTTTGGTCCTAAAAGATGTTTTGTGTGTGGAAGTCTAAGTCATCTAATTAGAGACTGTGATTTTCATGAGAATATGATGAAAAGAGAGGCTGAACTTTTGGGTGCAGAAGTGTGTTAATACTGGCCATATGAATGTTAAACCAGTTTGGAATAGTGCAAACAGAATTAACCATGCAAACCAATTTGTCACAAGACCAGTACCATTTAATTCTGGTAGCTCAAATGTTAATTCTGGTTGGTCATCAGTTAATTCTGTTAGACCAAATTTTAATGCTGGTAGGCCAAACATTAATTCTGGTGGGCCAAATGTTAGTTATGTGAAGCCAAATGTTACTATTCTTGATACACTCAGTGTGCTTGGCAAATTTGAAGGAAAGTCTGATGAGGGGTTTCTAGTTGGGTATTCACTGAATAATAAGGCCTTTAGGGTATACAATTTAGTGACTAAGAGGGTAGAAGAGAATCTTCATGTTAATTTTCTTGAAGAAAAGCCTAATGTGAAGGGAATAGGTCATAGATGGATGTTTGATATTGACTATTTAACTGATTCTATGAACTATATTCCTGTCTCTAAGGAGAATCAAGCTAACCCTGATGCAGGTTCCATAGAAGTAACTAACAATGCAGGTACCCAAGTTACTTCTGATGCAAGCACTGCTGAGCAAGACAAGGAAATTGAGGAGCTTATTGTGATTCCTACCACAGAAGTCAAACATGTTGCAGCTGATGAAGGAACAAAGAAATCTTCTCCAAAGAAGAAGGAGACTGTGATCAAGCCTCAAGCTGAAAGGAAAGAGGCTTCTCCTACTAAAGTGTCAGAAGATATTTCATCTTTCAGAGAAGAAATGAATGCTTTGGCTGACAAACATCTTGGGAAGAAGGCTACCAGCACTAACTTGGTTAAGTCTGGTAGTGAGTTCATTAATTCTGCTACCAGTACTAACTTAGTTAATTCTGGTAGTGATGTTGTTAATTCTGCTCGACCTTAGTCTACTCCAAATGCTGATTTTGATGATTATAAGATGCCAGAACTTGAGTTCTTTGATAATCCAAGTGAAGGAATTTTTGATGGGGCTTCTTATGATGAAGAAGGGGTAATCACTGATTTCAACAACTTACCCACAGAAGTGGATGTAAGTCCAGCTCCAACACTCAGAGTTCACAATATTCATCCTAAAAGTCAGATAATTGGTGATCCTAAGTCAGCTGTTCAAACCAGAAGTAAAGTTCAAAAGCTTCCTGAATCTCATGCACTTATGAGCCTTATTAAGAAGCAGCAAAGGGTCAACCACAAGGACCAACAACATTGTCTGTTTGCTTGTTTACTTTCTCAAAAGGAACCCACCAAGGTCTCTGAAGCACTTGAAGATGAGAGTTGGGTGGAAGCAATACAGGAGGAGTTGTTGCAGTTCAAATTGCAAAAAGTTTGGGTTCTGGTAGATCTACCTAATAGGGCTAAAGTTATAGGAACAAAGTGGGTCTTCAGAAACAAAAGGGGTGAAAGAGGAGTAGTTGTTAGGAACAAGGCAAGATTAGTAGCACAAGGGTACAGACAGGAGGAGGGAATAGACTATGATGAGGTTTTTGCTCCTGTAGCCAGAATTGAGGCTATCAGGTTATTTTTAGCCTATGCATCATATATGGGGTTCATAGTCTATCAGATGGATGTCAAGAGTGCCTTTCTGTATGGCACTATAGAAGAAGAGGTGTATGTACACCAACCTCCTGGCTTTGTTGATCCTGCTCACCCCAAGAAGGTATACAAAGTCATTAAAGCTTTGTATGGTCTCCATCAAGCTCCTAGAGCTTGGTATGCAACACTCTCCAACTTCCTTGAAAAGCATGGGTACAAAAGAGGTGTGATAGACAAGACCTTGTTCATCAAAAGGAACAAGAAGGATATCATCCTTGTCCAAGTTTATGTGGATGATATCATTTTTGGTTCTACTAAAAGGTCTTGGTGTGAGGAGTTTGAGGCATTAATGAAGGGAAGGTTTCAAATGAGTTCAATGGGTGAGCTCACATTTTTCCTTGGACTACAAGTGAAGCAAAAAGAAGATGGACTCTTCATTTCTCAAGACAAGTATGTTGCTGAGATCTTGAAGAAGTTTGACTTTACAAATGTGAAGACTGCAGTCACACCCATAGAGAACAATGTGCCATTGACAAAGGATGAAGATGCTGATGATGTGTGATGAGTGTGTAAATACTCATCATTTTACACCCATTAAAGACACAAAAATGACTAAAAACACCCAAATAGATCAAATATATTGCAAATATTCGTGGTTTGTGTTTTTATGTGTTTCAGGTGCAAAAGGATTGAAAACAAGGCAAAACGGACAAAAATCGAGCACAAGATTGGAAAGTTGTGAAAAGCCGAGGACGGGGATGAAATTTACGAGTTTGGACCGGGATATTGCTCAAGTTATCAAAAGTCAACCTCCAAGAATGCAAAGTGTCACAAATAATCCTTGGAGATAAATTTCACATTTGGCAAGAATGGTCCCTGGATTTTCAGATTGTACAACTATGGTCCCTGGATTTTCAGATTGTACAACTATGGTCCCTTAAAGTTAAACTTAATCCAAAGTTAATCCTAATAATTAAACCCAGCCCAACCACACACCAAAGCCCAATCCACATAAACCCATGACCCGATCCCTTAGTTAACCAAAAACGTTTGACCTCAGTCAAACCTTCTTCTTCAATACCGTTTACCGCCTAACCAAAACCACCATCACCGCCCTTATCCCTGACACATCCACCCCCTCCAAGCTTCCTCTATACTTCTCCTAACAATCCAAAAGAATTTAATGCTTCGTTGCCTTATCAAGTTATCAGACCAAGTGGTTTTTACCCACTATCCACTTTTCCCGCCAAAACTGAAGTTAACGGCTGAGATGATATCCAAGCCAAACCAATGGTGGGATTTAATCAAAAGTGATCATAAAAGCTTTTTGGATAGCTATTTAAAGGAATGAAGACACGAAGATAGAGTTGTCCTGCTTTTAGACCATTCGTAGTGTAAATTATGTTTAATTTCTGTTGTCTAAAATTATTGTAATCCACATTTCAGTATTAATTCAAGTCCCTTTTAAGTTATTTGTTCTAATTTAAGCTAGTATTGTATTCAGTTTTAAGTTTAATATAAGTTCAAGTGTTTTTGTTAATTCGTATTAAGTTCCTTAGTTGTTAAAAAATCAATCACAAGCTTCCTACCTTCTCTTATAAGTTTATATAAGCTCTTAATAGCTTTTTGTAAACTTATAACATTTTCAAACTGTTTAAATTTTAAAAGTCAAGAAAAAGTCAATGAAAGTCAAAGTTCCAGTCAAATAAGCAGTTGGATGATAAGCTGCTCATGGAAGAGCTTATGGGGTTTATTAGCTTGTGTTAACAAGCTTGGGTTTGTGTGATTAATATTTCAGTCCTGTTCTGAGTAAATGCAATTGTAAGCATTTTCCAATTTTTGCATTATTTACTATACTACTTGTGGAAAACTAGAAGGGGGGTTGAATAGTTTTTACCGTTTTTAAAGTTTTATTTGCTTTGTTACTATATGTTAATTCAAAGGAAACAATCACAAATAAATAATCACACAATGTAAACAAAAGATAAAGAGAGGAAAGATCAAACCACACGACACAGTTGTTTATAGTGGTTCGGCTGCAAGAACTCTATTCCTTGCCCTACTCCACTCCCCGAGTTTCCTACTCGAGAGTTTATCTTTCACTAAGAAACAAACTCCTTTCCTAGGCGGAGAAAACCTTTACACGTCGCTTACTTCCTTTTCCGGTACTAAGCTAAACACCGGGTTCTTTCACAAGGTAGAACCAACCTGACGTCGCCTAATTACTTTACCGACACTAAGCTAGATGTCGAGTTCTTTACAAGGGTACAACCACTCCCTACACTCTTTGTACTTTAAGGACTAAAGTACTAACCACACTCACTGATTACAAATGATAGATATGATGTGTGAAACAAACTACAAGATCACACAGTAATGCAACTAAAGGATTACGGTTCTGTAGATCCTTGAATGCTTGATCTCCTTTCTACAAAATGGAAGATCAAAGTGAAATGCAACTATGAATGATGTTAGTAAGATATGTACTGAATGAATATATGTGTTTAAGCTATATGAGTGATGAGAGAGCCAAATGATCAGCTTCCTATTTATAGGCAAGCTGATCTTCAGCTCACGGATCCGGCGGATCCCTCAAAAGGGATCCGTCCTTTATAGGACTTGGATCCGTGGGATGTGACAGCTATGTAATAGTTGTCTCTTACCATATCTTAGTTGTATCTTACCATATCATCCAAGATCTTCAAATGTCAACTATGTTGCTTGCATATCTAACCAAGATATATCAAAGATATTGTATGTGATGCATACAATGATGTCATGGAATGGTTTATGAATTAAAGTTTCCTTTTAAGGAAACAAGTTACTAAACTTGTAATTCTTAGTTAATATGTGAAGTGTAAAGTGTGTACTTAAGAGACTAAGCTAGTATTTATTATTTGCTAAAAGATATTCCTTATATTTGTCATTAACAAAACTAATGAAAGATCAAAGAATATAAATAACGTTTTTGGGACGCTATTTGTATTAACAATCTCCCCCTTTTTGTTGATGACAAAACATAAGATATATTTTTGAGCAAGAGAATAAATATAGCATGAGTTCTTAAAAATATATATTAAGTTTGTTTTTTTAAGAAAAGTTTTGTAAAAAATGTATGTACTGTGATGGTTCACAGTTGATGCAAACTTAGTCCTTTCTCCCCCTTTTTGTCGAAAAAAAAAGAGTAGCGAAGCGGAATGCGATTTTGAGAACTTTAAGAGCTCCCCCTTGTTTTATACTCCCCCTAAATGGAGTAATCAAGGAAATGATGCATGAATCTACAAAACAAACGGTTAGTATATGAGATGCTTATGAGATGCTCCCCCTCGATGTATACTCCTCACTTCTTGAGTACCAACGTATACTATTGAAGGGTATAATATGCTGCAAATGAAGTGTTAGTTATGAAATGACTTCAATGAAGAAGTAGAATGCTTGTGAAGTGTTCTTCCAAACAAGCCTTTTAGTATGTTTTGACTTTTAAAAAGTCAAACTAAGTGTCTGATCATAATTTGTACCTAAAGCAATCATATGCAAGATATAATATATGCAATATAGGAATTGTTAGTTCATAATGATAATGATAATATGCAATATGTTGATCACTCATAAGCATAAAACATCATATTCATATAAATTGAAAATTTTGTGACAAAAGTCACAAAGAAAAATGATGTTACAAATAAGAAGACATCCTAAAAAAAATAAAAAGGTCCTAAACAAACAACTTAAAAAAAAAATCCAAACAACTAATCTAAAGAGCTCCTATTGAGAAGGATGAGAGATTGCGTTTAAACGTTCAAGAACATGGTTCAAGATGAACCTCATCTCGTTTTGAAGCTCATGGACCAAGATGTTGGTCCTTTGGGCCAAGTGAGCGTTCTCTCACAATGTGCGCAATCATGACTTGAGAAGCCGGGAGGGAGACTAGGCTCCAAGCTTTGCGGTGGTGGTGGTGGTGGTGGTTGTTTGTTGTTGTTGGTGGATGGTTGTTGTGGTGTTTGGAGGGAGTTCATAAGGATGTTTTGAATGTCCATTGCTTCATGAAGGCGATGGTCTACCATACCCGAGAGAGTGTAGAGACGGTTGAGCTCTTCACTAATCTCGTCTTGGGTGTGAGGCACATTCATCCACATTGCCTCGTCAATGGCAACTAGAGTGGATGTTGGTGATAGAGGTTGTGGTTGAGGTTGGGATGATTGTGCATCATGGTATAAGGGGCCATGGATGTCCGGGTAAACCGGGTGAAAAAGCATGGGTTGTTGACCTTCAAAGGTCATGGGTGGAAGATTGGGTAATTTTGGTGAAAGTTCTTCTAAGTCATCAAGATGTGGTGATGTAGGAGGAGTCCTAAATAATTCCAAGGGTTGGAGTTTGGGTGATTTTGGTGGTGATGGTGATCTAACAGGCTGTGATGGAGCCGGTGGTGGAGTAGAGGCCATTGGAGTAATGGTTGGTGGTGGTGTTTGTATAACAACATGTGATGGTGTTGGGGTGGAGAGTGTAAGGAAGTTTTCACTAGCAATGGGTGATGATATATTGAGAGGAGAATTTTCCTCAGATGAAGAGTTTGCTAAGTTGATAAAACAACAAGGTTTAACACTGATGCGGGCTGTTCTTCTTGGAGTTCTAGATGTGGAAGAGTTGTGTGACTTGGTCATGGTGAAGTATGATAGCTAAGATGTACAGGAGAGGAAATGGTTGTTGTGTGAAGTGATGATCCTAAAGTGCTAATTTATAGACAGAAGGTTTGTGAGTCTGTGTGTTTGGATTTGATGTGAATCCAATAGAGAATGTTGGTTACTAATGATTTGGAACAAAAGTTTGTGCAGGTCATATCAAGGAAGTCAATCCATTGAGCTTTGGTTGAGTAAAATGTTGTGGATTTGCAGTTATTACAAGAAGATAGTGGAAAACATGATGATTTGATATTTCCACGGATTTGACGGATCCCTAAAAAGGGTTCCTTCTTTGTATCAGTTTGGTAACTCACACCTATATTTCAAAATTTTAAATTTTGGTGGGAAATTTTGTTCCTAAGTTTCTAAGAATTCCTAAATTATTCTAAGAGGAATTGTGATCAGTGAATAAATCCTAAATGATACTAAACACTAAGATTTAAGAATCGGGATAAATCGAAAAAGTTTTATAATTTTACTGAGAAACCTGCGGATCCAAGTGTTTGCAAATGCGGAACCTTATTTTGCAATCCGCCAAATCCGCAGGATGGCGGTTGGCGGATCCAACGATAAGCCTTGGCGGAACCCTATTTTGGGATCCGCGGGATCCGTAGGCCTAAAACTAAGAAAGTAAACAGAACATATGTCATATTTCGCGTTTTTCGACGAAAACCCGAAAATTCATCTAGACCTTACTTAACATCTAATATGTATAGCAAAACAACTAAATATGATAATATTAACACATGATTGCACATAGTTTAATCCATACTTAGAAACTTACCGTTTGAGGTGTTATGCCAAACATAGGCAATAACCCGGAAAATTGATAACCGTGATGGTTATCTACCTGCAAGTGTTAGTTATTACACATACACAATAAGTATTATAAGATAAATTCAAGACACATAAAAATTTAACATCACAACATCCAACATTGTTTAAAACCAAACACTCCATTAACTCAGCTTCTTCTTCAACTTCTTCATCCCCTTGTGTAATTTCATCATCCAACGACCCAGATTCTTCACCATTCCTTTGATGTTTCGATACTCAGCGGATTCATGTGGAATTGGAGGAAGATGGCTTAAGTACTCGGGTGGAGGAATCCTAGAATTTGGCATACCATCATCTTCACTCATGGAAGATGATGAGGATGATGTTGGAACACGAGGACGTTTGCCCTTATCAACACTAACCCTAAAATCACTCAAAGGAACGAAGGTGTGTTCGATTTCATTGTAATCCGGAACAAAGCCTAGATGGTTTGGACGAGCGGGTGCAAAGGCTCTATAAAGTCGGGTTAAGAGCATACCATAAGGCATTGCAATCTTGCTTTGAACCGGAATGTCACACATTCGTTTGGCAACATAATAAGCAAGATTGAAGGGTTGACGAGTAGAGATGTTGTACATCATGTGGCATAAACAAGCATTGATATGATCACGGTTTCCTATGGTGCACATCACATTTCCCTTAATACATCCTCCATCTTCTTGAATTCGGGTCTTAGTTCATTAAGTTCCATTGCAAATGGATCTCTAGCAACTTCACGACCACGATACATTCTTGTGGGGTTGTTCTTAGGAATGAAGAGATGTTCCCTAATCACTTCTTTTGATTGGAGAGGAGTGGCATATGGTGCCGTCCTATCGAGATTGGAGTCTAAGATTGTTAAGGACCATTTGTCCGAGTAAATACATGTACCTTGACTTGGAATTCCTAAGACCTCACCAAATTGATCAAGAGGGAATGTTGACAAGATTTCCATTTAGAGTAAAATGAAGACTTAAGTAACCTTCATCACTCGAGCTAAGACCTACACTAGCATAGAACTCAAGTATGAACCTAGGAATGATTGGCTCATCTATGTCTAAAAGAGAATCAAATTGAATTGCGGCTAATTGTTCCCTAAGTTGAGTGCCTTCATAAAATGATGCATCTACGGCTCTACCCTCATGAACATACTTTTTCTCTAAGACTTTGAAAATTTCGATTTGGGCATCGGTTAACCTTTGGTTTTGTGGACTTTGGGTAAGTAGTTAACGGTTTTCTTGTGATCGTAGTTGGTTGCGGGAGGCATGATTTTCCTAAGTACAAAAGTTACATAGTTTTAGTTAAAATGATCGAAGGAAGTGTAAATTCCTAGTGTGTGCCTACATGGGGACAATGTGGAGGTGCGGTTATCTCGACTCCTTTTGATGCAAGAAAAATTAGTTTATGCAAGTTTTGTTTACAAACGAGAGATAACCCAAACACTCCTATTTCAATGTAGCTACGGTTGAATGTACCCGAAAATACATATTAGTTATGTATTCCCTTTAGCATTCAAGAGACATTATGCAAGTGAAGTCTAAAAGATAACGTTTTTGCATTTGTATGAACAATGTAAGAAAAAATCATTTTACCTAGTCGTTAGAAGATTTTAGTGAAAAATTTTCATGGGGTTTTTGTTAAATTAAGACAATGTGCTATGAGATGCAATTCCTAACTAAGAAAAACATGTTTTTAAGTATAATGCAATAAATATGCTTCATGATTTTTCAAGAATTATGCATATACCCCAAGTTTTGGTTTTGTGCATGAAATGGAAATCCTAGACGCAGATCAGGAGTATAAATGTGATAAGAATACTTACAGTGATGTTAGAAGCACAAATTAGTGGAAGAAAATGGTCCAAAATATGATGGAGATTAAGTGTGTGTCGAGTAGTAAGGTGATATGTTTTGGAGTGAGGAGTGAATAGTAGTTGTTCTTGTTTATTAAATAATAAACTGGACTTAGCATGCGGCGGATCCGGCGGATCCCAAACAAAGGATCCGTCTTTGTTGTCGATTGGATCCGCGGATTCAGAACACATGTTTTGGTTTAGTGTCGTGTGTGGCTAAACTAATGTTTATACTAATGTTTCTCCTAATCACTAGGTTCCATTAATCCTAATCCAAGTCTAAGATAGTTGAAAGGTTCACGTTTAAGTGGTTTAGTGAGGATATCGGCAATGTTGTCCTCTGAGGAAACTTTCTCAATTGAGATGATTCCCTTCTGTACATTGTCGCGAAGGAAGTGATGGCGTATTTCAATATGTTTGGTTCTAGCGTGTTGGACTGGATTTTTGCTTAAATCGATAGCACCTTTGTTGTCGCAAAGAATGGGAATGTTGTTGAGTTCAATTCCATAGTCGACGAGAGCTTGTTTCATCCACAGTGCTTGTTGACACGCCTTTCCTGCAGACACATACTCTGCTTCTGTTGTTGAGATTGCGAGGGCAGTTTTTTCTTAGCGAACCATGATGTGAGACAATATCCTACAAAAGTACAAATACCACTAGTACTTTTCCTATCAACATAGTCACCTGCATGATCTGAGTCGGTATACACTATGGTTTCTACACCCGTTCCTTTGGGATACCATAATCCTAAGTGTGTAGTACCTTTGATGTACTTAAATATTCTTTTAACGGCTTCAAGATGGGACGTTTTTGGATCTTCTTGAAAACGTGCACATAGACAAACACTAAACATAATGTCAGGCCTACTAGCCGTAAGATAGAGTAAACTACCAATCATTCCTCTATATTTAGTGCTATCTACGGATTCATTTTCTTCATCCCTAGTGAGTTTGGTTTCGGAGGACATGGGTGTTCTCATGGGTTTTGAGTCTTCAAGACCAAACTTCTTAAGCATATCTTTGATATACTTTGATTGGTTGAAGAATATCCCATCTTCTAATTGTTTAATTTGGAGACCTAAGAAAAAGTTTAGTTCCCCCATCATACTCATTTCAAACTCGTCATGCATGATTTTTGAGAAATCGTCGCATAACTCTTGACAAGTTGAACCGAATATAATGTCATCCACATATATCTGGACTATGATAATATGTGATCCCTTTTTCTTGGTGAAGAGAGTATTATCTACTAGGCCCATGGTATACTTATGGTCAACTAGGAAAGTCTTAAGTCGATCATACCAAGCTTTTGGTGCTTGCTTAAGTCCGTATAAAGCTTTCTTAAGTTTGAAAACATAATTTGGTTTTTCAAAGTCGGCAAAGCCGGGAGGTTGTGCAACATATACTTCTTCATTTATAAACCCATTTAAGAAAGCACTTTTGACATCCATTTGAAATAACTTAAAATCATGTGCACATGCATATGCAAGTAATATCCTAATAGACTCAAGTCTAGCTACGGGTGCAAAAGTTTCATCGTAATCTATACCTTCTTGTTGATTGTAGCCTTGAGCTACTAGCCTAGCTTTATTTCTAGATACAATACCATTTTCATCCATTTTATTTCTAAAGACCCATTTAGTGCCGATTATGGTTTGGTTTTTAGGTGGAGGGACCAATGTCCAAACATCATTTCTAATAAATTGATTAAGTTCTTCTTGCATAGCAATTACCCAAGATTCATCTTTTATTGCCTCGTCTATGTTTTTGGGTTCAACCGTTGAAATAAAACAAAAATAATTACTTTCATTTTGAGCTTTGGATCTTAATGTTCTTTCATTAAGTTTTCCTATGACGTTTTCTAATGGATGACTTTTAGTTTCTTTAATATTAATAATTTCTCCTTTTATGGGTTCATTGCCATTTTCAATGTTTTCTATATCATTAACCATTTGACTTTCAACTAAGTCATCATCTACCAAAGGTGATGTCTTAGAGGGAGGCGGACTTTCGTTGAATGTTACGTTCAACGATTCCTCGACTCTTGATGTTTCCTTGTTTAATACAATGTATGCTTTACTGTTTTGCGAGTACCCAAGGAATACACCTTCATACGACTTTGGGTCGAACTTAGTGAGATAGTCCTTTGTGTTTAAAATGAAGCACTTGCTTCCAAAAACTCTAAAATATCCTAATGTAGGCTTTTTGCCTCGATAAATTTCATAAGGAGTTTTATTTAAAAATTGTCTAATTAAAACTCTATTTAGGATATATGTAGAAGTATCTACAGCGTGACACCAAAACTTTTGTGGTATGTTTTGTTCATTTAACATAGTTCTACTCATTTCTTGAATTGTTCTATTTTTACGTTCTACTACACCATTAGATTGAGGTGTACGAGGAGCCGAGAAATTATGAGTTATTCCATTATTATCACAAAAATTTCCAAATTGAATTTCATTGTCAAATTCTCGACCATGGTCAGTTCTAATAGATACTATATTACTTCCTATTTGATTTTGAATTTTCTTGCTTAGAATTTCAAATTTATCAAATGCCTCATTTTTAGTTTTTAAAAACTTTGTCCATGTATATCTAGAGTAATCATCTACTATGACTAAAGTGTAAAAATTTCCTCCATAACTTTGTATAGCCGACGGGCCAAACAAATCCATATGTAATAATTCTAGGCATCTAGATGTAGATACCATGTTTTTAGCCTTATGGCTATTATGTACTTGTTTTCCAATTTTGCAAGCATCACAAAAGTGTTGGTCATATTTCAACTTGGGTAGGTTCCTAACGAGTTCTTTGGAAGACAAGGATTGAATAAGCCTCATATTAGCATGACCTAAGCGTCGATGCCATAGAGTTGAGTTTTCGTCCAAGGAGGTAAGACATAACTTATCTTTAGGTGTTTTATCTAATTTCATAACATAGACATTATTCTTTAAAACACCTTTTTCCTACGGTTATGCCATCTTTAAGTATTTTACTTCCATTTTCACTGAAAAGGACGTTATACTTTTTGCGGCATAATTGACTTATACTAAGTAGATTAAATCCTAAATTATCTACATGAGCAACATCATCAATAGATAGAGAGTCATGAGAGATTGTACCTTTTCCGATGATTTTACTTTTAAGCTTGCTACCGAATGTGACATTACCTCCGTCATACACTTGGTAGGTTGAGAAAAGATTTTTGTTTCCCGTCATGTGTCTTGAGCACCCACTATCTTTGATCCACTCATCAGGTTCAAGATCAACTTTCAAGCATACCTCTTCTGTGTCATTAGCCATAAGTGCAATTTCGTTGTTCTTAGGCTCATCATCATCATCTCCTTCACTATCGCTCCAAGCTCCACTAACGAAGGCTCTTTGAGACTTGGTCTTTGGAGGCTTTGGACATTCTCCTATTAAGTGACTGGAGTCACCACACCTATAGCATTTCCTATCATCCTTACCTTTCTTATCTTCACGATCTTTCCGAGAGGATTTCTTTTCATCACGAGGTGGTTTTACAAACTTTCCTCGTCTCCTGAAGAATTTCTTGAAATCCCTCACGGCCATGGCATATTCTTCATCATCACTGTTTGAACAAGACTCATCATCACTTGACTCAACTTTGGCTTTCAAGGCAATAGACTTAATCTTCTCCTTTTTGCCTTTGACAATTTCCGAGTCTTTTTCCATAATCATTTCGTGAACTTTTAGGTTTCCTATGAGCTCATCCAGTGTCATGCTTGAGAGATCCTTAGATTCTTCAATAGCTGTCACCTTTGCTCTCCATTTCGGATGGAGTGCTCTTAGAAATTTCCTGACAAAATTCTTGCTAGAAAAAGATTCATCAAGTGCTTTAAGTGATGTAATAATAGTATTGAACTTAGCAAACGCACTATCAATGGTCTCATCTTCAGAGATAACAAATTGTTCGTATTGTTGGACAAGAAGATCAATTTTGTTATCTTTTACTTGTGAGTTCCCTTGATGTGTGATAATAAGAGATTGCCAAATATCCTTAGCCGTTTTACACATAAAAACTCTTTCATATTCTTTCTTAGGTAAGGCATTATAAAGCATCATTTTGGCTTCGTTATTTTTGGCAATTAGTTTCTTTTGCTCATCACTGTGACGAGTAAGAGAAGCTCCTTCATCCCGACCACCCGAAATATTATTACTAATAGGCTTGTAATCACCATCAACTATAATATACCATAGATCTATATCCTTTGACTTTACATAAGTCTCAAAGCGATTTTTCCAATAAATAAAACAATTTGGTTCAAATAAAGGTGGTCTCTGCATAGATTGCCCTTCTTTAAAGTTTTCAAAATCCATGGATCGTTTTAAGTTTTAAAATACAATATATTTTAAAGATCTTAAGTAACGTAGCTCCTGATGCCAATTGTGGAAAACTAGAAGGGGGGTTGAATAGTTTTTACCGTTTTTAAAGTTTTATTTGCTTTGTTACTATATGTTAATTCAAAGGAAACAATCACAAATAAATAATCACACAATGTAAACAAAAGATAAAGAGAGGAAAGATCAAACCACACGACACAGTTGTTTATAGTGGTTCGGCTACAAGAACTCTATTCCTTGCCCTACTCCACTCCCCGAGTTTCCTACTCGAGAGTTTATCTTTCACTAAGAAACAAACTCCTTTCCTAGGCGGAGAAAACCTTTACACGTCGCTTACTTCCTTTTCCGGTACTAAGCTAAACACCGGGTTCTTTCACAAGGTAGAACCAACCTGACGTCGCCTAATTACTTTACCGACACTAAGCTAGATGTCGAGTTCTTTACAAGGGTACAACCACTCCCTACACTCTTTGTACTTTAAGGACTAAAGTACTAACCACACTCACTGATTACAAATGATAGATATGATGTGTGAAACAAACTACAAGATCACACAGTAATGCAACTAAAGGATTACGGTTCTGTAGATCCTTGAATGCTTGATCTCCTTTCTACAAAATGAAAGATCAAAGTGAAATGCAACTATGAATGATGTTAGTAAGATATGTACTGAATGAATATATGTGTTTAAGCTATATGAGTGATGAGAGAGCCAAATGATCAGCTTCCTATTTATAGGCAAGCTGATCTTCAGCTCACGGATCCGGCGGATCCCTCAAAAGGGATCCGTCCTTTATAGGACTTGGATCCGTGGGATGTGACAGCTATGTAATAGTTGTCTCTTACCATATCTTAGTTGTATCTTACCATATCATCCAAGATCTTCAAATGTCAACTATGTTGCTTGCATATCTAACCAAGATATATCAAAGATATTGTATGTGATGCATACAATGATGTCATGGAATGGTTTATGAATTAAAGTTTCCTTTTAAGGAAACAAGTTACTAAACTTGTAATTCTTAGTTAATATGTGAAGTGTAAAGTGTGTACTTAAGAGACTAAGCTAGTATTTATTATTTGCTAAAAGATATTCCTTATATTTGTCATTAACAAAACTAATGAAAGATCAAAGAATATAAATAACGTTTTTGGGACGCTATTTGTATTAACACTACTGTTCCTGTGCTTATTTCTGATTTTATAGTGCTTATTAGAATAATTGTAGATTAATTGTTCTTGTTTAAGCTTATTTAATAGTAGTCTACTGCTTAATCTCTTTTTAGTTCTTAAAAACCACAAAAAGCCAAAAATAGCTTATATATAGGACAGCTTATTAGGCTGCTTAATTTCCATTCAAAGTCATTATTTAAAGCTTATTATACTTAGTGGTCATCCTAGAATCCAAAACCTAGCTTAAAATTATCTGTTTCCTTTAAAAATCCATAACAGCCCTTCATTAAGGACTGTTTGGCAACATGGGTCAAATGGTTCATTTGGGTTAGTAACTGTTCATTTACCTATTGCTTAACTTTGATCTTGCTTAAAATAGGTTAAATAAGCTGTTTGTAAATTCACTTTAGCTGTATTGAAGTGGTTTGTGGTTTTGCATCATTAGGTGATAAACTAGAATCCTAACTGCTTAAACTAGCTTCTAATAAGCCTGGGCTTATTTGGCTTTTAACCTTGGTAAAATTTGGTTCAATATAGTGCATAAAGTGAATGTGCACCAGTTGGTACCATCTCAATAGGAGTTGATCAAGTTTTGATCCATTTTGCAAGTCTGCACAACCAAACCCATTTGGCAGACTACATCAGATTTTCTAAACCATATTAAGTGCTTATTTGTTCTATTTAATGTCTGGTTTTCAGTAATCAAGTAGATTGCTAGTTGATCTTTGCTTATTCTCAATTCCAGTCCTTAGTTTAGCTTATTTAAGCTTCAAAATAAGCCCAAAGTTGCCTAGAATTGACTGATATGCCCTGTGCATAGCAGTCCTCTATTTGCTTATTTTGTGTTTGATCAGTGCTTATTGGACTGTTCTTGTGGCTTATTCAGTTATCATTTTAGCTTATTATACTTGTCTCAGCTTATTTCAGTTTGCTTCAGCTTATTTAAATAGCTTATCAGCTTTTTAGTCCAAGTTTAGCTCATTTCCTTAAAAAGTCCACTGATCAGCCCTTGTGGCTTATTTCTGGGCTTATTTGTGGTTTTAAAAATAAGTTGTCTTCATTAAAGTTGATTATTTTCACTAGCTTATTAAGTAGCAAAAAGAAAATTCCAAAAATAAAATAAAAACAAAAACACCAAAACCAGGGTTCGAACCCTGGTCACCAAGCACACAACACCACAGCCTTAACCACTAGCGCCCTTGGGTCTTTTCTGTTTTAGTTTACACAATTAATATACTTAACCTTGTTTTCTATTTTAGCTATTCGAACCATTTTAGCTTATTACAGCTTATTAGAATAAGCTTGTACCTTTTTCACATTTTTCCTAGGATTGTAATTGTATAAAGAAATTTTGGAAAAAGTTTCAGAATTTTTAGAATAATTTTAGTATTTTTAATCTATTTTTCTTTATTAGTTTTTAATGGGCAAATGACACAAAAATGTATCAAACTTAGGGTCCATTTCCAATCAAGGTATCCAACTTTTTTTCTTGCATAAAAAGGTTCCCAACTTTTTTTTTTTTGCGGATTTGGGTTTTTCACTAACGTTCGTTAACTCAGTTCGTTAGTAAGTTACATGTTTGGTCCTCGAATTCGTTAACTCAGTTCATGCAACATCCAAAAACAATTTCGATTTTTTTTTTACATGTTTGGTCATCGAATTCTTATACTCATTTCATGAAACATCCAAAAAAAAATAAAAAATCGAAAAATATTTAAAAAAAAATTATCAAAAAAATATTTTCTTAAAATATTTATATATTACTTTTTAAATTACTTTTTTTTCGAAAAATATTTGAAAAAAAAAATTAAAAAAAATATTTCGAAAAAATTAAAAATATTTTCGAAAAAATTAAAAATATTTTCGAAAAAATTAAAAATATATTCGAAAAAAATTTTCAAAAAAAAAATTTCGAAAAAAATTTCCAAAAAATATTTTCGAAAAATATTTGAAAAAAAAAATTAAAAAAAAAAGTTCGAATATTTTTTTCGAAAAATATAATTTTTTCGAAAATATATATATTTTTTTTCAAATATTTTTTCGAAAATATTTTTAAAAAATAAAAAAAAAACAATATTTCGAAAAAATTAAAAATATATTTTTTCGAAATATTTAAAAATTTTTTTTAATTTTTTTTTAATTTTTTTTAAAATTTTTTAAAATTTTTTTTTAAAAAAAAATTAAAAATATTTTCGAAAATATATTTGATAAAGAAAATATGCATATTTTCGAAAAAATTATATTTTTCGAAAAAAATATTCTAACTGTTTTTTTTTTTTAATTTTTTTTTTCAAATTTTTTTTTCATATATTTTTTCAAATATTTTTTCGAAATTCTTTATTTTTCGAAATTTTTTTTCAAAAATATTTTTAATTTTTTCGAAAATTTTTTTAATTTTTTCGAAATTTTTTTTTTAATTTTTTTTTCAAATATTTTTCGAAAAAAAAGTAATTTAAAAAGTAATATATAAATATTTTAAGAAAATATTTTTTTGATAATTTTTTTTAAATATTTTTCGATTTTTTTTTTTTTTTTTTGATGTTTCATGAAATGAGTATAAGAATTCGAGGACCAAACATGTAAAAAAAAATCGAAATTGTTTTTGGATGTTGCATGAACTGAGTTAACGAATTCGAGGACCAAACATGTAACTTACTAACGAACTGAGTTAACGAACGTTAGTGAAAAACCCAAATCCGCCAAAAAAAAAAGTTGGGAACCTTTTTATGCAAGAAAAAAAGTTGGATACCTTGATTGGAAATAGACCCTAAGTTTGATACCTTTTTGTGCCATTTGCCCGTTTTTAATTCATAGTAAATTAAATAAAAGTCAAAAAAATATAATTCTTTTTTCTAAAATTATCTTTTATTAATCAGAACTTAGGAAAATTAGCTTAAAATCAAATATCTCATTATTCTCACTATTCAATCCACACGATCACAAACCGAATCACAAATTTCATTCAAACCTTCATCGGGGATAACGACCCGGGATTACAACTTGCCTTGTATTCCTTGGACATATTTATATGCATTGATTTTTGCGAATCAATGTGTATGTGCACCTCTATAGATCAATGATAGGTTCTCTAATGTATCTAACAGCCTCTAGGCCTGATATAATGTATGTTGTGTATGTTTGTTCTCGTTTTCAGGTTACTCCCAAGACTTCACATATTCATGCTGTGAAGAGAATCTTTAAGTACCTAAAGGGCAAACCCAATTTGGGCATTTGGTATCCTAAAGAGTCATCTTTTGACCTAGAAGCCTATTCAGATAGTGACTATGCTGGAGCAAGCCTTGATAGGAAATCCACAACAGGAGGTTGTCAATTCCTTGGAAGAAGATTGATTTCCTGGCAATGCAAGAAGCAGACCATTGTGGCTACATCAACAACTGAAGCTGAGTATGTAGCAGCTGCCAATTGCTGTGGACAAGTCTTGTGGATTCAGAATCAAATGTTGGATTATGGTTTGAACTTTATGAACACTGTAATTCACATAGATAATGAGAGCACTATCTGTATAGTTAAGAACCCTGTGTACCACTCTAAAACTAAGCATATAGAAATAAGGCATCACTTCATTAGGGATTGCTTTGAAAAGAAACTAATTAGAGTGGAAAAGATACACACAGACTTAAATGTGGCTGATTTATTAACCAAAGCCTTTGATGGACCTAGGTTTAATTACTTAGTGGTTAATATTGGTATGATGAACCCATAGCTGGAATTAAGGGGAGGTAAAATGTAAAGTTTGTATAATAACCAGTACTTAGTAATTTTAATTCTGGTAGAAGTTAATTCTGATAGTCTTAGAAGTTAATTCTTGTAGTAGAGTTAATTCTGGTAGTTAGTGTTTTTGATTTTAGTTGCAAAATTGTATGTTTGTGTGTTTTTCTTGGTTTTTGTACTAATTTTTCCAGGAACAACATGGATTGGTGATGCTCAGCAGCTTTGCAAGTGATTTATGTAAGTGTTTGTCTGATTCTTTGGTTAAGTCTGGTGAGTCATTGGTTAAGTCTGGTTGACCATTTTTAAGTCTGGTAGTGTTAAAATGTAAAAATATCTTTTTTACCGTTAGGTCTGGTCGTACATTTAATGTTTTTCCTATTTAAATATTACCGTTGATATTTTTTTGGAAAACGAAGTATATATGGATGAGATTTAATTACTGTTTCATCTTTATCCATTATTTGCTTCTTATTTTAAAATCTTAATTTTCGGCCAAGATCACTCTGTTTTTAACCGCCAGTATAAACCCTAAGTCAACAAGTCAACCAGCACTTACCAATTATCCATGGCTTCTCTAAAGTTTTGTGACAAGCACAACCAGGTTGGTTTCTTGAAGAAACCAAACAAAAGTGAAGGTTTTGAGCAGATTGTGGATTTCTTGAGAGGTTCTTCCATTCGGTATGCTTTAACTCATAATCCTACAATCTATTCTTCCCTAGTTAAGCAGTTTTGGGGGTCTGTTACCTCTGAAACTCTTGCTGATGGGACACCACAGTTAAGGGCAAAAATAGATACACATGATTTTTTTATCACTGAAGCATCCATAAGAAGTAGTCTTCATTTGGATTATGCTTCAGGGGATTATATATTGCCCAATGATGAACTTTTAGAGGATATGAGAACCATAGGCTATCCCACTGATGGTACTTTCACTTTTTGGAAAAGCTTTTTCTCACCACAGTGGAAATTTTTTATTCATCATTTGCTCCATTGCCTAAGTCCCAAGAGTGGAGGATGGGATCAGTTTGGAAGCAATATTGCTTCTGCATTGGTCTGTCTTTCACTTGAAAAGACTTTTAATTTTTCAAAACTTATTTTTGATGGCATGGTAGCCAATGTAAACAGTAAGCACAAATTTCTAATGTATCCTCGATTTCTGCAAATGATTTTGAATTTTGAAACTGATAATAAAATGCAGACTTATGAATGTGTGGCTTTTAAAGATAAAATATTTGCAAATATGAAAAGGGGTTTTTCTGGGGCACATTGGCCACTTTTGCCTGCTATGCTTTCTGGTACAACTAACATTGCAGGTACATCTAGTGCTGCACAAGTGGATCCAACCCATGAGGAGCAAACCCAGGAACAACCAAGATCCCCTACACCACAACCAAGATCACCTACACCACAACCACCATCTCATACACCCTCACCTCAACAGCAAACCCATGTGCCCTCTCCTATTCATGAGGAGGAACCAGCTCAGATGACTGTGGATACCCTTTTAGAGCTAGTTCCACAACTAGTAACTAGGATCATTGCCTTGGAGAAGGCAAACAATACAATGAGGTCTGCTATTGTAACATTGGTCAAGAAGGTCAAAAAGATGGAAAAAGTCATG
Source organism: Artemisia tridentata subsp. tridentata (assembly GCA_021014915.2). Taxonomy (NCBI): domain Eukaryota; kingdom Viridiplantae; phylum Streptophyta; class Magnoliopsida; order Asterales; family Asteraceae; genus Artemisia; species Artemisia tridentata. The sequence goes on along the minus strand of CP139508.1, from coordinate 511,347,753 downwards.
AAAGACAAAGGAGTTAAATTTGATGACCAAGAGGGTGCTGATGAAAATTCTTCCAAATAGGGGAGGAATTTGGATGAAGAACAAACTTTTAAGACTCCAGCTCAGGATAAACCAACTGAAGGTGAAGATATTAGTCCTGAAGGAATGGAAGCAGCAGAAACATTAGCCCAATCTCTGAGCAAAATTCAACAAGAAAACAAGAAAAGAAGGCTAAAAAGAAAGTTGATAATTGATGATTCTGATGAGGAGATTATTAAGTCTGCTGAGGTTATTAAGTCTGGTAATGAAAAGGATAAGTCTGATGGTATTAAGTCTGGTGGTGTTAATACTGATCAAGTTAATTCTGGTGATGATGTCATTAAGTCTGGTGAAGAATCTGATGTTGTTAAGTCTGCTAAAGAGGTTAAGTCTGCTCAAAGGGAAGGAAAGCAGATCTTGATTGAAACTCCTCAACCAAAGAAATCAAAGAAGCATCAAAGAGAAGAGGAAGCATCCCTAGCTGAGATTGCTAGGATACAAGCAGCAGAACAAGCAGAGATAGATAAAGAGGAAGAACAAAAGAGGCAAGATGAGATGCTTGCAAAGAAGTTGTCAGAAGAGTCTACTGATGATCCTCTTATGTCAATGATTCAAGATGATGATGAGCTAAGAGTAAAGTTGGAGGAGCTCAAAGCTGTTGAAGGGTTGACTACAGAAGAGAAAGCCAAACAACTAGCAGAATTCATGAATGCTAGAAGGGTTTCAGAAACTTTGGGGGATTTCATGTCAAAGATAAAGCAAACTCAAAAGAAGAGTGGTGCTAGAAAGAAGCTCACTAAGAAACAAAAGATGTCAGATATGAAAATTTACTTGAAGAATATGGAGCATTCCAGTTTTGATAAGATGAAGGGAATGTCATATGAAGAAGTACAAAAGTTTTACCTCAGAGCTTATGAAAGAGATCACAATTACAAGCCTATTGATTATGATGATTCAATCAGAAGGAGCTTTAAAACGCAAAAGGTGTCTGAAGAAGAAAAGATAGAAAAGGTGAGTGAAATTGAAAAGGAATATGAGGCTGAGAAAGTGTCTGATGTTGTGAAAGAAAAGAAGGAAGTCAAAAAGCCTATAATTAAGTGGACTAGAAGGAAGAGAGCAGCTAAGAAGGGAAAGCTAGGCTCTAAGAAGGATGAACAAGAGGAAGAAGAATCTTCATCTGAGGAGTTCACCATGGGATCTATTCCTGAAAGCTCAGCCAAACTAGCCAAAATTGTCAGATATCAAATCATCAAGACTGGGATGAGAGCAGCTTATCAGATAATAAAGAAGGACAACACTGATGTAGAGTATTTCAATTTTCCAGGGTTGTTAAATGATTTAAGTAGGGAAGATCTCAATGAGTTGTACAAATTGGTGAATATCAGACATGGAGACACTAGACCTGAGGAAGAGTTTGAAAGGGTCTTTTGGGGAGATTTAAAAGTTATGTTTGAGCCACCTTCAAGAACAGATGAGATTTGGAAGCTGCCATACCAACAAGAAATTGTTAGGTGGAGATACTTTCACAGTTGTAAGGTACATTGCTTATCTCTGCAGATGGCTCATATTTATATGCTTGCAGAAGTAGAATATCCCTTACCACCTAGGGTTTGCAAAGAAATGTTGGAAAAGAAATTATATGCAGACAAGAGAGATGAAGTGTATGAGCATATTTTGGATTTGATTAAGGAACAATCCCTAAAGGAACCATATTGGGGTGTTTGAAGTGTTTGAAAGAGTTTTCAAGATGTTAAGTGAGACTAAAGGAACTTCTCACTTGGTGAAGGTGCATAGCACTGACACAACAAATGGTTATCAGTCCACCATGTCTAATCTACATAAGGACTGGCTAATCCAGAGCAAACGGCTCTGGTAAAGATATTTCAAATCCGTTAATGGTTGACAATTTACCAAAAATTGTATGGTAATCAACTCACCATATCTGAGATAGTGAAGAGTTGGCTAGCCCACAAGAGTATGGCTTGTGGTAAAGGTTGTGGAAATCCATAATTGGTAATCAATTCACCAAGGTGAGATCTGATTCCAACAAAGAATTGGCTAGTCCAAAAGCAAACGGCTTTTGGTAAAGACAAAACAAATCCGTTGATAGCTGATGGTTTGCTAAAAATCATATGGTTATCAATGTACCATGGTCTTTCACACCAAAACATTGGCTACTCCAGTAGTTAATGGCTATCTGGTAAAGAGACATCAAATCCATTAATTTTCAATGATTCACCTCTCACAGGAGTTAACACACCTAGAAGTGATGAGAATAGTATGAAACTTTTAAAGAATTGATGTACATGTAGTCATTGTTGCTGTGAAGATCAGATGGTGTTATGTTTGATGATGAAAGTTGCTGCACAAGTTCAGTTATGCTGATTTGAAAAGATAGAGATAATTCCAAGAGTTCAGAGTTCAATCCTCAAGAAGCTTATTCAGAAGGAACTTGAAGTTCATGAAGCATGAAGATCAAGTTAGGGGAGGATTGTTGGGAATTATCACATGAGAAGACTTAATATGAAGAATAGACTTAAGTCTGCTGAGTTACGTAGTTAAGTCTGTTAGTTGTATTCATGTAATAGTTAAGTCTGCCAGTACATTGTTAAGTCTGGTAGACATAATAGCCTAGTTAAGTCTGGTTGACTGATTTAGTTAAGTCTGGTTATTAATTATAGTAAAGTCGGTTAGCTATAAGTTAGGAAAGGATACGTAGTTATCTTTATAGAAGATACGTATATTCTTCTACACGTTTTGTATCTAGGGTTTCCTTAGTGTATAAAAGGAACCCTAAGGCTCAAGAGTTGTACGCGTATTGATTGAAAGTTAGTAATATACGAAGTTAGTATTATTGTGTTCTTCGTTGTTGATTGTTTAGATTCCGCATAAATATTCAATTCATTGTTAGAGTTTCTCACTTAGATCAATTTGGATTTATTCAAGTTGTCTAATAAGTAACTAAGGCTACTTGGATCCATGATTCGTGTGGACCTACAAAAGCGTAAACAAACAGGAGAAAACGTAAGAAAACGGTCGAAAACGTAAAAAAAGGGGGAAAACGTAAGAAAACGGACGAAAAGTAAAAAAATGGTCGAAAACGTAAAGAAACGGTCGAAAACGTAAAAAAACGGTCAAAAACGTAAAAAAACAGACAAAAAGGTTAAAAAACGGACGAAATCGGACTAAAACGTAAAAAAACTGACGAAAACGTAAAATAACAGAAGAAAATGTAAAAAACGGACGAAAACGTAAAAAACGGATGAAAACTTAAAAAAACGGACGAAAACGTAAAAAAGCGTATAAAAACTGACGAAAATGTACAAAAACGGATATTGAGAAGGAGATGTAGGGTTTGTGAAAGAAGATGTAAAAAGTGAAAGATAATGTTTGAAATTTAGAAGAGGAAAGAAGTGAAAAGAAACACTAAGGGGCCGCTTGGTTCAATTGTTGAGGAATGCAAAGGGAATACAAAGGGAATGCAAAGCAATGCATTCCCTTTCCCCCCAAATTGTTGGGTAATGCCCATTACCCACTACCGGGTAATGGGCCATTGCATTCCCCTACACTAACCATCATCAATCATTATATTCCTATTCCCCACCCCTCCTATCCCCCAACCAAGCACCCCCTAATATCTTGAAAAAACATATATAAACTGATCTTCCACATTAAAAAAAAGTGAAAAGAGAGAAAAAGTGATTACTATGAAGGATCAAAGAGGGGTAAGGGCTTTTTTTATTTCTACAAGGGTCTTTGATTAAAAAAAAAAAAAAAAAAAAAGTATTTTTATTGACTTATGTTTACCAGTGTCACTTGAGCAAAGAGGGGTTAGGGCTTTTTTTTTTTTCCGTCGATCATCATCATCATCAACCATGCCTATAAAATGGTTCTTCTTCTTCTTTCTTTATCTTTTATTACAGTAGTATATAAAATAATAAAATATATTGAATTGATTGTAAAATTGTACATACTAGGATATTGCACTGGCAGCCGAATGCAGGTCACACGGTGAGCGGTCAATTACTGGCAGAAATATCCCAATGCGTCGAAGCCATCAACGGCGTCAAAGGTCCCAAATGGAAGTCCACTCTCAGCTTCTACAGACCCGTTATTAAAGGTTTCACCTTTTTTCACTTCTTTTTTATTCTTTCTTAAAACAATAAAAACGGGTTGCGGCGCAACTTGTTGACAGTTTGAGGATATCAGTTTCTTTAAAAAAAAAAAAAAAAAAAAAAAAAAAAAAATTAATAATATTCCTTCCTTCCTAGACCAAGCCAATGCCTCTGAATTCCCCCGCGACTTCCTCGGCATCTCCCTCCCCGACCAGCCCTACAAATACTACTTTGTTTTACGCACTCATCGCCTAGTCCTCGAGGCCGACTCCTCTATCCAGACTATCATGGAGAAACTCCAGTCATACAAAACTAGAGTCGCTCTCAACTTTGAAGGCCTTCAGTATCAGCTTGGTGATTTCCAGTTGCGTCTTGGTAAAGTTGCCTCCATTGCCTCTTCCGAAAGTATCCGAGGCATTGTTTTAGAGGTAACTAAAATAACCCGACAACCAACCGTTTCATATTTTTTTAAACTGAGCGTCTTTTATACTATGCAGATGGAATACCGTCCCATCTCTTCATGGGAAAAGTCACATAAGATCATGGCTGAGTTCTTTGACATATGGCAGGACGTGCTTTCTAAAAGATCATTTCCGGGTCATTTTGTTCACATGGAACCAAACTTTGCCGACTATGGCCTCTCAGGGGAATACACTTTGCAACACACGGCTGTTCAGTATGCAACGTTGATGCTTCAGATGGTTTCTACTTCTACTGCGCACCACCCAATTAGAAACTAGGATAACCAGGTTCTTGTAAACTCGATCAAATGCTCTCATAAATTCAAACATATATGACCAACCGTTGATGTTATTGTTAGCCAATATTGGTTGCTCGTGGCTTGATAGGAGATTAATGCGTGTATGCCTTTCCTGTCTCCCATTATAACTATGGCGGGGGACATGTTTGCATTTATTTCTAAACATATTCAAGCCCGTATATCATCTGTCATCTTTTATATGAATGTAAAAGTTTGAGCCTGTTTGAATTTGCTTATTCTAGTCTGTTTTGCATATCATTTAACTTTCAAGCTAGTGAGAAAATAAGTGTTTTAATTTTACTTTAAAAGAAGCATTTTTATAAGCAAATAAGCACTCCAATATAATCACTTCTTAGCAACCTGTTAGCGTTTTTTAAACTGTTAAACCGACGGTTTTTTGGATGACTGCATTCTTTCCCAACATATACAATTGTCTGTCTTCAACCAGTTTTATCTGTAAGAAACGTGTGAATGATCTTTTTTAGGACTGTAAAACCTAGGCTGTTCTAGTCATTGTTGATGTTATCATATATTGTAGTGTTTTATTTAGTGGTTCTTTCAATTTTATTGCCGATAAGCATAGCATAACAAAAAGCTGTAATCGGAGTCATAGTTTTGAGAGGGTGAAAATAGAAGTAAAATTGAAGATAAATTATTTCTTATATTTGTTAAGTCAATTTTGTGATCTGCAACCACCCAAATTTAAGAGGGAAGTTGTCACTGATGCAACATTATAAACTTTAATGGGTTCATTAAATTCCTATCAACTTTTTGTTCTACTCACTTCTTATAGGAAAATTGCAATCGACTTATCAAATTTCAGGAAAGATAACTCTCTGTAATGAATAATACAGTCGTTTAAACATAATTTATAACGGAGATAGCCATTCTCCTCCAATTTCAGGAATCGAACTAAAATAGTCCAAAATTTCCTTAGATGAAGCCTGTGTTGCATCTGTAGCAGCAGCAGTAGTTGATGAATCGGACATCATGTCACCTCCTTTTACCATTTGATCGTTTAAGTTGAACCAATCTGGGAAATCCATATTGAAAAGACCAGATAAACAAGCCCCTCCCTCCATATTCACATCAAGATTAAAACTTGATGGATTGTTATTACTAGTAATAGTATCTGTATGATAGAATGGGAATGCAGCAGATGGTTCAACATGTTTAGGGTTAGCCGGATCTTTAATCTCGCCAAGGTTGGATCTTGGTGGCTGTATTTGTTGCGGGCGTGGGTTAAAATGTGTCCCGGAGCATCTCACCGCCTTGGTTGTAACAACATTTGTGTCTGTCTCGTTCTCGCATTCTTTGTCTTTCCTCTTCTTAAATTGCTCTTGAAAATGATTTGACACAACATTAATCTGGTCATTATGACGAAGATCATGCACCTTTTTGGCAAGTGTCGTGTTCCAGTAGTTCTTAATTTCATTGTCTGTTCTCCCTGGGAGCCTCCCAGCAATAAGCGACCATCTACACACACAAACAACAGTGCAAGTAACATCAAAAAGTTTTCATGACTTTTAATGTTGACTTTTACAGACTAGATAACGGACCTGTTTCCCAAGAGTTTATGGAGCCTGATGATGAGATCTTCTTCATCGCAAGATATGTTTCCCCTCTTAATATCCGGTTTCAAGTAATTGAACCATCGCAGCCTGCAACTCTTTCCACACCTCTTTAAACCTGCAAAGATTCATATGTACACAGTAAGTGACACACACACACACATACACAGATACTGCACAGACAAATAGATAGATAATTAAATACCCGCTTTAGTGGGAAGCTGTCTCCATTTGCCTTCACCATGAAGCTTAACGTAGTCACTAAGAATCTTGTCTTCTGAAGCTGTCCACGAGCCTCTGTTCAGGCCTATCTTTGTGCAACATGGGCTTCTTCCCATCTTCTTCTTTGTCTCTTAGTTTGATGTAGCAATGGTCTCATAGTTCTATATATACATGGCTTAGATGAGATGCTCACAGTCAAGGATTCTAATGGTGGGTCCCTCTCGTATGTTGATATATAGTATGCATTTACTAGAGTGACTTATGACTGTTAAATATGATGAAAAATCAAGCATCATAGCAAGTCAGCTGAGTAGAACAATGTTTCTTGAAAAAGGTTTATGTTTTTAATGCATGCATGTGTGAGGGACCCTTCAATTCACCAAGCATTTTTCCTTCTTTGTTTGTTAAATCAAATCAACTCTTTCTGAGAGCCGCTGGTTCAAATTTCTGGAATCTCAACATTTCCAACTTCCCAATATTTTTTACGTCAAAATATATTACTGGTGTATGTTAACGAGTTTAACATTTATCTAACAAAATTTCACCTCAATTTATTAAGTAAGTTCTCATTTGGCGCAATGTAGCAGGTCTAGTGATGCGACACTTGTCTGTAGCTTAGTGTTGCATGGTCTGTGTTGAGGCCACACTGAATCCTAACATGTGGGGTAAGTTGATTATGATTCTATTTAAAAAGGATTTAGATCTGCAATGAGTTAAATCTTGCTATCCTGCGAAATATTTCATCACTGTGTTGGATCTGCAGCGGGTCATTTTGAGGTGGCTCGGGTTGGTAAGATCCAGGTGTTATTTGAAAAACTTTTTTGTATTCTTTAGAATGTAATTAAAGGTTCTAATTTAAGCTCTTTTTTTTTTTTTTTTTTTTTTTTTTTTTTTTTTATAAAAATCCTAAATTAAGCTGTTAGTAACACAACCACACAAGACATCATATTTCTATAGACTTGTAGTATTCAAAAGGAAAGCTACACCATTGTGCGTAAGTAGTGCCATCTTTGTATAACGCATACCGATGGATAGAAAGACCATCATAAGTTTCTTTCTAAGTTCAAATTCGTAGCTTCGTCTAGATACGAAGGTTCTTAGCAAAAACTGATCAAGTCAAAGTTTTTATAGAGCTTCAAAATCGTAAAAACTCAAAGGCGATCCAAACAAACAAGTTTAAAGTAGATTTGTTAAGAACTTTATTATAACTTAATTAATGGCACCTGAAATGAACATATTGGTAAGTTCCAACATTAACTAGTTAAGGAAAAACATGGAATTAATTTGAAGCAGCCTTGACAGGGTGGTGGCAGTTGAGAGAATTAATTGGTTAACATTTCTGAATAAGAAGGTGGTAAACAAACTTTCTATTTTTACCATTAAGATAGGAATTTTGTGGGCAACAAATGCATATATAAAATCACTATAGGACTCCCAATCTTCAATGCCATATTAATTTCTTTCACTGTATAGACTAATTATTATGGCCTTTAATGGAGGGACTGATTTTCGGGTTCTAAGTTCTAACCTATCGAAAAGCTCCACCATTAGTTATAAATGACAAGACTTAGTTCAAAATCAGAACTTCTAACATGATACGCGTGGCCATATGCATTTAAAAAAAAAAAAAAAAAAAAAAAAAAAAAAAAAAAAAAAAAAAAAAAAAAAAGCCAATTAATAGAAGAAACACACCAAATTTTTTTTAAACTAAACGATTAAATTTAGAAAAATATTCAACTTTGATGTTAAATCCATTGATTTAAATTACCGAACTAAAGAGAGCAAGATGAATGAAGACTAGACTCTTGAATTTGATGAAAAATGAGAAGCCCACCTAAAAACAACTGGACCACTCAAAATCCGAAAGCCCAGCCAAATATTATAGCCCAATCCAATACACATAGTCACATACATGCATTAGAAACTAGAAAGCACTATTGTAGTCATGTTCAGTCTCTTGTTTTCTACTAATATGTCATTTTCTTTTAGATTTCTGGTTTCTATTTATATATTTTTGTTGAACAAGTTTCTATTTATATTTAGAAAGTGCCAAAATGAGTATGACTAGCTAGCTAGAATGCTAGATGATGATAGTTGAGAGCATGGGCAATGAATTAAAAATAAACGGTAGTATGGTTTATACCCCATTTGACCAGCTTTTGACTTTTTTTTTACCTCAAATTTTGTGAGCATGTTTTTCAACCAACTTTTTGATCATTAGTCAAATAGTTTTTCGTAAAATGTAAATTTGACTAATTTACTTTGAAACTTGCAGTAATTTTGAATTCTATTTCTTAACAAACTTAAATATTTATTAGTCATAACCTGATTTAATTATGTATAAATAGTGGTTAATTTTAATTTTAAACACACTTTATTTTTTCTTTACCAATCTAAATTGATTTACTAGATTTTTTCTTATACTTGAGTTGAGTCTGTCAATAAATGAAATAAAGAAAAGTAAGTACTTAAAATTATTTTTATCAATTGGTTGCTTTTGTGAATAAACTGTTTCATCATTTGATTTTGTATGTTTGTATTTTTCAGGCTGTTACTATCTTTTTATCCCAGGTCCGAAAAAAACTGTCAGGTTAGATACCATTGAAAAAACTTCTCCTTAAATCATGTTTTTTAACTTTACTTGGGTATACTCTTCTCCTTAAATCAAGCAGTAGGGTGAAATGATGAATGTTTTAGATTCCATCAAGTCCAACCTTCTAGTTCTACCACATCTGCGTTTACGGGGTGTTTGGGTAATAAACTTATGCTTAATTAAAAGCTCACGTATTTCAAAAGAAAAACTCCAGTATAACTGTATAAGTGATCATGCTTATTAGTTATTTCGTCCCTGAAAATAACCATAAGCCTTTTAAAAAAGCTTACCCAAACACCTTATAAGTGCTTATAGCTTTTCCAAAATACAATAGCTATTAACACCTAAAATAAGCTTTAAAGAAACAATCCCTAAGTTACACATAGTCACATACATGCATTAGAAACTAGAAAGCACTATTGTAGTCATGTTCAGTCTCTTGTTTTCTACTAATATGTCATTTTCTTTTAGATTTCTGGTTTCTATTTATATATTTTTGTTGAACAAGTTTCTATTTATATTTAGAAAGTGCCAAAATGAGTATGACTAGCTAGCTAGAATGCTAGATGATGATAGTTGAGAGCATGGGCAATGAATTAAAAAAACTAAAAAAAATGGTGAGTGCATCTGCAGGTACCTAGCTAATCTAATCCTAGATTATAATTACAAATCAATAATGGCGTAATCTACTACTACCAACATATTATATATTTAACAACTATAATATGGAAAGTTAGATTCCTACTTCACATGTTATGTTTCTTCTATTTTGGCTTACTTGTATTATCATATTCACTTACATTGTTTACACTTGTATCATAAATGTATCACTATTATTAATTGCATCATGGCATGTACTACTATATCACTACAATAATGTCATATAATACGGCTATTAACTAAAGCAGTAAAGCCTTAATTTTGTAGCAATTGAAATCGTCCCTCATTTACATTAAAGAGTTAATATAAAAAATGGTCCCTATACTCGACCGGGTTTAACACTTTTAGTCCCTGAGTTAAATTTTTACCGGATCTGGTCCTTTATGATGCGACCCATCACGGGTTTAGTCCCTTGACCATTAACCTGGGTTAGATTGCACTAATATTTAACAATCTGTATACCAGTGCATACTAATAACTAAGAGCCAACTGGTGGTTAGATTGCTCATCAATATATGCATACAACAAATGCCAACTGGGTGCTTAGATTGTTATTATCTTCCAATTCTTGTTCATCAACCCACAAACCACCCATCACTGGTTCGTAGTCAGGCTTTAGTGACATAAGTGTTTGGATCTGGTGTTCTTGTTGTTTTGTTCTGTGGGGTGTCTGGATTTTTGATGGTGGTGTTGATGGATGGCGTTGGGTCAAAATGGATAGGATGGGGATGGAATTATGATTTTTGAGTAGGTGGTTATGGAGTTATTTTGATGGTGGTGTTGATGTATGGTGTTGGATTCGATGGTGGTGTTGATGGTGTTTGGATTATGCATAGTACAAGAGCAAGCAGTAGAGAGTTAGACCACCCAGTTGGCATTTGTTGTATGCATATATTGGTGGATAATAACTAAGAGCATTTAAGCATTGATCATAAATAAAAATGTCGAGGAGCAGGTGGTGGATCTATTTGTAGAGGTGTTTGGATTATGTTTTGAAGATTAAAAGGATGGAATTTGTGGATCTGGAATTTGTGTTGTAGCAGAAACCTTGTGGTTTCCATATATGATTTTTGATATGGTTTGATCTTCTCTTTTATAAATGTGGTTGGTTTATGTTTGAAAAATCTGTGTTTGTAATTGTATATCTTGATGAAAAGAACATTGGTTATTTGGTTATATAATGCTTTCTTCCAAACATGTATTCTTAGACTAAAATTACAAGATGTTGAAATTGTAAATTACGGTTTTTGATAGGATCCAAGTTTCAAAGTGTATGAATCTCGATCTGGGTTGTTCTATGGGAGAACAACAAGTGAGAGAGGGTGGCGATGGCGATGGGATTTGGGAAATGATCTGATCTTTTATATGTTTTTTATATATAATAATAATAATAATAATAATAATAATAATAATAATAATAATAATAATAATAATAGGGTAATTTGGTCATTTCATCCATTTAACTGGTCAAACTGATTCAGGTTAATGGTCAAGGGACTAAACCCGTGATGGGTCGCATCATAAGGGACCAGATCCGGTAAAAATTTAACTCAGGGACTAAAAGTGTTAAACCCGGACGCGTTGAGGGACCATTTTTGATATTAAATCTAAATTAAATCTTATTTCTCCGTTTTAAATACAAAAGTATCGTGATAAACAAAGTTGTGTGTGACATATGTATACAAAACACACGCATGTATCAATGTATGTATGTATAATTTCCAAAATGTATTTGTATTATTGAGTATAGTGCACTGATATAAATGGCTTGGCATATTCCTACAGTTACCTAGCTAGCTACACGCCAGACAGACAATAGGGTCCAGCCCAGACTTCCATCTTCATTTGTACTATAATTTACTGTAAGACATACTCATGCCATAACTTCACATGTTACAGCTATTTTATAAAAGAAAAATGTTGGCATTATGTTGAACTGACGTCATTGGGGTGCTTGTGGCTGACGTATAGTATTGCAAAATCCACATCAACTTTTTATATTATACTAGAATGGTGACGGCCGGCCGCATTGCGGTCTGGCGGTGATTTTTTTGTTGTATTTAGTTTATGATGTTTTTTATCAAAGATATTTTTCAAAGCATAATGTTGAGAATGATCATTTTCCTCCTGATCAACCATCATAAAGATCAAATATTTATATAAGTAACATAGATAAAAAAAAAAAAAAAAAAAAAGGTTGTATAATAGTTGCAGGTGAGATATTATATAAGAAATATATTTACAATATGTATTTCCATACTCTTATATTATTACCAGCCCCATAATCAGGTATTCCAGGACTTGTATAAGCACCCGAGTTACAAAATGAAGTTGAACTCTTACTTACGGATCGTAGCTGTGGTAACAGACCTGCATTGCATTGCTTGTTTGTGGACTAATCACTAAGTAAATCTCTTCCACAAAAATCTGCCAGTTCCAAATTGAGTACCAATAAGCAGTTATATGCAAACAGACCATGTAAAAATTCAAACATAAGCAAATAAGGTGCCGTTATAATAAATTATCATAGATTATACTAAAATTTACCTTTCACATATATCGACTATCTTACTGCTCTCAGTATCCTTTTTCTCAAACAGACCTTGTAAAAGTAAGACTACAAAGTGCTTATTTGCTGAAAACGATAAGCCTCTGAGACGCAACCTCTGAACCACACCCCTGGACTACACTCCACCTGAATGACAGTCCTGAATGACACCACAAGTCTGCACCGCACCCCTTTAACCCCAAAACTTGATAAAATGATTCCTTTCATTACCATCTGCGACCATTTTTTAAACCCAATATTAAAAAAACAAAAAAAAAACCTATAAAATTCACTTCTTTGTATCCACGAATTGATTAGAAAGTTGTACAATAATATGAAAAAGGAAAACTGATGACTATGCGTAAATTTAGTATACTTTTTTTAAAAAGTCGTTCAAACATTAAATGAAAATGACATGTATCTTAAATTGAGAGTAAAGCAGCAAATAATGGAGTAAATTTTACCTACAAACAATTTGTTCCAACCAACAGAGCCGCTAGGTTGGTGCATATCAGAATTGCGACAAATAAGGCTCAAGTTGTAAATCTTGAAGCAGTACCAAATGCAGCAAGACAAAAGAACAAACACCCTACAAATTAAATCGAATATTAGAATGTAATAAATTCATAATAAGCAAATAGCCGTTGTATTTGGGTTTTGATGTTTTTATGAAAGTTATCGGGGAGCGGGGATGTTATTTGTATTCGGAATTATATGAAGGTAAACACGGCCTCCCGACGTACTCCACAGCTAATGACCAGAATGTACTAATGACCAAATGCATCCTTTCTGGACACTTTTCATCATTCTGTAGTGTTTGTTCAAATCGCATAGTATTTGCTTTATGTGCTCAAAGGGAGAAATTTGCATATACAAACTGCTAACGGGATGTTTGCTCAAACTGGTGCACATCGTTAAAAAAAGGAATAATTTGAATGCCTTTACAACTATTTAGGCAAGACATCAATCTGTTTATATATATAACGATTGTATTATTGCAGCTAATTGTAAGCATTACACACAAAATTTTTTTGGGTAAAGGGTGTTACCCAACAAAATTCAGAACAATTGTTTATGCAGTAGACTTTTTATAACCCAACAAAAGGATAATACAACGACACCTGACTCACTCATCAAAAGATAACAGTACCTTATCATTGTCGATTTTTGGACTTTTCTAGCCTGGAGCGTGGAATAGCAATGGCTGCAAACTGCTACTACAGCAAAGGCTGGAGAATTGCCTCGCCAAATAACTGGTCCCATGGTCTAGGGATGAGCATATCCAACCGAATCCCGAAACCGCCCCGATCCCGTCCCGATCCCGTCCCGAAACCGTACCGAGTCTCGATATACGGTACGGTACCGGGACTACTAAATGAGGCCAAAAAAAATTCGGGACATTTCGGGTTCGGGACGGGAATTATTCGGGAAATCCCGATTTGGTACCGAAATTAGAATAGTCCATGTTTTTTAATGAATTGTGTTATCCAAACACCCATTTTTTCCATCCAACAAGCAAACCAAAGGTAAAAAAAAAAAAAAACCCTATTGTTACTAACAAATAACCACCAAAGTTCTTTCACAAAATCTCTCAAAAAATTAAACCTTAATTTATTATCAATCACACAAGTCATCTCAATCTTTATCATTGGAAAAGTATGGAGGTATGTTAGTAACACCAATCGTTCATTATTTTATTGTGCCATGTAGTTTTCATCTTGGATGTTCGGGTTGTCTTGAGTCTGTTATACGTCCAGTTCAGTTTAAATAATGATTCTTGGTCTGGCTACAACTTGTGTGACAAAGTATGATCTTTGTATAATTAAAACTAACGTTACGAGGCAAACTATAAAACAATTATTGTGGATGCATAATACGCACATACATCACATACAAGCGTGCATATAAATGTGAGAATGTACTGTATATGTTTTTATGTGTTTGTATGCATGTATTTTTTTTCTGTTTAATAAGTTTCAACTTTCAACTTTGTTTTTTTTCACTGCTAGAGTCCAAGAAACCAGAAGCATAGTTATATATAGTCTCTGATTTTTGACGATTTTCGTTTGAATCCAAATGAATAAATTGAAGTTTCTAAAATATGAGATTCAAAAGAAATGAGAAGCCAAATGAATGTAGTCAAAGGAGTATGTATTTTCAAGATAAAAACCGGCTAAGAAACATGTGGGGTTGCTTATGCATTTATGTGCAGTTTATGATTGTCATCAGAGTTTATTGCTCTGTGTAAAATTATTTTACCAGTTTTATCTAAACTAAAACGGGAATATCCCGATGCGTACCGATTTCCCGGTACCGAATACCGGAACCGGTACCGGTACCGAAATCCCGTTCGATACGGTACCGGGATACACTTTTCATGCTCGGGAAAAATTCGGGAGCATCAATTCGGGACGGGATTGGTCCCGAGCTCATCCCTACCATGGTCCACTTCCAAGACAGATAACAACCTATTTTTTAACACAAGCATATCAAGATAATAAGCAATCAAGTACAACAGCTACATAACTTTAAATTAGAATAGTTATGTTACACTCCGACACAATAAATTGTATAGATTTTGGTAGATAAAACCCAAAATACGTTACATTCCCTCAAAAGTAACCGACAATATTACATACTAAAAACATCAAGGACCCATCTCAGTTTCACCAAATTTAACATAATTGTCATCAAGAATACAGCCTAAAATCACAAACCTACAGAGACAAAGCCACAAATTTCATATTTTTAACATTAAAAATCGAAACATTAACTACATACTAAAGAACGCCCATAATTTTCAACAAACTATTGTTCATCAAAAAATAAATGATATTGCTGAACTGTTTCTTTTATTTAATTTGTGATAAAAGATTATAATCTGCTGCTATTGATGAACTGTTGCTTGTGGATTTGTGTTACCCAACAGACCAGAATAAAAAATTACTCAAAACCGCAATCAAAAACAAAAAACGACATCGTGTAACAGTAACCTACAATTATTGTAACGCCCCATACCCGTTTAGACTAAAATTTAAAACTTTTTACGCGAAAACGTTTAACTTTTATGGACATATGACAACTCTTTTGATGACTGACAAAAATGTATGGACATTCATCCCTTGAGGCTATTTTTAAATGAAAGTACACTCAAATACCTTCGAAACGATAGGACATACGACCCGTTTCGACTTACGGATTAAAAGATATGAATTTTTGAAAATCGACGAAATCTGGAAATGAGACCATACCGCCGGCCGGAAAACTCATACCGGCGGCATGGCCTCAAAAGGCCTCCCATACCGCCGGTATAGATCCATACCGGGCGGTATGGACCTTCTGTCCGAAAAATGGGATTTTTCCCAACTTTTCCATGCCATTTTCGCTATAAACGACCCTTACGACTTCCGTTTTACACCAAACTTGACCGAAAGCATTACATTAACATAACAAACATGTTCCATAGCAATTCAACCCGTATATACATCAAAATGGGTCAAAATGGCTTTGTGCCAAACACCCCTTTTTACAACAAATTCATTGAAGATTACTTACTACAAAGACCACATGACACTTAAACATTTAACCCAAAAGATTTACATAAACAAAAGGTAACGTTTGACGACAAGACCACAATTTAACAAAACGACCACACAAGTTAAATAAACCAAGGCACAAAAGGGTACTTCGGCTTCCAACCTTCAAATTACTTGGTCCAAGAGTTATGGTCTTCTAAGTTAGCTTCTAACTACGCTACGCTTCATTCCACTACTACCACTAGGCAAGATCCTTACCTTTGCTTCCTCCGCTAGAACCTACAAAACCATTAACATCTAAAACGTAAGCAAAAACGCTTAGTAAGTATACAAGATATAATCTACATCACATTTACATGAGATTGGTGATTAACACCACTCATAACATTAACAAGGAGCATCAAGTAGGATTATTACTCACCTTGATCAAGCAAGTAATTATATGTATATCATTACTCATCTAGCATTGGATCCAAGCTAATACACATTTACAAGTTCCATAATAACACATTAACAAAAGCATAACATTAACATCATAACATTAACAAGGATTATACTCATATACTTACCTCAAATCCTATTAGCTTCCTACTTGACTTGATTGAGCTTCTACAAAGGCTTCCTAGCACAACATTAACTACAATTAGTGTCTACAACTAAAGAGACTATCATCTTACTACTTTTTACCAAAATCCCTAAAATCCACCATATGAACCCTACTTTTTACATTTGGGGAAAACCACTTACAAGGTGAAGAGATTACAATTAAGGCTTCCCTAGAGCTTCTTGATCACTTCTTGATACACAATTGAGCTAGATGATTACTTAAAGTTTTTCCCTCCCTTTTCCTCTTGTGAAGATCGGCACCAACAACTCACCCACACTTTTTATAGATTTTTATAAGTCTTGATCTCTCTCAATTATTGGAGTTAGATATATATTTGGTCTATTGCCACATATAGTCCTTTTAGTTCTAATTCTTCTATTCTATTCATACATTAGTTATAACTTGATTCATGGCACATAACTTATGTTCAAATGGCATAATATTTACATAAAAGGTACCTTGTCGGGATACGGGTGTAACAATTCTCCCCTCCTTAAAATGAGAGTTCGTCCTCGAACTCTACTCTTGAAATAATTGAGGATACTTGGCCCTCATTTTCGCTTCCGTCTCCCACCTAATACTTGTGCCTTTCCGATGCTTCCATTGTACTTTGACCAACGGTATTTCCTTGTTTCTTAATTGCCTCAATTTTCTTCCTAGTATGGCTTCCGGTTCGTCCTCTTGAGAAAGTAACTCCGGATCAATTTCTATATCATTTAAAGTTACCACACTCGACTCGTCCGCCAAGCATTTCCTTAGGTATGACACATGAAAGGTATTGTGAATACCTCTCATTTCTTCAGGTAATTCCAACACATATGCTACCTCGCCTACTCGTTTCAAGATTTTGAAAGGTCCTATAAACCGAGGACTAAGTTTCCCTTTGTTTTTGAACCTAAAAACGCCTTTCCACGGGGAAACCTTTAACATAACTAGATCACCTACCTCAAATTCTATCGGTCTTCTTCGGTTATCGGCATAACTTTTCCACCTATCTTGTGCCGCTTTAAGTCTCGCACGAATGATCTCTATCTTTTCCGTTGTAGCCAACACTACATCCGTGCTCGCCAATTCCCTTCTTCCGACTTCTTCCCAACACACAAGTGTTCTACACCTCCTACCATAAAGCATTTCATAGGGCGGCATATCTATGCTTGCATGGTAACTATTATTATAGGCGAATTCGACTAACGGTAAATGATCGTCCCAATTGCCTCCAAAGTCAATCATACAAGCTTGTAACATATCCTCCAAAGTTTGAATCGTTCTCTCGCTTTGCCCATCGGTTTGAGGATGAAAGGCCGTACTCATATGAAGTTTCGTACCCAACTCTTCTTGGAAATCTTGCCAAAAATTTGAGGTGAAACGCCCGTCTCTATCGGAGACTATAGATATAGGTACCCCATGACGCGCGACTATTTCGTTAACATAAATCTTTGCTAACTTATGAACAGACATATTCTCCCTAATAGGAATAAAGTGAGCACTCTTGGTTAGGCGATCTACTATGACCCAAATCGTGTCGTTCTTCTTTTTCGTCTTTGGCAATTTCATAATGAAATCCATCGTGATCTTTTCCCACTTCCAAACCGGAATGTCCAAAGGTTGAACCTTTCCATACGGTTTTTGATGCTCGGCTTTGACCTTTAAACAAGTTAAACACTTCTCAACGTACTTTACACAATCTCGTTTCATACCCGGCCACCAATAGTTCTTCTTCAAATCACGGTACATTTTTGTAGCTCCCGGATGAATAGAATATTTTGACTTGTGTGCTTCCTCTAGAATCAATTCTTTGATGTCACTACGAAAAGGGATGTAAACCCTTCCAAACCGAGTCTTTATTCCTCGACTATCCTCTTCGAGATGTGGAATGTGGGAAGTGATACGCTCACCTTCCCTATTTTCTTCTTTCAATGCCTCCTCTTGAGCTAATTTGATCTTATCAAAAAGGTCGGTGGTGACAATCATTCTCAAGGAATGAATTTTAGTAACCTCGTTTTGATCCCTTCGGCTCAAGGCATCCGCCACGACGTTCGCTTTACCGGGATGGTAGCGAATTTCGCAATCATAGTCCTTCAACAAGTCTAACCATCTTCGTTGTCTCATATTTGGATCTTTCTTATCAAGGAAATATTGAAGGCTTTGATGGTCGGTATAAATTACAAACTTGACACCATACAAGTAATGCTTCCAGAGTTTTAAAGCAAAAACCACAGCCGCAAACTCAAGATCGTGAGTCGCATAATTTTCTTCATGCTTCTTTAGTTGTCTTGAGGCGTATGCAATCACTTTTCCCCTTTGCATGAGAACACATCCAAGACCCGAATAAGATGCATCACTATAAACCACCATATCATCGGTCCCCTCCGGCAATACTAGAACTGGTGCTTCACACAACTTCCTCCGTAGAGTACAAAAGGCTTTGTCTTGTTCTTCACCCCACTCGAAGGTAGCGTTCTTCTTTGTGAGTTTCGTTAACGACGATGCAATTTTGGAGAAGTCTTGAATAAACCTTCTATAATATCCAGCAAGGCCAAGAAAACTTCGAATCTCACCAACATTCCTTGGTGCATGCCATTTCATTACGGCTTCTACCTTTGAAGGATCAACTTTGATACCATCGGCATTAATAACGTGACCGAGGAATTGAACTTCTTGCAACCAAAATTCACACTTTGAGAATTTAGCATACAATCTTTCTTTTCTCAAAGTCTCTAAAATCTCCCGCAAATGCGTGGCGTGTTCCTCCTTACTCTTCGAGTAAATAAGAATGTCATCGATGAACACTATGACGAACCTATCCAACATCGGTCTACATACGCGGTTCATAAGGTCCATGAAAACCGCAGGCGCGTTCGTGAGACCAAAAGGCATAACCGTAAACTCGTAGTGTCCATAACGGGTCCTAAAGGCCGTCTTAGGAATGTCTTCTTCTTGAACCTTCAATTGATGATAACCCGAACGGAGATCGATCTTGGAAAACCACCGCGCACCTTGAAGTTGATCAAAGAGGTCATCGATTCTTGGTAACGGATACACATTTTTCACCGTGACTTTATTCAACTCGCGGTAGTCGATGCACATCCGCATACTACCATCTTTCTTTTTAACGAACAAGATTGGAGCTCCCCATGGCGAGCTACTAGGACGAATGAAACCCTTGTCAAGCAATTCTTGAAGTTGACTCATCAACTCTTTCATTTCGGAGGGAGCAAGGCGATAGGGAGTTTTAGCAATAGCAGTAGCACCCGGAACAAGATCAATACGGAATTCGACTTGCCTTTTGGGTGGAATACCCGGCAAGTCCTCCGGAAAAACATCACAAAATTCATTCACAACCGGAACATCATCGATACTTTTCTTCTCAAAGCTCGTATCTACCACGTGAGCCATAAAGGCATAACATCCACGTGATAAATATCTCCTAGCCTTCATCATGGTACATAACTTTAGTTCACCTTTTCTTTTATCCCCATAAATAATCATTTCACGACCGCTAGGATTCACAACTCGAATGATCTTTTGGCTACAAAGGATAGCCGCGTTATATTTATCAAGCCAATCCATACCAATAACAATATCAAATTCCCCGAGCATAATGGGAATTAAGTCAATTTTAAAGACGTTCTCATCAATCTCTATCTCTACGTCTCGATATACGTTAGTCACAACAACGAATTTACTATCGGCTATTTCGACTTCTAGGGGTATCGGAAGTTTAGCTAGTGGGGAAGTTAGTTGCTTGCTAAAATCATAAGACACGAAAGAAACACTAGCACCCGAATCATACAAAACCCGAGCGGGTATGGAATTAACAAGATGAATACCTGTGATGACATCGGTCCCCGATTTGGCTTCTTCTACACTCATTTGATAGACTCGAGCTGTTGGTTTTGGAATCTCCACTTTCTCTTCCTTGACGGTTCTCAAAGGCTTTGCTTCAATCGCCTTTGTTTTCGGGCAATCCCTCAACCTATGCCCTATCTCGTTACACCCATAGCATACTATCATCGGCTTGGTACAATCTTTGCTTTGATGATCTAAAGCTCCACACTTGTAACAACCCGGCGTATTTCGCCTACATTCCCCAAGATGGAACTTGCCACACTTAGAACATGCTACCTTAGCTTTGTTTCCCACACTCTTCTTGCCATGGTCAAATTTGGCTTTCTTCCCATCCCTATCCGCAAACTCTATCTTCCTTTTTGGTTCTTTCGCCTCTTTCTCCTTCCTCCTAAGTAAGTCCGCTTCCCTTACCCTAGCTCTACTCAAAAGATCCTCCAACGTAGTACATTTGAATGGTGAAATCACCTCACGAATATCATCCTTGAGCATCCTTTGGAACTTGTCAACCTTAAGCTTGTCATTCCCAAGATATTCGGGACAATAAGGAACCATATCATTAAACGTCCTCCACAACTCATTTACCGTCTCATTAGTTTGAGTGAGAGATTGGAATTTCTCTCGAATTTTGTCAACCTCCTCAACCGGAGCATACTCGGCACTAAACAACTCCTTGAATTCTTTCCACGTACAAGTCTCCACCCAAGGTTCACCTTTCTCACACACCTTTCCTTCCCACCAAATCTTAGCACTATCACGAAGAAAGTTAGTAGCATAGATAACCTTCTTCCTTTCTTCGCAACCACTAGTACGAAAAGCGCCTTCCACCGCCGTGATCCACCTATTACTAACAATGGGGTCAAGAACACCGGTAAACCGTGGCACATCACAAGCCGTGAAGTCCCGGTAAGTAGCTTTGTCATTCTTAGGTTCTTTTGTCGGACCACGTTCTTTCTTAAACTCCTTAAACTCTTCCTTCATTAGCTCCCTAAGATTTTGCGTGGTTTGTTGGACTTAGTAGGGCATTGCTTGCTCAATAGCCTTACCCACTCTCTTTGTCATCATTTTGTCTAGGGCTTTCATTTCCTCTCCCGTGAAGCCTCTAAAGTTAGGGCCTCCGGAGTTTGAGGAGTGATGAACTCAAATAAGTACATTTTATTACTATCATTTATCCTATTAATTTGACTTGTTTTACTATATTATGTATGAGGATTGATACTTAATCGTTTACTTTTGTAATTCTCAGGTAAAAACAAGCATTTGGTGAAACTTAGCGATTATGGACTAATTATGGAGCAAAACGTACATAAAGTGGAAGTCTACTGACATGGACAAGATCAAGTCAATTCTGCTCCAGATGCGCCGCATCTCACTATCAACATGCGCCGCATCTCTATCAAGATATCACCAGATACGATCCAAGATACAAGAGGACATGCGCCGCATCTAATAAAGAGTTACGCCGCATCTTCTGGCGGTGTACGAATATTCCTGAATATTATAATCTTGGACCCCACGCGAAGTTAAGTACATGCGCCGCATCTACTTAAGTAGATGCGCCGCATCTTCCCTCAGACACAAACTATAAATACCCCGTAGACCAGACGCATTAAAGAGATTCGGAGATTCGGAAGTTCGAAAACCTAAAGACCGAACAGAAGAGAAGGACGAATTCAGTCAAGAAGGCAGCACAAGACACACCCAAATCGAAGATACAAGAGCTGTAAGAAGGTGCTGCATGTATTTAATTCATTAAGTAGTTTTGTTTTATTGTTTTAGCAAACTTTAATTCATCAGGATTGGTGGCTTGTGTAATGTGACAACGGAAAGATTGCACTCCCTTTAATACTTGCTTTCCCATCAATTAAAGTTTATATGTTGATGTCTTTGGTTACTACTTATTAGTGCATTGACCACCTCTGTGTTTATTAGTGGCTTGCGGGCACCCGACTGCGGGACAAGGTGTGGCTCCCACGGTTGTTTCTAAATTGATCACTTAGGAATAACTTTTAGACATAAGTCGTCATTAAGGGTTTACTCGCCGATAAGAATAGGACCAACGAGAAAGGGTTAATTACATACACTTCATATAAAGCTATCAATAAAACAAGTGACAAACTACTTAATCATAAGGACAGCCCTCTTATTGTCTCTAGTATCTATCTGTGTACGTGTGTGCTACTTGCTGATTCGTGCCTATTTGTTTATTTTATTATTTAATTGCAAACAAAACTGTGCCAGTCTCTCAGGCTGAAACCCCCTTGCGTTAGGATATTAAAATACTGATTAGATTAACGAGATTATACGTTCCACTCTTAGTGATCGACACTCTACTTACCATTATCTTCATACTGACCGGGTACACTGCTCGTTAAGTGTGTGTGTTATTGATAAGTCGGCTAAATATAAATTTAAAACTTGAGTAGGCATTAAAACTGCTAAACCGCAACGACACATCACGCGCATCAAGTTTTTGGCGCCGCTGCCGGGGAGTGAATTGTTATTATCTGTTAATTTGATTTAGTATTTTAATAGAAAAACCTAATTAAAATACTCGTGGTGTATCTTGATTTGTTTTTCTTTTTATTAGATTAATTGCATCATTGTACTATTTTGCATATTTGTTGTATTGTGTGTTATTTGTTTGCTTTTGTTTTTATTTTTGCGTGTTTTATTTTTGTTTCGTGTGTTTTATTTTTTTGTTTTTATTTTTCGTATTTTTCTGTTCTGCTATCGTTGTACTGTGCTAAATCAAACGATACGGCGCATCTGATCTCTCAGATACGGCGTATTGCGTTTATTTTTTTTATATACAACGCGTTTAATTAATTCGATACGACGCATCTTTTCCCCAAGATACGGCGTATCTGTTTTTAACAAGAAAATTTTTCTAAGCGATAAAGTAATACGACGCATCTGCTTTTGTAGATACGGCGTATCTGTTTTGATAAAAATTTTTTTTCTAAACGTTAACGCCATACGACGCATCTGCTTTCGCAGATACGGCGTATCTATTATTTTAATTAAAAACAGTTTGCGAATTATTAAACAAATACGGCGTATCGATTTCCGTCGATACGGCGCATCTTACTGAATCAAAAATCTTTTATTTTTAAACGTAACGAAAATACGGCGCATTAACTTTTGTTAATACGACGAATATAATTTGATAAATATAGTTGATTTTTGATATTTACTTTGATCGGTCCGCTACTCTCGTGTGCAAGTTGTTTATTTTCAGGATAAATGATGACTCAAGCATCACCAAGAAGGATTACATTCTGAACCAAACCATGAGACGCTAGCTGAAGTGACCGAACATAAGACGGGAAGAGTGGAGGAAAACTCAGTACTGGTAACATTGAACTTCTTTAATTCTTGAAATAGAATCCCAGGTAAACTCTACGATAATTCAACTGCCCAAAGGAAAGTTCTCTACACTATGATCTCAGTTTTATTATCCTTATTATACGTCTGATTCAATTCGTAATCTTAATTTTGTATGCTCAAAAACGATATTTGTTCCTAACCTCGGAATAAATCCTTATCCACTAAACAATAAGATTACGATTATTAATGAAACGTTTATGCCTATTACTCTTATTTTGAATTCATCTATATGGTGTGCCGTTTTTACCCAAATTTGATGTATAAGGAACTGTGTTGCGGAGGCCAAGGTACGTTCTTCATTTAAATTTCGTTAACTAACATAGAGATACGGCGGATCTAAATATCCGAAGCGCCGTATCCCTGACCAACTAGGACTTATTGACTAGTCAACGGAATTAACTAGATACGGCGCATCCCAATTTTCTAATACGGCGCATCGTGTCGCCTTATAAATACGACGGGAATACGCCGCATAAATACACACAGTTAAGAACACGCACTAAAATTATACTCAAAATCCGATCATCTTTCTTCAATCCGCCTTTAATCCGAGCATTAAAACGTTCTCCTAATCACAAATACTAAGGTAATTGTTACATTTCGATTTAATTTTGACTAATACGAAAATTAGGGTTTATAGGATTAAATCGATTCGCGCTTAAACGATATAGGGATATGATTAGAACTTGGAATTAATTATTTCCCCTGAGTTAATTTTAGATTCGGACATCGAATTTGGAACTAATTGAATCGACCGAAAATTTAGGTTTTGGGTTTGATTTTGAATATTTAGCGGGAAGGTAAATTAGCTGTGGTTGATTGAGATATTTGAACTGATATAAGGAGAATATTATACTGTGATATTTAGTGGAAGTTTACGTCACGGATACGGATTCTTGAAAAACGTGCCTAACCCTTTATTTTATACTGATATGCTTTTGGATGCGGCGCATCTAGGTTGATTAATGCGGCGTAACGACCTATTTCAAAATTGCTAAAATTTTAGATACGCCGTATTGATTAATCTAGATACGACGCATCTCAATACGCCGTATTCCTTTTATTGCCCCGCATCCTTTATACTTTATACAGATACGTCGCATTGATTTAATCAAATGCGCCGTATCTACCTTACTTGCAGACTGTTTGCTGACTTTGAATGTTTATTTCAGATGACACTACCAGATATCGCACAAAGGCACCAATGGTTACGATTCGAGAACATGGGACTTACTGATGGCACTCTAGAGGATTATTTGCATAGGCTTGACTCAGTTTACTTCAAGAAAATATTCAGAGTCCAGGTTCTGAATTTTGACGACGTGGGATTGATCGGTGGTGGACATGCAGCTGCGAGCTTACAGCGTCGTATGGAGATGGTTGTTGTTGGAGGTGATGATGAGGTGGAGTTCAGGTCTAGTGCTTGGGAGCGACTGTTTAGGGTTGACGAGCCTCTGATTAGGGAGCTCATGCTGGAGTTCTTTAGCACTATTCATTACAGAGAGACGGATGTGGAGATTGATACAGCTGACACTCTGGTGTTCAGGTTAGGAGGTGTGCACAGGCAGATGTCGATGAGGCAGTTTATTTTAGCCTTGGGTCTACACACTGAGGAGGAGCTTGGATCTGCTGGGTTTGCCAGGTACTGGGCTGAGAGTTTACGGGTTGTCCCTGACAGAGGGGTATTCAGTGATTACTGGTTCAGGATTTCTTCGGGGGGCGACATCACTACTTCCACCCCCTCATATACTTTGATCAGGGAGCCGATGAGGAGGCTGTGTCACAGGCTGATTGCACTTACTATTGCTGGGAGGGGTCAGTCACCTGAAAAGGTGACCACTCTGGACCTCTTCCTACTTAGGAGCATGGATGAGGGGATGCCGGTGAACATCCCCCACTTTTTGGCACACTACCTCCACCGATCAGCTGCTGGGAGAGATCAGAGGAGCCACATGACTGGCCGGCATTTTGTTTCGAGGCTGGCCCGCCATTTTGGAGTTATTGGAGCAGAGATTCCAGCGGGGCTGGAGGTTGTGGTGGCTCGTCTCCCAGTTATTGATAGGGACTATTTGGTTAGACTGGCGATCTGCCAGGTGGCTGCTGGGGGCCACTTTTGGGCAGCATTGGGGCCCGCCAGAGCTGCAGGGGCGGAGGCGGAGCAGGGAGGACCTCAGGATCCTCCGGCTGCTGCTCCTGCCGACGAGGAGGTGCCACAGGCACCAGTACCCCCACGCACCGTGATTCAGAGACTCGACGCAGTCGAGGGAGAGGTGATGGTACTGAGGAGAGACTTAGAGTGGGTGGTCAGGAGTGTGAGCAGACTATTAGAGCATCAGGGTATCACCCACACCCGTCCTGATGGTACTGAGGTTACGGGAGTAGCACGTACGTACGAGCGCAGAGTCCGCCAGAGGACTGATGGAGCCAGCACTTCTGGGACCCATCCGGACGACACCGCTCACCCATGATCTTACCCTTTTGTTTTACTGACATTGTTCCACACATTATTATTTTTTTGGATTGTACTTATCGTTATTCTTATGCTTATGTTTAATGTTTCAGTTTATATTTCTTGTTATGTTTGACGAAGACTGGCATTAAGTTCAGCACGAGAGTACGAGAGGACGTATGAGATTAGACCGTGGAACAAGTCATATTTGCAACAGACTGTTAACAGTCTGTTTGGTTACTACATGCGCCGTATCTGCTTAAACAGATGCGACGCATCCTATCCTTTATTTCATTTTCATTTTAATTTTCGACTTTAAAACTATTTATCAGTTTATTTTTAATGCGGCGCATCCCTGGTTAAGGATGCGGCGCATCTTTATTCTGATCCGTATTTATTCCAGGCTCGATACGGCGTATCTTCTTCAATAAGATACGGCGCATCGACTGACCTGATGATTTTCAGTTTTAATTATTTTTAAGTTTTATTTTACCTAACTACTAATGTATTATGCAAGTTGAACCTTTCTTATCTTAGGTGTGTTTTAAAGTGTTGGTGGTATTATAGTTTTCTGGATTTCCTGTGGATAAATCAAGTATGAAGCTTTAACGTTCTAATCCACAAGAAGTTGATTTTTGCTCATATACAAATGGAGGATCATACCGAGCAAATCTCAGGGGAGTTTTTCCGTTCTAATTCTTTTTATTTCCAGTTTTTAACCTTTTATACAAACAACGAGGACGTTGTTTAACTTAAGTGGGGGGATAGGAGAATTAGAACACTTAACAATTACTTGTCCTAAACTTTTTCAAAAATTATGCTTAAAATGTGCTTAATATATCAAACTTAAAAATTTTTTAGCATGTTTTTGTTTAAGATCTAAGTTGCATAACTGCACACAAGACGTTATTTTCAAAAATTGTGATTTTTCCAAAATTCACAAATCTATGAGTGTGCCGGTGACTTGTAAACTTTAGAACTTGGCTTGTATACTATTCGAGACCACCATAATGAGTATTATTTATATAATTGGAATGACTTGTCTAAATTGGTAAAATTCTAGGATTACACCAAAAAGCCTATAAATGTTATGTGTTATTAACTAACTACACTGGTTAGTTAACCCCCGTATAAACCCTTTTGTTACTCTCATTTTTAGAGTAAGATACCCCTAGAAAAACCCTCAGAGCCATTCCTTTCGTTTCTTACACCTATGTTTAAAATGTTTCGTTACACCTTAAACCTTAGCCTACCCTGTAGATTAGAATCCGTGGTTGGTTAATTGCTATAGGCAGAGTGTGTTTCCTTACATTACCTGTGTTCGCGTGCGTAATTCATTATCTATGGTTAGGTCGGGAAATTGCACAATGCAAATTGGAGTGAAAGTAAATATTGTATATTTTAGAGTTTATTTTTCGTGTGTTTACTACTTTCACTATTAGCGTTATTTCTGAAAGTATGAAAAGTATGAATAAAAATTATCCGGAAAGAAAGTTGTAGTGATGTGGTGAAATTTTACACATCTATGTATATGTTGATGTTAAAAAAAAAAAAAAAAAAAAAAAATCGAGAAAAGAAAAAGAAAGAAAAAAGAGTTGGATGTTTATTTTAAGCCAACGATGTAAAGTTATGTGAGTGGTCGATATCACCACTATTTGTTGTATTATATCTATGGATTGAATGGGAATTGGCAGTTATGGGAATGCCAATTAAGGTTTATTCTTTGATTAAGATTTTGTTGAGTATAATTCGTGTCTACCTAAAGCGTGTGTTTCAAGTGTTAAAGCGTGAGTTATTCAATGATATGAGTCTTATTCATGGGATGGTTGGGATAGTGATTAACCACACTTAGGATTTTAATTTATTTGTTTTGTTTATTTTTATTTTTTTACACCAATTTATATCCCAAATATTATCCATACCCTTTATTATTCTTTATCCAACCGAACCTTTGATTTATTGAGATTAGGGATTTGAGCAATCTTAAGTATCGTAGTCGTGGATTCGGCTATGTATTTATGATTTTGTCGCCCTTTTTGATATATTATTATTGGTGAAGTTTGGACCTATCTTTAGCCTATTCGAGTTAAGGATTTGAGCAATTGCAAGTATCGTGTTCGTGGATTCGATCATGTATTTGTGATTTTGTCGCCTTTTCTGGAATTTGAGATCGATAGTGAAAAGAGAATAATTAACCCTTAAGCCTAAAAACCCTTTTTACCGCTTTAGACTTGTTATTCCTTAGCTTTAGTGGTGGAGATGTGTATACTTGCCAAGCTTATGATAGAATATTCGTCGCGACTGGACAGTTAAACGATTAGATTTGCTTTTATCGACTTATTTTATTTTACTTCTAATTCGTTAAGTGTTTAGTTGTGTGATTACGAAATAAACGAATACATGCTTAAATATAAAAATAAATCCTAACATCTTTTAGGATACATTTTCATGAGATTTAATCTAAGGTTTACTTGGGGACAAGTAAAGTTCAAGTGGGGGGATATTTGATGAACTCAAATAAGTACATTTTATTACTATCATTTATCCTATTAATTTGACTTGTTTTACTATATTATGTATGAGGATTGATACTTAATCGTTTACTTTTGTAATTCTCAGGTAAAAACAAGCATTTGGTGAAACTTGGCGATTTTGGACTAATAATGGAGCAAAACGTACATAAAGTGGAAGTCTACTGACATGGACAAGATCAAGTCAATTCTGCTCCAGATGCGCCGCATCTCACTATCAACATGCGCCGCATCTCTATCAAGATATCACCAGATACGATCCAAGATACAAGAGGACATGCGCCGCATCTAATAAAGAGTTACGCCGCATCTTCTGGCGGTGTACGAATATTCCTGAATATTATAATCTTGGACCCCACGCGAAGTTAAGTACATGCGCCGCATCTTTCCTCAGACACAAACTATAAATACCCCGTAGACCAGACGCATTAAAGAGATTCGGAGATTCGGAAGTTCGAAAACCTAAAGACCGAACAGAAGAGAAGGACGAATTCAGTCAAGAAGGCAGCACAAGACACACCCAAATCGAAGATACAAGAGCTGTAAGAAGGTGCTGCATGTATTTAATTCATTAAGTAGTTTTGTTTTATTGTTTTAGCAAACTTTAATTCATCAGGATTGGTGGCTTGTGTAATGTGACAACGGAAAGATTGCACTCCCTTTAATACTTGCTTTCCCATCAATTAAAGTTTATATGTTGATGTCTTTGGTTACTACTTATTAGTGCATTGACCACCTCTGTGTTTATTAGTGGCTTGCGGGCACCCGACTGCGGGACAAGGTGTGGCTCCCACGGTTGTTTCTAAATTGATCACTTAGGAATAACTTTTAGACATAAGTCGTCATTAAGGGTTTACTCGCCGATAAGAATAGGACCAACGAGAAAGGGTTAATTACATACACTTCATATAAAGCTATCAATAAAACAAGTGACAAACTACTTAATCATAAGGACAGCCCTCTTATTGTCTCTAGTATCTATCTGTGTACGTGTGTGCTACTTGCTGATTCGTGCCTATTTGTTTATTTTATTATTTAATTGCAAACAAAACTGTGCCAGTCTCTCAGGCTGAAACCCCCTTGCGTTAGGATATTAAAATACTGATTAGATTAACGAGATTATACGTTCCACTCTTAGTGATCGACACTCTACTTACCATTATCTTCATACTGACCGGGTACACTGCTCGTTAAGTGTGTGTGTTATTGATAAGTCGGCTAAATATAAATTTAAAACTTGAGTAGGCATTAAAACTGCTAAACCGCAACGACACATCACGCGCATCAAGGAGGAACTTTCATTATCCTTACTATCATTACCCGGATCACTTGCCGAAGTTTCAGCATGCTTGGAAGCCGTAGCTTTCGTGACTTCCTTCGTGAGAGGGGTTTCCATTTCTTCTTACAGAAAATTAACAATTCACATCATTAAACACAATTTTGTATACTTAGCCAATGCATGAATGACATTTCTATCTTGTTCTAGCACCCTAGCTTGTCACTCATGTATGATCTAAATGATTTCAATTTCACATATGTTCCGTATTTTCATCACTACGGTGGCCAGGCGTAGTCATGAAAATATTGAACATATGGGTCCTCAAAATCATCCAAACAATACACAATTAACAAACACTAGCTCTAAACGCATCTATACAAGGCCTAAGTCTAGGAAATCCTAAAGTGAAATCCTAAATCTCTTAGACCGAAGCTCTGATACCAAGTTGTAACGCCCCATACCCGTTTAGACTAAAATTTAAAACTTTTTACGCGAAAAAGTTTAACTTTTATGGACATCTGACAACTCTTTTGATGACTGACAAAAATGTATGGGCATTCAGCACTTGAGGCTATTTTTAAATGAAAGTACACTCAAATACCTTCGAAACGATAGGTCATACGACCCGTTTCGACTTACGGATTAAAAGATATGAATTTTTGAAAATCGACGAAATCTGGAAATGAGACCATACCGCCGGCCGGAAAACTCATACCGGCGGCATGGCCTCAAAAGGCCTCCCATACCGCCGGTATAGATCCATACCGGGCGGTATGGACCTTCTGTCCGAAAAATGGGATTTTCCAAACTTTTTCATGCCATTTTCGCTATAAACGACCCATACGACTTCCGTTTTACACCAAACTTGACCAAAAGCATTACATTAACATAACAAATATGTTCCATAGCAATTCAACCCGTATATACATCAAAATGGGTCAAAATGACTTTGTGCCAAACACCCCTTTTTACAACAAATTCATTGAAGATTACTTACTACAAAGACCATATGACACTTAAACATTTAACCCAAAAGATTTACATAAACAAAAGGTAACGTTTGACGACAAGACCACAATTTAACAAAACGACCACACAAGTTAAATAAACCAAGGCACAAAAGGGTACTTCGGCTTCCAACCTTCAAATTACTTGGTCCAAGAGTTATGGTCTTCTAAGTTAGCTTCTAACTACGCTACGCTTCATTCCACTACTACCACTAGGCAAGATCCTTACCTTTGCTTCCTCCGCTAGAACCTACAAAACCATTAACATCTAAAACGTAAGCGAAAACGCTTAGTAAGTATACAAGATATAATCTACATCACATTTACATGAGGTTGGTGATTAACACCACTCATAACATTAACAAGGAGCATCAAATAGGATTATTACTCACCTTGATCAAGCAAGTAATTATATGTATATCATTACTCATCTAGCATTGGATCCAAGCTAATACACATTTACAAGCTCCATAATAACACATTAACACAAGCATAACATTAACATCATAACATTAACAAGGATTATACTCATATACTTACCTCAAATCCTATTAGCTTCCTACTTGACTTGATTGAGCTTCTACAAAGGCTTCCTAGCACAACATTAACTACAATTAGTGTCTACAACTAAAGAGACTATCATCTTACTACTTTTTACCAAAATCCCTAAAATCCACCATATGAACCCTACTTTTTACATTTGGGGAAAACCACTTACAAGGTGAAGAGATTACAATTAAGGCTTTCCTAGAGCTTCTTGATCACTTCTTGATACACAATTGAGCTAGATGATTACTTGAAGTTTTTCCCTCCCTTTTCCTCTTGTGAAGATCGGCACCAACAACTCACCCACACTTTCTCTAGATTTTTCTAAGTCTTGATCTCTCTCAATTATTGGAGTTAGATATATATTTGGTCTATTGCCACATATAGTCCTTTTAGTTCTAATTCTTCTATTCTATTCATACATTAGTTATAACTTGATTCATGGCACATAACTTATGTTCAAATGGCATAATATTTACATAAAAGGTACCTTGTCGGGATACGGGTGTAACAATTATGTAGAAAGAAATAAATATATATTAAAATGTTGGAAAACATGAATAAGCTAGAAAGAGTAACGTTATTATCACCTCTTTGCCGTGGAATATTATATTACACGTTGTTGTTGTTTGAGAAGAAGCTTCATAACTCTGCATTCATAATTATCATCTCTTTTGTGTGGAATTCTTAAAGTACCATCACCATGAACAGGACACAATTAAACACTGGTTTGAAGGCCAGATTTCATAAACCGACCGTGACATTTCTCATTTGCAATAAGACCTGCATGTTAAAACAAAGCGTGATTAAAGTTTTTTTGACAATAATAAATTGAGGGGGCATTCATTAAAAAAAAAAGCAACAGTAGTCCCTAGCAACTACATTTCGCTACTTTTTTTTCCATGTTCATGATTTTGAGTGAGTTTAAATTTAATCTCATCCATCTTTGCTTTGCAAAAGAAGAAAAAAAATTACAATATAAATAGGTCATCACTGATTGTAATATCACACCACTGTATTAAGCAATGAATAAATTTATCCATTACATTTGCCACAATAACTATCTAGTTCAGACGTTTAAATGTGTTTCTCAATATATAAATGAAGGAAGTCTAAACTCACTGTTTCAAAATTTATAGGATCCGTTTTCTTTAGCTTCTGCACATGCCATTTAGTATCGGGATAAAAAATACTTCCAATAAAGCTATAATCTAATGGAGCCAAAAATTTACTGCACCTTTACAACCTAATGCTCTATATTCGATATCATATAACTATTTTCAAAATGCAACGGCAAATAACCCTTCCACATTTTAGTCAAATACTAAAACCAAACACTTTCATATAACTATTACAGTAATAAACTAAGGAAAAAAAAAAAAAAAAAAAAAAAAAAAAAAGACCTTTGAGGGACTAATCCCCAGCTCCGTGACTCGATCAGCAACTCCGACTTTAAACACGTATGCAATAACATTATGCAACGAAAACATTGTCATCAATGCACTCAACTCCACTGGTAACGGGTAACCTAACACAAAACAAAATCAAATCACTTAACCACAACAATCAATCACCTTTAATCTATCCCTCTAGAGTTTCAAATTTCCTACTTCATAATTCAAAAGTCAATGAAATTCATTATGACCCATGTCAAGACTAAACTAAAAGTTTAAAATACAATAATCGACCAATTAAAGATCATTTAGAACACATTTAAATTGCATTTTTAAACTTAAATCATGGAATACCAACGGAATAACGGCTACACCGCCACCGTCAAGACGGCCACCTCGAGTCAGCAATCTCTTCCTGTTACACATATTTTTATAACAGTCTTTAACAAATAATATATAAAGTATCAATCTTTAATATTGAAATCTCAAAAAATGAAAATGGTTAACCTCAATGTTTTTCTCAGACTCAATTTCTGCAACACATGACCAACACGAGGCTCTCTACAATAAAGAAGAAAATAATAGTATGTTAGCTTTTACGAAAGATGATCTATGTTTGGAACTCAGTTACTTGTAAATGAATCATCTTTATCTCATCTAATCTAACAACCCACAACACATACATCGCTTTAAATTCTTCAAGAAACAAAAATATAACAAAACCCACTCACCTCATAAAAGAAACTATTAGATCTTAAATTAGGGGAAAAACAAAAAGAAGAAAGTACCACTGGAACGACAGGGTGTGATCGTTTTTTCCTGTCTGATTTCTTGCAGGTGTGTGTTGTTGGTAAAAATGATTTGGTCTATCAACAAAAGCATTCACGGAACCATTATTTAACGTATCAGAAAAGTTTTGTGTTTAGTTTATACTTGTGTGATAAAAATGTTACCTTAGCAGTAAAAACACTCAAAACAACCGGAATTTCCCATGGATTTGGCGTTATCGGGAACAACCGAATGGAGAAGACACCATCGATACGTATTGGCGTCTATTTAAGGATTATCCAACAAACATTATCCTTTTATTTCTTAATGTTTCCAGTATTATTGATGCATTGAACTTGTGTCATTGATCATCACAAAAATCAAATGTGAGCAAGATTTAAGTCTACCATATCTATAGTTTCAACTCGTAAAAAGCAAAAGAAAGAGGCTTCCCAACCAAGTATGACTTTGCAGTGGTCGATGACGCAGAGAGTGAACAACCACTTCCAACGGAATCTAATATGTCTGCACTACAATAACAGTTAAATATGAAGCTTAAATAAAGCTAGCGATAGATCAAGGAAAACTGATTATTAAAGACGGGAGTTCGTTTCGAGTATCATGGCATACCTTTAAAAATTCAGGAATTCCAGATTGTTTCGTTTACAATATAGATGGATATGTACCTGATTCCGAATAGAAGTCAGTCTCGCCTATGTCTTTAATATCCACACCTGCATAAATGACCAGTTAGTCATCAAAATATCTAGTTCGTTATAATCCTATGCAAACATAATTATTATATACTATCATAGTGTATTAAAGTAACCACAGTGAGAAAAAATAGTCTAACCTGAAACACTTGCTGAAACTCAATGAACCAAACACCTATCTATGTCTAAGCCACGAATACACAATAAAATCATCACTGGTCGCTAAAAACATCTTTATCAGTAACTATATTTTCATCATCACCTAAACATTAAAAGATTCAATGATATCAAGAACACAAATAAGCAGCCACCGTCCGCGTCTTCTTCTTCCTACCAAGTTCTGGAACCCGGTGGAAAGTAGAAGCGGTGGAGTGGATAAGGCCATTATTAAACGAATCAAACACAAAAAAAGGGGCAAATAAAGATGAACGGATAATAAGTTATCTCTTACTGAGAGCATGCTTTGACTTTTTCCATTGCAACTGCGGAACACATGCTGCCTTCGTAGGATTTGAGGTCGCTCTTTCTCAATCGCATCCTTATTTCCAATCTGCATCCACCCTAAGCAAATTCCATCACAAATCACAAATCATGAACCAACCTAAAACAGGGTCTAAAGCTGCTTATGTGGTTTTTTCTTTTTTTATTGGATCATTTGAACACTAAAAAAAAACCAAACACAAAGATTAGACCTTTATATAAAAATAAAAAGATTATACCTTGTTATAAACACCAAGAACCTGAATTGAGTTACTAAAAAGACCTGAAAAATAAAAAATCATCATTTCAATTACAACCAATTACACTGCATTAAAAATTAGTTAAAAACATACAAAACGAAATCCCTAATTTTTTGTAAATAAACTCAAATTCCAATTAATGAAAACATTAAAAAAAAAAAAAAAAAAAAAACTAATTTTTTTTATATAAAAAATCTAAAAGACATAAATTAAGTAAATAAAAACATACCTGATGATTAAAATACCTTCGTGCTTACATGAACAACAAAAGCAAGATTCTCCTTTAGCCAATAATCACAGCAGAACGGCGTTCAAAACCTCGTGGATAAATCTTTGGCCACAGTCGATCGAGTAGCCACCTCCTTCTATGGATATGTACCTTCAAAATTGATTGTTAACCATCATAGAATCTTGAAGCACAAAACAAAAACCCCAAAACATCAAACCCTAGCATGCGCCTTTTGATTATCTCATCTGAATGTGTGTATGTGTGTGAGTATTCGGGAAGATTCCAGCACCAAATTATAATTGATCTATCAAAAGCTGGGTCATTGTCGAAGGATAAACAGGCTAAGAAAGCTGGGCTTTATAAGCCCACGATTTTTGGCGGGAAACCCATCATCAAAACGACAACGTACTCCACGCCAATTAAGATATAGTATAATTATACATATCGAGAATGTATACTGTTAGCCCGTATTATGTAACGGGCCCAAGCCCGAGTCTAGAATATTCTGTCTTGTGCTATTTATAGATACGATGTAATTGTAATCAATCAATCAAATCAATTCATCATTATCCTATCAATCATATTATTTTACTTGGTATTCTATAAATAGCACAAGACAGAATATTCTAGACTCGGGCTTGGGCCCGTTACATAATACGGGCTAACATATACTTGTTCAGAGATCAAAGTTTTAACACATTTAGTATCATTATAACAAAATATCAGTGTGACAAAAATTTATGAATAAAATTAGAATAAGTGTCAAGCAAAAGGAACTTTTAAGTTAAATAATTACTCTTGTGCTGGCTAAGTATCCACTGAAATGTTATGTGATATAAGGTCTTTGTTATTCACTCACCATCTAAAAGTTGATCTATGACTGATAGTTGGAGACATTGCAAAAACCAATCTCGTACGTAAGTGTTTTGACCGATTGAAGACGCATTTCTTATAACGTAAAAAGCGCATAAGTCTAGTTCCTGTTGTTATATCTTGTGCAACTATCATCCTTGGCAAGAACATTTTAAAATTGTGAACCCGCTTTTAATATCAAGGAGAATCAGTAAAAACTTTTTAAAAAACAATGACATTTAATTTGCCATACGTTATGTTCATTTAATTTGAAATTGCGTTTCTTTTCCCATATTCACTACTAGTTGATACGACATTTTGTAACTCGTTAGTTCATTCTTTTGCATCAAAGAATTAAACCTGAAAATAAAGTAACACAAAGAATCATATTTGTTGAATGGTTACTTCATATATGTGTAGTGTAAAACCTTGATTTTGTTTGAAAAAATAAAGAGGCGATTAAGTGAAAACATTTGGATGAAATGATGTGGTGGAGCCCTATATATATAGTAATAATCCTAGGTTTTTTTTTTTTTTGGAAGGTGACTTTCTTGATGGGAAATCCTTGTCCAACCCGATGGGGGGGAAAACCTTCAACTTAAGCCGCCCGAAGGCACGACACTTAATTTGAAGTAAAACCCTTGCCTTCTCCAGATTCGAACCCGGGTAGGCTGAAACCTTTATTGAAGGACTTTGAAATCGTACCAACAGAGCAAAGTGGCCCTGCACATGCGAGGACTTCCCAGTGGGTCACCCACACTGGTACTGCTCTCGCAAGTGCACGCTTAACCTTGAAACCCCTTACCACTGGGCCAAGTTGCTGTTGGTATATAGTAATAATCCTAGGTTAGGAAATTAAGAGCCACACCTACCTCCCATTTTTGTATTTCAAGCTACTTTATATATAGTACTATACTCTTGAAATAATACATATAAAAACTAAAAAGTACGAGGCTAAAATAGAAAGAGCAAATTCTCAAAATAGTACAAAAAGTTGGGTTGTGGTCATCAAAAGAT
The DNA here is from genome assembly GCA_021014915.2 of Artemisia tridentata subsp. tridentata. Classification (NCBI taxonomy): domain Eukaryota; kingdom Viridiplantae; phylum Streptophyta; class Magnoliopsida; order Asterales; family Asteraceae; genus Artemisia; species Artemisia tridentata. Next base: position 511,310,362 of record CP139508.1, on the reverse strand, counting down.
ACAAAAATAACACATTTTTTCAAAATGGTCATGTGCAAATGTGCGACTCCGCGACTCCATTGGATGTTCGTACCTTTTAAGGTTTAAATTCTATATGTCTTGTGAGGACTAAGCCATTTGGTGATGGTTGTGTGTTAAACATATGATCCTCTAAGTAACTAACAATGCAAAGAGCGTGCACCAACGATATTTTTAATTAGATTATGGTACATTTTTACTGAGTAAAGCTAACAAATATGTTTTTGCCAAGAAACACATCTATAAATCATATTTTTAACTTCATAGTAAAATACCAAAAACCAAAAGGTTGCATGCTCTAAAAGTAAATACTATAAAATCAAAAGCAACAACCTTTTTATATTGCATTAAGTGGATTAACTTCTAGATTAAATTCTGACATGCACCTATCAATTTGATGGGTGCTGTTTGAGCTTATTTTCCGAGTTTATTAAACTTTCAAAAAGATAATAAGATTAATTTTTGGGCTTACAAACTTGAGTTCTAAGCTATCAGCTCCAATTAATAAGCTAATAAGCTCAAAATATTATACTGACTATTCAAAAGTTATTAATAAATCAATAAGCTAGACAAATAAGCTTAAATAGAAAGGGTTTGATTTAAGAGCATTGCTAAAAAAATTTACATTTTATTTTTACGCATCTTCTTACCCACACAAAAATAATACATGTGTTTTTTACTCATTAACACTCTTCATCTAAACCGTCAGCTTTTTCACATGTCAGTATCTTGTGATTAGAAGAGTAGCATCCGATTAGGAGGATATGTAGGAGTATTAAGTAAGAATAAATATCATTGATTTAAATAAGTCAAATGAAAATGTCATAAGATTGAGTTGGGTGGGGGTTAAAGGGGTGGTGGTGTGTGATTGGGGACTAAAAAGCTGCTTTTTTCTTTTCTATCTCCTTCAATTTGTGTTCAGAGCATCTTTGCAGACAAAAAAACACATGTATATGCAATCTATGGTTTCTGTTTCTGTGCTCAATTTTAACCTCCTACAAAAAGTTTACATTCAAAAAAACCAACCAAAAGCTGGAGACAAAAAGCCAAGAAAAGAATATTACCATAAAAACCAACAACATTTAACTACTTTAAATGCATTTGTTACAAAGTCATAATACCATGTTTAACTTAAGAGAAAACAAAAGAGGATGCATTGGCTAAATTTTTTATCTAAGCAGGCCTAATCCTCTTGTGCAAAGCTTTTGCATCTAATCTTGAATCGCCTTCGGATGAATTAACATCTTTTGATAAATTTGACGAAAGATCGGAATAAAGATGAACCACTCTTCTTATATTGTTGTTGAGTTCTCTAATCAAGCCCACATTTCTACTTAGATTATCCGGAATCTTTGAGTCGTGATTCTGATTAATCTCATTGATTAACACGCGGTTATGATCCAAAAGGTTTTGAACTTGAAGGAAACACTTTTGAAACATTTGTAACGCTTTCCCATCTAACTGAAATCCAGCATTTCCCATCAATTGATATGCTTCACCCTCCATTAATCTTCTCATCAAATCAATACTAATCCTGCATACATTGCCATTACATACACATTTCATACTTTGACTTCTGAAAGTCAAATCAACCACTTCCAATATTAAACTTATTACCTATTTATCTAACTTTAATATAAAATCACATAAAAAGGTGACATCAACTAGTACACCAAATTTTCTAACAAGCCGGTTAGTGTGAAAGACATTCTTAGCGAGATAAAGGCTCTGGGGTTCTTATGAGGGGTAGGTTAAAGTCTCTTTCTTAGGAAGCCTGGTGTAAATTTTATTGTATGTAGTTTGTTGTTTTTCCGGGGCGCCCTGGTTTTGGGGTTGCCCGTGAGTTTCTAATGAAGTTGACCTTTCAAAAAAAAACACTAGTACACCAAACTTTCATGTTATAAAAGTTTCATTAAAATGTCACTAGTTACAAAACTCAGTAATTTAAGTTTGACTTTTAAAGTCAACAGAGAGCATGAAGATATGGAATAATAAATATAAAGGGCAGACAAGAAACAAAGAATTACACTTTGAGCAATAAAGACAAGTTGTAAGATATGGGAGTTCTTCTTGTTTACATGGATAAACACAAAAATGTGAATTTTAAAACAAATCATTATTCTTTTGGGCTAATAATTCAGCATTATTGAAGTTAGTATAATTTTGGGTATGATGAGATGTGAAAAGCAGATCCCATATCCATAAAAAGTAAAACTTTATTTTTCCAAATGTACTTACAAAAAAAAAAGGCCAGGGAGGGCTAGCTACTTTTCTTCAAAAAAGAAGAATCTCAAAACACATACTTACAAAGATATCATAAAAAGACATCATTTTTCAACAAGATAAGAACCATGCATAATTGCATATACTCAAAATATTAAAAACCTGAATTGGGTTTGCTTAATATTCTGGTAAAGTTGAAGACAAGGACAAAAAATTATAAGAAATAAATGTGGAAATTAAAGAAAAAGAAACCGTACATTAAAGAAGCATCAGTTTTGCACAGAGGCATAAATTAATTCCTAAAATAGCATATAAACTTGACAAAAACAAACCCATTATTTGCTTCATTTTGATCATATCTGTATTATATACTGCAAAAGATGTGTAGCTTTTATATAACAAAGATCAAAGATAATGATGAGTGTAGTTTAATATGAAATTTTAACATGATAAAACATTAACTTAGAAACTAAACTACAAGTCAAAAACATTAAGAAACTACTCATCACTCATCAACATATAATTTATTGAAAAAAAGAAGAAGAAGCAGTATGTACCTTGGAGCATTAAAATTGAAGAGAAGAAAATAGATATGGAGGATGAATGTATAAATGTGTTTGTGAGAGAGAAAAGAAATGAGAGAATATGTAGATTTGACAGTCACACAAACACAGGCCCTGTCTAAAGCGATAAATTACTGTTAAGGCCACTGTCCAAAACAGTTGCCTCGCAGAGGGTTAGTTTTTTCTCAATTCCAAAAAAGGCCACCAATTTCGCTGCAAACGTGCAGCGAAATGCGAACCATACACGTGTCACGCTATGGTTAATTCAAAAAAAAAAAAAAAAAAAAATGTAATTCAATATAAATTGCAGCGAATTACATAAAAAAAAAAAAAAAAAAACATAAATCACATAACCATTGCAGCGAAATGGTTCAAACCGGGACCCACTTTCAAATAATACACATATTTCACATATGTGTTGCAGCGAAATACAAATCCAAGGGACCACCACACAACTCCAAGTTACCTTTTCAACCCTAAACTTTTTAATATTTACAACTTTTTTATATAACAACTTTATTCGTCAAATATATAGCAAATATATAGCGAATTCGTTAATAAAAAAAATACCGTTGCGAAGAGCTCTAAATTACGAACAAAACGAGCCCAATATTGATATGCTTTTGACGTACGTACGATTATATAAAAAATATTGAAGTTTAAAATAGAAAAATAAACTTACAAAAATTACCTTAAAATTACTAATATTTATAATTTTTTTATATAACAAACTTTATTCGTTAAATATTTAGTAAATATTTGGTAAATATTTGACGAATAAAGTTTGTTATATAAAAAAGTTAAGATAGTACGTATGGCACTGTCATTTTACTTCAGCCACGAACGCACGATAAAAAAAATGTATTTCTATGCTGCATTGCAGCAAAATACAAGTTTCAAAAAAAGAATGTATGTAATTCTTCCATAAATTTATCCGATACACGAGATGTTTAACGAACGAGCCGAGATGTTATGGTTACACACGAGATGTTTAACGAACGAGCCGAGATGTTATGGTTACACACGAGATGTTTAACGAACGAGCCGAGATGTTATGGTTCCCACCAAACCCGCCAAAATTTTACCACCAAAACTTTCCCACCAAAACTTCCCACCAAAACTTTCCCACCAAAACTTCCCACCAAACCCGCCAAAATTTTACCATATATAACAGTTAGCTGATCTGCTCTTAACCACACAAACACATTATACACTCTCAAGTCCTCACAACCACAAACACACACTGTTATCATGGTGAAGATGGCGGAATTTGAAGCTTTTGCTTGTCCTTGTGGACGAGGAGACGTAATTTTGCGACAATCGCATCGACCTCACTCCCGTGGTCAACAATACTATGCGTGTCCTTTATCCAAGGTGAACAATTACATACTTTTTTTGTGTGTTATTTAAATAATTTGGTTAGTTGTTAAAAATAATAGTTTTTACTCTTTAACAGGGTGGGACAAAGGAGTATGGATGCGATTTTTTTTTATGGAAGGAGGAACGACTAGCCAAAATGACCGCTTCTGTTGGAGCTTCAACGCCTCCAACTCATTTTGCAAGATCATCCATAACTCCAACTCATTACACTGCAGGACCTTCAACATCAAGTCCTGAAAATACAGAGTGCTCAAACTGCATCAAACTGAATCACCAGATAATGGTACTCAATAAAATGTTAGAAGTGTATATGCATCCAAACAAACACACAACTGATTCAGCTGCCTTATTTCACGACCTATATGATGACATGGTAGGTGGTATGGGAAATCTTCGTATGTAGGTTGTTGTTGTTGTTTGTTGTGTTATTGTTGTTGTTTAATAAAATGTTGTTGTTGTTGTTGTTGTGAAAACTGATGTCGAACGTACTTTATACTGTTTGGTTTATGCTGTTTGGTAAATTACTTCCAATGATGTTGTTGTTGTTGTGAAAACTTAAGTATCCATCAAGATTCAACCATAAGGGGCCGTTTGGTTTATGTTGTCCTAACCATGGGCCAAGTGTTAACCACAATGTCTCACCGGGCGTAAAGCAGTTTATTTTTTTTTACACGAATAAGCCGAGATGACTAAAGAGCTCTATACAATGCTTTGAATGTGTATTTTTTTTAAATAAAAGTACTTAAATTAAAATATATATTTTTTAATTTTATAAAAGTACTTAATTGTAAATATAAAGCTTTAAATTTTAATTATATAGTAGAAATTTTTTTAATTTTATAAAAATATTTAATTGTAAATATAAAGTTTTTAATTTTAATTATATAGTAGAAATTCTTCCATAAATTTTATAAAAATATTTAATTGTAAATATAAATTTTACAAAAAAAGAATGTATGTAATTCTTCCATAAATTTATCCGATACATTCTTTTTTTGAAACTTGTATTTTGCTGCAATGCAGCATAGAAATACATTTTTTTTTTATCGTGCGTTCGTGGCTGAAGTAAAATGACAGTGCCATACGTACTATCTTAACTTTTTTATATAACAAACTTTATTCGTCAAATATTTACCAAATATTTACTAAATATTTAACGAATAAAGTTTGTTATATAAAAAAATTATAAATATTAGTAATTTTAAGGTAATTTTTGTAAGTTTATTTTTCTATTTTAAACTTCAATAATTTTTATATAATCGTACGTACGTCAAAAGAATATCAATATTGGGCTCGTTTTGTTCGTAATTTAGAGCTCTTCGCAACGGTATTTTTTTTATTAACGAATTCGCTATATATTTGCTATATATTTGACGAATAAAGTTGTTATATAAAAAAGTTGTAAATATTAAAAAGTTTAGGGTTGAAAAGGTAACTTGGAGTTGTGTGGTGGGTCCCTTGGATTTGTATTTCGCTGCAACACATATGTGAAATATGTGTATTATTTGAAAGTGGGTCCCGGTTTGAACCATTTCGCTGCAATGGTTATGTGATTTATGTTTTTTTTTTTTTTTTTTTATGTAATTCGCTGCAATTTATATGTGAATTACATTTTTTTTTTTTTTTTTTTTTTTTGGATTAACCATAGCGTGACACGTGTATGGTTCGCATTTCGCTGCACGTTTGCAGCGAAATTGGTGGCCTTTTTTGGAATTGAGAAAAAACTAACCCTCTGCGAGGCAACTGTTTTGGACAGTGGCCTTAACAGTAATTTTCGCCTGTCTAAATCTATATATCTCTCCACATGTACTATTTACTCCTTAAATAAGCAACATAAAATTATATCTTTCATTTTCATTTTGAAATACACTAAAATAAAAAGAGATTTTAATAAATGGATATAATATTTTATTGATTAAAAAGTGTAGCGGTATCATTTTTCTTAAGCCGTGTGCTTTTTTGTCTAATAACATTAATTTTGAAATGAAAAGAACATTAAAATTTAAAAATTATATGGTTCAAATAATTAAGAATAATGAAAAAGAATCACATTTATGATCTCATTGAATACTTATTACTAAATGCAAATACTAGTATTTTGCAAACAGGTATACTAAGAGGGGAGGGAATGGTCCAAAGTTTACCAATTTTTGCTAAATTGTCACATCATCATCTACCAATCACAATCTTTCAACTCAAAGTTTACCAAACTTTACCAAAATGGTGGCGGCGGCGGTCACCAAAGTTTACCAAATCCACATTTTCCACATCACATTTTTTTTAATACATAAAATTAAAACTACATAAAATTAAAACACACATTTCATACGTTCTTCTTCGCAAATACAATCTAAAACCAAATTTTTCATCCGTTCTTCTTCGCAATTTCCCGCTTGTCGTCAAGAACGGCTTTCAAGTGCTCTTCGTTGGTAATGTGATCATGAGGCTCGTAAAAAAACTTCATCTCGCGCTGTCGGTTCTTGAACTTTGCCCCGTCGAGTTGCGTCGCCAACAAATCCGCCGCCAACTTGTCCTTCTCGCGTTTCTCGTGCAAAAATTGTTGCTTGCTTTTTGCGTACGAGCTAATGTCTTCCGCGGCACTTGAGATCGAAGTGAAGGATGCGGCTTGCTTCTTCTTTGACTTCCTTGAATCATAAGAAGGGAAGGGGTCTTCATTCATGTCGGGCAAGATATTCTCGTTGCTTGCGGATTCATACTCTCCCGACTTTCTTTTCCCGCTTGTCCTCGAACCGCCAACTTGTTGAAAACAATCTTGCTCGAGCCACTTGTCATGCCCTTTCACAACATCCCACGAAGCAACATGACCGAACTTTTTTTTTGTTTTTGTTCGGTAATCGGCGAATGCAACCTTCATTACATCCAAGTCGTTACACCCGCTTTTCTTAGCACGATCCTTCATGTAAAAAATAATTGACATGTTAAAAAAAAAATAAAAAAAATACGAGACATGTAAAAAAACAAAAAAATACCGCTTGTTGGTAAAAGCCGTTAAAAAGTCCCATGGCCGCGTTCATTGTCTTCCACTTGGTATACAAGCCATGAAATGTCCGTGAAGTTGATCCAAGAGTTGCCGTGTAATGCTCCAAAATCCGGTTCCAAAAACTATCGCCCTTTTGATCATTACCGAATTTTTTACATTCGGATACTTGAACCCATGCTTTCGTCAATGCAACCTCTTGCTCTTGCGTCCAAGTTTCTCGCGGCTTTTTTGTACTAACCTTTTTCTTGCCCCTTGCATCCACTTCTTGAACTTCTTCGTCGTCGTCTTCGTCTTCCATTTCTAATAAAGTATAAATTGTAACAAATTATTAAACGAGACATAAAAAAAAAATTACGAGCCATAAAAAAAAAATCCGAGACAAAAAAAAAAAAAAAAAAAAAAAATTATGAGACAAAAAAAAAATATGAAAAAAAAAATACGAGACATGAAAAAATAAAGGAAAGAAAATATACCAAACGAGTTTGGTTCTTGTGTCTCGGGTACGACCTCATCATCTTCACGATTGTTAAAAATACCAAGTTGGTCCAAATCCATCGACCTTGACATGTTGTAGAGTTGTGGATTCATCGGAGGATTGCCCATATACATTGGATGTGGAGACGCGGGTTGTGGCACATAATATTGATTCGGGGATGGTTGCGAAAATTGATTTTGGGATGGTTGAGATGGTTGAGAAAATTGATTTGGGGAAAGTTGAGAATAGAATTGATTTGGAGATGGTTGAGAAAGTTGATTTGTAAGAAAATTTTGTGGTTGCGGATAACCCGATCGACTAGGTTGGGATCGGGTTTGTTTGGGGTTTGCGACTTTTTTTTACTTCCTTGAATCCATAGGTAAAATGGTAGAAAATTTTGTTTGGGGAAGAAGGTTGTATGTGAAATGAGAGAAAACTTATGTATATATAAGTAAAAAATAAGGGAATTTTATTTATTTATTTTTTTTTTTTTTTTTTTTTTTTTTTTTTTTACAATTAATGCAACGGTCCATTTTTTAAAATTTTGACCGTTTCTTCCTTGGTTTCTCCACAATTTCATTCGGTAAAACATACCGAAAACACCACATGCCGATTTTTGCCGAACGGCGACGGCAGTGTTGCTGATGGTTCGAAGGTTGCTGAACCATAACCGAAGGGCACTCCCTCCCCCCTAAGGGTGGAGGGAGTCATACTCTCCAACCCTCCCAAAATTTAACCAATCAAATCCCTCCACCTCATTTCAACCCTCCAACCCTCAATCCAACCTTTTTTAGTGGCGCCCATCATTCCTCCAACCTTCTCAAAAATATTTCACAAACACACCTTAAACCTTCAGCTCGCTGCGAGTTATTAACTCGCAAACCAAGCCCGTCCATTCAACCCGCAAAGGCAGCAGCCATTTGCTCACAAACCCATGCAACCCGCAAGGGCAACCCGTAGCCCACTCCTTGTGGCCTAAAGAATAGATGTCTTGAATTATATAAAAACAAATATTAAAACATGTGTTACTATAAAAACAAATATCATAAGGTTCAAATTTTTTCAATTATACATTTCAAAAGAGACTGTAAAAATGGTCAGAAATGATAACAAAGTTACTGAGGTTAGACCGCATATATTTATGTCATAAACTCATACTTATCTTATCGAGTAACATAAGCGTGTCCAGGCATTCTGTTTTGAAAGGCAAATAAACATATTCAAGTACTATTTAAGAATACAAAATTTTTTCAAAGGTTATCCTCCATAAAATTGTATCATTAGATATTGAGCCAAAATATAACCATAAATAGCTAGCTATACTTGTCTAGCTTTTATGGTACTTACGAAAATACCCACGAACAAGATTTTGGTAGCATTTTCCTAAGATTTAGTACTTACTTCACCGAATTGGTAGAATTCTTGAAGCAAACATCTTACATCATTCAAGTATTCAACTTATCTCAGTTATGGAGAATTGAAATAATGACGACATTATATTTCACTCTTTATACAAGATGTTTGCAGAAACCAAGAACAATGTCCAAATTAAATTTTACGAATAAAGTTAAAAGCATTTATATATAGTATGTGCATTGGTGCTCATATTGGTCATGTGTAGTTTGTGGCGTAAGCAAGAAAGTTGATAGCTACCGGTAACATTTTACGATAATGGTGTGATGAGATTGAATACAATGCATGCATATGATGTGTGCTTCATCAACCCAGATTAGAGATGACATACATATGTACGTACGTAGATGCATGAACATTTTACACTTACACACATCATCTTTCCATGACTGGTTGGTTTCCTTAAATTTCGTCTAATTATAACTGGATTCAGTTTGAGTAGTTGTAAACTCTAGGCAATTGATATTGATATGAGCCCAATTGATATAAATGAGAATAGAACTTGAGCCCAATTCTTGTTATGGAAAAGTGCCCATAAACTCATAGCTACTTCACTAATAGCATATAGAGAGAGACATGAGGATCAAATTGTTTCTGAAACAATCTAACATGGATGTCTTATGAAGACATAAACCGAAACGTAGTTATTCAGACATCCACAACAAGTTCCATTCTCTAGCATTTTCATTAGCATAGATAGTGGGATTTGCTGTAAGTGCATACCTTATGTTACATGCACTGAGAAAATCTAATATCTGATGAAAATCTTCACTTCCTGTTGGTTTCTCCAAGTAAGCAACCATGTTGTGAGTATCACAAAACTCCAAATTCGCCATTGAGATCGATAAAAGTTTGATTAGGGTTCTGGGTTATGTTCGTTATGTGTTATTTTGTCTTGCAAGTACAAGAGTTTGAAAACAAAAACAAAAACGGTGATTTTCGGATGAGTTTCGATGACGTTTTCACGTTTAACGAGATTCAAACTAATTTCACATATTTGCAGATATGTTTGTTATGTGTTATTTTGTCTTGCAGGTACAAGGGTTTGAAAACAAAGCAAAAACGGTGATTTTCGGATGAGTTTTGACAACGTTTTCGCGTTTAACGAGGTTCAGACGAAGTCAAAAAAATTCACCGAGCACACCATTGGAAAGAGCACGAAAAAAGGAGTCCGACGGTACTTTCATTTATTTTTGGACCGGGCCAAAACATCTTAAAATGACAGGTCAAATTTACTAATATATGGACTGGGCAAATAAAGGGTTAAAAGAATTATTGTTGCACATATTAATTGAAGGTATGCAGCAGCCCAGCGGTGCGTGCCTTCCTTGCCAACCAAATGACGAAGGTTCGAATCCGGGGCGAGGCATTTGGTGGGTATTTATCTGCCATGCCACGTGTCACCATCTCATTGGTCCACGTGGCGACCCGACCCGGACCTCGACTCGAACTAGACCCGACACGTGGCAGTTGCCACGTGGCACCTGACACGTCATCAGGTGGGACCCCCAGCCGCCAGAAAGACGATTTATGTAAATAATTCTAATTGACGTTAAGGATTAACGTTGCAATTTGGTCCTAACCACAAGGACGATTTATGTAAATAACTCTAACTAAATGTTAAATTATGCATATAATAGTAGGATTAGTAACTTGTTCGCATTGTTTAGAAAAACTAAAAGATACATACACAACTTTGTAAAAAGTGGAAATTTCGTTACATTTAGAAACAATTCATGTGTTTTTTACTCATTAACACTCTTCATCTAAATCGTTAGCTTTTTCACATGTTAGTTTCTTGTAATTAGAAGAGTAGCATCTAATTAGGAGGATATGAGTATTAAGTAAGAATAAATATCATTGATTTAAATAAGTCAAATGAAAATGTAATGAGAGTTTGGCTACCATTAGTATATTTAAACACTAAAACAGGAAGGCAAAAAAAGAGTGAAAAAGGTCATGAGATTGAGTTGGGTGGGGGTTAAAGGGGTGGTGGTGTGTGTGATTGGGGACTAAAAAGTTGCTTTTTTCTATCTTCTTCAATTTGTGTTCAGTGCATCTTTGTAGACAAAAAAACAAATGTATATGCAATCTATGGTTTCTGTTTCTATGCTCAATTTTAACGGTTATGTTATTAAGACCCCCATATGATGTGACAATAGAGGATTTTGGTCAAAATGTAAAAACCATGATGCACACCATACAAAACTGTAATGCACAGGGCCCCACAAAACCCTCCCTATGGGAGGGTCCGTATAAACTCCCCCATCATCAAAATAACAAAAAGTTTACATCCAAATAAACCAACCAAAAGCTGGAGACATAAAGCCAAGAAAAGAATATTACCATAATGTTTGTGTATGTGTCCGGATGACCCATGCCGGACGACACATTCCGGACGAATCCTATTCAGGTCATCCGGTCCGGACCTCAGGAATATAAATAATAAATAAAGGAACCTTGGGAAAGACCAAAAATCGTACAGTACCGCCGCCTCCAGGTTTCACGGGATATGCCTTTCAAGTACGCCGCCCCGGGTTTTACGGAACAGTACTCCAAGTACATGCACAGTGGTCCATAGGTCACTGTGCATAGATCGGCTCCTTATCTCCAGGTACAGTAAATACACAGTGGTTGGGGTACTATAAATACCCCAACACATTCAATGCAGGCATTAACTTCTTTCACTCTCATTTACTGCTCACTTATAACCTACATTTATTACTCCGATCCAGACGAATACTTATCCTTACACCGGAGCTTGGTCTTGAGATAAAACCCAAGGCGAGGCTAACGTGTATTATCTTTGTTTCAGGTTCACACAAGATCAAGGAGCGGACTTAACGAGCCAGGGGTAAGATTTTACCTCAACAAACTGGCGCCATCCGTGGGACCCAAGTTCAATCTACCAAAAGCTTAGAATGAGTGGTCCCAACCCAGTCACCCCCCCCCCCCAACAGACGTACGGGGGAAGCTGAAGGTTCCGGGGGAGGAGGTCATTCTCCTCCGGATACGCGAGCCATCATGGAGGGTCACATATCAGCCCTCAAAGAACTGTTTAAACTACAAACCAACCGTGATTTGGTAAAACCGATGCTCTTGAGTTTTGAAGATGATCTAACGGATAAAGAGGAAGAAAATGTCGGAGGAGGGACGAACGGTAAAGGGAAAGCAGTGACGAATGACGACTTAAGCAAACCGTTCAAGAAAGTGATAAAGTGTCCGTTCACAAGGAGGATCATAGAGTTCTCCGCCCCGAAGCATAAAATACTGACGAACCTCAAACTATATGATGGGACGACCGACCCAGATGACCACATCAACCGCTTCACGGGAGCGGGGAACCACGAAGAGTGGCCAATGCCCGTGTGGTGCCGAATGTTCCAACAGACTTTGGACGGAAAGGCCAGAGGGTGGTTTGATAAGCTGCCAACCGGAAGCATTGACAGTTGGGATGATCTCCAGAAGAAATTCCTGAACAGATTTGGCATACTAAGGGTGTGTGTCAAGGACCTCACGGAAATCAACAAAATTCATAGGAAGGCCAATGAAAGCCTCCCGGACTTTAAAGAACGGTGGGTAAGTGAGGCGAACTATTTTTCGGACGCCCAGGAGGTAACGCGGATCTCCTCTTTCACGAATGGTCACCACTGCTCGGAATTGGCAAAGAAGTTCTCAGACAAAATTCCTAAGACGGTTGATGAAATGCTGGAAAGGTTCGAAGACTTCATCCGTTCGGAGGAAGCCTTTCAGAATACCGAAATGCCGAAAGGAGAATATGCTCGGAAGGACGTGGGAGGATCACATCCCATAAGAAATGACCGGTTCCATAAGAGCTTCGAAGATAGAAGACGATGGGGGCAGAAATCCCCGTACCGGCCAAAGGACCATCACAACCCGTACGTGACTCCGAAACAAGAACCTAATCGAAACTTTAAATACGGAGTCAGGGACGATAAAAACTGTCACAATTCACATTTTTCGGGTTTTTACTATTTACGAGGTTACTATTCATCAGCTACTATTCACATTTCAGTATTCATCATTTTCGGGGTCAATTTGTGATTTTGAGAAACTTTCAAAATTTTACTATTTATGTGACACTATTCATTCCTGGAGAAAATTTCCGTTCGTGATCATCATTCATCTTTTCGTAAACCTAGTTTACGGGTATTCAAATTCGCGTAATTAATAAAGACACATCATATAGACTAGAGTAGTCTACATATCATCAGTAACATCATCTCATATTAGGTCATGCACGGGTTTGCATAATTTCAATTAACGTCTATTTATTTATTAAATAAACGCTAACACTCAGTCATTACTACGAATAATATACCCGACACTCCCGACTATGATCCTAATATATTTTCAAACTCAAAATAATGATACAAAAATTATGTTACTAATTTACCCGGTGTTTTGAAACCATAAACTATATTTTCCGGTATACGCTTGTAACTCCGTCGGTTTGCGAATTTTCAACCCGATAATTATTCTAACACCCGATTCTTGCCAGGAATATGATTTTTCAATTTTTACAACTTCGTCATATTTTATTTCACCTCTTCATGATTTATTTCTAGTTAACTCGGTACCCGATAACACCAAATGTACACCAAAACTACACTAACTCATTTAATGTTTAGACAAGGCCATTAATTAACCATTCTTTCCCCATTTTTCTTCCATTTATGCCGCCCCCCTACTATCCCTAAAACTCATTATTCTTTTGCTAGTCATGCCTTCATTTAATGCTCATGTTTTTGTGTTTCTTGAATTAATTTACATAACACATTCTATACATGATCCAACTAGCAAATTTACTTCATATTCTCTCTTTTTCTTCATCTCCTATTCGGCCAAGACAAGAACCAAGAACAATCCATCATTTTTTTTGAAGATCAAGACATAATCAAGCTCCATTTACTTTACTAGTTAAGGCTTTGTGATCAAAACCCTAAGTTATTACACATTTTCTCATCTAATCACTCCATTATCTCAAGTAAGCTCAAGAACATCTTTATGATCTTTTCATACATTCCTTTTATTGTTTTTCAAGTTATATTAGTAATTGATCATGCAAATATACAAGTTATCTATACCACTTTACTTATTTTTCATCATAAACCTTAGATCTATGGTTTTTATTAACATCCTCATGAGATCCACTATAGTTAGTGATGTTTAGGAACCCATGACACCCTAAGAAGGTGTATGGTAGGATTAGAGTACTTGTGGTGTTGATTGGAAGTGGTATAAACAAGTCTTGAACCATAAAAATGATTTTTAACAACACTAGAAAAGCTACTGTCCTTAAACGTGAAATCTGGAAAAATAGTAACTTTTGGGCTATTTTGGCCTCCATATTTAGAAAGTACTTTCAAAAACGAAAACGTGGGCGCTTGAATGAGTAAAAACCGACTTATAACGAAGGAGATATGATTTTTACAAGTTAGACGACGAAAACTAATTTTCTGAAAATTGAGCATGCTGTTTGCCGAACTTTAAAGGACCAAACGAGGCATTAGGCGTGATCTAAGAGAGCCGAGCTAATGAGATTATGTTAGTTCATGTTATGACGAATCCGTAGATATAAAGAACGTAGAAAACGAGCTTATAACGACCAAGATATACACGTTCGAAGCCGACGAACTCTAGTTTATTTTGACAGCCCTATTAGAAAATATTTTCTAAGTATAAAAGTTTGTATTTTTGCAAGTCATCACATTAATAGCCGGTTTTCCATCTAATCAAGACGCGTATGATCAAAAGTCAAATAACACGACATTTAGACAATGTTACAAGGTTTTCAAGAACGACGAGTTTATTCACTAACACTTAACGTACACTATTTCGCGACTAGTTTTGCGAGGCCATTTGGACTTATTTTCACAAGTTAAGAAAAACATTTAAATTGCGACGAAAACATTATATTTACCGACAGAACACCAAACGAGGATCGTGGAGTACCGTTTCAACATATTTACACGAAAAGTAGTTTATAACTTAACGAGACGTCAAAAATGTATTTTTCGTCGAAAAGCGTTATTTTTCAAAATCATCGAGTGGTATCGATAACATACGTATTTGCATGAGTAGAATCATTTCACTTACTTATATTAGATCATATCATTCATAATAGGTCGCGGTTAGAGACCGAGCCTCATTTCATCATACCCATTATTGTCATTGTTGCTATCGCATCAGGTGAGTTTCATAGCCCCTATTTTTATACTTGTTTTAAACTCTTTTGGGGAGATACATGCTTAAACTGCTTGCTTTCACTTTTACTCAAGACAATTTTACTCATATGCTACGCTGTACTTTTATGCTCTTAAACATGATGTGTAGCTTTGTTACGATATGTGCCTTAATGTGTGAAAACTATTCTATACGCTATATTCTTTAACCACTGTTTAACTCCTGGATGGAGCCGACGGAGAGGTATTGATAGTACTATCGGGCTGACGCCCCCACCTTTGGTCAGCGATTCTTGGCCTTGGGTGAATATAATCCAGCTATGCTATATTTTTGTTTATTCTAGTCATGAGGTTCAGTTGGTTGTTATACTTTACATTAAGTGCATTCATATCGTATACACTCATGCCTTACTCATACTATATTTTAGCAGTGGGTTGTGAACACACAGGTTGCAAGTTTTGTATGGGCGGGATTTGCAACTGAGTGGATTTACAATTCCTTTGCTGTGGAAACTTTCTCTAAACGCTTTTCAACTTGTTTAAATCAAACTCTATGAACTCACCAACCTCGTGTTGACACTTTAGCATGTATTTTCAGGCATAAAGCAATTGTACGCTATTGGAGACTTTTGGCAGGGCATGGCATGGTCATAGAAGACTCTGATAAACATTTGAGACCGCTTAACTTATTTTATGGGCCTATTTCCGCACCACTTTTCATAATGTAAATTTAACACTTTTGACTTCTCAAATATATTCTAAATAATTGTGGAGAAAACCGTTCTTTGTACTTGTGTTGTGATACCAATTGAGTTGCACCCCAGCGACATGTATGCTTCCGCTGGACCCAATTTTGGGGGTGTGACAGATTCGTATTAAAGCCTAGGCTATAGAGAACTGGGTAATTTTAAAACCTAGACTATAGCTACTTTTACGAAAACTTAACCCTATGTCCGCCACGTGTCTGCCTGCCAAGCTGATGCCTCATTTGTGGATTGATGCTAACATATTCGATGAAATTTGTATCTTATTTTTGGATCCATTATACCCACTTATTTTCATTGATTACTATAACATAAGAATACTCACATATTATACACGTCAAAGCGTTACGTCTTTTTCTTACGTAGTTTCATCATTCGACCTCGAGTTTGGTCACTTGCCTTAGTCTTTCGAAACACCCTTTAAATGTGAAGGGCATAGTACTAGTATAACTGAGCTGAGTATTTCAAAATTCATTGAACCTCGGTGGAATATACACTGGTCATCTATATTCGACCTGGGACAGTGGGACATAGCCTGACCACCTATGTCCAACTAAGAGATGAATTTTGCAATACTGAGAGTAGTTATAATAGAATTATGTCCGGAATGATTTGATCGATGTAAGCAATTCCAAAATCGAGCCAATCTTTCAAAAGACCTCATTTCAGGATGTTGAATCCCTTCTTTCTGACAACTTGCTTCCTAGCTTGATCTAAGTGACAGTTCTTGTTTGATGAGTTGCGAAGATCAAACTGGAATCAAGTTGTTACTCAAACCGATTTAGCCTAATCCCATGACAGTTCTTGTTTGATGAGTTGTGGGATTAAGTAAAAATCGGTTACCCAAAGGTCTTTTGAGGGCTACGCTCGAGAATGGGAAAGTTTGCCTCATCAAATCTGACCACGAGAACGTACGAAGAACGAACGAGCTGAATTCAGGGACTGAATTCCTTTAACGGGTGGAGACTGTCACAATTCGTATTTTTTAGGTTTTTACTATTCACAAGGTTACTATTCATCTATTACTATTCACATTTCACTATTCATCATTTTCGGGGTCAATTTGTGATTTTGAGAAACTTTCAAAATTTTACTATTCATGTGACACTATTCATTCTCGGAGAAAATTTCCATTCGTGATCATCATTCATCTTTTCGTAAACCTAGTTTACGGGTATTCAAATTCGCGTAATCAATAAAGACACATCATATAGACTAGAGTAGTCTACATATCATCAGTAACATCATCTCATATTAGGTCATGCACGGGTTTGCATAATTTCAATTAACGTCTATTTATTTATTAAATAAACGCTAACACTCAGTCATTACTACGAATAATATACCCGACACTCCCGACTATGATCCTAATATATTTTCAAACTCAAAATAATGATACAAAAATTATGTTACTAATTTACCCGGTGTTTTGAAACCATAAACTATATTTTCCGGTATACGCTTGTAACTCCGTCGGTTTGCGAATTTTCAACCCGATAATTATTCTAACACCCGATTCTTGCCAGGAATATGATTTTTCAATTTTTACAACTTCGTCGTATTTTATTTCACCTCGTCATGATTTATTTCTAGTTAACTCGGTACCCGATAACACCAAATGTACACCAAAACTACACTAACTCATTTAATGTTTAGACAAGGCCATTAATTAACCATTCTTTCCCCATTTTTCTTCCATTTATGCCGCCCCCCTACTATCCCTAAAACTCATTTTTCTTTTGCTAGTCATGCCTTCATTTAATGCTCATGTTTTTGTGTTTCTTGAATTAATTTACATAACACATTCTATACATGATCCAACTAGCAAATTTACTTCATATTCTCTCTTTTTCTTCCTCTCCTATTCGGCCAAGACAAGAACCAAGAACAATCCATCATTTTTTTTGAAGATCAAGACATAATCAAGCTCCATTTACTTTACTAGTTAAGGCTTTGTGATCAAAACCCTAAGTTATTACACATTTTCTCATCTAATCACTCCATTATCTCAAGTAAGCTCAAGAACATCTTTATGATCTTTTCATACTTTCCTTTTATTGTTTTTCAAGTTATATTAGTAATTGATCATGCAAATATACAAGTTATCTATACCACTTT
Source organism: Artemisia tridentata subsp. tridentata (assembly GCA_021014915.2). Lineage (NCBI taxonomy): Eukaryota > Viridiplantae > Streptophyta > Magnoliopsida > Asterales > Asteraceae > Artemisia > Artemisia tridentata. The sequence goes on along the minus strand of CP139508.1, from coordinate 511,292,201 downwards.
ACTTATTTTTCATCATAAACCTTAGATCTATGGTTTTTATTAACATCCTCATGAGATCCACTATAGTTAGTGATGTTTAGGAACCCATGACACCCTAAGAAGGTGTATGGTAGGATTAGAGTACTTGTGGTGTTGATTGGAAGTGGTATAAACAAGTCTTGAACCATAAAAATGATTTTTAACAACACTAGAAAAGCTACTGTCCTTAAACGTGAAATCCAGAAAAATAGTAACTTTTGGGCTATTTTGGCCTCCATATTTAGAAAGTACTTTCAAAAACGAAAACGTGGGCGCTTGAATGAGTAAAAACCGACTTATAACGAAGGAGATATGATTTTTACAAGTTAGACGACGAAAACTAATTTTCTGAAAATTGAGCATGCTGTTTGCCGAACTTTAAAGGACCAAACGAGGCGTTAGGCGTGATCTAAGAGAGCCGAGCTACTGAGATTATGTTAGTTCATGTTATGACGAATCTGTGGATATAAAGAACGTAGAAAACGAGCTTATAACGACCAAGATATACACGTTCGAAGCCGACGAACTCTAGTTTATTTTGACAGCCTTATTAGAAAATATTTTCTAAGTATAAAAGTTTGTATTTTTGCAAGTCATCACATTAATAGCCGGTTTTCCATCTAATCAAGACGCGTATGATCAAAAGTCAAATAACACGACATTTAGACAATGTTACAAGGTTTTCAAGAACGACGAGTTTATTCACTAACACTTAACGTACACTATTTCGCGACTAGTTTTGCGAGGCCATTTGGACTTATTTTCACAAGTTAAGAAAAACATTTAAATTGCGACGAAAACATTATATTTACCGACAGAACACCAAACGAGGATCGTGGAGTACCGTTTCAACATATTTACACGAAAAATAGTTTATAATTTAACGAGACGTCAAAAATGTATTTTTTATCGAAAAGCGTTATTTTTTGAAATCATCGAGTGGTATCGATAATATACGTATTTGCATGAGTAGAGTCATTTCACTTACTTATATTAGATCATATCATTCATAATAGGTCGTGGTTAGAGACCGAGCCTCATTTCATCATACCCATTATTGTCATTGTTGCTATCGCATCAAGTGAGTTTCATAGCCCCTATTTTTATACTTGTTTTAAACTCTTTGGGGGAGATACATGCTTAAACTGCTTGCTTTCACTTTTACTCATATATAGGATCCCACGAAAATCCCTGGTAATAATCCTCATTGATTAAAGATAACCTCGAGTTATTGTTTAACAAAACCCATTTTTACGGGAAAATTAAAAATTTTCTTTTATTCTTACCACGTCATAACAATCAAGATAAGTATCAATGTAATACTCACGCTAAACATATATGACATTTCGCTAACCACACTTAACTAGTCCTAATCTTATACATTAATTACGTCCCCTAAATTAAACCAAACTACAAATTAAATCGGACTTCCATTTCCCTCAGCCCACCACCCTTAGCCCATCCACAGCCCATCTCCAACTCATGCTAACTTTTCCACTTCATTCTATACCCGATGTCACGCCCCTTAAAAACGACTTGTATACTCTACATTTTCAAACGTGACCTAGATACATTTTTGCCTCGTCTTAATCACCACTCGCCAAGCTTTATTTGTGCCAAATCCTAGACCTAGATGTCAAACATTACTATAGTAGTCTCGTCCCTTTTTCCACACCCAAACGTATGAACAAAACAACTTCAAACCCCAACCAAATGGCACCTTGACTTTCCTCACGAGTCCATAACAATATTTTGACATAATGAAATGTTTAAGAACTGCTTCGAACAACAGAAAGAGTTGTCACTTGCAAAACCCACTTCGCACTATTCTAAAAATGCAAGTATTAATACAATTCGAATACAAATGTAATCCAACAACAAAAGACAAATGCTACCCAACACTTCCATACCTACTTAAGATATTTTAGCAAAACATGCCACCTCCCCAACACGAACAGTAGAGGCAAATGATTGAGTTGAAAGTTGAAAAGTCAAGAGAAACGTGTATAAATTTTCTTCTATAAAACTAACCCAACCTACCACACTTTACACTACCCACATTCCCCACTCTTTCACTTTACAAACTATCTTAAACACATAGAAACCCTCTCTGGTCTTGTGGTGAAGCATAACAGTAGAGAAAACCAATACATATTCTAACTCATTAAGCCTACTACCTTCGTCTATGTGCTACCAGTCGAACCACACTATCTCTTCCCCACCTCTCACTCTCACCACCATTACCTATTTCTCATTCCCTATCATCCGTTAGAACCTCCTAAATGACCAGAAACTCTCAACTTCCTCATTGGTAAAATGGTTCGAAAGAAACGAGTTAACATGTAGCAACGTATATGTTAACCTTGAAAAAGTTGTGAATCACCCTTGTGTCTAGCTTCTCTCTACGTGACCACTACCCACCTCTAGAAGGTGTAGTAAGTGCCTTATAACCTTTCTTGTCTCTCCATCTCATGTTAGAATTTATATTACACCTGCATGTTCTTTACCACCCTCGAACGCATTAAATTGTATATATTGTTGCATGTGTCCTCAGGTGGTGACAAACTGCCACTAAGGAAGATTTAGAAACCACTCACTTTATTTGCACATTAAAATATCACAACCATACACGCATCATATAATTTTATCATTCGAACGTATCATTTTTTTTATTACTAGTACGAACAATAAAGTTTACAAAACCACAATGGGTGACAAACCCCCACTGTGGAAGGATGGAAAGTCACAAGAAACATCACTCTCACGTTTAAAGATTAGTTGCATGCATACATACTCATTCGACCACCCTACTGATCATATCTCATGCGTACCATATACTTAAAGAAAAACTCTAAGTCTTAATAACCCAGAAGACTGCTTCAGATAGCCACATAACCGGCTCAGTAAAACTTGAATCTATTTAACGACCCACCTACAATATTACACGAACTAAAAGACCACCTAGCTAACTAAATAAGTCGCGTTTGTACTTTGTTAAAATAAGCTCACTTACTAGCTTTAAAATAGTCACTACTCTTATGTGATGCACAAGTATTCAAAAATAAACTAAAGTGTTTTCCTTTCATAAACATGTCTCGACAGGCCAAAGTTCATTTAATTAACTTCGAATCTGTAAACGTAACAAACCGATATTTTTGCTTATCACGACTATCTACCTGGCCAAGAACATCTTTTGTATTTTAAGATTTTACTCAAAAGTTCATCTCAACACTTTAAATGAACCATTTTAAATGCTACTCGACAAAGTATAAAACACTTAGAAATATATAGAGTTTTCAGTTTTTAAAACTTGCGACCAGTCCAACTCATGGTCTGTTTACTTCGAATTTGTGAAAGTAACGTATACATATTTTTGCTCAGCTCGAACGAGGACCTAGGAAATTACACCTTTCGTGTTGTAACCTCGAAATCATAAGTTCTCAAACACACTCAAAACTGCCCTTTTTGGTCGCTACTCGCTGAACCTTTATTACATAAAATCAGAATGTTAGTTTATTCGATATTGGGCTAAAGATTAAGCCCATTAAGCTTTTGAGCATGGACAGTGTAATATACCCGTGTGATACATTTTTAGAATCATGAAAACAGCCCAGGTCCAGGCCCAAAACAATTTACATGCCCTCGCCTCTAAAATATTAAATGGGCTTTAAGTTAATTCGTTGTGCGGCCCATTAGACTAAAAATAAGCTCTTTACTGAAATAAGCAATTGAAATAAGTTAAAATGAACTTAATAGAGTTATAGAAATTTTTAGAATATTTTTCCCATTATTTTTATGCAAAAAGGACTAAAAATGTAACGCACTTTGACTAGAAGGACTAAAACTGCCAACCCGAGAAAATTTGTGTACTAAAGCTGTGAAAACAGTGTACTGAGGACTTAAATTGACATATCATTAAACTCCAAGCCTTATATGGACATATGGACAAATTTTGGACTATTATGGACTTTGGACTTAACCGAGGACTAACGACGTAACGCAATCGCAGTTAGACTAAAAAGTATAAAATCTGAAAAGGGCAAGGACCTATTTAATTTCACTTGACATTCTTAGTTTATTTTTCATTTTGCACCCTTCACTTCATATGCATTTTACATTTTAAGTTATGCATTATTTGAAGTTTCGTTATTAGAAATTTAGTAACTTCACTTGCATATTATTTCAGCATATTTTGAGAAAGTAATATTTTGGGTCGATTGATATAAGAATCAAGATAATATTATAGATATAGTATATTTTTAACTTGAGGCATTTTAAACATATCACACTCATATCACCGATCAAATCGTTATACGATTTCTCATTTCCACATTCGTTATTAGTAGTAAGTTAGACTCTTAGACTTCGCTTATATTCAGGTCTCGTATTGAAGAAGTTTTCGTGACCGTTTACTTGGTCTTATAATTTCGTCTTGTCACATACGCTCCAGGTGAGTCGTGGCCCCTCCTATTTTAATACTTGATTTATACTTTTTGGGGGAGATACATGCTTCGAAATATTTTACTCACTTATCAACTATATGATTTGTTTTGCGATACAATACTTCTATAAGCACTATGAAAACTCTTATGACTTACCGTGAGTCGTGGCCCCTACTTTTAACACTTGTTTTAATAACTCTTTTTGGGGGAGATACATGCTTTAACTGTTTTAAGTTACTTTGAAAACTCTCATGATTTAATCAAAATCATCCACTATGCTTTACATGTTTGAATCACCCTTGAGAGAAATATATGTTCGTTATATGTGCAAACTGCTTGTTTTAGCTTAAACACTGAATTTGAAGGATAACAATTTCAAAACTACTTGACGTGACATGATACTGAGACTCATTGTAGGCATTCATATAACAAATGGATGTACTGTTACTTTACTATGATATTTCTACATTTCACTGGAAATAATTGCCAAGACCAGAATACGTATACTTTATGAACCCTGAGACCTATATTGCCTAAGTTTACTTTATTGCCATAAAGTCCCTCGATCATGAGCCATTAATCACTGCGGTGAGCGCGAATATAGTGAACAGCTTCGAAACCTGTTAGAGGCTGACGACCTATCCCACTAAATACTTGGACGGAATGCCTACATGGTTAGTCGTATTTAGTCGCGATACACTATATTTGAGAAAAATAGGAATTGGCAAACCGCCTATTACATGAGGGCTAAAAACACCCATCAGTAACCCTAATGGGACACTGCCGTTTTACGGTACTCTGTTAACATTTTGCGTGTCATGAGGCTTAGGGCAATATAACTTTTGAATATATGAATGTTTCATATATATTAGGATACAGCTGTATTTAGTAAACCACCACTTTACACTGATAGATTTCAGACTCTAGATTATTATTTTCACTATGTGTTATGATTATGGATCCTGTACTTGAATTTTAACTGTTATCATATGTGACTCAAATGAGAATTCTACGAAAGATAACCCAAAATGCTTGGTATATCGTTACATTTAAAAGCTGACGCAACATTCTATTTCGAGCGTATAACAACGTAGCTCATCTTCATTTATAACTTGAAACTTATGATTTTGGAGATCATACATGATTTGCTTGTGGATTTTTATACAACACAACTTGTTATTTATTTCATGAAGAATTATTATTTACTTCTACAATCACTATACACCTTTTAAATTCATTGGAAGAAAGTTATTTTTTATCAAACTCCACGAACTCACCAACCATTGTGTTGACGTTTTAAGCATGTTTATCTCAGGTAAGTAACGGAGCAGGACAAGACACGGAGCGGGCATCTTATACTCTGATAAATAAACTGGTGTAAAAATCAAATATGTCATTCTTTCCAATTCACTACACTTTTGTGGGATTTTCAAATCAGATATTTTCCTTTTATACCAAAACTATTATTTTGAATGACATATAACTTTCAAAACGCCTATTTTGGACCGTTTTTCTAAAATTTTAACTCGATCCTTACCATAACACCCTAATTACTTTTCCGCTGCCACTAAACAAATTAGGGGGTGTTACAGTTTGGTATCAGAGCCTATGGTTATAGAGAACCAAATGTTTTCAAACATTGAACTATAACCACATTTTCAAAATGAATAATTTTACAACTTATCATCTTATGCCTTCCGTGTTTGCAGACTGCCGTGCTCAATACATTACCTATTAAGATTATTTTGCACTAATCTTTACATGCTTGATGTTTACTCTGCACACGTTACACACTGTATTATTTCACACTTACCGTTACACTCTTAACGTATGAAATACTTGTAATTATTATTTTTGGCTACTACAGTGCCATGTCTCCCAAACCAGTTGATATTACCAAAGCTATCTTTCGTACTACTCATACATCACCTACTTATCATATCACTCCGGATGCTGAAGATCCTTATGTATTAATGACTCAACCCCAGCCTAATACGGAACTTACTCAATTACCACTCTCATTATCACCTACTCACTCACCCTTACGCCAGAAACTTAGGAAAACTGCTGAACCTTACTCAGATGAAAAGTTGATTGGTTGTCCAACAACATTCGAGGTTGGACAAAATTCACACCAAGAATCAAATTGGAAAGATGTTGAGCCAAATTCTCCATTACCTACGTCACTACTCCCACCTGTCCCGGTAGCCTAGCACAGAAAAGTCAAAATTTTAGCACTTTATGAGCCCGAACCGTTTATGACACCATTTCGGAGCCACCTCAATAGACCTATTAAGAATGTACACCTACGCTTAGTATCAATTATACCACCATTTCCACCTTACTCCCCTACTTCACCCCTAGATATGATCAGGATAACGTCACCATACCTTACCACCACTACTGCCATCATACCCTCCACCGTCGGTTGGACCCGACTACTTGTTAAGACTACTCACCCAGACTTACCCATTTACACCCCACCAACGAGAGTCGACTCCTAGAAAGAATTTACCCTCTCAGGTCTCCCTCATAATTACTATTTCCCACCTTCTTTCATTGATCCAGCCCGAGTCCTCGAGACTGGAGAGAGTTTCAGGACAACAGTTACCCACACACCTACTTCTCCCACCAGCATGACGCGACTGGAGCGTCACAAAGAACAGATTGATACACTCCCGAACATCATTGACAAAACACCACTCACGACCGACAACACCCTATCTGACCTTTTATCCGACAAGATGGACTTTCAGGACGGACCGACTAGGTTTCAGTCAGAGATATTAAGAAACACTCCCACATGACAGTCCTTACAATAAGAAAGACAGAGGTATATTAACCTGCTGCATGGAACATTAATATTAATAAAAGACCTTGTATCATTTGCTTTGTAAAACAATCGATCAAGTTATTAATATTGTAATGTTTACAGTGATTATATCCAGACCTACCCTTATATTACTTATGATTGTTATGATTCCTCATACCAGCCCTGACTAGGCTATGACCATAGAATCTTCTAAGACAAAATTTCAGAAGAAAACTTGATGAATAAAGAGAAAGTTGTTGAACTTCAGTTTTTGTAGATAAAACAGTTTGTTTCTTAGCAATCCCATACCAAGAATTGAGCATTTATCTACGATATTACCCAGAAACATCGCGACTTATGGTTCACAACTGGTTAAAGTCTCACATTGTGACCACATTATTAAGACTAGTATACAAATACCTTGTTACCTGAGTCATCCTAACATGGCCATTTAAGTGGATTTTAAATCCGTGTTTCTTGGGATATTGATAGAATATGGCCAGCATGAACAGTACAAATACCCTACTAGCACCAACCACAACTATGACTCTTGAAATTTTTCGAAATTTAGTAACTAACATCGTTGCTGTGGTACTCGGGGCAACTACAGTAGCTCATCCGAGTAGCAACAATAGGACAACCGGAGAAAAGAAAACGAATGTGTCTTATAAACATACCCTTGAAAGTTTCACGGATTGTAGACCAACTCACCTTAAAGGTCCAGAAGAAATGACTAAACCTACCATCACCATTACCCAAGGATCTCTAGACCAAGAAGATAAACGGGACACTACAAGAATCAATGCCCAACCCAGAGTACCACTTAGGACAAAAAGACCAGTGAAAGAGAATGGAAACTCTTTAGAAACTTAACAATGTCAGAAGATGACACCTATCTTAAGCAGAAGATAAATTCCTATTGTAGATAAGTAAACCCTAGTTTAAAACTTTTTAAGTTGTATTTCCTTATATACTTTACCTTAGGTACGATGGATGTGACCTAAGTGTATCAACTACCTTTCTACCGTATGAAGACTCTACCTTGTAATATTTCCGAAATAATCATAATCCACGTTTATTCCAATTTCTATTCGATTCTCCCTATTCATAATCGTTACATAACCATACCCTGATATCACTTTAGAAACTTGGTTCAGCACCATTTCTGACTAAACAATAGATTATTACCACCTTATAAGAAATTCTCACCCAAAACCAAATTTTATACCAAGAATATCCAGATATCACTTTAGAAATTCCTGACTTATCCTCGAAATATGAACAACAACTTTATAATTCTTTTGAAAATAATCAGAAGGTGTCCGACTTTGTGACGGAACCATTATAATTGAACCATATAAAACTCCTTGAAAAAGCATAAATCTCACGGTGACTGAGCCAATCATTACATTATTTGGTCCTCAAATTATACATAGCCTGATCAACTATGTCTAATTTAGGAAGAATCATGTCATGAATGAAATAGTTATCTTTCAGATTTCCTAATAACAACTTCCATTCAAAAGCAAAATCTTGAGACAAAATAAATTGCTCATAAAACGTCACTTTTGACCAACCACAAATAAATACCTACACATATTTCCCACCATTCTTATGATAAGAAACTAATAAAAGTACAAGCATTAGGAACCTGAGAATTCACAAGGACTTATGGGAAGCACAAATAACATAAATTTTATTAGAGACCATAGAAATTAGTACATAATGACAAAATTAGCAACGATAATGCTAAAGTTACAACTATTGATTCCAACCTTCCTACTATCTATTTTCCCCACGCCATATCCACGATAAGGACTACAATCACCAGCGGGATGACAAACGCTAAAATCACGACCAAATATTGGAAGTCTTCGTCCGGAGCATACCTCAAGTAGATAACCACAAGAATGACGTACACAATCGCTAGCATAGTGATGAAGTGCGGCATTTTTGAGATGTGGAATGAGAGAAAAATAGTTTGGGGAAGAACAGAAATTAAAATGAAGTAATTATAGGCTAAATCTAGCCGTTGGAACCAAAACTAGCCGTTAAGGGCACTATTCACCACCGTTGGTATACACTGTTCTCTAGCCGTTAAATTCCCACAGTTCCTGACCGTCATTCTCCTTTTTCATAGTCCTTAGGTTTATTAATTAACACAACATTCGAATTTATTCCATCTAGCATGAATAAATCTAACTAGGCCTCGTTCCCTCTATTTTCGGATAGAAACCTTTCGACAACATTTTCCATAAACCCTCACCTTAGAACACCACATTTTTAACACCTATCACAGACTGAACTTCGGGACGAATTTCAAAATTTAGGGGTAGATACTGTAGGATCCCACGAAAATCCCTTGTAATAATCCTCATTGATTAAAGATAACCTCGAGTTACTGTTTAACAAAACCCATTTTTACGGGGAAATTAAAATTTTTCTTTTATTCTTACCACGTCATAACAATCATGATAAGTATCAATGTAATACTCACACTAAACATATATGACATTTCGCTAACCACACTTAACTAGTCCTAATCTTATACATTAATTACTTCCCCTAAATTAAACCAAACTACAAATTAAATCGGATTTCCATTTCCCTCAGCCCACCACCCTTAGCCCATCCACAGCCCATCTCCAACTCATGCTAACTTTTCCATTTCATTCTATACCCGATGTCACGCCCCTTAAAAACGACTTGTATACTCTACATTTTCAAACGTGACCTAGATACATTTTTGCCTCGTCTTAATCACCACTCGCCAAGCTTTATTTGTGCCAAATCCTAGACCTAGATGTCAACCATTACTATAGTAGTCTCGTCCCTTTTTCCACACCCAAACGTATGAACAAAACAACTTCAAACCCCAACCAAATGGCACCTTGACTTTCCTCACGAGTCCATAACAATATTTTGACATAATGAAATGTTTAAGAACTGCTTCGAACAACAGAAAGAGTTGTCATTCGCAAAACCCACTTCGCACTATTCTAAAAATGCAAGTATGATTACAAGTCGAATACAAATGTAATCCAAAAATAAAAGACAAATGCTACCCAACACTTCCATACCGACTTAAGATATTTTAGAAAAACATGCCACCTCCCCAACACGAACAGTAGAGGCAAATGATTGAGTTGAAAGTTGAAAAGTCAAGAGAAACGTGTATAAATTTTCTTCTATAAAACTAACCCAACCTACCACACTTTACACTACCCACATTCCCCACTCTTTCACTTTACAAACTATCTTAAACACATAGAAACCCTCTCTGGTCTTGTGGTGAAGCATAACAGTAGAGAAAACCAATACATATTCTAACTCATTAAGCCTACTACCTTCGTCTATGTGCTACCAGTCGAACAACACTATCTCTTCCCCACCTCTCACTCTCACCACCATTACCTATTTCTCAATCCCTATCATCCGTTAGAACCTCCTAAATGACCAGAAACTCTCATCTTCCTCATTGGTAAAATGGTTCGAAAGAAACGAGTTAACATGTAGCAACGTATATGTTAACCTTGAAAAAGTTGTGAATCACCCTTGTGTCTAGCTTCTCACTACGTGACCACTACCCACCTCTAGAAGGTGTAGTAAGTGCCTTATAACCTTTCTTGTCTCTCTATCTCACGTTAGAATTTATATCACACCTGCATGTTCTTTACCACCCTCGAACGCATTAAATTGTATATATTGTCGCATGTGTCCTCAGGTGGTGACAAACTGCCACTAAGGAAGATTTAGAAACCACTCACTTTATTTGCACGTTATAATATCACAACCATACACGCATCATATAATTTTATCATTCGAACGTATCATTTTTTTTATTACTAGTACGAACAATAAAGTTTACAAAACCACAATGGGTGACAAACCCCCACTGTGGAAGGATGGAAAGTCACAAGACACATCACTCTCACGTTTAAAGATTAGTTGCATGCATACATACTCATTCGACCACCCTACTGATCATATCTCATGCGTACCATATACTTAAAGAAAAACTCTAAGTCTTAATAACCCAGAAGACTGCTTCAGATAGCCACATAATCGGCTCAGTAAAACTTGAATCTATTTAACGACCCACCTACAATATTACACGAACTAAAAGACCACCTTGCTAACTAAATAAGTCGCGTTTTTACTTTGTTAAAATAAGCTCACTTACTAGCTTTAAAATAGTCACTACTCTCATGTGATGCACAAGTATTCAAAAATAAACTAAAGTGTTTTCCTTTCATAAACATGTCTCGACAGGCCAAAGTTCATTTAGTTAACTTCGAATCTGTAAACGTAACAAACCGATATTTTTGCTTATCACGACTATCTACCTGGCCAAGAACATCTTTTGTATTTTAAGATTTTACTCAAAAGTTCATCTCAACACTTTAAATGAACCATTTTAAATGCTACTCGACAAAGTATAAAACACTTAGAAATATATAGAGTTTTTCAGTTTTTAAAACTTGCGACCAGTCCAACTCATGATCTGTTTACTTCGAATTTGTGAAAGTAACGTATACATATTTTTGCTCAGCTCGAACGAGGACCTAGGAAATTACACTTTTCGTGTTGTAACCTCGAAATCATAAGTTCTCAAACACACTCAAAACTGCCCTTTTTGGTCGCTACTCGCTGAACCTTTATTACATAAAATCAGAATGTTAGTTTATTCGGTATTGGGCTAAAGATTAAGCCCATTAAGCTTTTGAGTATGGACAGTGTAATATACCCATGTGATACATTTTAAGAATCATGAAAACAGCCCAGGTCCAGGCCCAAAACAATTTACATGCCCTCGCCTCTAAAATATTAAATGGGCTTTAAGTTAATTCGTTGTGCGGCCCATTAGACTAAAAATAAGCTCTTTACTGAAATAAGCAATTGAAATAAGTTAAAATGAACTTAATAGAGTTATAGAAATTTTTAGAATATTTTTCCCATTATTTTTATGCAAAAAGGACTAAAAATGTAACGCACTTTGACTAGAAGGACTAAAACTGCCAACCTGAGAAAATTTATGGACTAAAGCTGTGAAAACAGTGTACTGAGGACTTAAATTGACATATCATTAAACTCCAAGCCTTATATGGACATATGGACAAATTTTGGACTATTATGGACTTTGGACTTAACCGAGGACTAACGACGTAACGCAATCGCAGTTAGACTAAAAAGTATAAAATCTGAAAAGGGCAAGGACCTATTTAATTTCACTTGACATTCTTAGTTTATTTTTCATTTTGCACCCTTCACTTCATATGCATTTTACATTTTAAGTTATGCATTATTTGAAGTTTCGTTATTAGAAATTTAGTAACTTCACTTGCATATTATTTCAGCATATTTTGAGAAAGTAATATTTTGGGTCGATTGATATAAGAATCAAGATAATATTATAGATATAGTATATTTTTAACTTGAGGCATTTTAAACATATCACACTCATATCACCGATCAAATCGTTATACGATTTCTCATTTTCACATTCGTTATTAGTAGTAAGTTAGACTCTTAGACTTCGCTTATATTCAGGTCTCGTATTGAAGAAGTTTTCGTGACCGTTTACTTGGTCTTATAATTTTGTCTTGTCACATACGCTCCAGGTGAGTCGTGGCCCCTCCTATTTTAATACTTGATTTATACTTTTTGGGGGAGATACATGCTTCGAAATATTTTACTCATTTATCAACTATATGATTTGTTTTGCGATACAATACTTCTATAAGCACTATGAAAACTCTTATGACTTACCGTGAGTCGTGGCCCCTACTTTTAACACTTGTTTTAATAACTCTTTTTGGGGGAGATACATGCTTTAACTGTTTTAAGTTACTTTGAAAACTCTCATGATTTAATCAAAATCATCCACTATGCTTTACATGTTTGAATCACCCTTGAGAGAAATATATGTTCGTTATATGTGCAAACTGCTTGTTTTAGCTTAAACACTGAATTTGAAGGATAACAATTTCAAAACTACTTGACGTGACATGATACTGAGACTCATTGTAGGCATTCATATAACAAATGGATGTACTGTTACTTTACTATGATATTTCTACATTTCACTGGAAATAATTGCCAAGACCAGAATACGTATACTTTATGAACCCTGAGACCTATATTGCCTAAGTTTACTTTATTGCCATAAAGTCCCTCGATCATGAGCCATTAATCACTGCGGTGAGCGCGAATATAGTGAACAGCTTCGAAACCTGTTAGAGGCTGACGACCTATCCCACTAAATACTTGGACGGAATGCCTACATGGTTAGTCGTATTTAGTCGCGATACACTATATTTGAGAAAAATAGGAATTGGCAAACCGCCTATTACATGAGGGCTAAAAACACCCATCAGTAACCCTGATGGGACACTGCCGTTTTACGGTACTCTGTTAACGTTTTGCGTGTCATGAGGCTTAGGGCAATATAACTTTTGAATATATGAATGTTTCATATATATTAGGATACAGCTGTATTTAGTAAACCACCACTTTACACTGATAGATTTCAAACTCTAGATTATTATTTTCACTATGTGTTATGATTATGGATCCTGTACTTGAATTTTAACTGTTATCATATGTGACTCAAATGAGAATTCTACGAAAGATAACCCAAAATGCTTGGTATATCGTTACATTTAAAAGCTGACGCAACATTCTATTTCGAGCGTATAACAACGTAGCTCATCTTCATTTATAACTTGAAACTTATGATTTTGGAGATCATACATGATTTGCTTGTGGATTTTTATACAACACAACTTGTTATTTATTTCATGAAGAATTATTATTTACTTCGACAATCACTATACACCTTTTAAATTCATTGGAAGAAAGTTATTTTTTATCAAACTCCACGAACTCACCAACCATTGTGTTGACGTTTTAAGCATGTTTATCTCAGGTAAGTAACGGAGCAGGACAAGACACGGAGCGGGCATCTTATACTCTGATAAATAAACTGGTGTAAAAATCAAATATGTCATTCTTTCCAATTCACTACACTTTTGTGGGATTTTCAAATCAGATATTTTCCTTTTATACCAAAACTATTATTTCGAATGACATATAACTTTCAAAACGCCTATTTTGGACCCTTTTTTTGAAATTTTAACTCGATCCTCACCGTAACACCCTAATTACTTTTCCGCTGCCACTAAACAAATTAGGGGGTGTTACATCATATGCTACGCTATACTTTTATGCTCTTAAACATGATGTGTAGCTTTGTTACGATATGTGCCTTAATGTGTGAAAACTATTCTATACGCTATATTCTTTAACCACGGTTTAACTCCTGGATGGAGCTGACGGAGAGGTATTGATAGTACTATCGGGCTGACGCCCCCACATTTGGTCAGCTATTCTTGGCCTTGAGTGTATATAATCCAGCTATGCTATATTCTTGTTTATTCTGGTCATGATGTTCAGTTGGTTGTTATACTTTACAATAAGTGCATTCATATCGTATACACTCATGCCTTACTCATACTATATTTTAGCAGTGGGTTGTGAACACACAGGTTGCAAGTTTTGTATGGGCGGGATTTGCAACTGAGTGGATTTACAATGCCTTTGCTGTGGAAACTTTCTCTAAACGCTTTTCAACTTGTTTAAATCAAACTCTATGAACTCACCAACCTCGTGTTGACACTTTAGCATGTATTTTCAGGCATAAAGCAATTGTACGCTATTGGAGACTTTTGGCAGGGCATGGCATGTTCATAGAAGACTCTGATAAACATTTGGGACCGCTTAACTTATTTTATGGGCCTATTTTCACACCACTTTTCATAATGTAAATTTAACACTTTTGACTTCTCAAATATATTCTAAATAATTGTGGAGAAAACCGTTCTTTGTACTTGTGTTGTGATACCAATTGAGTTGCACCCCAGCTGTAAAACCCCAAAATTAACACAATCCGAAATGTCTAAAATGCCCTCTAAATTTGAATTTTTAAGAATTTATGAAATCATATAAGTAACATAAAGTTTATTTAACCTAAGATAATTTTTGTCCTAGGCTATTTAATGAAGTTAGCTGCTAAATAAAAAAACTTTACATTATGAGTAAAATGTGCACAACTAAGTCAAGCTATGCTAGTCGGCATTTAAATGTATCACAATCTCCAAAATTCGGCTAAGTATCAATAAAAAGGGATAAGCACATATTAATGTGAAAGATATGTCTATAATTCCTAAATTTTCGACTTACCCTGTTTATTTCCAATCACATACACGGTTTCCCTCTAAAACTTTAATACCGATAATAACTTTTCCACTTTACCCAAAACCCTAAAATCCCTCCCACTCCATCTCCTTGGTTCGGCTCAAAAGAAAACCCTAAAACACTCTCACCATAAAACTTCGGCTGCCATTGGTCTTCTTCTTCCTGTTCGGTCCAGCACAACAGCAAAGAAGGCCTTTTCGTTGTGATTTCTAAGCGTGTGTTCCTGGTTCATGGTGTGTTCTTGATCGTTGGGACTTATCTTGTTGGTCTAGTCGTGGGTGTTCACTAAGGTGGTGACATGATTCGTGGGTGGTATTAGGCTCAAAAGGGATTGCTTCGTGGGTTCTGTATCTTAGCTTCTTTAGTCTCGTCATCCTCAGCCTCGAAGGTATCATTCACCTTTTTTGTTTCGAAATGTAATTGACACCCTATTTTCAGTAGTAAAACATGTAACGAGAACTATATAATCATGTCTTTATATCATTTAACGACTACGTCAAAACTGAGTACGACTACTACAAGAAAGACGTCACATAAAATCATGACTTATGAAACCTATGCATGACGAAAATTGTTGCTTCCTTCTGTTTGAATCTGTGGTAAAGCTTGAATAACATATTATTTGGAACGTGACTTAAACCTGAATTAAACACATATAATTTAACATGGGGCGCACATAATTGCTTTCGTGGTTAACAGCTTGGGTTTAGTATGGTTTCATGTCGTGTGTATGGCTGTGGAAAATAGGGTTTCTGGTCTGGTGGTGGTGAAGGTCTGGTGTGTTAAAATAGTGTGTTAAAGTGGGTGTCGGGTGGCTATAAACAAGGGTTAAACATGGGTCTAAACGACGGGTAGTATGCATGGAAATTTGGGTCAGTTCGCGTGACCTTGTGTGTGTAAATATGGTGTGTTTGTGGGGTAGAATAGGGCTGGACATAGGGGCTGTTTTATTGAGGTTTCATACAGATAAATGGGTCGAATATGCATAGCCTTATTATGTCATTTGAACATGGATAAAATGTATATAATAATCAGAATGTGTGTGATGTTGTTGTGTGTGTGGGCTGCGTATAGGGGCTGTGAAAAGGGTGTCAAATATACTAGTTTTGGTTGTGTGGTTGTGGTCGCATACATGAATTGGAGCTGGTTTATTGTCATCTAAATAATGCACTAGCACATGTTAATATGGTTGAAACATAGGCTGTAAAATTGTGTGGGTAATTTGTACATGTAAAACAAGGGTCTTGGGGTGTCGACTAGGGTAGAAAAGAGTAGGACTTTATGTGTCGTTATGGTGTATACATGGTTACATGAAGGCATTAAGTAAAATACGCGAAAATGATAATCATGAGTTGTCATTGATTTAAAATTTACATTTTGGACCCTATATTTTATTAAATTGACATAATTAAGCCTAAACTATTATAATTGTCATTTTAACCATTAAATATTATTAGTTGTCAATTATCACCTTAAGGTATTACTATTTCGGGAAACCTTCTAAAATAGAACGTCACTAAATATAGCAAGTTACTGAAAATAGAAAGTTTCTAAAAATGGAAAGACAACTAAAATAAGTAATCTGAATAAAACAAGCTATTAATCAGACAAATCATGAATTCGTGTAGATCCGATGAAGATGGAGTTTGCTTCCGACCCTTATTGTTCTGTTGTGTACTTGCGGTATAAGGTACAGATATTCTGAACCTTCTCACAGGTTTCTCATGATCTCTTTTACTTTCTGATCTGTCGGTCTCTGTATTAATGTCACTGCTATGATCCCCTTACTTGAACCTTCCTGACATGATACTTGATTTCTGAGTTCCTTTGATAAACTGAACCCTGTTTTAATTCCTTTGATACCTGACATGATCCGATCTTCATCTTATGACCTGAATCATGCAAACCCCTGAATACCCTGAAGATTCATTTTGACATTAAAACTGGAATTGGAACTTTCCTTGATGATATGAAAATGTTTTTGAGAAAATCTTTTGAATACAATGTCATACCAATTTTAAATCGAAACTGCACTAAAGATTTTATGAAAATCTCTTTTAAGGACTATCTTTATAAAAAGGGTTTTATTAAACATCATTTATGAAAGTCACTGAAAGATTATTTTTAAATATAAGCTTAATATGAAACCTTTGAATTAAGATCTTTTCTATGAACCTAAACTTTCTGATATTGACCTTTCTGATATTGAATCTTTCTGGTACTAAACCCACTGATACTGAACCTACTGATATTGAACCTCTCTAATATTGAACCTACTGTTATTGACCCTTCTGTTATTGAACCATCTGATATGAACTTTCTGATATACTGAAATGGATATTGACCTATGAAACTAAACTGAATACTGAATACTGATACTTGACCACTGACCCACAGTTTGATACTACGAGCCATAACTAGTCATGAGGGTTTCATGACCATGTCATTGATGCACCGATGGCATGACTCTAGGGCAGGAGAGTGATGACCTGTTCCGTCCCTGACTGTATTTTATTTGGTGTGTTGGGAGGTTTATGGCCACCTGGGGCGTATGGATGCATCCTAGAACTGTACTGATTACTGATTACTGATTACTGATTACTGATTACTGTTATTACTGGTGACTGATGGTGTGTGCGATACACGTCTTTCACACTCTGGGAGCTAGCTACTCCACTTACTGATTGAGGACTCCCCTCATATTTACTGATTACTGAGAGGTCTCCCCTCTATATGGCTACATGATGATACTGTTACTGTTACTGTTTCTGGGCTCGTGGTGGATTACTGTTTCCTTTACCATATACATTTACTTACCTTTGACCCTTATTATATCTTGCACTGTTTCCCTTTACCTTTATCTATTTTCCCTATCCCTTTATCCTTACTCCTTTGTTTATCCTTTAACTCTGATTATATCTGCATGACTTATATTTCTGACACTCTGTACTATTCTTTATTACTGCTTTGTTACCGTTATATCTGTTCACTGAGCTCTCGTAGCTCAGCCGCATTTCTTTTCCTGCGGCAGGTTTTAGTAGGAAGCTGGGTATGAGTGGAGAGTACCATTGGACTTAGAAGACTACACTGTGATAGATATTTTGTTATAGAGATGACTAGAAGAATTCATATTTCAGACTTAGTATTTATTCCTTTGTAATTTTGTATTCCCTTGTAATTTCTTTGTAACCTTTGTATTATTGAAGATGTATGCTTGTATATGTTTCTGATATGTCATCATTGTTGTGACGTCTCTACCCTTGTCGGGTCGGGGTGTTACAATTTATGGTATCAGAGAGACAGGCTGCGACTCGTAATACATTTACCCTTGACCTGTGAGTTCTGGACCATTAGGTTGCCACTGTACGAACATAAGAGAACACTCTGAGAACCTGCTTTAGGATTCCTTGATATGAACTTAAGTTTTGACCAGTGAGAAAATGGGTAGACTACAAGGCGTTTGTTTAAACATCTTTGCTTCCGCATCACTCTGATTCATGCCTTGCCTTTGATTAAAGTCTATTAAGATCACTTTTGGAAATTGAAAGCTTATGCTCTGCACTATCTAAGTTTTGAACCTAAATAAATCTAGAACGCATTGAGAACTGCATAGTATTGCCTGACACTATTTGATCCTTGTCTGCAGAGTCTGACTCTGACTTCTGATCCTTTTGCTAATCATTTTGATACCTCTTTGGGCATTCTGAGAATCTCCATGGCGATGACGCATTTGATACCTTCTGTTAATTGTCTCTTGTCTCTTGAAAAGCATCTATAAATTTTCTGACACCATTTGATTTCGTCTTAACCATCTCTGTCCCTATGAGAAGTCTTGTGGTGTTTAACCATGAGTATAAGAATGTTTCCCTCTCATTTTGGACGATAAGATTTGCTATATTGATCTGTCTTTCCTTGGGTAGTTAACTCTGATTTTATTCTGAATAAAGGATTGATTATTGATCATCCAAAATATTGACAACTATCCTCCTATGTCTCACCTTTGGCGTTTGAAACAATTTTGAACTCCATACCACGATTACCGATTGTTAAACTTTCTGCTTTCGCTATTACTCTGGAGACTCGTGTGTTACTTTCGCGATTGTGAAGTCTTCCTTGAACCCATTTCGTACACCCATGAATGAACCTCATATTGAGAAATACTTGGCACCCTGAAATTTTTGAAACACGATTTCTGATTGAACCACCAAGTTTTTCCACCGGAGTGTGAAGTAAGTTTGCTTAAGCGTATTTTCTTAGCGTATTTCAGTCTCGTTCGCGATAAAGAAGGAGGATGACAAGAGATATATTGATTTCTGGATGCTGAACCGTATTGCTATTTAGAACCCTTATTTCCCCACCCCGAAATGACTTTGTATCTATTCCATTTCAGAGCGCGAAGTTTCCTTCAGATGAAAATATGAATTGAGATTATTCTTAAGATCGCTTTCCGTATTTGTAATGACTGATATGACGGTTTGTGACGCTAATAGTATTAGCTAAAGCTCTGACTATTCTGTAAATTTGATAAATGGATGTTTTCTCGTGAGTACTTGGGCAAATGGTCATTGCATGACTTATTAGTACATTTGGAGACGAGAAAGAACATAAAAATCATTTTTGCACCCTGTAAGAAATTTGACGATCGCTTGTGCATTCTGAGAGATTGATATCTGTTGAGACAACGGTTTTCTTGATTAAGAATATCTCTTTTAATCCCGCAAATTTTGAAACTATCACCAAATGGTCAAGACCGATAACAAAATGGTAAACTGAAATCTTTTGAACCTTGCATCCGAATTCTGAAAGACGTTTACAACTTGCGTTACCCTTGATAAATTTCATGACCAGAGAGAAACAGCTTAGTCTGACTGAAAACGGAGTTTTGGAAGGCTGAAATAGAAATTTGTTTCCATACCTTCAGACGGAACAAATTTTGAGACATTTCAGAAAGAGTCTCGGTTATGCTCCCTTGCAACACAGAAGGTTTTGCGTATGCATCAAGACAACTAGAAACGCATCAGAAGAATTACTTCGCTACCTGACCTGGAGTTGACATCAGCGGCGGCTACTCTGAAGAGTGAAGACATTCCTTACAAGGCAGAAGTGTTGGCGATACAGAAGGAAGATGGCGACCCTGGAGCTGACGAAGGCGTACAGTCTCACTTCCCTATTCATCTTGGTTGTACTAAGATGAATTGAGAGCGGAAGCAGACTGGATGATGAAGGAACTTAAAGATCGTGCCAGAAATTCACATTACTCCATCACATTCCAAGGAGAACTGCGGGAGGCGTGATGAACCAGACGATTTTGTTTCACTTCCAAATTGATGGACAAATGAAGACTGATTAATCGGACTTGAAGAGAATTGATTTTTGAAGCAGACCTTTTGAAAGAATTGATTCTGTGAAGACCGAAGTTATCGACGATTAATTTTCCTTTTCCGTTGACTCCTCTGAGCTTCGTTATGAAGTAACGAGATCCTCTAATGATTTAAGTTCCCTAGAAGCATTTCAGTCCCGCGTTTATTCTTCGTATTTTTTTCGATGATGGCCTTGCTTTGAGAAATTTTGACGATTTGTGGAAAATCTGATACTCATGACGGCTTACCTTACTCTGCTTGGCAATCTAGGATTCCGATACTCTTGCAAGTAGTTTTGTTTTCCCTTTTGACTATGACATTTGATTTTGTTGACCTCCGAGACTATAGAAGTACTAGGTGGATTAAGATAGGTTGTTTTGCTCACAACTCGAGATAAAGTATGATCATCATGGAGGCATATTTATGTGGTGCTAGTATTATGACGCCTGATCAACGTGATAATACTTACACTATATAGCGTGCACTCATTGTGGCTATAGGATATCTTGGGGAGTACCTAAGAAGTTTAGAATTTAATCTCTGTTGGATTATCCGTGATTAGTGAGACTTTAGGTTCATTCTACCTATGCGTATACTCTGCCTTCGTTCATTTGATATCTGGATGAGTTTGGACTCTCGTTTTGCATTCTGTTGACCTCGGTTATAAATCTTAAACTCCTTGTAGAGATCTCTACTGTTGATACAATTAACTTTGAATTTAAATTTTGTTCGTATTCCATATGAGCTTTCCAGAAAATTTACCTATCATCCATTTTATGTGGCATGGACCTTTTGTTCTGAATCAACCTAATTTGCCTCCTTCTGAGGAAGTTGAACCCACCTTATTTTTGATTGAGTCATGAGAAACTAATTGGTTTGAAGATCCTTTTTGGAAGAACCTCCCCCGGCGTGAGAATATTTATGGCGATCTTTTGCGATTCGCTGCGACTTCGTTTAGCCTTGCGACTTCAAATTTCGAGGACGAAAATTTTCTTTTAAAGGGGAAGAAGTTGTAAAACCCCAAAATTAACACAATCCGAAATGTCTAAAATGCCCTCTAAATTTGAATTTTTAAAAATTTATGAAATCATATAAGTAACATAAAGTTTATTTAACCTAAGATAATTTATGTCCTAGGCTATTTAATGAAGTTAGCTGCTAAATAAAAACTTTACATTATGAGTAAAATGTGCACAACTAAGTCAAGCTATGCTAGTCGACATTTAAATGTGTCACAATCTCCAAAATTCGGCTAAGTATCAATAAAAAGGGATAAGCACATATTAATGTGAAAGATATGTCTATAATTCCTAAATTTTCGACTTACCCTGTTTATTTCCAATCACATACACGGTTTCCCTCTAAAACTTTAATACCGATAATAACTTTTCCACTTTACCCAAAACCCTAAAATCCCTCCCACTCCATCTCCTTGGTTCGGCTCAAAAGAAAACCCTAAAACACTCTCACCATAAAACTTCGGCTGCCATTGGTCTTCTTCTTCCTGTTCGGTCCAGCACAACAGCAAAGAAGGCCTTTTCGTTGTGATTTCTAAGCGTGTGTTCCTGGTTCATGGTGTGTTCTTGATCGTTGGGACTTATCTTGTTGGTCTAGTCGTGGGTGTTCACTAAGGTGGTGACATGATTCGTGGGTGGTATTAGGCTCAAAAGGGATTGCTTCGTGGGTTCTGTATCTTAGCTTCTTTAGTCTCGTCATCCTCAGCCTCGAAGGTATCATTCACCTTTTTTGTTTCGAAATGTAATTGACACCCTATTTTCAGTAGTAAAACATGTAACGAGAACTATATAATCATGTCTTTATATCATTTAACGACTACGTCAAAACTGAGTACGACTACTACAAGAAAGACGTCACATAAAATCATGACTTATGAAACCTATGCATGACAAAAATTGTTGCTTCCTTCTGTTCGAATCTGTGGTAAAGCTTGAATAACATATTATTTGGAACGTGACTTAAACCTGAATTAAACACATATAATTTAACATGGGGCGCACATAATTGCTTTCGTGGTTAACAGCTTGGGTTTAGTATGGTTTCATGTCGTGTGTATGGCTGTGGAAAATAGGGTTTCTGGTCTGGTGGTGGTGAAGGTCTGGTGTGTTAAAATAGTGTGTTAAAGTGGGTGTCGGGTGGCTATAAACAAGGGTTAAACATGGGTCTAAACGACGGGTAGTATGCATGGAAATTTGGGTCAGTTCGCGTGACCTTGTGTGTGTAAATATGGTGTGTTTGTGGGGTAGAATAGGGCTGGACATAGGGGCTGTTTTATTGAGGTTTCATACAGATAAATGGGTCGAATATGCATAGCCTTATTATGTCATTTGAACATGGATAAAATGTATATAATAATCAGAATGTGTGTGATGTTGTTGTGTGTGTGGGCTGCGTATAGGGGCTGTGAAAAGGGTGTCAAATATACTAGTTTTGGTTGTGTGTTTGTGGTCGCATACATGAATTGGAGCTGGTTTATTGTCATCTAAATAATGCACTAGCACATGTTAATATGGTTGAAACATAGGCTGTAAAATTGTGTGGGTAATTTGTACATGTAAAACAAGGGTCTTGTGGTGTCGACTAGGGTAGAAAAGAGTAGGACTTTATGTGTCGTTATGGTGTATACATGGTTACATGAAGGCATTAAGTAAAATACGCGAAAATGATAATCATGAGTTGTCATTGATTTAAAATTTACATTTTGGACCCTATATTTTATTAAATTGACATAATTAAGCCTAAACTATTATAATTGTCATTTTAACCATTAAATATTATTAGTTGTCAATTATCACCTTAAGGTATTACTATTTCGGGAAACCTTCTAAAATAGAACGTCACTAAATATAGCAAGTTACTGAAAATAGAAAGTTTCTAAAAATGGAAAGACGACTAAAATAAGTAATCTGAATAAAACAAGCTATTAATCAGACAAATCATGAATTCGTGTAGATCCGATGAAGATGGAGTTTGCTTCCGACCCTTATTGTTCTGTTGTGTACTTGCGGTATAAGGTACAGATATTCTGAACCTTCTCACAGGTTTCTCATGATCTCTTTTACTTTCTGATCTGTCGGTCTCTGTATTAATGTCACTGCTATGATCCCCTTTACTTGAACCTTCCTGACATGATACTTGATTTCTGAGTTCCTTTGATAAACTGAACCCTGTTTTAATTCCTTTGATACCTGACATGATCCGATCTTCATCTTATGACCTGAATCATGCAAACCCCTGAATACCCTGAAGATTCATTTTGACATTAAAACTGGAATTGGAACTTTCCTTGATGATATGAAAATGTTTTTGAGAAAAGCTTTTGAATACAATGTCATACCAATTTTAAATCGAAACTGCACTAAAGATTTTATGAAAATCTCTTTTAAGGACTATCTTTATAAAAAGGGTTTTATTAAACATCATTTATGAAAGTCACTGAAAGATTATTTTTAAATATAAGCTTAATATGAAACCTTTGAATTAAGATCTTTTCTATGAACCTAAACTTTCTGGTATTGACCTTTCTGATATTGAATCTTTCTGGTACTAAACCCACTGATACTGAACCTACTGATATTGAACCTCTCTAATATTGAACCTACTGTTATTGACCCTTCTGTTATTGAACCATCTGATATGAACTTTCTGATATACTGAAATGGATATTGACCTATGAAACTAAACTGAATACTGAATACTGATACTTGACCACTGACCCACAGTTTGATACTACGAGCCATAACTAGTCATGAGGGTTTCATGACCATGTCATTGATGCACCGATGGCATGACTCTAGGGCAGGAGAGTGATGACCTGTTCCGTCCCTGACTGTATTTTATTTGGTGTGTTGGGAGGTTTATGACCACCTGGGGCGTATGGATGCATCCTAGAACTGTACTGATTACTGATTACTGATTACTGTTATTACTGGTGACTGATGGTGTGTGCGATACACGTCTTTCACACTCTGGGAGCTAGCTACTCCACTTACTGATTGAGGACTCCCCTCATATTTACTGATTACTGAGAGGTCTCCCCTCTATATGGCTACATGATGATACTGTTACTGTTACTGTTTCTGGGCTCGTGGTGGATTACTGTTTCCTTTACCATATACATTTACTTACCTTTGACCCTTATTATATCTTGCACTGTTTCCCTTTACCTTTATCTATTTTCCCTATCCCTTTATCCTTACTCCTTTGTTTATCCTTTAACTCTGATTATATCTGCATGACTTATATTTCTGACACTCTGTACTATTCTTTATTACTGCTTTGTTACCGTTATATCTGTTCACTGAGCTCTCGTAGCTCAGCCGCATTTCTTTTCCTGCGGCAGGTTTTAGTAGGAAGCTGGGTATGAGTGGAGAGTACCATTGGACTTAGAAGACTACACTGTGATAGATATTTTGTTATAGAGATGACTAGAAGAATTCATATTTCAGACTTACACTAGTACAAAAATGGGATTTAGTCACACATGCTGTTTTTCGAACAGCCACACAGTCGCCTTTTTATGTGACTAAATGTACCAGAATAAAATAAACAGCCACACTTGATCCGACTTGTGTGACCATTTCGGAATTACATCCGAGGCTATAGCCACACATTTGAATATTTTCGTGACTATACGTATCTGGTAAATTTTTTTTTGATTTTTTAGTCACTTATAATTTGGGACGTGTGACGGATACAAATAAGGTTGAAACATTAGTCACACTATATATATACATATGTGACAAATATATGTCACGCAATTGAAAAGTGTGACCAAAATCCATATATGGTCACACGAAGTAATTGTGTATGTGGCTAAATCATATGCTCAAGTTTGTCACACATTATTTAAGCGTGACTGCTAGTTTTTGTTGAAAATTTAGCCACATATGAATTTGAAATGTGTGACAACTGAAAAGTAAGTTTGAAGCATAGTCACGATATGCATTTAAAAGTGACAAATATATGTCACACACTTGAGATGTGTGACCAAATGTCATATATGGTCACACTAAACCATAGGCATACATGATTAAGTGTGACCAAAATTCGATACAAATAGTCACGTAAGTTAATATGTGTGTCTAAAGTTAAGTGTGTGTTTGCCTGCCAATTCCTAATGTGTATGGTCACATTTAATTGTAGCACAATCATGTGACTATAGGCTATACAATAGTAACACCATACCACAAATGTGCATCTAAATTATGTTTATGGCCACATTATAAGGGTATTATATGTGACCAATACATTGATAATAGTCACACTGAAATATTCATGTGACTAATATGTATAGCAAAATGTGAACTCAGTTATCATTAACCTTGATATTAGTCACATTGAGTGTTTGTGTGACTAAATTCAAGATGTTACATATGGTCACATGAAGTATTTATTTAGGTGTCTAAATCATAGAGTCATATTTTGAGTTCAGACTGTTAGTCATGACTCTTCATTTAATTTGCCCCATTACAATGCTGGGATTTTATAGTCTATCTAGTTTAATGCAGTAGTATGTAAGTATGTTACTTGCCCCTAGCTGGAACCAGATTACTTGACTTTCTAAAGTCTATTTTCAACTTTATAATGAAGTAACATGTTACTAAGTGCCTGCAAGTGCATATACATGATAAATGGAAACTGCAAATACAATAAAGCTTGACTGCAAGTGGACATATACATGATAAATGTCAGACTATACATTCTAGCAGTAATAACTATACATTCTAGCAGTAATAACTATACATACTAGCAGTAATAACTATACATGTTTAAGTCAAACTATACATTGTGGCAGTAATAACTATACATTCTATTTCTTGTCCTTGGGTCCTAGATACTCTTCCATCTTCCTGAGCAGTTCATATGCCATGTCATCATAATTAAGCTGAAGCTTGAGTGTTTTCTTCACATGCAACATCTGATGTAGAATGTCTTTGTGAAACTTTAAAGGGTAATCCTTTTCTACAAGCATGTAGATCACCAACTCATTCACAGTTAAAGCATGTACTCCACATCGTTGAAAAATTTTCCATTCTTTAACAGTATTGTGCGTTAGTCTTCTCCAACATTCATCTTCATGATTTGGTTCAAACATTACCTTTAAATAATTCCAGACTTCTCTATCATAATTAGCTTGTTCTGGTGTCTTATTACCAAATCTTTGTTTGAGTAATTTCCATAGAGCTATCATATCTTGTCTATCAAAATCATGAACCATGTGAAGAAAGCTTACATACCTTCTAGAAGAACCATCATGCCTCTTAATATCGTAATAAACTGTTTCCCCAAAAGATCCAGACTTATAATCAACAATGGGATGTTTGACAGTTAAAGGTTGTGCATCCATGGCTTCTCCTACAGAGGCAACTGCAAGTTCAGTGTGAGCTTGCATTTGTTCTTCAGCAACAGCTTGCTCAGTTTGTTCTTGTTTTCTCTTTTTACTGCTTTCTATTTCCAACTGTTCACCTGCTCTCTTTGAACTGTCATTCAAGAAGAGATCATTGTTTCTCTTGGCAATTGCATATAATTCTTCAATTCTTTTATCATCCAAGAATTTCAAATCCTTTAGTTTCCATCTGTCCACATTCTTCAAATACCTGCACATGAGTAGATGTTTATGATATGATGTACATATTGGGTATTGTTGATATTAATATAAATACCTTTGCAAAAAAAAAAAAAAAAAAAAAAAAAAAAAAAAAAAAAAACCCTACCTGCACATGAGATCTCTTCTTTGTTTTTGAGTGGGTGGCTTGTTCTTCTTAGCTGCATATCTTTGTTCTGCATACAACTTCTTTTTTTCATCAAAAAATTCTTTCAGCATCCTGGCTTTTTCATCTACTGAGTACTTATCTTGCTCTTGTTTATGTAGTTTCTTAGCAAGCTCAGAATCAGCTGCAACCTGAGCCCTTTGCTCATCCCATGAAGCTATTAACTCTGCATCTTTTTCTTCTTGTATTCTCCTTTGTTCCAAAATTGTCTGATGTTCTGCATCATACTTTTCTGAGAATTTCATAGCAAGTTCAGCATCAACTTTTAATTGCTCTTCTTTTGATAATGGTTTCTCCACAGGCTCTTCAGTAAGAATCCCTTTACCTTTGCCTTGTACCTGTGGAGTTGATTGTTTAGCTTTTGGAGAGGATGATGGCTCTTGTATCACAACACCTTTGGTTACTGGTTTTGCTGTCTTCAGCTCAGCAAGTACACTAACAGCATTTGCAAAAACCTCTGGTGTAGCAGTACTAGCTTTTGTAGTACCAACTGTAATTGGCTCAGTAGCACTATCAGCATTTGTAACCTTGCCCAGACGATGATCAATCACCACTTGATTCCCTTGGTTATCCTCCCCTGAAACTTTGCCTTCATTCCCTCCCTGTTTGGGAGCATCCTTAGAAGCTTCAGAAGATTTAACCTTTTGTTTGGGAATTCTTGATCCTTTGACTCCTTCTAAATACCTAACCCTTCTCTTTAAAGCCTTTATCTCCCCACCTTGAGCTTTGATGACTCCATCTTGGGAAGAAGCTATTGCTCGCAGATCACCAATTTGTGCAGACAGCTTGGCACAGGTATCCTTCAATTTATTCAAAAGTTGCATACTATCCTCACCACTTCGGCTTGTGTTACCTAGCCCGAGAGGTGGATCACTGGAAAAGTTAAGTTCAGTCTCACCCCTAGGATGAACATCCGAACCCCCCATTGTTTCCATGTGACTGGGACCTTCACCTGAATCAGTTCCAGAGGAACTTTCTTCATTAGAAGTTGTCTTGGTTCGGGTCTTAATGATGTTACCACTGTCCTGTGCTGCTGCTAAGCTAGACACAGTAGTGGCAGCCCTTGCCAACATGTCACTCTCCCCCCAGTGACATCCTCATCTGCAACAGTTGGTATAGAACCACTAGCCTGAGGTAGCTCAGTGTTCTTGGTGTTAGTCCTACGTTTATAGGTCTTTTGTTGTTGTTCTGTGGGTGTGTGATGGGTACCAGCTGGGATTGCTGAACCTTCACCCATTTGGGTTTGGGCTAGTGCCAACATTGTTGGAAACAAAGGTGTCACTCTCCCTGAAAAATCTTTTCCAACCCTACTCATATTAGCAAAAACCTTTTTGGTAAGGCAGGGAGTGGGATAAACATTTTTGTGACTTTTCTTTTTTTTAAATTGGTTGTCCAAAAAGAGTTGCAAAAACCTTGGATATAGAAAATATTTAGCCAAAGAACCATCCAAGTTCTTAACCATATTATCAAAAATTAATTTTGAGAAATTAAATCTTTGAGTATTTTCAGCCAAACAAATTATAGCAGAAGCTAAATTACTGCTAAATTCATTCCATGCAGTGGTCTTTGGACTTAGACACACTAAGACAGTATGAATTAAGAATTTCCACTGAGGAGAAAAATTACCTTTTTGGAACTTTAAAGCATCTGTATATCTCTCATAGCCCATCAGTGCAAGTTTTTCAAAGATTGTAGTATTTGGAAGATTCTCAACTCCGTTAGCATCATCTAGGAGAAGATCTCTTCGAATAGACGCCTCTGTAATGATAATCATCTGCCCATCTACAAGGGCATGGATTTGTGCTTCCCCATTAATAGTTTTGACCTTAGCAGACGACCAAAACTGGATAATGTTGGAAGTATATATAGTAGGTTTTACTGTTAATGCAAACTTAATATAGCTTGCATTAAGGAAATCAATGATCTCAGTAAAATCTACAGACTTATTGGATTTTTCTAAAAAGGCAACATTATTATGAGGTTCGGTAAAAGTTAGGTTCGACATTATGATTTGATTTGGGGGTTTTGCAATTTGACAATTAAAATTCGATTAGGGAGTGGAAGAGAGAGAGTAATGTGTGCGTGAATGTGATTGTGTGCAGCAATTGGGGGTTTATACACTTTAAGTAAAAAGTGATACAAACTACCCTGCACTCCCAACCACTGCTAAAAGGATACCCAGCAGTACAACGTTTCGATAGCAGTACAATTGTTTACCTAGCAGTACAATAATAATAGCTGTATTCAAATATCATAAACTTGTACATAATAACTGCATTCATATATTAAACCAAGTCAAAATAAGTTTACATTTACATAGGCAAAATATACATAGGCAAAATATATAAAGAAAAGATACATTAAGACACATATTTACTAGCTTCAATACTTCTGTAAACATCAACTATTTTCTCTCTTTCTTCTTCTATTTTTTTGTTCCTCTCCTCAATTTTCTTCTGATGCTCCTCAATGACCTCTAAATCTTTCTTGTTCCTTTCTTCATACATATTTATACGCTTGTTGTGAATTTCTAACAATGCGTTTTCAACACCATACGGGCCTTTACTACATTTCTCCCAAATATTTTGGGATATGCCCATTTTTTTATAATTTTCAGGCATTGGTGGAGGAGAATCATCCCTTGGGCGTTTGTTTTTGTTGGAAGAAGGAGTTGAAGAGGAGTCGGCCATTGAAATTTGAAATTTATTTTCTAATGAAAATATCAAAGGAGTTGTATATGGTACGGTTGATTAATTATGAACGGTTTTCCATGTCGAGTTGTACAAATAGGCTAGAGAGGTATACGAACGGTTCCCAATACTTTAGGCGGGAAGAGGGACCATCGAGAGGCGCCAAAAGTAAACAGATGGATAATATTGATCGGATTTGGTTTGTGTTTGGTTTGGATTTGACTAGTGTAGTTGATCTAGAAGTGTGTTTGGTGTTGGATTGACTAATTGACTTTTTCATTAGGGTAATTGATATTTTCTATATTATATTAATGATGTTTAATGTAATTTGTGTGCTAACTTTAATGACTAATTGACTTTTTCATTAGGGTAATTGATATTTTCTAGTACATGTTTAATGTAAATACATGCTTTAATATCTATCGCAGTCTGAATGTGTTTGAGAAGTATGGGTATATTTAGGCCACTTCCAACAATAACTCAGCCTTAACAAATTAAAATTAAAATTCAAATTCAAACGTAAGATAAAGTACAACATATTAACGCTGCGTTAACGCAGGTTAGCCCCAACAATTAAAATTCAAAGTCACGTTAATAAAACGTGTGCATTTGTACCCTATAAATACCAATGCTTCTGAAGCACAAGTCACACAGAAACACATTCCAAACTTCTCAAATACTCAAGATCCAAGCATCTCAAATTCAAGATGTCTTCCAGAAAAGATTTCGGGCAACAATTTCCAAGCCCACCTCGCCAAAAGGATTTTGGCCAACAATTTCCAAGCCCACCTCGCCAAAAGGATTTTGGCCAACAGTTTCCAAGCCCACCTAGCGAAAATGAAAAATTCCATACTCCACCCGAGCATATCTTTCCGGTTTTCCAACCGGAAAATTTTCCGGTGAATAATCAACCTGAAAATGAACCAGTTCATAACCAAGACCCAAATCCGTTTGGGTTAACTGAGGAACAACTTAGGCAAGAGGAAGCAGATATGCAAGTCCTCCTGGAAGTGGAAGCACTTGAAAGAGAAGAGGAAGCTGATCGTTTGGAGCGGCAAGCCAGGGAGGATGAAGAACGTAGGCAAAGGTGGGAGTCTGGTTTTTTCACACCTTCCGAATCCTCTGAAGATGGTTACCCAGATTCAGATGATAGTTTTTATTAATCGTCCGTTGTTTATGTTAATCGTATGTTGTTTATGTTAATCAATCATTGTTTATGTTAACGTAGTTTTTATTTGACCTTTAATGTATTTCTATTTCATGTTTAATGTATTTCTATTTCATGTTTAATGTATTTGTATTTGATACTTTATTTTCAATTTATAAATTGAATTGAATTTGAATTGAATTGATAAATTTTAAATATATCCCGCCTTTTTGTTTAATTTGAATTTGAAATTTTAAAATTTAAATATCCCGCTCGTTATTAATATGTTGTACTGTTACTTTACGTTTGAATTTGAATAATACTCGTACGGTTACTTTTACTTTCAATCTGATTTTTAAAATAGCCTCCAACGGCTAGTTTAAACGGCTTTCCACTATCAAAGCCACTTTCACAACACTTCGTTTTCTCACACAACTTCTTATAAAACTCTCTCGCAAGTATCACTAATTTTAACACAAACACTACTGTGGCTAACAAATTAACTAGCAGAGGTGCAAAAGGCTATCCTCACCCGATTACACAATGAACAAGAAAAAGAACTCAAATTGATTAACAATTTGCTAGGTGAGATAACTCGTATTATGCTACAGATGCATAATCGTGCTGATCCAGAGGTCGAAAGGTTGCGTGAGTTGCCTCAAGACCATCCAGCTATCAGGGTTGGTCTAGAAATTAAACTCTTTTAAGAAATGATGAAACAGGGTCGAAAGGTTGCGTGAGTTATTGTTGGGTGTGTTGCTCATGTACAAACATATAATCTCGGCTCATTCGTTAAACATCTCGTATACAACCATATCATCTCGGCTCATTCAATTCGTTAAACATCTCGTGTATAACCATATCATCTCGGCTCATTCGTTAAACATCTCGTATACAACCATATCATCTCGGCTCATTCGTTAAACATCTCGTGTACAACCATATATATCATCTCGGCTCATTCGTTAAACATCTCGTGTATAATCATATCATCTCGGCTCATTCGTTAAACATCTCGTATACAACCATATTATCTCGGCTCATTCGTTAAACATCTCGTATATATACAACCATATCATCTCGGCTCATTCGTTAAACATCTCGTATACAACCATATCATCTCGGCTCATTCGTTAAACATCTTGTGTATAACTAAAGCTCAGTTAATTAAGGGTGAGTGTGTTAAAGCTGACGTGGCATTGTGTTAAAGTTTAAAGCTGAGTTATTGTTGGGAGTGGTTAGAGTATTTTCTTTTGTTTTTTCGGTGGATTTTAGCGTGACTTAATCTTAATACCGCCAATTTTGTCCATATAATATTCAACTACGTACGGATAACTAATACCCGCGGGGAAACCCGAAAAACCGATGGATAATATTAATCGGGTATCCGGTGGGATATGGGGCGGGTACGGGTATATTATAAACGGGTTCGGTTATGGGTATACTAAAACCCGCCCCGAACCCGAACCGTTGCCATCCCTATTTACCGGCTATAGCCGGATTTCACCGCCACCTCATCACCATTAGTTTTTTTTTTTTTTTTTTTTAAACAAATCTTGCCACGTCAGCTATAGTTAAACCAAACCACAAATTCAATATTCAACCAGCAATTAATCCCTTTACCCGGTCATTTGTAAACACACACAAAAATCAATAAACCCTAATCAACACACACATTCTTATGGCAAACACAAGCACGCAAACAATGAAACCAAATAACAAAAAGGTAATTAGTAATTTGTGTTTTGTAAATGTAATTGGTAAGGGTACAATATGTAGTAATTACGTTTGTACTGTTGATGTGATGGTTGCACAGTATGATACATTATTTGCGATTATTAAGATAGTAAATAAAAAACAAAAATCAAGTTTATGCTTTAATTAACAGGTTCAAAGGGAAAATTTTCAAATAATTCAATTATTAATTTCAAATTACAACTTGGAGGCAAATTTTTGGATCGAAATTTTTTGAATCACAAACGATTCATATTCTTGGTGTATAGCCTCTTTTCTCTCCTAAAAAAAAGACTGCAAATAAAAAACAAAAATCAAATCTTCTCTCACCATTACTCTCCAAGCTAAGCCATAATCATTTTCTTTTACCCTTTGTTGCTCAAGAGTCATGGAAACTGAACCCATTGTTGATAACCATACTTTGCTTCCTCTTGATCATATTGTACATGATGATAACGCCTTAGAATATGAATCCGAAAAGTCTTCTGATGAAGAAGATATAGATGAGCCTTTAACCAACCAAACACCTGAGATAGTAGCTAAGAGGGGCTCAACCAGGCTAGTAAAGTTTCGCGCGAAGCATGACAAACCTGGTGCAACAAAGCTCAAGGTAACCTTCGATGCACTCGGTAGGGTAACAGGGAAAACAGAGCAGTGTTTGTGAGTTTTTTAGGAGATGTGGCTCGTGAGCAGATAGGTGTGAAGATTCTACACTGGAAGAAGGTGAATAAAGAAGCAAGAGATAAACTATGGGATGAAATCTTGGTACATATATACTATTTTGTAACCCAATACTACATAAGTTTATGTATGCAGTTACATTATGTGCAACTAATTAACAACATTGTGTTAATCTTTTCAGAAATTTTTTGTTGTTGACGTCCAATACAGAAAATTGATAATGATTAGTCTTGGTAAAATGCTAAGGAATTACAGAAGGAAGCTCAAAGTCAACTACATTTTGCCCAACCTAAATACACCTTCCAAACTGAATGAAGTCCCGGACTTGTATAATACAATAATGAAATCAGAAGACTGGGTCGAGTATGTTAAATACACGACCACCGAAGCATACAAGGTTTTAATTAGTCATCTTTAATTAAGTGTATATGTCATTTTGTTATTTTCAGTTTGCAGCATTACCGCATCTAAACGCCTAATGATTTTGTGTTTTTAGGAGAAATCTGAGAAAGGTAAAATGGCGCGTTCCCAAAATATTTATCAGCATAAAATGGGACGAGGTGGATATGCTTATGTCAAAGAGAAAATGGTAAGATTACACAATGTTTGTTTTACCAATTAAGAGACGATCAGTATGAGAAATGAATCCGTTTACATTGCCCAATTTGCACATTTGCATTAATACCCTCATATTTTCGATTATCTTGGTTTAACTGTACATGTGTAAGCATCCACATATTTTCGTTTATCTTGGTTTAACTTTACATGGGTATGCATTTGATGTTTATTAGATCAAAAATAAAGAGATTGAAGCGGATGAAGAACCCCCCCGTGATGTAATGTGGGTGAAAGGAAGGGTAAACAAAGACGGCGAATACCCAAATGATGATATTAAATCAAAGGGAGATGAACTTGTAAGTTTGACTGCTAATTCTATTATTATGCTTATATAGCAGCAACATTTAACTGTGTACTAGCAGTAGTAGCTTGTGTACTAGCAGTAGTAACAGCATCAAGAAGACTTTTAATCCCAACATTTCCTATATTTTTTGTGCAGAAAGAAGCTGATGACAAGATCAAGGAAGGAACATCGGGTTTTGATGATGGCACTGATGCCATGACATTTGTATTTGGTAAGGAAAAGGGCGGTTATGCCAGGGGAGTGGGAGGTGCAGTAACATACAAAGAGTATTTTGGCCTTCCTCGAAGAAAACAAGAAGCCAATGAAAAAATTGCCTTACTTCAAACTCAACTGGATAATGAGAGACGCGAGCGTGAAGAAAAAAGATAAATTGATCAAAAAATTGTCCGCCGAGATGACCGAAAAAGATGTGCAGGTCAATAAATTATCCGGTGAGGTGGAAAACACAAATGTAATGCTTTCTCAAATTCTGCAACAGTTGAATGATAAAGGGATGAATATAACTCTGCCAACTCAACCATCGCCAATAGCCTCAGTTGTAAGCCATTTTTTATGTTGTTAACAATTTCATTTTCTAATGCTAACACCACTGATGCTAATGATACTAGGCATTGAACATAAACTGATGAGTGACTGTATTTCTTAATTTATATTGTAGGTGACTCCAATGGCCATTGACAATATTGCAGGTGACTCCAATGGCACTCAGACAAGTGGTGTTGT
Organism: Artemisia tridentata subsp. tridentata; assembly: GCA_021014915.2. Classification (NCBI taxonomy): domain Eukaryota; kingdom Viridiplantae; phylum Streptophyta; class Magnoliopsida; order Asterales; family Asteraceae; genus Artemisia; species Artemisia tridentata. The sequence goes on along the minus strand of CP139508.1, from coordinate 511,256,625 downwards.
AAGTCCTAAAGATGCGGGAATTGAGGAGAAATCCAATGGCCTTGAAACTTCTAAAAAGGTAACGGAAACAATGGTAAGTATAGTAATAAAAGATCGCCCTTTGATTTTTGAATTTTACATACATGATCGACTAATGTACCGTGTTTTATATATACGTATAGGAACCTGCTGCTAAAACTGTCAGGCCTAAGCATAACCTTAAGTCACGACGAAACGGGTCTCCAGATTCCCAATCGCTACAAAATGTGTCGTCTCCAACACAACCACTGCCAACAGTATGTATTTCAACATGTTTCTTGTTACTCTTTTGTTTAAATAATGTAACGTGTTTTATATATACATATAGGAACTTGCTAAAACTGTCGGACCCAATAAGCCAAAGCAAAAGAAGCGACGAAACGGGTCTCCAGATTCCCAATCGCAACAAGATGTGTCTCTAACACAAGCACTGCCAACAGTATGTATTTCAACATGTTTCTTGTTATTCTTTTGTTTAAATAATTTCTGATATATACATGCAATTTTTTTTTTTTTTTTGTAGACACTTAAGTGCAAATTCTGGCACACAAAGAAATCAAATATCGTTGCTTTTGGTACCGTATACCAGTCTCATGGAAAGCAAATGCTGCATAACCTACCACTCCCAAATGATTGCTACAGAGTGTCAATTGATTCATCGTTAGTTGATGCAGCATGCATACTGGACGTAGCAAATAATGGGTTCAAAACAGTTAAGGAAGTCGAAGGTAGTTTCGTTGCATGGCCAAAGGATCAAGTTATTTTTGAAGAGGTGGTACGTACATGTGTTTTTTCAACCTACATATATAATTATTCATATGTAATTCAATGTTTGATAGAAGCGTCTTTTGTTTACTACAGGTTACACCAACAAACCATGTGACTAAATGTGTACCACAGGCACCAACGAAGAAACAATATATATCTGCTAACGACTTAAGGCAAACTGCTAAGGGGGTGAAGGTTCAAAAGTCTTTAGATATTTGATTAATTAAGTACGACATTACAATTGTATATTTTGTCCAGTTATATACATTAGAGTTTAATTCAATTTGAAATTTCTTGTGTTTTTTAATATTGTTTTATATATAATATATATACACATTCCAGCAGCACTAGCATAGTACTAGCAGCAGTAACTCTGCTTCAGCAGGACTACCTTGGACTACCTTAGTACTGCTAGCAGTAGCAACTCTGCTCCAACATTATTGGTCACTCTTTGTTTAATTCGATGTGTGACTCAATAGTACCAAAGGCCACACAAAATAAAAATTCATGTGACCATTGGAAGAACAATGGTCACGCAAAATACACATTTCTTCACTTTAAACAGCATATGGTCACACTTATTAACAACTTTGGCCACTTTATGCTTAATTGTATGTGACTAAAAACCCAAAACAAGCATGCTTTGTGTGACTAAATATTATAAAAGGCCACACAAACATAAAATTCAAGTGGCCATTGGATGATCAATAGTCACACAAAATACAAATTTCTTCACTTTAAACAGCATATGGTCACACTTATCAACACTTTTGGCCACTTAATGCTTAATTGTATGTGACTAAATAACCAAAACAAACATGCTTTGTGTGACTAAATATTACAAAAGGCCACACAAACATAAAATTCATGTGGCCATTGGATGATCAATAGTCACACAAAATACACATTTCTTCACTTAAAACAACATATGGTCACACTTATTAACACTTTTGGCCACTTTATGCTTAATTGTATGTGACTAAATACCCAAAACAAACATGCTTTGTGTGACTAAATATTACAAAAGGCCACACAAACTAAGAATTCATGTGACCATTGGATGATCAATAGTCACACAAAATACACATTTCTTCACTTAAAACAGCATATGGTCACACTTATTAACACTTTTGGCCACTTTATGCTTAATTGTATGTGACTAAATACCCAAAACAAACATGCTTTGTGTGACTAAATATTACAAAAGGCCACACAAACTAAGAATTCATGTGACCATTGGATGATCAATAGTCACACAAAATACACATTTCTTCACTTAAAACAGCATATGGTCACACTTATTAACACTTTTGGCCACTTTATGCTTAATTGTATGTGACTAAATACCCAAAACAAACATGCTTTGTGTGACTAAATATTACAAAAGGCCACACAAACTAAGAATTCATGTGACCATTGGATGATCAATAGTCACACAAAATACACATTTCTTCACTTAAAACAGCATATGGTCACACTTATTAACACTTTTGGCCACTTTATGCTTAATTGTATGTGACTAAATACCCAAAGCAAACATGCTTTGTGTGACTAAATATTACAAAAGGCCACACAAACTAAGAATTCATGTGACCATTGGATGATCAATAGTACACATTTCTTCACTTTAAACAGCATATGGTCACACTTATTAACACTTTTGGCCACTGTTTTTTAAATTGTATGTGACTAACTCGAAAAAAACAACACACGATGTGTGACTAAATCATCACAAACGTCACATTTATTATATTTTCGTGTGGCCATAGGATGGGAAATAGTCACACATACTGATGAATCCAACAAAACTTGTGCCTAATTAGTCACACATATTCGGGTTTTGGTCACTCTTTTTCGATGAAAACGGCCACAAAATAAACAATGTGACCATATGATACCTACGGTGGCGCGACTTTTTGTCACACACACCCAAAAAAACGTGTGTGACTATATGCATATAGTCACGCATTTCCAGTGTGACGATAGGCAGAATCTGTACCAGTGTTAGTATTTATTCCTTTGTAATTTTGTATTCCCTTGTAATTTCTTTGTAACCTTTGTATTATTGAAGATGTATGCTTGTATATGTTTCTGATATGTCATCATTGTTGTGACGTCTCTACCCTTGTCGGGTCGGGGTGTTGCACCCCAGCGACATGTATGCTTCCGCTGGACCCAATTTTGGGGGTGTGACAAAAATAGACCGACGCTGGAATCACTAAAAAGCACACCTAAGGAAATCCTGGCAACTGAGCATCACCTTCAGCTACCTCAACCACCTCCATTACCCGGCACCTCTCGGAAAGAAAACTTGGATCGGTATTGTGACTATCACGGTGAGAAGGGACATTACACCAATGACTGCTACCAGTTGAAGAAACAACTAGAGCTAGCTCTGGAGTTTGGTAAATTGAACCATCTAGTCAAAGACGTACGGAAAAGGGGGAAGGCTCAGCCAAAAAAAGACGGTCCGCGGAAAGGAAAGATAATCAACATGGTCGATAGCCGAGGGGAAGACCGGAAAAGAAAAACGATGACCACCACCGAAAATTGGATGAATGTGCCTATAACCTTCCCCCCGATATCAACGGATGATCTGTCCGAGGAAGCCATAGTGGTGGAAACGAAAGTCGCTGGGTATTTGGTGAAAAGAGTCCACATCGACGAGGGCGCTTCATGTGAAATCATGTTCAAACACTGTTTCGACAATCTACATCCGTCCATTAGGGCAAAAATAGTGGAAACAGCAACGACCCTGGCTGGCTTCTCGGGAGAGCAGGTGAAGCCGCTAGGAAAGATAAAACTAGATGTATGCTTTGGGAGTGACGGATTGTGCAACCGGACAACCATGAAGTTCGTTGTAGCATCCGCGTCCTCCCCCTTCAACGTAATTATTGGGCGGACGGGATTAAAAAAGCTGCGAGCTATCCCTTCAACGATTCACTCTATGATGAGATTCCCCACTCCCAGGGGAATAGCTACGTTGGTCACACAAACGGCCTCGGTGTACGAGTGCCGAGGGTTATACAAAAGAAGAGTGATAGAGGAGGAAGAGAAAAAAGAACAAAAGGAAGTGGGCCTAACCGAAGAGGTCCTGGTGAATCTGGCGTACCAGGACCAACTCGTGGCTATATGTAAAACACTAGATCTACTCGAACCAACCTTAACTACAACTACTAATGAACCGTGACACTCAAAAGGAAAAGAATAGATGAGAAGAAGAGATGGTGAAATGATGCGTATGATATAAACTTATAACTGAATGTTTATACATAAAAACCTTGAGAGAACATAAGCTAAAAACATACACACGCCACACACTTCTCACCTATACTAACAATGAGGCACACATGAAAATGAGAGAGTGTGTGGTTTATATAGTGAATAGAAAGCCTTTGTTGCCCTAAAAGGCTTTGTAGTGTGCTTGTGTTGGACTTGGGATTTTGTTGTATTTCTTGAACTTTTCTTAACTAAGACCAACACAAGCCTGTACATGCTTGACCATACCACACGACTCACTAATTAAAACAACTACAAATGACCATAACTTTCTAAAAATATAAATGCTAACACTATAGGACGAAACCTATCCTCATCCGGCTCGGAAAGCCTAAAGGCTCTCCTCAAACGAAATCTAGATGTCTTCGCGTGGAAACTGATGTGTGCGTGTATTGCTCTAATTCTTTTATATCCACGGTGTGTCATTGTGGTTTAGCAATATTAATGCCTACTCAAGTTTTAAATTTATATTTAGCCGACTTATCAATAAAACACACACTTTAACGAGCAGTGTACCCGGTCAGTATGAATATAATGGTAAGTAGAGTGTCGATCACTAGGAGTGGAACGTATTATCTAGTTATCATAATCAGTATTTTAATATCCTAGGTTAGCTATACAACCTAATCTAACGCAAGGGGGTTCAGCCTGAGAGACTGGCACGGTTTGGTTATGATTAAATAATAAACTAAACTAATGAGCACGAATCAGCGATTAGCACACACGTACACAGATAGATACATGAGACAATAAGAAGACCTGTCCTGATAATTAAGTAGCTTGTCACTTGTTTTATTGCTAGTTTTATATGAAGTGTATGTAATTAACCCTTTCTTGTTGGCTCTAATCTTATCGGCGAGTAAACCCTTAATGATTACTTATGTCTATCCCACTATCCTAGAAACGATAGAATAAATAGGCGAGGAAGGGGCATGGCGACCCAAGCAATGCTCAGCTAGACACAGAGGTTATCAATGCACTAATAAAAGTCACCAAAGACATCAACATATAAACTTTAATTAATGGGAAAGCAATTTTAAGGGGTGCCCATGGTTTTCCGTAGTCACATGGAATCGGCCCATCAATCCTGATGAATTAAAGTGTACTAATACAATAAAACAAAACTACTTAATGAATTGAATACATGCAGGACCTTCTTACAGCTCTTGTATCTTCGTTCAGGGCGTGTCTTATGCTGCTAATACGTCTGAATTCGGCTTAGGGTTTATGTCTCTCTTCTGAGTTAAGCTTCGTGTCTGACAAAAAACTCTCGAAATTCGTCTGGTCTTGGGGTATTTATAGTTTCTGTCTGAGGGTTAGATGCGGCGCATATGATAAGTAGATGCGGCGCATTGACTTAACTTCGCGTGGGGTCCAAGATTAATATATTCAGGAATATTCGTACACCGCCAGAAGATGCGGCGTAACTCCATTTATCTATGCGGCGCATGTCCTTTGCTGTCTTGGATCGTAGCTTGTGAAATCTTGATAGTGATGCGCCGTATGTACGAAGTATGTTGCGGCGTATCTGGAGCAGAATGATCTTGATCTTGTACATTTCAGTAGACTCTTAACATCTTGCTTGTTTTGCTCCATAATTAGTCCAAAATCGCCAAGTTTCACATAATACTTGTTTTTACCTGAGAATTACAAAAGTAAACATTAACGTATCAATTCTCATATATAATATAATAAAACAAGTCAAATAAATAGGATAAATGATAATGATAAAATGTACTTATTTGAGTTCATCAAATATCCCCCCACTTGAACTTTACTTGTCCCCAAGTAAACCTTAGAATAAATCTTATGAAAATGTATCCTAAAAGATATTAGGATTTATTTTTATATTTATGCATGTATTCGTTTTGTCATAATTGCACAACCAAACACTTAACGAATTAGAGATAAAATAAAATATTTCGATAAAAGCAAATCTAATCGTTTAACTGTCCAGTCGTGACGAATATTCTATCATAAGCTTGGCAAGTATACGCATCTCCCCCACTAAAGCCAAGGAATAACAAGTCTAAAGCGGTAAAAATGGTTTGTTGGTTAAGGTTTAATCATTCTTCTTAATCTCTATCGATCTCAAATTCCAGAAAAGGCGACAAAATCACAAATACATGATCGAATCCACGAACACGATACTTGCAATTGCTCAAATCCTTAACTCGAATAGGCTAAAGATAGGACCAAGTAATCTTTACCAATAATATTATATCAAAAAGGGCGACAAAATCATAAATACATAGCCGAATCCACGACTACGATACTTAAGATTGCTCAAATCCCTAATCTCAATAAATCAAAGGTTTGGATAAAGAATGATGTAGGGTATGGATAATATTTGGGATACAAATTGGTGTAAAATGAAAAATAAACAAAACAGATAAATTAAAATCCTAAGTGTGGTTAATAACTTTCCCAACCATCCCATGAATAAGACTCATATCATTGAATAACTCACGCTTTAACACTTGAAACACACGCTTTAGGTAGACACGAATTATACTCAACAAGATCTCAATCAAAGAATAAACCTTAGTTGGCGTTCCCATAACGGCCAACTCCCATTCAATCCATAAATATAATATACAACAAATAGTGGTGATATCGCCCACTTAATACAAAACTTTACATAAGTTGGTTAAAACAAACATCCAACTTTTCCTTTTTTTTTTTTTTTTTTTTTTTTTTTTTTTTTTTTTTTGACTTCATATATGTGTAAAATTTCACAACATTTCTATCACTATTTTTCCGGATAATTTTTTCCATACTCTTCATACTTTCAGAAATAACTGTAATAGCGAAAGTAGTAAACACACGAAAAATAAACTCAAAGATATACAATATTTACTTTCATACCAATTGCATTGTGCAATTTCCTGACTCAACCAAAGATAATGAATTACGCACGCGAACACAGGTAATGTAAGGAAACACACTTTACCTAAAGCAATTAACCAACCACGGATTTTAATCTACAGGGTAGGCTAAGGTGTAAGGGTGTAACGAAACATTATAACAAAGGTGTAAGAAACGAAAGGAATGGCTCTGAGTGTTTTTCTAGGGGTATCTTACTCTAAAAGTGAGAGTAACAAAAGGGTTTATAAAGGGGTTAACTAACCAATGTAGTTAGTTAATATCACATAACATATAAAGGCTATTTGGGTGTAATCCTAGAAATTTACCAATTTAGACAAGTCATTCCAATTATAAAGATAATACTTATTATGGTGGTCTCGAATAGTATACAAGCCAAGTTCTAAAGTTTACAAGTCTCCGGCACACTCATAGATTTGCGAATTTTGAAAAGTTCACAATTTTTGAAAATAATGTTATGTGTGCAGCTATGTAATTTAGACTTTAAACAAAAACATGCTAAAAATTTTAAATTTTGATATATTAAGCACATTTTAAGCATATTTTGAAAAAGTTTAGGACAAGTAAGTGTTCTAATTCTCCAATCCCCCCACTTAAGTTAAACAACGTCCTCGTTGTTTGTATTAAAGGTTAAAAACTGGAAAATAAAAGAATTAGAGCAGAAAAACTCCCCTGAGATTTGCTCGGTATGATCCTCCATTTGTATAAGAGCAAAAATCAACTTTCTTGTGGATGAGAACGTTTAAGCTTCATACATGATGTATCCACAAGAATGCAGGAATCTATAATACCATTCAGACTTTAACACACCTGAATTAAGAAAGTTCAAACTTGCATAATACATTAGTAGTTAGTAAAAATAAAACTTAAAAAAAAAATTAAATTGAAAATCATTAGGTCAGTGGATACGCCGTATCTTATGGAAGAAGATACGTCGTATCGAGCCTGGAATAAATACGAAATAAAATAAAATAAAGGATAGGATGTGTCGCATCTGTTTTACTAGATGCGGCGCATGTATTTACCAAACATACTGTTAACAGTCTGTTGTAAAATGGGCTTGTTCCATGGTTCATCTCTCGGGTTCTCTCGTTCACTCATGCTGAACTTAATGCCAGTCTTCATCAAATATAACAAGAAACATAAACTGGAACACTAAACACCTTCCTCTGATAAAACTTCCTAAGTCTAGGCATGTAATCATCAACGGAACCCTGTGTCAGTCCCATGGTCTCGAAACGGAGCCATGGGTGTCTACGGGCGGCAACTGGGAGATCCATTCTGAAAAATTCAAAACAGAAAATATTAGTGTTCTGTTAGTAGGAAGACGCGGCGTATTACAAAAGGCGATACGGCGCATAGGTCATGCGTCGCATCTAGGTATAACTGATACGGTGCATATGGTAAAGACAGTAATACGCCGCATTGATTAAGGGGATACGGCGTATGGGGGATGCGTCGTATCTAGGTTAAGTAATACGGCGTAATAATGAAGTATTTAAATTGGAAATAGGTCGTTACGCCGCATCAATTAACCAAGATGCGCCACATCTAGCAATATATCAGTATAAAATAAAGGGGGTCAGGCACGTTTTCCAAGAATCCGGGCCCGTGACGTAAACTCCCACTTAACATCACAGTTCCATTTATCCCAATATCAATATCTAAAATTTTCTATAACCACAACATCTCATATTCCCTCCAAAGTTCAAAATAAACCTCCCGAACCTTAATTTTTTTATTCAAATTAATTCGGCTCCGAATTCAATGATCAATTCAAAAATTAACATGGGGGAAATCATCTTAGTCCAAGTTCTAATCAAAGCCCCTAAACTTCCCATTAAAATTGATATAGCGCAAACCCTAATTTTTAAATTCGAATAAAATTAAATAAGTTTATTACCTTATATCACGATTAGGATTGGTCAAGAATTCGGATTAGAAGGTTTGATCCGAGAAAAGAACTCAAATTAGAGGGTTTGATTCGGTCGATTGTTGTGCGATTTTACTGTGTGAATAATGGGGTAAGAAATTGAAATCCGGCGCATCTCTTTCTTATTTATAGGGTAAATACGATGCGCCGTATCGCATAATAGTATGCGCCGTATCTTATCTAAATTCGTTGACTGGTCAATAAGTTTTAATTAGTCAGAGATGCGGCGCTTAGAAAACTAAGATCCGCCGTATTACTGTGCAAGTGAACGAAATTTAAATAAGGAACGTACCTTGGCCTCCGCAACACATTTCCTTACACATCAGATTGGGGTAAAACGGTATACCATATGATATATATAAATTCAAGATAAGAACAATAAGCATAACCGTTTTATTAATGATTATAATTTTCTTTGTTTAGTGGATAATGATTTACTCCAAGGTTAGGAGCAAATATCGTTTTAAGCTTACAAAATTGAGATTATATTCGGGAGAGGTTTCAGAGAACTCTCCCTTAGGCTAGGCGAATTATTGTAGAGGATACCTGGAATTCAAGAATTTAAGATACTCAATGTTACCAGTACTGAGTTTTCCTCCACTCTTGTTGTCTTACTACAGCCTTTCAGTAGTCAAAAGTCCGATCATTCCAGCTAGCGTCTCTTGGTTTGGTTCAGAATGTAGTCTTTCTTAGCGATGCTAAAGCCATCATTTATTCTGAAAGTAAACAACTTGTGCACGACAGTAGTGGAACGATCAAAGTGAATATCAAAAATCAACTATATTTATTTAATTAAATGCGTCGTATTAACAAAAGCTAATGCGCCGTATTTTCGTTACGTTTCAAAATACAAGATTTTTGATTCAGAAGATGCGCCGTATCGATAGAAATCGATGCGTCGTATCTGTTTAATAATTCGAAAACTGTTTTTAATATAAATAGACAATACGCCGTATCTGTTAAAACAGATGCGTCGTATGGCGTTAGGGTTTAGAAAAATTTCTTATTAAAAACACAATACGCCGTATCTTGGGAAAAGATGCGTCGTACTCGAATTTATTAAACGCGTTGTATTTTATAAAAATTAAACGCAATACGCCGTATCTATGAAAATAGATGCGCCGTATCGTTTGTATCAGCACAATACAACGATAGCAGAATACAGAAAAATAGAAAAAATAAAAACAAACAAAAAGAAACAAAAATTAAAGAAAATAAAAACACACAAAAACAGAAAATATGCAAATAATACAATGAATGTAATTTATCTAATATACAACAGAGTTAGCGGTTAGAATCTAAAAATTAAAAAGAAAAAAACCTAATTAAAATACTAATCAAATTAACATATAATAACAATTCACTCCCCGGCAACGGCGCCAAAAACTTGATGTGTGCGTGTATTGCTCTAATTCTTTTATATCCACGGTGTGTCGTCGTGGTTTAGAAGTATTAATGCCTACTCAAGTTTTAAATTTTTATTTAGCCGACTTATCAATAAAACACACACTTTAACGAGTAGTGTACCCGATCAGTATGAATATAATGGTATGTAGAGTGTCGATCACTAAGAGTGGAACGTATTATCTAGTTATCCTAATCAGTATTTTAATATCCTAGGTTAGCTATACAACCTAATCTAACGCAAGGGGGTTCAGCCTGAGAGACTGGCACGGTTTGTTATGATTAAATAATAAACTAAACTAATGAGCACGAATCAGCGATTAGCACACACGTACACAGATAGATACATGAGACAATAAGAAGACCTGTCCTGATAATTAAGTAGCTTGTCACTTGTTTTATTGCTAGTTTTATATGAAGTGTATGTAATTAACCCTTTCTCGTTGGCTCTAATCTTATCGGCGAGTAAACCCTTAATGATTACTTATGTCTATCCCACTATCCTAAAAACGATAGAATAAATAGGCGAGGAAGGGGCATGGCGACCCAAGCAATGCTCAGCTAGACATAGAGGTTATCAATGCACTAATAAAAGTCACCAAAGACATCAACATATAAACTTTAATTAATGGGAAAGCAATTTTAAGGGGTGCCCATGGTTTTCCGTAGTCACATGGAATCGGCCCATCAATCATGATGAATTAAAGTGTACTAATACAATAAAACAAAACTACTTAATGAATTGAATACATGCAGGACCTTCTTACAGCTCTTGTATCTTCGTTCAGGGCGTGTCTTATGCTGCTAATACGTCTGAATTCGGCTTAGGGTTTCTGTCTCTCTTCTGAGTTAAGCTTCATGTCTGACAAAAAACTCTCGAAATTCGTCTGGTCTTGGGGTATTTATAGTTTCTGTCTGAGGGTTAGATGCAGCGCATAGGATAAGTAGATGCGGCGCATTGACTTAACTTCGCGCGGGGTCCAAAATTAATATATTCAAGAATATTCGTACACCGCCAGAAGATGCGGCGTAACTCCATTTATCTATGCGGCGCATGTCCTTTGCTGTCTTGGATCGTAGCTTGTGAAATCTTGATAGTGATGCGCCGTATGTACGAATTATGTTGCGGCGTATCTGGAGCAGAATGATCTTGATCTTGTACATTTCAGTAGACTCTTAACATCTTGCTTGTTTTGCTCCATAATTAGTCCAAAATCGTCAAGTTTCACATAATACTTGTTTTTACCTGAGAATTACAAAAGTAAACATTAACGTATCAATTCTCATATATAATATAATAAAACAAGTCAAATAAATAGGATAAATGATAATGATAAAATGTACTTATTTGTGTTCATCAGGAACCAACTGACATGACAAGTGTTCCTCGACGTATCATACAGCACACGTTAAACGCCAATACATCGATCACTCCCGTAAGCCAAAAGAGAAGGACTCTGTCAGTGGAAAAAAGTCAGGCGGTAGCGAAAGAGGTGGCCGAGTGGTTAAAGGCGGGCATAGTAAGACCGGTCAAATATCAAACCTAGATATCCAATTCGGTATTAGTAAAAAATGGGATGGAAGTTGGAGGATGTGCATTGATTTCAAAAATATAAACTTCGCATGCCCAAAGGATTACTACCCCCTCCCGGAGATTGACTTGAATGTGAAATCAATAATAGACTCCAGATATAAGTGCTTCTTGGATGCGTACAAAGGGTATCCTCAAGTGCAAATGGTCGAAGAGGACGAGGAAAAAACAGCCTTCTACACAGACCAAGGAACTTACTGCTACACTAAGATGTCATTCAGCCTAAAGAACGCAGGAGCCACGTACCAGCGGCTGGTGGATTTGGCCTTCCAATCTCAGATTGGCCGGAACCTAGAAGCATATGTCGATGATATGGTGATTAAAAGTCCGACGGAGAAGGCACTATTGGCCGATGTGGCAGAAATATTTGACAACCTCAGAAGGATTAACATGAAGCTTAACCCCAAGAAATGCTCATTCTGTGTGGAGGAAGGAAAGTTCTTGGGATACATGGTGACATCCGAGGGGATACGGGCAAACCCAGCGAAGACGAAGGCTATCACAGATATGCAGTCCCCCCGGACACTAATAGAAATGCAAAGCTTGTCAGAAAAACTAGCCGCTCTAAACCGGTTTCTCTCCAGGTCAGCCGAGAGAGCCCTGTCTTTCTTTGAAACTTTGAAGAATATCACGAAGATAAACAAGGACGAATACCGCTGGACGGAGGATGCAGAAAAAGCTTTCCAAGAACTTAAGAAAGTCATTGTCAACCTCCCCTCATTAGACTCCCCTAGGCCGAAAGAAACGCTATGCGTCTACTAGGCCGCAGCAAAGGAGTCGGTCAGTGCTGTCCTACTTGTCGAACGGAACGGAAAACAGTTCCCGGTACATTATGTCAGCCGGACTCTGCAGGAGGCCGAATGTAATTATGCTCCCCTAGAGAAGCTGGCCTTATCACTACTTCACGCATCCAGACGGCTCAGGAGGTATTTCGAGGCACATCCAATCAAGGTAATCACCGATCAACCAATCAAGCAGATCCTGAACAAAGCGGAATCCTCTGAAAAGTTGGCAAGATATTCGGTCGAACTGGGAACATATGACATAGTGTATGAACCCAGGAACGCGATCAAGGGCCAGGTATTGGCAGATTTCATAAATGAAGTCCCCATGGACAATAACGGAAGGATGGTGGAGCAAGTGACGACCGGGCCAAATAATCCTGACGAAGAGAATGAATGGACGCTCTATACGGACGGAGCGTCAGGAAAAAGTAGATCGGGAGCAGGCCTGATTCTGATTAGCCCAACGAAAACTAAATACACATATGCTCTTAGGTTAGATTTCGAAAGCACAAACAATCAGGCGGAGTATGAGGCGTTGCTCGCCGGACTAAGAATGGCCAAAGAAATGAAGGTGTCTGCACTGTCCGTAAGAGTTGACTCCCAGTTAGTCGCCCGTCAGATCAACGGCGAATTCGTAGCCTACAGTGATAATATGATCAAATACTTTGCCGAAGCAAAGAGCAACATAAGCCACTTTCAGAAGTTCCGGATAGCGAACATCCCTCGCAACCAAAATCAAAAGACGGATACTCTCAGTAAGCTAGCTTCAGTGGCATTCAACCATCTGACTAAGGAAATTCTAGTAGAAGTATTAAGCAAGCCGTCGGTGGAAACAACGAAGGTTAATACAATAGTGGAAGAAGAGGGGGACAATTGGATGACTCCGATTGTACGGTGTCTCAAGGAAGGGATATGGCCGAATGACAAAAATGAGGCCAGGTCACTTCGCATGAAAATCAGTCAATACGTTATGGAAGGGGACGTACTTTTCAAAAAGTCTTATTTGATGCCTATGTTGCGATGTGTCGGTCCTCTACAAGCAAACTATGTCATTCGGGAACTACACAAGGGGGCATGTGGGATGCACTCCGGCCCACGTTCTATAGTAGCAAAGGTGATCCGGCAAGGATACTACTGGCTGACCATGCATCGGGATGCAAGGGAAGAAATACAAAAGTGTGACTCCTGTCAGATACACGCTCCGGTGCCCAAGCTGCCCAAAAGTCTTATGACATCCATCATGGCACCATGGCCATTCTACCAATGGGGGATGGACGTCCTCGGCCCTCTTCCGGCCGCACCAGGAAAGGTTCAATATGTCATCGTAGCAATCGACTACTTTACAAAATGGATTGAAGTGAAGCCTTTGGCCAAAACTACGGGGAAGGAGGTCATTAAGTTTGTATGGAATAACATAGTGTGCCGTTTCGGTTTGCCGGCCGTCATTGTTACGGATAATGGGACGAACTTTGTCAAAGATCCATTCAAAACCTGGTGCGAAAAATTGAAGATAAGACAGATAAACACAGCGGTGGCACACGCACAAGCTAACGGGTTGGTAAAATGGGCAAACAAAAGTCTGATGACGGGCATAAAAATATGCCTAGGAAGAGAAAGGGCCGGATGGGTGGACGAACTCCCCAACGTCCTCTGGGCGCACCGAACGTCTATAAAGACAAGCAATGGGGAAACACCGTTCAGTCTTACCTATGGAAGCGAAGCGGTGATCTCGGCGGAGATTGGAATGCCGACGCACAAAACCATGATGATTAGGGAAGGGATGAATAAAGAGGAAACGCGCCTAAACTTGGATCTATTACAAGAGAGGCGAGAAGCAGCGGCCATAAGGGAGGCAAAGTACAAGTCTAAAGTGGAACAATATTACAATAAGAGAGTCCGTCCGATGTCCTTCAAAGTCGGAAAGTCCGATCTTTTTACTAACGATTATCTAGGGATATCTTTTTAATCCTGTTTGCGAAAAATGAGATTTCTTTCACACACTTGGCTATTAGTATTACCTATTTACGTTCTAAGTGTCGGCATAATAGCCGGTACTTTGAATATTGAGGGCAATATTCAATTCTAAGTGTGGGGGGGAATTCTCGCGAATTTTGTCACATTTGTACCTTCTAGTGCCCTAGTACCCCCGTTTTGGCCAAAATTTTAAATTTTTTTCATTTTTAGATAAGAAATTGCAATAAAAAAGAAGTGTTTAGTCTTGATTAGGTTAGAACAAAGGGAATCCCGACTCTGCCAGAGTATTGATCTGGCTGCTTCCTTAACGATTAGACTAAGGTTTTACGATATGTGCAAATGAAAATGCTAAGCGTAAAATAGTTGGTTTTCTTTAGAGCTTATATAAGTAATCTATGGCTTTTCCTCCCAGGAGATAACTAATCTGACTTAATAAGTGCTTATTTTCAAACATTTGACTACACAAAATCATATTTTTATACGATTTTGAAAAATACTAGTTCAAAGATTTATTTAAACTTCGGAACAAGCATATGTCAAAATAATGTAGAAGTTAAGTAATAAATGTATGTGCTAAAAAGCTACAGTTCAAGATCGGCCCTTGGATCCTTATTTTCGGAAGGCGTTTAGGTCTTGGCTACCCTCTTACACCGGCCCTTGGACCTCTAATTCAGGAATGTGTGAGGTCTTGGTCTAACACCCTTGGATCCTCATTACAGGAATGTTTAGAGTCTTGGAATTCTCCGTTGTAACGGCCCTTGGATCCTTTATTCCGAAAGGTGTAAGATCTTGGTTCCCGTGAAACTCCGTTAGTTTATTTTGCACAAGTAAAAAAAAAAAAAAAAAAAAAAAAAAAAAAAAAAAAAAAAAAGATGAAAAAAAAGAAAATGAAAATAAAATAAAATTGAATGATATTGCAAAATGCAATAAAATTTGAAGCTTGCTTGTTGTAAATTTTAAATCTATCTTTCAACTAGTATTAGTCATATTTTATAAAAACGTCGATTTTTGTGATCAAAATTTTGAAAATCAAGCACAGTCACCTAACTTGAATATATGTGGGAGTGAAAAGTTAAGTCTCGGCTTACATAGATTATTGGTATAAGTAGTGTTAGCATTTTACAAAAGCATTTGCACATTGAATTTAAGCTTAGTTGGGAGTATAAAAAAGAGGATGACGATTACAATTCCCTGGAGACACCCATTTTGTGTGAATCCCGTTCCATGATACCATTTTTTGGAAATCCATCGTGCAGTGTTATATATTTTGTTCTAAGTTCAAATTTCTGGCATTATATAAAAAAAATCAAAACGGGGTATGCTTGGTATTCTTTTGATCCTTTCATTACTTTATATGATCGGATTGCTAGGGACTAGCAATAGTTTAGTGTGGGGGATTGATGAGTGTGTAAATACTCATCATTTTACACCCATTAAAGACACAAAAATGACCAAAAATACCCAAATAGATCAAATATATTGCAAATATTCGTGGTTTGTGTTTTTATGTGTTTCAGGTACAAAAGGATTGAAAACAAGGCAAAACAGACAAAAACCGAGCACAAGATTGGAATATCATCAAAAGCCGATGCCGAGAATGGAATTTATGAGTTTGGACCGGGATATTGCTCAAATTACCAAAGTCAACTTCCAAGAATGTTGAAATGTCACAAATAGCCCTTGGAGATGATTTTCAGAAAATGCAAGATTGGTCCCTGAAGTTTGAAACTTGGCAGAATTGGTCCTTAAGTTAAATCCAATTCCATTTCTATCCTAAATAATAAACCTAGCCACAAATAACCAACCCAACCCACACACAACCAAACCCAGCCCACACACAAAACATAAACCCAAGCCCAACCAAATAACCCTACAACCCGACCCACCTTCCTTTTAGTTAAAACCAGACTTTGACCCTCAGTCAAACCCACCATCTTCAATACCATGCCCGCCAAAACCATACCACCTCCCACCTCACCTTATCCCTGACAAATCCACCCTCTCAAAGCTTCTTCAACACTTCTCCTAACAAACCAAAAGCATTTGATGCTTCTTTCTCCCCACATGTTACCAGACCAAGTGGTTTTTCCCACTATCACCATTTTGTGGCACCAAAACTGGAATCAAGGGCTGAGGCTAACTCAAGCTAATCCAAGGGTCAGAAATTGCTCAGAGATGAAGACAAGAGTGTTCCCAGCTCATTTTAGTATAAATAGTGTAACACCCCAACCCGACAAGGGTAAAGATATCACAATGATGGTTTCATATCAGATCAAACAAAGCATACATCTATAGCAATACAAGAATACTCAAAGGTTACAAATGAAATACAGATACTATAAGGTTACAAATGAACTTCCACTAAATACTAATTCCGAAATAATAATAACTTCTAATCACTTCTAAATCCAGAATAGCTATCAGTCTTCTAAGTCCAAAGGTACTCTCCACCAATTCCCAGCTCTTTACTAAAAACCTGCCGCAGGAAAAGAAATGCGGCTGAGCTACGAGAGCTCAGTGAACAGATATAACGATAACAAACAGTAATAGAGAATAATGCAGAATAACAGAAACAATGGTCAAACAGATGTAATATGGATCACGGAATAAGTCAATGAATAAACATAAAGGGAAAAGAGAAAGGGATAGTAATCCACCACGAGCCCAGACACAGATCATATCATATCGTAACCATAATCCTCATAATCATATAGAGGGGAGACCTCTCAGATAATCAGATAATATGAGGGGTGTCCTCATTCTTCAAATGGAGTAGCTAGCTCCCAGATATATGTGAAAGGCGTGTATTGCACACAGCACCAGTCACCAGACAAATCATATCAAATCATGTTAAATCCACTAAACAGAACAGATCTAGGATTGCAATCCATACGCCCCCTAGAAACATATATAATCCATAATCAAAGTAATGCGCATATCATAATCAGAATGGGGACGGTGTGAGGAATCACTCACCCACACATGAGTCATGCCAGTGGTGCATCACAGACACGGCCAGGTTACCTTCCTGGCTAGGTAACAGAAAAGTGGCTCGGGTATCAAACTAAGAGTCAAGGTCAAAGGTCAAAGGTTCATATCATAATCAGGGTGTCATATCAGAAGGTTCAATATCAGAAGTTCATAATCAGACCAGTCAAAGTATCAGAAGGTCAAGTATCAGAAGTTCAAATATCAGAAGGTCAAATATCCCAGGTCAATATCCAAAAAGGGTCAATGTATCCGATGGTCAAATCTTCAAAAGGTTCAATATCAAAAGTACTTTTCAAAAGGTTTTCTCTTAAGGTTCATTTAAAAAACAATCATTCAAAAATAGTTTTCATAAATGGTCTTTCAATTAGTTTTCATAAAACGAACTTCAAAATAGTTTTCTTAAAGTCAATATATCATGCTTGAAAAACCCCTTTCAAAATACTTTACTTAAAACATTTCCATCTCATATTAAAAAGGTCTTCATATCATAGGTTCAAAATCAGAGATCAAAGGTCGAAGCAAAGGTGTCATAGCAAGGGATCGTAACAGAGTATCAAATCAGAGAATTTAACAGATCAGAAAAGAATCATAGGAAACCTTACAGAGAAGGTCAGAATATCTGTACCTTATACCGCAAGTGAAAATATAACTAGAAACATAAAGACCGGAAGCAAACTCCATCTTCAGCGAATCTACACGAATACATGATCGTCTTATTATTAATATCTTATTTGAATCAGATTACTCATTTTAGTCGGCTTTCCATTTTAGTAGCTTTTCATATTTAGTGGTCTTCGTAATTTGTAACTTTAGTGTAATAATCATTATGTAGCCAACTTAAGGTTTTCAAAAGATATCAAGTTAAGTTAAAGGCTCAGTTTGCCAATTATCATGGTTTAAGTCTTTCTATGATATTTTAGCAAAGTTTAGGGTCAAAAGGTGAAGACCATCAAAGTTTAGGATTAAAATGTATAAAGTTAAGTTTACTTGTAGCTTCCTATCATTCATGTTGCACGCATGCTTCAAGAACTCATTATCTTTATATAGGCTAGTAGGTAGTCCATGCTTTACATCTTCTTTTTCTTTCAATTCAATCATGTTTTAGAACTAATTTTCATCTATTCTTTTCTTTCTTGAATTAAAAGAAATACGCATGCCTTATCATAAGATTCTGAACTTAGTTTTTCTTGACACCAAAGCACACAATAACCACACCTTATAAACACACATAGGACCACGCGGACTGACCATAATTCCCATGCATACTACCCATTGTTTAGATCCATGCATTCGACCTACTTGAAAGCATCTTGACTCGACCATTTTAACACACTCCAACTCCCTTTGTTCCCAACCACATTGACACAATCACAGTCCATTTGATCCCATAAAATATGACCTTTGAACCCTCGCGAGAACAAAACAACCAACATACTCTCGATATTATTATGTCGAGACACCACAAATCAAACAAACACACAACAGACCTTGTTCGACCAACTTTAAACCAATATAACGACTCATGTTTACGAGCACATTCACCATAAAAAAAAAATACAACGACACACACATGATATAACGGCCTATACTCGACACCCTTTTGTTCCATCCTATTTGACACACACAACACCCTATTTAAACCACACATAAAATCAGAACACACGACTCCATTTAAATTACAAAACGATGCATTTAAAACTTGCTCATATTATACGTATATAAATTCTAAGGTTTTTGATACAATATAACTCCAACCCATGCACATATAAAGATCCATATTTAACATTCATATTATTTAATCGATCAGTCATACTTAAATATAATCCGACATATTTATTGACTCCTTTTATGCAACTAATACTCAAGTTTTACGACCCATGGTAAATATATTCATTATTTCATGCGTTATAACCATATCATTCGTGTTTCTTTTAGTTGATAATATTGCTCATCCTCCAGGTTAATATTTATTATGTTTCACGTTTTCATGCGGAGAGGAAAAACAAGATCAAGGTGGTGATGATACCTTTGTATCGAATTGGAAGAACAAGATGTGGACAAAACCACCTTATGCAGACCAAACTAAATCTCTTACGAACAGAAGTTAACCACGACCACAACTACCCTTGAACCGGCTACAAAACTACGACCACAACCTCGTCGAATCCCAGCCAAAAACCACACCCTTTCTTGCCTTTTTGACTCGAACAGGAAGAAGAAGAAACAAGTAGCAGCCACCAAGCGTCCCTTTGTTTTGTATCGATCAGTAGGGAAAAGAAAAAGTGGCAGCCGACTAAATGGTTGTAGGGTTTTTAGGTTTGAGTTCGGAGGACTTTGTGTGTTTTATAAAAAATATGATGTGCATGAATCTTTGGTTTAAACCGTGTGTAGGCTTTTCAAAGTAGGCAACAAGTCAATCTTGGGGTATGTGATTGACATAATTCTTGGGATGTGATGGAATAAAACGTGTATAAGATTTGGTAAGTAGATAATTGTGTGAATGGTTACTTAATTTATGGGGTAGGATGGAGGACCCATTTAATGATAATATATTTAACATAATGTTACACCATTTGTACATACGAATGAAAGTTTGGATGTGGTATAATTAGGCGTGTGTTGTTATTTAATTATGTATCGTTCGTTTTATCATAAGTCTTATTATCGTATCATTTTTATTCGTTTAATTATTAACGGTTGAAATGCTTAGGTTATATGTTCATATCGTATGGTTTCGAGTCATAACATGATGCATAACTCAAGTTTTAATTTATAGCGTATTTTATAAGTTCTTAAAAGTTCAAAATTAGAGGGTAGTTTAGGCATTTCTCATGTTTTCAGAATCTCGGGTTTTACAAATAGGGACTCATTGTAGCCTTAATTTGGCATGTAGATAATTAGTGTAGTCGTATTTTTAGTTTAATGTTTCAATTAATGTAAAACTTAAGTTTCAGTATTAATTCAAGTCCTTTTTAAGTTAATTGTTCTAGTTTAATTCAGTTGTGTACTCAGTTTCAAGTTTAATAGAAATTCAATGTTCTTTGTTAATTCGTACTAAGCTAAATTAGTTGTTAAAAATCAATCCCAAGTCTCAGAGCCATTCATATAAGCTTATATAAGCTTATTGTAGCTTTTTGTAAGCTTATATTAGATTAATTCAGTTCTAATCCAAGAAAGTCAAAAATAGTCAAAGTTAGTCAAACTGCTTATTGCTTAAAATTCAGTGCTTAATTATGGATGTTTAGTGCTTTTTAGGTGTTAATCTAGTTGTTAATTCATCTGTTCTCAGATTCCATAGCTTGATTTAATCATTGGAAGCTTTAATATCAAAACAGTCCCCATAAGGGAGTGTTTGGAAAATGGGTTAAAATGGGTCAAAAATGTTAAAATACTGTTCATTTGCCATTGTTCTGAGTTTAGTTATTTCTAAACTAACTTATAAAAGTTGTTTGTGGTGTATATTTAGCTGAATTGTAGCAGTTTAATGAATTGAGTAAGCTAGTGAAATTCTAGGTTATTTACTGTCCCAATAAGCTAGCTTTGAGCTAAAGCTTATTCAGCTTGGATCTATCAAGAGTTGGATCAGTTCTAATTGGATTGGTGGATTTTTTTGGTGCACTGCTGCATCAGTCTGCACAAGAACCACCATTGGTTTGCACAGCTTTTCCAGGTCAGAGATTAATGCTTGATTGTGATGTTTTGATCTTGAATTTTAGTATGCAAATAGTTTGCTAGGTGTAGTTCCCTATTCCTTAAAGTTAATCACAGGTCTTGGCTTATTTGAGCTTATATTTAAGCTAAAAAATGCCCCCTTGTTGACTGATCTCCCCTGCACACTCAGCAGACACTCTAGTGTTTGTTGAGCTTATTCATAGCTTATTGCTGTTCCTTGTGGCTTTTCCCTTAGATAGTTATTCCCTTTAGATTAAGTTTCCCATAGTTTAGCTTATCTCAGCTTTCCCTTTAGCTTATTTACAGCTTTTTAGTCCAAGTTTAGCTCATTTCCTTAAAAAGTCCACTGATCAGCCCTTGTGGCTTATTTCTGAGCTTATTTGTGTTTTCCAATATACGTTGTAGTTAGAAAAGTTGTTTATTTTGTTGTGCTTAATAAGTTTTTAAAAAAGAAAAAAAAAATAATAAATTTAGAAAAAAAGAGGCCAAGGGATTCGAACCCTGGACCTACCAGTCACCAAAGCCTCACAACACCACCTCACTGCCAAACGTGCCCTTGGGTGTTTTCTACCCAAGGGATACCATGCAATCCTTTTATGCACTTATTTCATTTTTAGCTTAATGTGGCTGCTCGGCTTATTTCTGCTTATTGGTTTCAGCTTTTTCCTCGTTCTTATTTTTCTTACGTTTCTGATAGTTTAAAGTAATTTCTATAAAAATTTCAGATTTTTCTAATCTGTTTTAGTATTTTTAATAATTTAATTAGTTTAAAATAGTTTTTAAATCATATTAAATTAAATAATAATCAGAAAAATATAATTCTTTTTTCCAAAATTTTCTTTTAATATTTAGAATCAAGAAAAAATAGATTTGTACCTGTAGAGTTTGTATTTCATCATTTTGACATTTTTAGGTTCATTTTTAATTCCCGTTTTCTATAATTCGCGTTTTTAAGTTCCTTAAGTTTTTAATTACATATGCTTTTCTTAAATTGTTTTTCTTGCCTTTTAAGCTGTTTTTAATTTATGTTCATAAATCTTAGCATAGAAATCCAAAAAAATATCCTTTTTCACCATTCATCACACACAATCACGAATCGAGATCACATAATTCCATTCAAACCTTCATTGGGGAAAACGACCCGGGGTTACACATACTTCACTTGTGTTTCCTTTGGAGAAAAATAAAGTATTGATTTTAACGAATCACTATCTCCTATCGAATGTGTAGTCAATGTCTATTACTTCTGACCTAGGTACTATTCACCGAACGGTTGCATTCCCCAAATGTGCTATTCACATGGGAAGAACCTAGGTGCTATTCACCGAACGGTTACATTCCCCAAATGTGCTATTCACATGGGAAGAACCTAGGTGCTATTCACCGAACGGTTACATTCCCCAAACGTGTTATTCACATGGGAAGAACCTAGGTGCTATTCACCGAACGGTTACATTCCCCAAACGCGCTATTCACATGGGAAGAGCCCAGGTGCTATTCACCGAATGACCACATTCCATAACATACTATGCTCAATTTCGAATAATGCTTGGCGAAAGACCTCACTTATAACAAAAATGTATATACATGGCACAACAATAATCTAAGAAATTATCAAAACGAACTTTTGACCCGCCAGGCGGACGAACAACTATTTCCACAAAAATAAGGTTACAAGATAATATTGTTTGTTTCAAAAAATGTCATACAATCATCCAACGAAAAGATAAACCAAGCTATTACAAAATCAAGGCTGCGCAGAGCCGGAACCCCCTTGACCGGGAGTGGGAGGAGTCTCATCCGGTAGCAAATTTTGTAGCTCGACCGGGGACCGGAGATAGGCACTAGCAATTTTGTCAACATAAGGGCACCTCTTGTCAAACAACTCATCATAGATTGAGTTAAGTTTGTTACCGGCCTCCAGATCAAAATCGGATGAGGCATCTAGAACAGCCTTAACAGCTTCGGGGGAGTGACCCGCTTTTACCGCCATCGAGCCACCCGGCAGCAATAGCCATGTTAAACGGAACAACCAAGCTCTTCTTATACTCTTCACTTTGGAGGAGCCGTCTGAAAAAGGTAGGGAAATAATCCCGGATCAAACGCTGCTTAGCAACAACTGTCTGCCCACATTCAACAGCAAAGCTCTCCCTCTCTTGCGCCAACCTCCGGCTCTCAGCCTCAGATGCGGCAAGCTTGGCCTCCAAGTTCCTGATCTTATTGGCCTGTTCGGCCGCAACAATGATCAAGGTCCTTTTTTCTTGCTCAATTTGGCCAGCTTTATCAACCACAGCATCCCTCTCGGTTTTAGCCCCCAACAACTCCTTCTTACAATCCTTGTACCGGAGCTCCACATCCTTACAAGATTGATGCTTATGGGAGAGATCGGCAAACCGCTCAGAGAGCTCCTCAAACCTCAACAGCACATTGGTTTGGTTTTGCATGCACATGCCCAGCGAGCGCCATGACCGCTTGAGAGCCCCCTCACCAGACATCCCATCAGCATAAAACTCGTAATCCGCCGAAGTGAACAAATTCTTCAACATATCCCTGCAGTTAGCGGCGTTGTTCATCCGAGAGCTCTCGGTTAAGCCCCACTGGGGTGTGAAGACCCGATCGCCGAAGCGACCACCAGAAGTACCTAAGAAGCAACAAGCAACATGAAAATAAGATGAAGATCAAGGAAAAAAGGGGATAAACAGAGAAAACACCGGGTCACTCACCCTCTCCTTCGTCCACATGACCAGATGAAAAAGCAAGAAACTGCTCCTGAGGTCCGGAGGCAAGAGCTGAAAATAAAAAAAAAAGTTAGAATCAAGGCAACTAGTATAAATAGAACAAGTCGTACATAACAAACCTGAATGGACGAGCGAGGGACTCGGTGGCTGAACAGACAAGGCAGTATTCCCTTCCTCATTGCCAGCATGCTCCACAGAGGGGGATCGGCGGCCGTGCAAGGACGACTCACATTCGTCACTGTGGCGGCAAAAAGAAATCGGCCTCTCATTTTGTTCCTTCTCCTCATGATGAGAGGAATCAGATTGAACGTTAACAATAGCCGGAACAACCTGGCTGATGGGATTGGGAGAAGAGATGTGGGTGGAGCTCAATTCGTGGTCGGGGGACTTCTCGACATGCTTTTTCTTCCTAGACGCACGAGATCCCCCTACAACAGCACGCCTCTTTTTGGTATGCCTCTCAACTACCTGCATATACTTTTATTTAGGGGGAATGGCCTCAATGTTCTCGGCCGGAAGAGTGGTATGGGTCACATGTGTCTCCCCTTCAGCTAAAGGCGTCCCGGCTGAAACCTTGCATCCCTCAAAACTCGGAAAACGAAGAAACTCAGACATGCTGACAACTGCATCACAAAAACAAGAAAAAAAATGTAAGACGAAAAGAGTTAGGCATGAAAAGGGGAAGTAAAACATATAAAGGGTCATATTACCATTTCCCCCCGGACCCTTCAAGAGAGGATGGTGTCCGGCGTACTTCCATACGGAGCTAAGCCTGGCGGCATACAACAAGCTGGGATGCGGCTTGTGTAGAGGAATGACTACCTCCCGGAGTCTCTCAACCAAACCTTCGTCATAAGAACCGGCGGTCGGAGGAGGATCTGAGATGTTGGAATCCACATGACGCCACGACATGGCAATAGGAATAGCCCTCCGATCAACTAAGAAAAACTGATTTTTCCAGTTCTTGAGACTGGACTGTATCTCCTTAAAACAAGGTTTGTATGTCTTACCAGTCCGGGCTTGGAAAGAAAACCAGTGGCCTTGCTTGCAGAGTTTATAAAAAACCCGGAATAGAAGAACGGTAGGATCAATATCTAAAGCCCTGCAGTACATCTCAAACATAGTGGTTCGGTTTATACCAATCGGCACCAGCTGAGAGATATGGACCCTAAAGTACTTCAAAAACCTCAGAAGAAACGTAGAGACCGGAATCCTGAAACCACCTTGCTTAAAAAAGTGGACATACAAACCAATTGCATCGTCCGACACATTAAGGATGGTCATCCCTTTCGAAGCAGGACGCGGATGTAGGTCAAGCGGAATACCATAGGTCTTAGCAGCCCAACTTACACCAGCCTCATTCAAAACGGAAGTATGGATGTGCATGTCAAATTTGGGAACATAAGAAGTATCGCTCGTACCCGCCTGGTTGTCCGGACTAGAATGGTCGCCTGACATGTCTTGAAAGGCCGGACAGGACAAATTGAAAAGTCTAAACTAGAAAGTAAGAAGAAAGATTGACGCACCTGAAGACGGAAAAGATGATCGCAAATTGTTCGGAGGCGGACGGTGAAAAGGAGAAATGTGGTAAAAAATGAGGATTCGCCCCCTATTTATAGGCACAGGGAGAATAAGACGAAATGTCAAATCGTGTCAGAGGGTACATCGCTGCCGTTAAAAGGACAGAGTGGGACACGTGTCACAACTCACGAAAATCCAGGCGTGACTCATTGTATTCTTTTAACTTTCTGTATTTATTGCGTCTGTCCGTTCCACATAGCAACTTTCAAATATTGTACCTTTGATTTAAAAATCAAAGATACAATACTTGGGGGAGGGATATGTTAGTGTATATGTCCGGATGACCCATGCCGGACGACACATTCCGGACGAATCCCATTCAGGTCATCCGGTCCGGACCTCAGGAATATAAATAATAAATAAAGAAACCTTGGGAAAGACCAAAATGCGTACAGTACCGCCGCCTCCAGGTTTCACGGGATATGCCTTTCAAGTATGCCGCCCCGGGTTTTACGGAACAGTACTCCAAGTACATACACAGTGGTCCATAGGTCACTGTGCATTAATCGGATCTTTGTCTCCAGGTACAGTAAATACACAGTGGTTGGGGTAATATAAATACCCCAACACATTCAATGCAGGCATTAAGGGGCCGTTTGGTACACACTTTTTCAAGGGTTGGATTCAAAAATTCTTTGAAAACTTTGTTTGGTTTATAACTAAACCTCTGATACACAATCAATTGTATTTTTTTTTTATTTGATGCTTTTTTCTTGGCCACACATTATTCCTTTTTATTTTTATTTATCACTTTTTTTTTTCAAACAAATATATAAAATAAACTTATTAATTATTTATTCTCTCTCTTCATTTAATTTAAAATCTATACTTTTTTCTCAAACCTTTCCCCAATCTTTCAAACGATTCCCAAATCCTAATACCATTTGTGAACCAAACGCACCCTAACTTCATCCACTCTCATTTACTGCTCACTTATAACCTACGTTTATTACTCCGATCCGGACAAATACTTATCCTTACAACGGAGCTTGGTCTTGGGATAAAACCCAAGGTGAGGCTAACGTGTATTATCTTTGTTTCAAGTTCACACAAGGTCAAGGAGCGGACCTAACGAACCGGGGGTAAGATTTTACCTCAACACATAAAAACCAACAACATTTAACTACTTTAAATGCATTTGTTACAAGTCATAATACCATCTTTAACTTAAGAGAAAACAAAAGAGGATGCATTTTATCTAAGCAGGCCTAATCCTCTTGTGCAAAGCTTTTGCATCTAATCTTGAATCGCCTTCGGACGAATTAACATCTTTTGATAAATTTGACGAAAGATCGGAATAAAGATGAACCACTCTTCTTATATTGTTGTTGAGTTCTCTAATCAAGCCCACATTTCTACTTAGATTGTCCGGAATCTTTGAGTCGTGATTCTGATTAATCTCATTGATTAACACGCGGTTATGATCCAAAAGGTTTTGAACTTGAAGGAAACTCTTTTGAAACATTTGCAACGCTTTCCCATCTAACTGAAATCCAGAATTTCCCTCCATTAATCTTCTCATCAAATCAATACTAATCCTGCATATATTACATACACATTTCATACTTTGACTTCTGAAAGTCAAATCAACCACTTCCAATAGTAAACTTACACCAAACTTTCATGTTATAAAAGTTTCATTAAAATGTCACTAGTTACAAAACTCAGTAATTTAAGTTTGACTTTTAAAGTCAACAGAGAACATGAAGATATAAAGACAAGAAACATGAAAGAATTACACTTTGAGCAATATAGACAAGTTGTAAGATATGGGAGTTCTTGTTTACATGGATAAACACAAAAATGTGAATTTTAAAACAAATCATTATTCTTTTGGGCTAATAATTCAGCATTATTGAAGTTAGTATAATTTTGGGTATGATGAGATGTGAAAAGCAGATCCCATATCCATAAAAAGTAAAACTTTATTTTTCCAAATGTACTTACAAAAAAAAGGGCAGGGGGGGGCTGCTAGCTACTTGTTCAAAAAAGAAGAATCTCAAAACACATACTTACAAAGATATCATAAAAAGACATCATTTTTCAACAAGATAAGAACCATGCATAATTGCATATACTCAAAATATTAAAAAACTGAATTGGGTTTGCTTAAAAATCTGGTAAAGTTGAAGACAAGGACAAAAAAATTATAAGAAATAAATGTGGAAATTAAAGAAAAAGAAACCGTACATTAAAGAAGCATCAGTTTTGCACAGAGGCATAAATTAATTCCTAAAATAGCATATAAACTTGACAAAAACAAACCCATGTAACCATAATTAATCCAGAAAAACAAACACATTATTTGCTTCATTTTGATCATATCTGTATTATATACTGCAAAAGATGGATGTGTAGCTTTTATATAACAAAGATCAAAGATAATGATGAGTGTAGTTTAATATGAAATTTTAACATGATAAAATATTAACTTAGAAACTAAACTACAAGTCAAAAACATTAAGAAACTACTCATCAACATATAATTTATTTAAAAAAAAAAAGAAAAGAAGAAGCAGTATGTACCTTAAAAATGTTGGAGCAATTAAAATTGAAGAGAAGAAAATAGATATGGAGGGGATGAATGTATAAATGTGTTTGTGAGAGAGAAAAGAAATGAGAGAATATTTAGATTTGACAGTCACACAAACACAGGCCCTGTCTAAATCTATATATCACTCCACATGTACTATTTACTCCTTAGTCACTCCAACATAAAATTATATTTTTCATTTTCATTTTGAAATACACTAAAATAATACGAGTACTTCTTATTTTGTGTCCAATTAAAAGAGATTTTAATAAATGGATATAATATTTGATTGATTAAAAAGTGTATCGGTATTATTTTTCTTAAAATGTGTGTCTTTTTGTCTAATAATATTAATTTTGAAATGAAAAGAACATTTGTAGGGTACAAACAGAATAAACGAAAAAAACCGGATATTATTTGAATCTCTGAAAGGCGTGTGAACACTTTCAGATCGAATCAATTCGGTGGTTCTTCCGAATTATTCAATCGGATACAATTCAGAGATTGAGAACGTTTTGAACGATTGTGTTTGAGATTGATGAACCAGAGAAAATAATAATGACCAAGAAAGAACGTATGAAGATATAAAACAGGGATTAGGGCAATAACGGCCTTTTAGACAGTTTTCTAAGGTTTCAAAGTTGTCAAAATTAGTCCCTTAATTTATTGAAAATTTAATTTTCTGAGGAACTTTTACCATAACAACTTAGCTCGACCCCAACCAGGGGCTCTACCCTTTGGACCCTGCCAGGGGTTGCCGCCCCTTGGACCCTGCTCCCAGGGGCGCTGCCCCCGGACCCCCGTCCCTTAAGGGCTTCGCCCCTAAGATCATAATAAATTCAAATAGGCGTGCACTCCGCACCTCCAAGCCTAAATGATGTCTTGTTATGGTTCAAATAATTTATAATTTATATCCAACAACAAGTTAATCCAATTACAATAAAATATCCAACAACATTAAAATTTAAAAATTATATGGTTCAAATCTATTATATCTAAAGATTCAAGTGCTTAATTTAATGTGGAAGAGGATTTGTGCACAAAAATTTGTATGGTACAACATGCTTAAAGCAACACCTTAAACTCTAAAATAATTGAGCACAAAAGAATGTATTCAAGCCATAATCATCAATTATTGCCGGGAAGATGAAGTGAATAAGAATATGAATTGTTTGCTATCGTATTTATTGTTTAACCTTTTCAACTCCATTGAAGGTTTTGTAGTCTCTTATAAATAGCACAATCGAGAAGGCTCACAACAGATTCTTACACCGCCACTGCCACCGGAACCACTGCCAACATCAACTGTTTTCGCCGCCGACACCACCGAATCTTAATTTAAGAGGTGGTGTTTCGAGCTTGGGTGGTTTCGTTATTTTAGCAGTTCCGATGGACAACCACCAAATATATCTCATGAACAATATATCTTACCATCTCATGAACACAGAAAACCTAATATCACAACCACCAAATAAACCATGCCTCAAGAATCCTACACGATTGAATAACAGCCAAACCATAACATCACTTACATTATGAATACGATCCATAACATTTTCGATCTTGAAACAACTCCGATCCATAACATCACTTACATAATTTAGATCTTGAAAAATAAACATTTTCGAATAACAGCCAAACCATTTTCGAAACAACTCTGATCCATAACATTTTCAAAACATAAAGAAACATAAAGACGAAAATGTTTCAACATCACTCACATTATGAATACGAAAATGTTTTCGTATTTATTTTTAAACAACTCCGATCCATAACATTTTCGAAGCATAAAGAAACAAGAAAAACAAACACAGTTTGGAGTCATGAAAACCAAGTCCAAAACCAACACAAATCCGAATCTAGACAAAACCATGACCCTTACATCTCTCCCCTACACTCATCTATCTCTAACATAGAACGAAAACCACAAGATCTCAGATTTTGTTCAACTTTTTATCTAATCTTTAAAAGATTTTTTTTGTTGAATCATTATCATCATAGATCTATAAGAAGTATACCTTCTTTTTTAATATCCGAATACATTTAAAGAAAGACCAAAACCTCTGTTTCAATCGTTCTTTTATTCGGTTTATAACAAACACGAAAAGCAAAACACATATCACCTACCCGATACCTCTTTGTGAGATCTTGAAGACAAAAACAGTTGTTGCTCTTTGTTCTTCGAAGGATATGATAGCTGAAGAAAGATTATCTGTGTGCTTGATATATGTTTTGGTTTAAACAACAAAGGAGTTATGAAAAAGTTTGGTGAAGGCGTCTAATTTTAGAAATATTAATGGGAGAGATGACTGCTTTTTCATAAGGGAGAGAAAGTTAGGTGGGAGGCATTTATAACAATGTGAAAAGAGAGATATAAGTGATGTTATGGAATGAAATGAGTAGTAACGTCGACAAAACAAGAAACTTATTTTAGAGAAAAATGTTATACGGAGCATATTTTTTTTTATACAATATTTTCAAATTGAAAATCTGTTAATGCTATATGGTAACGTATTTAAATGGCAAAAAAATAACGCATATGGGAAGTCAACTATCAAATAAAATGTAATCATCATAATATTCATATTTCTATAATTATGAATGTAAACACTAATTAGTCTCCTATTTAAAATCACATCAAAGATTAACATTACACGAGTATCACAAAACGTAAATCAAGTTACTCAACATGAAATCGAATCGTGATATTTGATCAAAATACATTGCTTTGAATATACAAGTTATACGTTGTTATATATTTTAGACTCACCATCACGTTAACAAGTCAATAAATTATTATAACATTGAGCAATGAACATCAAGATACAATTCGTGCAACGCAAACAAACTGAAACATATGAATGGTCTTGGTTTAATGATGAAGGGATATTTGCTTATTGTGCAAGTTATGAGTTATAGCTTATACTATAATGTCGTAGTCTTAAACCATACAGTACGCTATGTGGTTAACTTCATATTGCATACTAGCAGACACATGTCACCGGAGAAATCGAAGAATTACAAATGAATTTTCAAAAAGAACGCAGTTCTGTTTCATCTTGCAATGAATTGAAGTATGAGTCAAATATAAGTATATGGGACTTTGATTTCCAATCTAATGCATGTTGATGGGAGTTACTGGTGTTACAGTGAGTAATGACAAGCTATTTAGTATAAAGTTTATGAGCTTTTTTTAGAATTTAAGGAATGTGATGTAAATATTATACTAATACATTAGTGGTAGACGATGACAAAAATGATATTTATCATATCGTTGACCTTATGTGCCAAAGTAGTTTCAGAAACTACAATTTATGAAAAGAAAATGAAAGATTAGCCAAAAACGTATCTCAAGAATTACTTGGGTTAATTCGGATTGAGATTTTTAAATAGTGTAAACCTAATGAGTACCAACCATTAAGCTATGAACACTTAGACACAATTGGTGCAACGCACGTGCTTGACATCGCCTCGCTCATATTAACAGAGTACATGTGAAAAGTCTCATTTAAATATAACAGCTTGCAAAAAACCTATTCACATGTACTCTTTTAAAGTAAAGTAATTAGTTTATAGTGTAAACCTAATGAATACCAACCATTAAGCTACGAACACCTGGACACAATTGGTGCAACGCACGGGCTTGACATCGCCTCGTAATTAAGAATAATGAAAAAGAATCACATTTATGATCTCATTGAATACTTATTACTAAATGCAAATACTAGTATTTTGCAAACAGGTATACTAAAGAATAGATGTCTTGAATTATATAAAAACAAATATTAAAACATGTGTTACTCTAAAAACAAATATCATAAGATTCAAATTTCATCAATTATACATTTCAAAAGAATACATTTCAAAAAAAAAAATACATTTCAAAAGAGACTGTAAAAATGATAACAAAGTTACTGAGGTTAGACCGCATATATTTATGTCATAAACTCATACTTATCTTATCGAGTAACATAAGCGTGTCTAGGTATTCTGTTTTGAAAGGCAAATAAACATATTCAAGTATTATTTAAGAATACAATTTTTTTTCAAAGGATATCCTCCATAACAATTGTATCATTAGATATTGAGCCAAAATATAACCATAAATAGCTAGCTATACTTGTCTAGCTTTTATGGTACTTACGAAAATACCCACGACCAAGATTTTGGCATATTTACTTGAGGCTTATCTATAATAGTAAGTTGTTACACCTGGCATGTCAACAAAGCATGAAATTCACGTGGAACGGGCTTCTTCTACTCGTATTGGATTATTTATTTTGCAGAGTTGAGTTATTTTGCATACTAAAAAATGCTTACATACCAAAGGACTGATCCCCACCTTCTATCCCCATTTGATCTAATGGCTTGGATTAAAAGCTACTTATTATTAAAGAAAATATAATCAAATCAAATGAATATGTAGGGGCATTTAAGTCATTCACCTACCCTTATCCATACCAACAACCACCAAATAGATTTGCACAAAATACACACACAAAACACTCCATTACCTTCACACCAGCAATCCTCACGACCACCGCCTCCACCACCGCCGGAGGAGGATGCTAACAACCGCGGCTGAGGCGTCGGTAAAGCTAACGTCAAGGAGTTTTGTTGAGGCGCCGTTGAGGCTACCGTTACGGTGATTCGACGGCTTGACGGTGGAGATCCGGATCCGGTAGATCTATTTAATCGGATCTCATCATCATCATCATCACCAAAACACAATAAAATGAATGAATCTAGCATTGATTTAACAATTTTCGCAGTAGTTGTTGTTCAATTTGATCCGGTTCAACCTCCGATTGAACCTTTAATTCAAGGTATTTATACTCAAAACTTCTTATATTTTTCTTTTATTTTAGATCTCGTTCACAAGTTATGTATCCATGTTCGATTTTTAAGATGTGTTGTGTGCAATCACTTTGTTGTTGTTGTTGTTCTTGAGCATGTTCATCTATTGTACAGTAACATTTTTAAATTGATATGTCAACAAGTGTAGATTCAAATATTGTTCCTAGTAAAATAGTAATAATAAGCGTTTGTTGATGATTTTGGTGAAAAAATGTGTTATTAGTGATTACGGTTTAGGTTCGTTAATGTAATTGATAATTTTAGTAAAGATGTGTGTGATTAGTGGTTAGATTGTTTTTATTTATGAAGGTTTGATTATGTGATTGCGATTAATGCATTGTTATAATGGTATATCACATGTGATATTATTAGTTATAATTTCAGATTGTTTGTAAATTGAATGTAGCGATTTCTGGAATATAAGTGAAATAACATCAGTTTGTTAAGAAGCTCTGAATGGATGTGTATCTAATTGCGATAAAGACGTGTAACAATTATAAATGATTCTTGCACATGTAACATTTGCATCATTTGCTTTTCTAAATGTGTGCAACTACATTAATCCTTGTTGATGTTTAAATTACCTTGTACATGTTAAAGCTATTAACTTTATCTAATAATGTGATTATTGTTTTATGTGTAACATCACGTGTGATGCTCGATACACTCACATACTATTAGCTTTTTTATGCAAGATCACTTGTGATTGTGCAAACAATCACGTGTGATTGTGCAAACAATCACGTGTGATTGTGCAAACAATCACATGTGCTTAACGCCAAAATTGAATATTTTGTTTACAAAGTAAATTTATAATCAAGACTTGATATGTTTTCACTTAGTATAATCAGAACTTAGTAATAGTATGTGTAGGTTTTATTTATTTCACTGTTTTAAGTTAAATGTTATACTTAGTAATAGTATGTGTAGGTTTTATGCTAATGCTGAGGTAATTATGTGCTTATCAGCTATAGCTATAAACAGTTTTTAGTTTTGTATTAGTCTCTTTCAGTTGTCATACCTTGATATGAGTCTTTGTGATTTGTAAATAAGAATTCATCCACTAAGACGTCATATGCCATGGACGTAGGGTAGGAAGATCCTTCTCAGGTTTTTGCATTAGCAAGTGTGTGGGATTTGTTTCTCGGAATTGGAAGTTCAGCCTGTCTTATTCCTGTTATTTACACTTTTGGTCAAGCCCTTAAAGATGCTCTTGATTCTGAATTTTCCAATAGTAGCCAAGCTCCTCTCTGTAACGCCCCGTGCCCGTTTAGACTAAAATTTTAAACTTTTTACGCAAAAACGATTTACTTTTAAGGACATCTGACAACTCTTTTGATGACTGACAAAAATAATAAACATTCAGCCCTTGAGGCTATTTTTAAATGAAAGTACACTCAATTACCTTCGAAACGATAGGTGGCACGACCCGTTTTGACTTACGGATTAAAAGATATGATTTTTCGAAATCGACTAAAACCGACAAAATCTGGAAAGGTACCATACGGCTGTATGGGAAAATACCATACAGCCGTATGGCCACCTGAACTTTCTAAGGAAATCACCATACGGCTGTATGGGAAAAACACCATACGGCCGTATACCCCTTCTGTCCCAAAAATCCATTTTCAAAATCCCCGGCCGAAACTCCGACCTCCCGGACTCGAAACTTGACCAAACTTTCCAGATTTCTTTAGTATGTCCATAAGATCATTTTCATACAAAAACATCTCCCGTTTGACTACCCGAAATAGTACCTCAAAATTGGACGGGTTATGCATAAAACCCATTTTAACCCATTGACACACAAAACCACTTAAACCACTTCATTTACCCACCCTACTCAACCAACATCCACAACTTAACCTACTAAAGTTGACCCAAACACTCATGACCCGTTCACACTCCAAAATGGGTGAGAACCCGCTTCTACCAAACACCCCCTTTAATACCATACTCACTACACAACTTTTACCCGTAACACTTAACCACAAACTAACCATTGAATACATACATAACTTGACATTTGAAACATGTTGCAAGAACAATGGTACAAGGTCTTGACCCATATCTTTCCAAAATGGGTGAGATTGGCTAATTGCCAAACATACTCTTAATACCATCATAACCACTTACCATAAAGACTTCTTGACATTTACATGAACTCGATCTATGACCCAACTTAAACAACGACCTTATATAACAACAAGACCATTAAATAACAAAATGACCACATGGATTGAAATGTACCCAACACACAAAAGACACTTCGGGGGTTTCCAACTTCAACACGCTTGGCCCAAAAGAATATGGTCTTCTAGTCTACCTTCTAACTACACTACGCTTCATTCCATAACTACAAGCTAGGCAAGATCCTTACCCTTGCTTCCTCCGCTAGAACCTACAAAACCATTAACATCTAAACCGTAAGCGAAAACGCTTAGTAAGTATACAAGATATAACCAACATCACATTTACATAAGATTGGTGATTAACACCAATCATAACATTAACAAGGAGCATAAAATAAGATTATTACTCACCTTGACCAAGCAACTAATTATATAACATTAACACAACTAGCATTGGATCCAAGCTAACATACATTCACAAGCTCCATAACATTTCACATCAACACAATCATAACATTAACATCAAAACATTAACAAGTTATACTCATATACTTACCTCAACTCCTACTAGCTTCCTACTTGACTTTGAATGGGCTTCTATAATTGCTCCCTAACACAAGATTAACTACAATTAGCAACTAACTAACTAAGGAGATCATTATTTCACTACCTTTAGCCATAATACTCAAGATCCATCATATGAACCCTAATTTCAAGAATTGGGGAAAAACACTTAAAAGGTAAAGAGGTTACAATTAAGGCTTCTCTTGTGCTTCTTGATCACTTCAAGATGATGAGAATGAGTTAGATAATAATTTTGGCTTTCCCTCTCTTTTCTTCTATAATTGTCGACCCACTTCATGAACTCTCCCAAAGTTTCCAGATTATTCAAGAGTTAGATATTTAATCATGTGTAAAAATTAAGTTTGGTCAATTGGAAAGGTTGGTCCCTCTAATTCCATCCTTTCTAACTTGGCCACCTATTATATATTTAGCTAACTTAAACATATAATACATAACATATTGCATACTCATAATGTACCTCATCGGGGTATGGGTGTAAAAATTCTCCCCTCCTTAAAATAAGAGTTCGTCCCCGAACTCTATTCTTGAAACAGGTGAGGATACTTGCTCCTCATTTTCGCTTCCGTCTCCCACCTAATACTTGTGCCTTTCCGATGCTTCCATTGTACTTTGACCAACGGTATTTCTTTGTTTCTTAGTTGCCTCACCTTCCTTCCTAGTATGGCTTCCGGTTCGTCCTCTTGAGAAAGTAACTCCGGATCGATTTCGATGTCGTTTAAGTTGACCACACTTGTTTCGTCCACCAAGCATTTCCTTAAGTATGACACATGAAAGGTATTGTGAATACCTCTCATTTCTTCGGGTAAATCCAACACATATGCTACCTCGCCTACTCGTTTCAAGATTTTGAATGGTCCTATAAACCGAGGACTAAGTTTCCCTTTGTTTTTGAACCTAAAAACGCCTTTCCATGGGGAAACCTTTAACATAACCAAATCACCTACCTCAAATTCGATTGGTCTTCTCCGATTATCGGCATAGCTTTTCCACCTATCTTGTGCCGCTTTAAACCTTGCATGAATCATTTCAATCTTTTCCGTTGTAGCCAACACTACATCCGTGCTCGCCAATTCCCTTCTCCCGACTTCTTCCCAACACACGGGTGTCCTACACCTCCTACCATAGAGCATTTCATAGGGTGGCATATCTATACTTGCATGATAACTATTATTATAGGCGAATTCAACCAAGGGCAAATGATCGTCCCAATTGCCTCCAAAGTCAATCATACAAGCTCGTAACATATCCTCCAAAGTTTGAATCGTCCTCTCGCTTTGCCCATCGGTTTGAGGATGAAAGGCCGTGCTCATATGAAGTTTCGTACCTAACTCTTCTTGGAATTCTTGCCAAAAGTTTGATGTTAAACGTCCGTCCCTATCGGAAACTATGGAAATGGGCATTCCATGACGCGCGACTATTTCAATACATATCAATACACTTGAATATCTTTCTTAGTAGCTCATCTGCTTTCTGATCTTTGACTTCAACAATATCAATACACTAATCTTTAGTCTTCAAACATTGACCTAAAGATGGTGCAATTTCCTTGGATGGAGGAATTATAAGAGGCAATGATGCTGTGTATCTTGGATGCTTGTTTCACCAAGAGAAATCATCTATCAGCATGCCTTTGCAAATGATGAACAAACGAGGTAAACTGAAATTGAAACTTTTCTTCGTTTGACCTACTTTCTCCTTTGGAATGTTCTTGTCATTTTCAACCTCCATTTCATTGGGTTTTTCTTCCTTTCTTGGGCTTTTATTTCCTCCCTGAAGCAAATAAAATTTTATCCTACCCTTGTTTGGAAGATCTCTCACCATCATCCCATCACTATCTGATCTACCAACAGTCCCTTCTTTATAACTACCAGTTAGAACGGTTAGTTATAACTTGAACAGTCCTAAGATATACACCAGCAGTTGGAACTGTTAGAGTATTCTTCTCAGCAGTTGGAACTGTTACTACTTTTAATTCTTGATACTTAATCTTCAGAACATTTAATTCCCAACAATCCTCCCCTAAACATGTGAATCCATTCCAACATGTTTCTGAATTAAATTTATGGATTGTGAAGATCTTTTAAACACTTCATAGTCAGACCCTTGATCTGAACTTTCTTCTGTTTTGTGAGATTAAATATCTTTCTTAGTAGCTCATCTGCTTTCTGATCTTTGACTCAACAATATCAATACACTAATCTTTAGTCTTCAAACATTGACCTAAAGATGGTGTAATTTCCTTGGATGGAGGAATTATAAGAGGCAATGATGCTGTGTATCTTGGATGCTTGTTTCAACAAGAGAAATCATCTATCAGCATGCCTTTGCAAATGATGAACAAACGAGGTAAACTGAAATTGAAACTTTTCTTCGTTTGACCTACTTTCTCCTTTGGAATGTTCTTGTCATTTTCAACCTCCATTTCATTGGGTTTTTCTTCCTTTCTTGGGCTTTTATTTCCTCCCCTGAAGCAAATAAAATTTTATCCTCCCCTTGTTTGGAAGATCTCTCACCATCATCCCATCACTATCGTTAACGTAAATCTTGGCTAACTTATGAACGGGCATATTCTCTCGGATTGGAATGAAATGAGCACTCTTGGTTAGGCGATCTACTATGACCCAAATTGTGTCGTTCTTCTTTTTCGTCCTTGGCAATTTCGTGATGAAATCCATCGTGATCTTTTCCCACTTCCAAACCGGAATGTCTAAAGGTTGAACTTTCCCATATGGTTTTTGATGCTCGGCTTTGACCTTTAAACAAGTTAAACACTTCTCGACGTACTTTACACAATCTCTTTTCATACCCGGCCACCAATAGTTCTTCTTCAAATCACGGTACATCTTTGTAGCTCCCGGATGAATAGAATATTTCGACTTATGTGCTTCTTCTAGAATCAATTCTTTGATGTCACTACGAAAAGGGATGTAAACCCTTCCATACCGAGTCTTAATCCCTCGAATATCTTCTTCGAGATGTGGAATGTGGGAGGTGATACGCTCTTTTTCTCTATTTTCCTCTTTCAATGCTTCCTCCTGAGCTAACTTGATCTTATCAAAAAGGTCGGTCGTGAGAATCATCCGTAACGAATGAATCTTAGTAACCTCGTTTCGATCCTTGCGGCTCAAAGCATCCGCCACAACATTCGCTTTACCGGGATGGTAGCGAATTTCGCTATCATAGTCCTTCAACAAGTCTAACCATCTTCGTTGCCTCATGTTCGGATCTTTCTTCTCAAGGAAATATTGAAGGCTTCGATGGTCGGTGTAAATCACAAATTTGACACCATATAAATAATGCCTCCAATGTTTTAGAGCAAACACCACAGCCGCGAACTCAAGATCATGAGTTGCATAATTTTCTTCGTGCTTCTTTAGTTGTCTCGAGGCGTAAGCAATCACCTTACCCCTTTGCATAAGAACACACCCGAGACCGGAATAAGACGCGTCACTATAAACCACCATATCTTCGGTTCCTTTCGGCAATACAAGAACTGGTGCTTCACATAACTTCCTTCGTAGAGTACGAAAGGCTTCGTCCTGTTCTTCACCCCACTCAAATGTAGCATTCTTCTTAGTGAGTTTTGTTAGCGACGATGCGATTTTGGAGAAGTCTTGAATAAACCTTCGATATTATCCCGTAAGGCCAAGAAAACTTCGAATCTCACCAACATTCCCTCTAAAGCATCAGTTAGAATCTTCATACACATGTGATAAAGATCCATTCCTTCAACATGTCAATTTTCAAAATCAACTTGTTATAATTCTCAACAGTTGGAGCACTTCAAGGACTTTGGAAATATGACTTGGTGGCACTGAAAGGGGCGTGCCCAAATTGCGGGGAGGAGGTTAGTTTTAAATAAAACTCCATTACGTGTAATCAAGTTTAGTTTCTAAATTTTTTTCAGTCACTAATGATGCACTAGTTTAACACTTAGAGTGGCTTTTTGCTATGCAGGTATTTGCATTTGTAAAATCGAAACCGTTCAATAATTCCCCACATAAAGCTGATTGTCATGTATGTGGATGCTTATTAGAATTCCGCACCAAAGTTGAGGTATTTGCCAAAATTCCTTTCTTTATAGTAAATAATCATACTTACGGAATCCAGGTTTAAACTTATCAATGTTTCTATTCCTTACTAGATAAATTAATGTCGCCGATTATATTTATGTGGTATGCTTGCAACTACAAACTTAACAACTTTCATTTATTGTAAAAATTTATCAGCGTCTGTTTTTTTATGCAGAGATCGATTG
Organism: Artemisia tridentata subsp. tridentata; assembly: GCA_021014915.2. Lineage (NCBI taxonomy): Eukaryota > Viridiplantae > Streptophyta > Magnoliopsida > Asterales > Asteraceae > Artemisia > Artemisia tridentata. Next base: position 511,216,640 of record CP139508.1, on the reverse strand, counting down.
CACAACCAAGGAAAAGGTGGGTATATGGTCGAATATATTTAATCCGAAGAAGAAGAATGAACAGAGGACAAAGCTGGACTTGATATGAATTCATTTTGGATAGCTATGATTCTTTGGTTCACTCCTATTTTTAGACGCGAGTAGCTCTTATGCAAGTAACTATACAAGTAGCTGCGGAATTGTTAAATGTGCATCCTAGCTATGATATGAACTAGATCTTCAGTAAATATAAGTTCAGTACTTGTTGTACTCTTCTTTGACAGATTTATGTTAACAAAAGTTGGTCCGCTTCTTTTTTTAGTATCTTTGTTAATTTTAAATTTCCCAGATTGTGTTGATGAAATTTGAATAACAGACTTATACATGATTGTTTGATTATTACTGAATTTTTATATGAAATAGATTGTTAAAGATTGTGTTGAAACACTTTTAAGTTTATTTTTTTTAGCTAAATACTTGTGTTACACTAGCCCAATAAAGAAAAATAATTTGGGCTTAGTGACCAGCACAAAGAGTTTGCGTAAACTGTAGTTACCTACTTACATTATAAGGTATCACTTGTGATACAAAATATCTTATTAGGTATCACCTGTGATACATACAAAATCACACATTGGTTAGTACCGCTAGTTGGTTTTAATGCTGTTCAATGGAGCTTAGTACTGCTCGTTATCTTTGTTAGTGCTGCCACTTACATGATTAGTACTGCTTGTTGAAAATAGATTGTTACAGACTTTTAAGCTTATTTTTTTTGGCTAAATACTTGTTGTTACACTAGCCCAATAAAGAAAAATAATTTGGGCTTAATGACCAACACAAAGAGTTTGCGTAAACTATAGTTACCTACTTACATTATGAGGTATCACCTGTGATACAAAATAATTTATTAGGTATCACATGTGATACAAAATACCTTATTAGGTATCACTAGTGATACATACAAAATCACACATTGGTTAGTACTGCTAGTTGGTTTTAATGTTGTTCAATGGAGCTTAGTACTGCTGGTTATCTTTGTTAGTGCTGCCACTTACATGATTTTCTAAATATCACATGTGATATTCTGTGATTTTCTGAATATCACAAGTGATATTCTGTGATATTCAGAATATCACAAGTGATATTCTGTGATATTCAGAATATCACTTGTGATATTCTGTGATATTCAGAATATCACTTGTGATATTATGAATATCACTTGTTATTTTCTTATGCTTCCGTCCGTTTTCATACGTATTAGTCCGTTTTCTTACGTATTCGTCCGTTTTCTTATGTTTTCGTCCATTTTTATACGTTTTTGAATATTGTTAGGATTCGACACACGGTTAAGGTGGTTAAACATTTTTTTACTTTGTGTGTATGATATATTGAGTTAATATGATTAAGTATGCGGAATTTACTTAATCACACTTAGAAGGTTATTTTTGTTATGGAAATGGAATGGTTATGATTAGTTATATGACAATAAACAATGAAAGCTTTTCACCAAAACGATTCAATATTATTCAAAATAATACGAGTGATCTTTCGATCACTAGGGTTACAAAGACCTTGAATCTTATGTTCTTACAACTTGTGATATTCTTGTGTTTGTTCTATGTCTTAATAGTTATGAGTTCTAACATTAACACATTAATATCTAGTCTAAGATCTTCTTTTATAGTCCAAGAAGATCTTTACAATATTGCTTAAAGTCTAGTCGAACTACTTGCTAACTTATCTTGAGTGTGTCAGTACATAAGATACAACATGTATCTGTGTACACAACTTGTTAACTAAGCACATGGGTTAAGATATTATCTACCGTATATTCTTGACTTTAGTACTAAAATATCTTTTCAATACTTATCCAACCAGCAGTCTCAACTCAACAGTCCCTTCTTTATAACTACCAGTTAGAACGGTTATTTATAACTTGAACAGTCCTAAGATATACACCAGCAGTTGGAACTGTTAGAGTATTCTTCTCAGCAGTTGGAACTGTTAATACTTGTAATTCTTGATACTTAATCTTTAGAACATTTAATTCCCAACAAATATCACAACTAATATTCGGAATATCACTTGTGATTTTCTGAATATCACTGGTGATATTCTGAATATCACTTGTGATTTTCAGAAACATATGAAAACGTTTGAAAACTGCCAAAAATATTTAAAAACGAACGAAAACAGAAGAAAATAGACAAATATGTATGAAAATGAACGAAAACGTATGAAAGTTCCCCCAAGGCGACCACAACCTATAAAACATTGAAAATTGAATATCAAAATATCCAGAAAATATATCTTGCAAACTAAAAAACTTTTTCAGAGATGCATCTATTCCTAAATACGTTATAAGATATGCACAAGATAGAGGTGGCAAAATGAGTGAGCCAGCACAGTTGGGTGCAGGTTCAAATCAGTAGTTGTTCTAATACGACTCAAATCAGCGTGGGTTGACCCAATCACCCAAAACACTTTTTGTCCAAATTACTAAGCTTTTATAGACACTTGCTATGAGTCAGTCAGAATAGATTGATAGTCATACTCATGAGTCCTGTTACGTTGGGAAACTACAGTCTAACTATCACAGGTGATACCTAATATGTTATTTTGTATCACAGGTGATACCCAATAACTTAATAGGTATCACCTGTGATACAAAATAACTTAATAGGTATCACCTGTGATACATACAAAATCACACATTGGTTAGTACTGCTAGTTGGTTTTAATGCTGTTCAATGGAGCTTAGTACTGTTGGTTATCTTCGTTAGTGATGCCACTTACATGATTAGTACTGCTGCTTGTTGAAAATAGATTGTTACAGATTTTTAAGCTTATTTTTTTTGCTAAATGCTTGTTGTTATAGTAGCCCAATAAAGAAAAATAATTTTGGCTTAGTGACCAGCACAAAGAGTTTGCGTAAACTGTAGTTACCTACTTACATTATGAGGTATCACCTGTGATACAAAATAATTTATTAGGTATCACCTGTGATACAAAATAACTTAATAGGTATCACCTGTGATACATACAAAATCACACATTGGTTAGTACTGCTAGTTAGTTTTAATGCTGTTCAATGGAGCTTAGTACTGCTGGTTATCTTCGTTAGTGATGCCACTTACATGATTAGTACTGCTGCTTGTTGAAAATAGATTGTTACAGACTTTTAAGCTTATTTTTTTGGCTAAATACTTGTTGTTACACTAGCCTAATAAAGAAAAATAATTTGGGCTTAGTGACCAGCACAAAGAGTTTGCGTAAACTGTAGTTATCTACTTACATTATGAGGTATCACCTGTGATACAAAATAAATTATTAGGTATCACCTGTGATACAAAATAACTTATTAGGTATCACCTGTGATACCTACAAACAAGGAGTGATACTATTAGGTGAAATGAAAATTTTGAGATTAAAATGAGAATATTGAACAGAAACACTGCAAGTTCAAGCCGAAAAATATCCTCATAAACAAAAATACTAATGATACAAATACTGATCCAAATTAACAACTTTCCTTTACAAACAACTAAAAATACCAAGAGTAACAATAAGTGACACACAGTTTCTCAAATGAAACAACCAACCTCCTACTCAGTTTGCAAACAAATAATAATAAAAGTAACATCACACAAACTAGTCCTTGATCAAGAACTTTTTCATGCCTGTATCACCTCAGTTCCAAAGTAGAGCCCAAAGAAAAAGGAGACCAATTATTATGAGTGGTGATCCTGCAAAAAATCCTGTCTCATGCTGATGAACTCTCTGCTGCGGTACTCCATGTGCATGATGATGGCCGCCATATGAATAACCTGGAGCCGGAGTTGGAGTAGCAGGAGGAGCACCATTCCCATACATGGAAGGACCAGTAAACGCATGCATTTGAACATTAAAAAATGACGGTATCAACCCACCAAACAAAAGCGTAAAATTCCCGAAACTTGCAGTCATTACAGTTTCTAGCTACTTTCTTAGGAGATGATGGAGATTCATCTGACCCATTTCCCATTTCACTACTTTCACTACATGCCTGACTTGAGGCGTCTCTATCTAATGATCCACCTCTTTCGGTATGAGCGAGAAGAAGTGATATTGTCATGATGGTCTTGTTAGAGTTTGTGGATATAAATTAATATTTGTATGTCTGGTTTCGAACACGAGACTTCGGGATTGCACACATTACGTATGAGTCTCAATGTATTAATAATTAATATAATTACTTATGATTAATTATTAAATCACAAATATTTATATGGTCGAACAAGGAAAGTGGAAGGGGTTAAGTGTCAATTTATGAAACATAAGGAAGTGGAAAATAAAACTTGGAGGACAAGTTTTATTGCTATTAAAGCAACCTTTGCCTCTTGTTTTATGTTAATCGTACAACACATATCCCTAACCGATTGATTCAATCGGTTCTCTTTTCTCCTTTTTTCTTCCACCCATTAATAATCACCCACGTACAGTAGTAAAGGGATAATATAATATCATGCATGTGCATGTATTATTATATACATGTATTGTGCATGCATATTTATATGCATGAAAAGTTGTTTACTACTTTATCATCTTGATTGACGTACTGTGATGTATTATGTGGGGTTTGATCATGTAATATTTAGAACATCAAAACCTTGTTATTGTGATGTTTTATTTGTGATACACGAACCTAGCTTTTCACATTGAGACGCTAGTAATACGTGTGTACAAGAACGAAGGACAAGCTTACTTTAGCTTGTGTTTATTGGTGGTGTTCGATCCATATAAGCCCTCCCTAGGGTTTATAATTTTGTTCTTGAAGCACGTGATTCCTTGTTCTTACTAGGAATCGAATAAGGTACGCTTTCTATTTAAGTTTTAGTTAATTAATTTACATGTTAGTGTAGATCTATTCCGCTGCGTATACTTGTGATGATTATGTGTTTATAGTTTATTTATGATTCACATATTCTAACAGTGGCATCATGAGCCGCGTTTTTAACATGTAATTGATTATATAAAACCTTAAAAATTGAATCTTTAATTAGATACATGCAATTTATAAATCTAGGGTTTATTTTTTTTGTAAACCTAATATTAGGTCGACACCTAAATTAAAAGATTTAGGGTTTTTGGTTTTTGTAGAAAACTTGTAGAAAAACCCTAGGATTGCATGCAATTTTTAGGGATTAATTAATGAGTACCTTATGTGACATCGTTAATTAATTAATTAGATTGCGTACAGGATATATTGACATGATAATATGTGTTAACATGATTATATGTGCAATATGGGATCCATGACAAAATCTTGCATATTTTGTCATGGAATGTTTGTTGATTTATTTGCCACATGATTTTTAAGATAGATCTTAAATTAGGGAAGACTCTAATATATTAATTAAAATTGGTTATGTGCAATGTGGTATCTAATTGTTCAAAACTTACGCGGCCAAATTTATTTGGTGTCTGTGGTCCATTGGGTACAATGAGCTCGAAAACCAATGGGAGTTTTATTGATTAGATACATGAAAATTCACATAGATAATTAATAGGATTTATCAAAAAGGTTTGCATGTGGCTATATGATATCGTTGATGATCATATATGTGTTATTATGTGTTTATTTATTTTTTAAATTACTTGTTCTTTGTGTGTTTAATTATGATGGATTGTAACAACAAAGAGGGTAATTTTTCAAATAAAAATAAATGGACCTAATAACTATGAAACCTTTGTAGTAAACCATTTAATTGCCAAGTCTTATGTGCCGACAGTGGTTCGCTTCGCACGGTAATTTGCTCCCAGGCGAGACTAGCAATTAATAATTTACTACATAAATTGTTTTAAGCAAGAAAATCATAAGTTTTAGTTGATTGATGCGACTGTACAAAAGTGGTCGAAGCGGTGGACCTATTATTGACAAACTAATAAAGTGGGTATAAGGAGGCTTGACATTAAATTGTCATCCGAAAGGGGCGCGTTTTTAATCGCCTTAGGGTGAACGTTTGCTCCTCCGCTCGCCTGTGCGTCAATAATAGACTTACCAAGTACACCATAAAAAAGTACGAAGCATCTTAAGGCAATGTTGTATTTTGCTCAACGCCTCAATTAAAAACTTTGATGATTTGAGCTTACGAATGAGTAAACTAGTTTTTGTAAGAAAACATATGATACAAAGATGAATGCATGACATCTTTGTACATATTTTTTGATAACATACATAAAAAATTTATACCCTTAAAAATTTAAGTAATATGCCAACCAACTACAAAAAGGAACACTTATGGTTTCATCCTACATCACTAGCAGCCAAAGCTGAATGTGATGTTTTGAAAGGGTGGTTGTCTAAGGATAAATTGAGTACTTTCGTTGCTAGCAGCCAAAGCTAAATGCAATGAAACGACGTCAATTTACAGTTTCTTAAGTTGGTGAACTTAATTGGGCACTTTCATTACTAGCAGCCAAAGCTGATGTAATGGGACGGCGCCAAGGCATAAAGATTTGGGGATGAAACATGTTTACATTTTGCAACTGATGTTGGCAATATAATGTAAGTCCCATGATTCTAGGAATTGCAATTGTATATTGGCAATTGAGTGTAGCTCTACCTTATTGAGTACTTTCATTGCAGCAGCCAAAGCTGATGTGATGAAACGACGTCAATTTGGATCCTAATTTTCAATGAAAATTAAATGGTGAAATTTTATTTACCGTGGGTGTTTAATTTTCTTGAAAAGTTATTATCAAAAATACTAAATTGAATTTTGAAAATTCTTTAAATGTATTTAATGCAACGTTAAAACCGTAAACATGGGATATTCGTTTAGTAGTAAATTGATCTACACCTGTAGGGGTTTTGGATAGAGTCAATTTTTGCTGAAAAGAATAAACCGAGTCTACTTTCCGTGTGAAGAGTGAGACTTAATCCTATTCCTTTTCATGGATGAGAAAGGTATAATAGGATAATTAGAATTGTCTAAATTCTAAGAAATAACTCGTGGCGAATTTCTTAAGAAATTGCATGGTTAGGAGTTATTAAAACTAGAAGCTAGACTAATTACCGCGTAATTGGTAAAAGGCAAACTAGAGTATTTGATCTAGTTGTTATGCTTTAACCTTTTAAAGGTGCTACATACCATGATAGGGATGGTAGACCTAACTAAGGAAGAAATTGCATACCCAATTCTTTCAAGTTAATTGCATTGATGGATATTCCATCATTGACAAGTAGAATACATTCTTTGAGTACCTTAGTAACGTTACGTAAGGGATTCATCAAAGGTGTAGGAAAGTAAACAGCACGCTATTTGCTTTTACTGGTGATGCAACACTTACAATGTTGTCAAAACCAGTGGGAGCATTGTGTTGTAATTACTGAATAATGAGTTCATGTAGTGATCTTAAATTCAGTGGGAGCTACAAGTCTTGATATCTAAATATCCTGACAGTAACTCAGATTATCTCTAGAATTTCTTGAGATGATTACTTTCCAAATATAGACACTTGTGGTATTAAGGATAGTCGTGTACGTTTCCTTACTAGACGAGGTGATTCTAAATCTACTTATATCTATGACACAATCATATTGATCAAATAAGCAAACTATTGACGTGTTGTTTATCTGATACGTGATGTTGTTCCATGCACAAGTGGGAGAAATCTTATTGTGTGCAAGCAACAACATAATGGAATATGATTTATAGGTTTCTCTTGACTGTAAGGTAAGAGATCAATGTTCTAATGTGTTTTATACACATTCTAATTTATAGAACACTTGGAGTTAATATCTACTTTCATTACTAGATATTAATGACAAGGTAAATTACATACTTTCATTTTATCAGCCCCAGCTGATGTGATGAAACTATGTTAATTTACAAGTTTCTAAAATTAGATAATTATTAGAACAAGTGTCGATATGATAATAAGACTACTTCAAATGCAAATATTTATGTATTGTTGTAATGACATAAATAAATGAAGTAATCTTAAACTACTTCAAATTTGAATGTTTATGTATTCTTTGAATGACATAAATATATGAAGTAATAAATTAACTTGAAATACTATTGAAACCAAGTTGTGGGTTTCATAATTACTTTAGTTATGCATATTTGTATTTTGTATAAAGATATAAATATGAAGTCTTTTATTATAAGACTTATAATAAAGTAAGACGTTATCTTGTTATGTACTTTTTTAAGACATATACAAGAAGTCATTGAGTTGATCAATGATTTATAACGTAGATTGGGATTATAACAGTTTATGTCTTTTTGGTAAGACATAGATATTAAGTGGCTTGGACAATAAGACACTTATGTTATAAATTATGCAATTAGCTTGGAAATCTATTGTACCATTAAATTGACTTAGTTGGTAAATAGGTAAGCAAAAAAGAAATATGTATATTTATCTTATATATTGTAAGTATGAACTTACAATATTAATCCTAATGAAATACATAGTATGTATGGTATGTTCTGTTAGGAAAATCAAACTCTTGAAAAATTGTTTGATTAAAGATAACTATATCTTCTAATCTTCCTAAAAGATATCAAGGTTAGAAATTGAGTATGGATTGAAAATACTCAATTAGACTCCAACCTAGAAGATTAATAAGACACCATTGATTATGTAATGTGTTGAATCACATTAAGTCTTAAAATTGAAGTTTAGAATTTGTTAAACTACTTGTTGGGTAGGTTATCAACAAATTAAGGTTAGGAACTGTCAATTTGTATTTGTAAAGTCCCAAAAGAGAACAAGTTTGTGTTGCTCCATTTGCTAAGCATTTATAGGTAATCTATAAATTGCAAAAGGCGAGTGGGAGTTTTATCTTCAAAATATAAAAAATTACAAGATACATAATCTTCTAAATACGCTAGCAAAATCATAATGAGGATTTAACATTTTAGTGTTAAATCTCAAAGATGATGGAATTCTCAATTCATAGATCCGCAAGGATATCTCAAATATTTGTAGAATATGTTGAGGGTTATGAGTTACAGGATCTTGATATGCCTGTTAATAAATTGCAAATGTTATTTGGAAAATTACTCATACTATGAATAATTAGATGCAGTCCAAAAAGATAACTAGTTTGGAAACGTAGTTAATCTTAGACTCTATAGTAACACTATAGAATGGAAATAAATTTCTGCAAAGGAAATGAAAATCCTAGAGATTTAAATTCTTGTGTAGAAATCATAATGGACAAATTTGTATACATATTTAATATGTGAAAAGATTATCAATCACAATTAAGCAATTAAATGTGATTGAAATTCTTTCTAAGCACATTAAATATATAAAGATTATGATTGTTATTATTAGTTTCATTTATATGAAATTAATAATGGAATATCAAAACTCTTTCTTGGATAATTACTTGAGCGAGGACGAAAAGTAATTGAAAGGAGTGTTTAAATTCGAAATAATCTTTAGTAGTATACAAAATGAAAATCATTTATAAATGGATTAATGCATGCATCTAGAAGATATACTTATTTTAGTTATTAAATCTAGTTTGATTTATAATTAAAATTAAGATATTTCTTAATATTCCTGAAAGCTAGTGGGAGTGATGTATTTATTTTCTTATTTCATATATGTTGTATAACATATAGGAAGTAACATTCCATTAACATTTATATGTTAAGTTTTAGTTTGGAATGAAACTTCATATAGAAAATAAAACCTTGAAATATATGTTTATTTGATTATAAACATAAGCGGTAAAATAACTGATTCTAAAAGAACATGATATTCTATTAGAAGATCTAGATAGAAACATATCTTTGAAAAGATATGACATGAACAAAATTAAAGTTTGACACAAGGATTTTTCATGTACATCATGTTGCCTGTTGTATCATGCTTGGATGCAAGATGATTGACAACATTAGTATCTAATTATAAATTATTAGATAGTTAAGTGTAATGGATATGGTTTAGAATTTACATCCTCAGCCTGGATTTGCTCCAAAATTCTAAATATGAACCATATGTCATATTGTTGCTTAATTGATATAGTGGACAAATCTTGAAGGATTTGGAGATATCAAAACGTTACACGATGAATGTTAAAAGTTTACGGAACTTTTAAAAGAGCATATTGTTGTTGGATACAATGATGCTAGTAAGATTGAGATGACACTCAATACTAGTCATGGTGGGAGCTCATCCTTATTAGGAGACCATGTATACTAGTTATGCTCAATACGAGCATGGTTGCATTATACATAAAGAATTAGAATACTTTAACTACAAGGTTTGGTAGTTTAATTGTCATAAATTCGTGCATGAGGATGTCACGCATTTTATGAAGTATGTGGCAATATCTAGATAGATGAATGCACACATACAAGAATTTCATTATATGAAATAAGTATTCTCAAAATTCCGATAGATCAGCATTAGATGATTTATGCCTTGTCAACAAGTATGTGGAACATGACTTGTGGCATAATTCACTAATGAGAAATATCATTCATTGATCGAGTTAGTATTTGGATAAGGGACGTGTAAACAATTATTATTTTAATGAAATAAAGTGCAGATAACGTTTATTCTCATTATTAATATTTGTGTCCTATATTTGCATGTTTAAATCCATGAATAACTAATGTTATTTGTAAACCTCGAAAAATCCGAACCTTAAACAACAAACTAAACTATATAAATACTATTCTAAACAATAACGTGACACTCTAATGATAAAGAAGAATAGTAAAGATGAAAAGAAGATGCGTGTGAATAAAACTCTTGTCGAATGTATATCATGCCATAAGAGAACAATACAAAACGTAATAAAACACACACACACTCTCTCACACCTTTACAATACTTAGAGGCACACCAAAATGGGTGTGAGAGTGTGGTATTTATAGTGGAAATGAGGCCTTGGTTTCCCTAAAGGCCTTGGGATGGGCTTGGTGTTGGACTTGGGCTTTAGATCATTTATCTTAACATTTACTTAACAAAGTCCAACACTAGCCCTTACAATGTTATTTATACTACACGATACACACTTAAATATTCATACAAATGACCATCACTTTTCTATAAAATATAAAAGCTAACAATCTCCCCCTAAGGGATGGTCATTTTAATGATGCACTGGTGAGTGGTCTTTTATCTTTAACATCTGTATCATTGTGTGTTGTAGTAGTATCAATGTTCCTTCATGCACAGTGATCCTCAAAGTAATCGTCCTTTGGTGGATGTCCTTGCCTTGATCAAAATCTTCTCGTGATAATGCGTTGTATCCTCCAACATACTCATACCTCTTTTCCTTATGCTAACAATCTCCTCATAATCTTTTATCATATGACATATGAACTTGTCCTTGACATCTTGATTAGCCTCTTGACTTTGTTGTTACACTTGATCTCCTTGTCTTGAACTTTTCACATTTATGCATTGATGAGGAACGTTCTTCATAAGTATGAGTTATGATGAGGTGAAGATGATTGATAAGTGGGATGATGGTTAATGGATGTTTAGGGTAGCTGCATAAAACTGTTAGTAATAATCATCCAGCGCTTATGGGTTAGGACTTCGAGATCGTCAACAGCATAGTGTGTAGACTTTCTCTAATCTCCCCCAGGCCGTTCTGAACCGGATACCCCCGAGAGGGCTTACACGGACACACCGAAGTGCACCCACGATTCAGTGAGTCGCTAGAGATCACCCTACGACTGTATACCGTTTGAAGCATGTAACCATCTTGATGTAAATGGCAAGATCCTTGGATCTCATTAAGACTCTTTCAACTTGTGTCCTTTTGGCGAACACAAGTGTATCATATTGGAAGTGTTCCTAACGAGATATTTTGATGAATCTCATGGCTCTAGACTCTATTGTGCGTTTTGGTTTTAGTCGTCGGAGGCATGGAGCAGAGTGCCACCTTTTCAATATCAACGCATCTCGGAGTGAGAGGCCGATAGATTATGCAGTGTTCTCCGTGAGAATGAAACAAATATCTTTTAAGAGATATCTGAGTGGCTAGGAGGGGTGGTGCAGCGCGTCACTGGGTCCATGACGTCTTGTCTTCAATATCAGTATCACCTTAGTGAGTACCGATAGCAGATGTATTGACCCGGTTTCTGCCCTAAGTTTTCATGGAGGGCTATTTCTTTTCACCCTTTCATTCAACTTTTTCTTTTTAATTCTTCAACCCCTTATTTCCCTTTCTCAATTACTCCTTTTTCCAATCTTACCTAAGGACTTCTAATTCTAATCTATTGGAATTGTCCTTGGGTAGATCCCTCCGGCTCTGGCGGATCATAGGACGGTTTTCCTAACCTTAGTCACCTTATAACACCATGACTATCCTAGATTTGCCATAAAGCCTTTTGAAAATCTCTCAAAGTGTTTATAAGTAAACACATTTAGTTAGCACTTTGAGAGTTTTAAAATTTTGAAATACTCCCCCTTCACATGTGCTCATGCATTTTTTTTTAACTAAAATTGCACATGTTGGGTAGAGTTCGCACATTTTGAATTGATCGACTTTCAATGAACATGACCTTTGCGAGACACGCTTACATCACTAGTTGGACTAGCTTGAAATTATTACCCGTCCCGGTCATATTCAAAGATCATCTCTCGAATTGGTACATTCTACTCAGACAAGTCCTTTGCGAGACACGTTTACATTACTGGAAAACCAGCTTGAAATTATTACCCGTCCCGGACAAGTCTTTACGATAACGGACATCAAGTTTCGTCAATTCGAGGGTTAGAACTGAGTTAGTCTGGAGAGCATACTTTGAGATTCCACGAACTTAGATCACATTTTAATCACGTCCTCCCCCCCTCAAAAATAGCATTGATGTTTTTGATATCAACTGATTAAAATGAAAGTGTTTTTGGAGAGAGACGGATTTTTAGCATGAAAATGGAACATTTTGCATTTTTTAATTTTTTATACTCCCCCTTAAAGAAAGCATATTGTAAACCATTTGAGTTTCAAAAGGGAGTTTCTTGAGCACAGAATTTGAGAAAGATTTTGAAAAATCTTTTTGAAGAATCTTGATCATGTGCTCAAGATTCGTTTTGATTTGCCATTAACATTGCGAGTCCTGATCGGAAATAATCAGAAGTCATCAATGTAGTCTTTATTTGAAACCTTTTCCGGCATACCCGAGCTACATTTAAAAGATTTCACGTTTAAGAACGGGGTCCGTACTGAAATGCACGAAAGCCATAATGAAGAATTTTAGGATAAGTACTTGAAAAAGTTTTGATTGAGCACTTTCCTTTCTTTGAAGCTTGGGTCCGAAACTGAAATGTTCCGAAGCCTCTATGAAGAATTGTTTAGAACGACATGTTTTAGAAAATTGTTTAAATGAACTCTCGCTCAAGCATCTGTACATGCCCGTATCATTGTTGAATGACATTTCTAGGTACGTACAGAATATTGATTTATACAAGAGACATGTCGTGAGAAGAATATTTTTGGGTTTTATGTTTTATATTATTTTTTTTTATGTCTTTTTGAAAATTTTCTATTTTTATATTTTGATTTTTGATTTTTCAAATTTTGTATTTTGTTTTTCAAAAATATTTACATGCGAAGCATTTGGAAATAAATTCAAGAAGATTCGAGAAGACTTTCTAATTCTTCAGGAGTTAGGCTTCGCATTCCAATTCGACGAACTAAGTATTCAAACCGCTCAGAAGGGAGGGCCTTAGTAAATAGATCGGCAAGTTGGTATTCAGACTTCACGAAAAATAATTCAACAGTACCCTCTTCGACGTGTTCCTTGATAAAGTGGTAGCGGACTCTAATATGCTTGGTCTTGGAGTGCTGAACTGGATTGCACGAGATGGCTATGGCACTTTTCGAGTCACAATACATAGGAATGTGGTCGAAAGAGTAGCCATAATCTGTGAGTTGTGTCCTCATCCATAGAACTTGGGCACAACACGCAGATAGAGACACATACTCGGCTTCTGCGGTTGAAAGCGCTGTGCAGTCTTGTTTTCTTGATGACCAGCCTACTAGCTTCTCTCCCAGAAATTGTGCTCCTCCGGATGTACTTTTTGCAGTGACTTGGCAACCAGCATGATCGGCATCTGCAAAGGCTGTTAGATTGAACTCCGAATCCTTCAGATACCAAAGTCCCATGTTAATGGTTCTTCGAAGGTACCGAAAGATCCGTTTAACCTCTTTGAGGTGAAGTTCGGTAGGCCTTGCCTGAAATCGTGCTAATAAACAAACAGCAAATTGTATATCGGGTCGGCTGGCAGTTAAGTACATGAGAGACCCAATCATGCTCCGATATTTCTTCGGATCAATGGGTTTCCCATATAGGTCAGCACCAATTTTGGGTGAGGTGACCATCGGAGTACAAACAGAGTCACAATTTTCCATTCCATGTTTCTTTAAAATCTCAATTGTATATTTTGCTTGATTAATAAAAATACCATGATGGGATTGATGGATTTGAAGTCCAAGGAAGAATTTTAATTCGCCCACCATAGACATTTCAAATTTACTTTTCATGAGATTTGCAAAATGTTTTGAATGTTCAGGATTAGTGGACCCAAAGATTATGTCGTCCATGTAAATCTGAACGATCAAAATGTCATTTTTAAACTTTTTGGTAAACAAGGTCTGGTCAATTGTTCCTTTGGTGAAATGATTTAACAGCAAGAAAGATGAGAGTTCGTCGTACCATGCCCGTGGGGCTTGTTTTAGACCATAGATAGCCTTTTTCAGCTTGTAGACGTAGTCGGGATGATCTTTATCAACGAATCCATCTGGCTGACTCACGTATACTTCTTCCTTCAGAGTTCCATTTAAGAAAGCCGTCTTGATATCCATTTGAAAGACCGTGATGTTGTTGTGAGCCGCATAAGCTAAGAAAATCCTGACCGCCTCTAGTCTAGCTACTGGCGCGAACGATTCATCAAAATCAATTCCCTCTTCCTGTCTAAATCCCTTGGCCACGAGACAAGCTTTGTTGCGAATAACAGTCATCTCTTCGTCCTTTTTGTTCTTCCATATCCACTTAAGATCAATGACAAGTTTGTCCAGAGGTCTCGGCACTAAATCCCAAGTGTCATGAAGTCGATATTGGAGAAGTTCTTCCTGCATTGCTTCAATCCATGCATCATCTGACATTGCTTCCCGAATGTTCTTTGGCTCTTTTAAACTGACTGAGCAGGCAAAGATGCACATATCACAGTCGGTTGCAAGTTGTCTTCTCGTCTGTACTGGCCTGGAAGGTTCACCAATGACATGTTTTATAGGATGGTCTTTAGTCCATTTTAACGTTGAAGGGTACCTTGAATCTAACGAATGTGTGTTTGATGGTTCATATAACCGAGAAGAAGATTCAGCAGAGTTCGTAGCAAATGGGTTTTCAAATGGTTCTTCTTCTTCTAACACAGCATCGTTTTGGTATGGTTCTTCTTGATTTGGTGTAGGTGGGTTTTGCTCATCAACTGTTGGTAAAACAATCTCAATTACTGGAGTGGTAGGAATAGTTGTAGATGATATTGACGTGGAGGGAGTTGGTGCTTCAGCTTCAATTGTAGTAGATGCATCTTGTGGTGGTTGTGATGGTTGTTGTTGAGCGGTTGCAGCGGAACGTTGTGGTGATGTATCTATTGAAGCTCCACCATAGTATTCATCATACATAAACTCGAAGAAATTATCCAGTTCTTGAGTTGTTGGTGTGTCGGTGTTAGTTGATTGAGCTCCTTAGGGTATGAGTTCTGAACTGATGTGTCCAGAAGTTTGACTTTGTGGTGCGGGTTCTAATCCGATACGATTAGAAGCCATTGGGTTAAGCGCGGGTTCTAGAGCGAGTCTCTCAGAAGCCATTTGTGAAATCTCATCAAATTTCACATTCATCGTCTCCATTACTCTTTTCGTTCTTCTATTATACACCCTGAATGCCCTCGAGTTATCTGAATAACCAATGAAGATACCAATATCACCCTTAGCTTTCAGCTTCCCCAGATCCTCTCTGTCATTTGTAGGATAGCACAAAGCGCCAAATACATGAAGATAAGAGATATTGGGTTTTCTGTTGTTGACTAGTTCGTATGGGGTTTTATTGAATCTTGGATGGATTAGGGATCGGTTTTGAGTAAAACAAGCAGTTGAAATAGCATCAGCCCATAAGAATAACGGTGCACAGGAATAGATCAGCATTGTGCGAGCAGCTTCTACAAGAGTTCTGTTTCTTCTTTCAAATACCCCATTCTGCTGTGGAGTTCTAACTGCTGATGTCTAGTGAGTAATTCCAGTTTCTTCAAAATATGTTCGTAACTCCTGATTTATAAATTCCGTGCCATTGTCAGTTCTTATAATCCTAACTGGAGCTTGAAGTAGAACTTGAATTCGCTTCAGAAAGGTGATGATGATTCCAGGTGTTTCATCTTTTGATCTCAAAAACCTTACCCATGTATACCTTGAGTAATCATCGACAATCACAAGAATATACTTCTTCCCACTGATACTTTCAACTCTCATTGGGCCACATAAGTCCATGTGTAACAGATGTAACTTATCAACCGAACTGGGAACGGTTTTAGGTTTATAAGTTGCCTTTTTGCTTTTGCCTTGTTCACATGATGGACATAAGTGTTCTTTGGTGTATTTGAATTTAGGGAGACCGGTGACGATGTTGTCTTTGGCAAGCTTTGTTATCGTGTCAAAGTTGAGATGGGAAAGGCGTCTATGCCACAACCATGACTTAGTGTCGTCAGCTCTTGTCATAAGACAAATTGGTGATGACGAGGCCATTTGGTTTATGTCGATAGCATAGAGATTGGTTCCACGATTTCCGGTTAAGAGATCATCACCAACCAAGTTCCTAACGAAACATGTATTTCTTCTGAATGCAACCTCTAAATCTGCATCACAAAATTGTCCGACATAAAACAGGTTGTGTCCCAAACCTTCGACATAGTAAACTCGAGTGATTAAAAAATTCCCAAACTGTAGATCTCCATAACCCAGAATAGCTGCTACATGATCATTTCCAAACCGAACTGTTCCCATGAACTTCCATACAGAGTTGATCAGCAGCTTCAGATTCCCGGTCATGTGCTTGGAGCAACCCTAGTCGACGATCCAAAGACATATTT
Source organism: Artemisia tridentata subsp. tridentata (assembly GCA_021014915.2). NCBI lineage: Eukaryota > Viridiplantae > Streptophyta > Magnoliopsida > Asterales > Asteraceae > Artemisia > Artemisia tridentata. The sequence goes on along the minus strand of CP139508.1, from coordinate 511,199,552 downwards.
CGATAACCTGCCAATAACAGATGATTGTGCATTTGGAAACCGTTTATCATTTGGTTCCATGGGGTTAGGGATAACAGGAGAAATACAATCATATACGGTTTTTACTGGTTCTTCCTTAGCCATTGTTATTTTACCATTTTCTAGACTGAATTCTCTACCTGTTGGAATCCATATGCACATCTTAAGATAGTTCCTAGGCAGCAGACTACTAGTTGTTTTTCTAGACTTTGCAATGAGTCTTTGAATGTATCTAGTCTTAGCTGTATGTTCTGAAGGAACATCTTTCTTAGCAGGCTTATCATTTACATTCACAATATTAGAAACAATATCATCACACACATTTTCAGACAAAGATTTCTTGTTCATTAAACAAACTGGTTCATTACATGTACTAGAAATATTGTCTTTAACATTACATTCAGATGACAAATGTTTCTTCTTGGAAAGCGATAAAATCCTAGGGTGTTCTTCTACTTCTTTCGTTTTATTCTTGGTTTCACTCTTAGAAGCAGGCGCGACTCTATTCCTTGTATTGCTCCTAGGCTTTGGTCTGCTGCTCTTAGAGGTACTTTCTACTCCTGTAGAAGGTAAGGCACACTCATTAGGATTTATCATGTTATCCTTTGAATCAGTGTTAGCTTTCTTAGTCTCTTTTGGATTTTCCTTAACACTTTTGTCTATCGCCCTATATGTTTTAGATGTAGAGGTAGATGCAATAGTGGTACTAATCCTATAAAGTCCAGGTGCTATCACATTTGATGTTTCGACAACTACTTTCTCTTTTGCTTTTTCTTTGGGCAAGGGTGAAGGAGCAGATTGTGAAATTGACATTTTTGGTTTTGCAATAATTTCTTCACCCTTCCCTTTTTGACATTCAAGCTGAGATTTCAAAAGATCAATTTGTTTTTGCATTTCTTTGTAAGAACGTTCATACGACAGTTTGTCATACTTACATTCTTCCTTTTTTCGATCCAGTTGTTTAAAATATGTAACATTTTCTTTTTCAAGCTTTGCAAACGCATTTTCATATTTTGAAACAATTTGGGAAGTCTCAGCTCGAAGTCTTTCATCGTCTTCAACATAATACATTTGATAAATAATGGACATAATATCAGTTGAAAGAGCTTCTTCAGAGAGTGCGTCATTTTGTTTTTCCAAAACTTTGATTTTTTCAATGTTTTCAATAGCTTCAAGTACCAAGGATGTGTGGTCCTTGACAAATTCAGTTACTTCTTTGATAATTGCGTTCTCAACATGAATTGCTCTTGCATGTATGCCAGATACAATGGGAGTAATTTCTGTTTCGAACATCTTTTTCTGTTCTGTTTGAAAACTTGAAGACCAATAATTGATTTTAATATTAGTTTTGGTTGCCACAACATTTTGAAGCATTTCAACTCTTCTTTTAAGATCGGCCAATAGTATTCTAGCTTCACTTGCAGAAGTGTCGGTAGAGTACATTTGTTCGATGTTAGAAAGATGTTTTGAAACAACTTTGAATTTTGAGGCAGCCACTGGTTTTTTGAAAAACAAAGGTGACTCCTTTTTAACAAGATGAATACCAGCAAGTTTGTTTGCTTCATTATAATCAATTGGTTTGATTTCACTATTTAATTGTCGCATTTTGTTTCGACTCTCTTTCGAAAGCTCAATTGTTTCATATGAATCATAACAAGTAGGTGGATCATGCACATCATTTATAAGATTACCATAAAATAGCACATTCTGTTTTTGCTAAGCTTTCTTGAAATAACAAGGGTTTTCACAACCGAGAGCCATTTTCTTTCTTGTATATAAAATCGGGTTTTTGTCATTAATTAACATATTAATCGTTTGAGTTGAATGACCCGTTTTTACAAGCATTTCGTCCAACTTTTTAATAGTTTCCTGTTTGTCAAGTACTTCATCAAGAAGTTCATCTTCTCGTTTTGAAAACTTTGAATGCAACTCTTTCTTTTCTTTTTCAAGATCAAGACAAGTTGATTTTTGTTTAGAAAGTTGGTTGGTTAAATCAGAAATTTCTGCTTTTAGGGATTTAATTTGCATGTTCAATTTAACATCAAGAGTGTCGTATTTGATTTGCAAATGTTTCTCCCTTGAAACAGAATTACTGTAACCAGTTTCAAGTTCTGACAGTCGTTTGTGGTGAAATTCAAAAGCTTTTTCGTTCACCTTGTATTTCTCAAGCTCAGTGGTCAATTTTTCATTAGCGGCCTTAACATCGCTATTGATCTTTTTGACCTTTTCAATTTCAATACCACAATTTTGCAATAATGATTCAAATAAAGCACGTGTTTCCTCTTCAGTCTCAGTATGCTGTGACTCGAAGTCACCATTAGGATTCATATCTGGAGTAGCCAAATTAGTATTACTACAGCTTGGGGAGTCCATATATGTATCATAAATGAGAGTAGGAGTCGCAGGATGCTGTTCTTGTTGAGGTGTCATATCAAATATTTCATTATTGTGACATGTAGTAGATGAAGGTACCTCAGATATCATATTGGCATCATAAACAGGAGGTGTTTCAGAATCCGTGTCATATTTAACCTCTTGAAGATTTGCCATGAAGATGCAGTTGGCATCGATATCTTCCAAATCCTCTGAGTCATCCATCAGTGCCATGAAATCATTTTCCTCAGCACTCAACTGAAATCCTGCCTTGTCCTTCTGAGCTAATAGCAAAGCTTTCTGAAGATACTCAGGATCTTTCTTTTTTGGCTTGGAGGGACAGTTTCTTGCCATATGACCAGTACCCTGACAGTTAAAACATTTCAACACATTTCCTTGATTCATATTCCCAGCATTCCCAGCAACTGTAGCAACAACATTCCCAACCTGATTTCCCATATTCTGTCCTCTTCTATTTTCAACAACTTGACCCATCTGATTCTGATTACCCATAAACTGACCTGCATTATGATTACCTATATACTGCCCTGTATTTTGATTACCCATCTGAGGAGCATATCCTTGTTGATTCCCATAACCTCCAATCATTTGTCCTTGTTGACCCATGTTGAAACTCGGTTGAGCAAACTGCTTGTAGCGAGTGTTCGATGCAATCCTTTGATTGTTGTTGGTAGGTGTGGAATAGCGTCCTTGGACAACTCTTGATAGAAGGGTGAATGCTTGAGACAGTGCAGACATGTCATCATTAGGATTGTATGGTGATTCTGGGTGTTGTTGTTGTGGAATGACTTGTTGTTCATGAGGATAGAATTGTTGTTGTGAGAAGATAGCAGTTTGTGGAGAGTATTCATGTGGCATGTAGTTCTGAGTGGGAGTTGATGATGATGTGTTCACTGTAGAAGGTGACTGAGCAAGTAATGCTAAAGGATCATGTTTTTTGGCAAGCATATCTTTCCTAACCTCATCTGCCTCTTTCTGGTTTTGTTTCAAGAAATCATAGAGCTGATCATAATTCACTTCATGAAGGTTCTTTGTCTGATTAACAATTGTAACATATCGTCCCCATTCCTCTGGAAGGTTGTTAAGAAACTTGATGTTTTGAACGATATGTTTTGGTGTTAAATTGTTCCTTATGAGCTCATTCATGATAGTGCAAAACCTTGTGTAGTAGATTTCAATTGGTTCAGCTGGAGTGGATGAAATTTTTTCCCATTCAGTTAGAAGCTTGTTTTCTATGTCTTGTGGACCAATTTCAGTTCCATGACATAGCCTCCTAACTCGTTCCCACATATCATAAGCAGTTTCACAGCTGTCAACAGCACAAAAAAATCTCTTGTGGTAAACCAAGTTGAATTAGGTGCATGGCTAAGTCATCTGCTTCAATCTGTTTCCGATCCTCTTCTGTGTATTCATCTTCTTGCTGAGTACGACTAGATGGTGGAACAGGAGGATTTTGATTCGGATCACCAGCTTCTTGAATCTCACGAGGTTTAAAGGGACCATTCTTGATGGAGTTGATCAGAAGTTTGCCTTGTCCATTAGGTTTTGTTTTCAAATAACGAAGCATACGGCTTGTCCATGGAAGATAACTACCTTTCTCTAGCATGGGAGGACGGTTTTCAGCACCAGCTGCATGGATGTCTTGTTGAGTAGTCATTGTTGTTGTTGTATGATAAGGTTGATTGATTCAGGATCGATGCAAAGAAATAGGTGTTGTGATTGTTGAAGATAAAGCCTTGATGTTGTTGATGATCTTAGAGTTTACAATTTAGATAAACAAAGCAATTTAAATAAAGTTACTAAATTTGACTAGACAATAGTTTAAGCAAAAACAAAAGATTACAGAATCGACAAAAGTTATGTAAATTAGAATTTAGATAAAGTATCAATTTCTATATAAATTTCAATTTGACCAGAATTTATACAAATTATGGTAAATTTTCAATTTGGATAGAAATATCTAATTTATATAAATTGATAATTTATATAAAACGATCTAACACTCTTATACAAGAGAGTAGATATCCGATTGTCGAAGTATTTTCTACACTTATACAAGCGCAAAAATACCGAGTTCACTTTTGTTGTTTGAAGAAATCACGATCGAATCAAATTTATAAAAGTTATTTAATTTGAACAAAGTTTATGTAAAGTGCAAGGGTTAAAACTGCCAAATGCGAAAGTTCTTTGTGAACTGCGATAAGCTGCGAATCTCAACTGCGATAGTCTTAAATTGATGAACTGCGATAAACAGCAAATCTCAACTGCGATAGTCTCAATTGATGAACTGCGATAAACATCAAATCTCAACTGCGATAGTCTCAGTTTGATGAACTGCGATAAACATCAAATCTCAACTGCGATAGTCTCAATTGATGAACTGCGATAAACAGCAAATCTCAACTGCGATAGTCTCAATTGATGAACTGTGATAAACAGCAAATCTCAACTGCGATAAAACCCTAACTTATCGCAATTGGAGCACTACGAATCAACTTTCTTATACAAGAAAGTGGATTATCAAGGACGTTGTGGGACCCTTTTTATTAGATTTCTTATACAAGAAATGATAAAAAATGAATGAAAAGCAAGCAGATTCGAACCTTGGACCTTTGTTGATGAACTTTTTATGCGCAAAACTTCACAAACCCTCGTTAAAACTCACACAAATCACGTTTTTAGCCCTTAAACGCACGTAAACCACAAAAAGTTACAACCTTCTTATCCAATAAGCAACAAAACAATAAAAAGCTTCAACCTTTTTCCTTTAAATACCAACGTAAATTGCAAAGCAAACACAACGAATACCTAAATCTATGTTTGGCGATTGATACCACTTGTAAACCTTGAAAAATCCGAACCTTAAACAACAAACTAAACTATATAAATACTACTCTAAACAATAACGTGACACTCTAATGATAAAGAAGAATAGTAAAGATGAAAAGAAGATGCGTGTGAATAAAACTCTTGTCGAATGTATATCATGCCATAAGAGAACAATACAAAACGTAATAAAACACACACACACACTCTCACACCTTTACAATACTTAGAGGCACACCAAAATGGGTGTGAGAGTGTGGTATTTATAGTGGAAATGAGGCCTTGGTTTCCCTAAAGGCCTTGGGATGGGCTTGGTGTTGGACTTGGGCTTTAGATCATTTATCTTAACAATTACTTAACAAAGTCCAACACTAGCCCTTACAATGTTATTTATACTACACGATACACACTTAAATATTCATACAAATGACCATCACTTTTCTATAAAATATAAAAGCTAACATTATTCTAAATAGTCCGTTGTCGATCAATAATATGGGAATATTATTGAACTAAGACAAATATGAGGATTGGTAGAATGTACTGTAAGGTTGAGACACCAATGTCACATGATATTCAATATTGAATAAATTGAATATAGGACTTATCCCAACCACATGATTATACTTTATGGATCATCGTCATTAAGTAAATCATGAATATTTATCCTCAGACTTGAGATACCAGGTGACTGCCGAGGATGTAGCTCATTTTCTGTGAGATAGTCTAACGCTATCCGTAAAAGGTAGTTATAAGGGCTATTTTCAGAGGTGATGCAAAGTTCGAGGGTTACGCTCATAGTCAATAAAGGATTTGTTCCTTCAACTTTGTGTTGAAGTTTAATACTGCTCGGCCACTCGTAGGGTTGACAAGATGTTTGCCTGGCCACGCCCAAAGTCTATCTGGAAGACGTTCAGATGTTTTGGTAATCTTGATCAATTAAGTATAAACGAGAAACTATTGTTAATTATGGAATGACTAAGATCCATATCCATATTAACGCGGTATTAGAAACAAAAGGATAAGTATGATGATTAAATTCATCACATGGTTTTTCCAGGAAAACCATACTCGGTTCGATTTGGGGGCATTGGGATCTGTTAAGCTAGACTAGCCCATGTCATTACGATATTAATGAATATCCAAGTGGGAGCTGTTAGAGTTTGTGGATATAAATTAATATTTGTATGTCCGGTTTCGAACACGAGACTTCGGGATTGCACACATTACGTATGAGTCTCAATGTATTAATAATTAATATAATTATTTATGATTAATTATTAAATCACAAATATTTATATGGTCGAACAAGGAAAGTGGAAGGGGTTAAGTGTCAATTTATGAAACATGAGGAAGTGGAAAATAAAACTTGGAGGACAAGTTTTATTGCTATTAAAGCAACCTTTGCCTCTTGTTTTATGTTAATCGTACAACACATATCCCTAACCGATTGATTCAATCGGTTCTCTTTTCTCCTTTTTTCTTCCACACATTAATAATCACCCACGTACAGTAGTAAAGGGATAATATAATATCATGCATGTGCATGTATTATTATATACATGTATTGTGCATGCATATTTATATGCATGAAAAGTTGTTTACTACTTTATCATCTTGATTGACGTACTGTGATGTATTATGTGGGGTTTGATCATGTAATATTTAGAACATCAAAACCTTGTTGTTGTGATGTTTTATTTGTGATACATGAACCTAGCTTTTCACATTGAGACGCTAGTAATACGTGTATACAAGAACAAAGGACAAGCTTACTTTAGCTTGTGTTTATTGGTGGTGTTCGATCCATATAAGCCCTCCCCTAGGGTTTATAATTTTGTTCTTGAAGCACGTGATTCCTTGTTCTTGCTAGGAATCGAATAAGGTACGCTTTCTATTTAAGTTTTAGTTAATTAATTTACATGTTAGTGTAGATCTATTCCGCTGCGTATACTTGTGATGATTATGTGTTTATAGTTTATTCATGATTCACATATTCCAACAGGTCTTTCCAAGCCCCATAGCATCAGCCAAAATCTGTATATATATTGTTATATCAGTTGTACATCTCAAATTATCACATACAGAAAACAATACCAATTATAGGTAGAAACATACTCCTCCTCTTGACATTTGAAGGGTGCTAGGAAACTCTTTTTTTTGAAGAGCAAATCAAAGAAGTAGAATTATTCATTAGATACAGAAACAAGTTTGATTCCATTAGACTACAATCTAAGGGTTAAAAGATCATCAATAGATGTTCGATTTCCTAGTTAGGCTAAAGAAAGGTGATGTCTTGATGATGCTTGATTCATGGAGACATGACGGATCGGCTTTGTATTCGACTTGATCTCCTAACTGATGATGGTGTAACCAAGCTGCTTGATTCCGCGGCTTTGCGCCTCAGCTTCCTGGCTGTATGCGAGTCTCCAGTTGAGATTTCCGTGTATGATGTACTTGTTCTGCTGAAAGAAACTGTTGTTGTTTGGACCAAAGAGTTGCTTGCATTAGCTTCGGGTGACTGGTAGCTTCTAACAGAACTAGTGACTTCTTCTCCAAAAACAAACTCGCCCAGCAACTCAACTGACGGTGCATTGATGTGGCTAATTTCTTCAGAAACGTCTTCCTTTGATTCAGCCAAAGATGCAGCAGATGTTACCAATGTTTGTTCCTCTTTCTGTTGTATCAATGATGATGGATTTGTAGAAAGTTCAGCCTCCTTTAAATCTTCTTTTTGGACTGGTGTTGTGACAGGAGTAGCGGATTTCGTCCGTTTTGAATGATAAATGGCACCGATAGATGCTAAAAGTAGTACAAGAAGCCCGATTAAAACTGTGACTGCTGGATCAAAACTAGCCAATTCAGTAGTTTTTATATCACCAATCACTTTTTCCGCTACATTCATCTTGATTGAGATCTGCTGTCAAAAGCTGATCACTGACTTCCTTTTTCACCTCTACATCATCAGTTTCCATCACTTCAATCGGCTGCATGTGATCAGTATCTTCTTGTTTGCTCCACATATCATCCTGAATGACGTCTGTTTCATCGTTTACAACTTCCAGCTGCTCACTAACAACATCCTGGCTAAAATCTACATCATCGATTTCTGGCACTTCACTTTCAACTATATTTTGCTCAGGCAATGTTTCGATCAGCTGGGAGTGATCAGTATCTTCTTTACTCGACATTTCGTCATCAATGATATATGTTTCATCATGTACAACATCATGATGAACAACATCATCTGTTAGTCCATTTTCCACTTCAACCGATTCTTCACCAGTTTCAACCACAACGTCATCAATTAGTCCATTTTCAACCCCAACCGATTCTTCTACAGTTTCAACCACAACATCATCAATTAGCCCATTTTCACCCTCAACCAACTCTTCAACAGTTTCAACCATATTTAGCCCTTCATATTCTTGATTAACCTCTACTTTCTAAAATCTTCTCGCCTCCAAATCTGTATCCCTATCTGGACCAGTTCCAATTTTAGAGTAGTCTACACTCGCAGCTCCATCCACATATTCCCGGTCCTTAAAACCCATAACTATGTTTATACTCTCTTTAGCTTCAGGGAAGTTTAAACCCGCCGCTCTATTAATAAAAGACCAATTGCTAAAATCCCCAAGAGTTTCTAAAGTGTCTGAACCCGTAGGTGAATTCATTGAACATATGCCCTGTGCTAGGAAACTCTATTGTAGCTTCTCCTGAAAATGCATTCACGTATACTATATACTTCCTCCTGCGTGCACAGACAGAGAAAAAAATATAAAGAGATATATGAAAAGTAAAAAGAAATACGCAGTTGATGAGACAGAGATTGCATGAAACAATACGTACTTGTCTGCAAGGTTATAAGCATCCCAACATGGATGAAAAGTTGTGGCTGCATCATCAACACATGGTCCCTTCTCCAAATGAACCATCCAATGAAGTGCTTGCTTTTGATAGGGGCGCAGATCACACAACAGAGCACTAGGAGATTCCATTTCCTATAATACAGGATCTTCATGAATGTCCGTAACTCACTAAATTAACAGAAATAATGATTGCAATTGAACATCATTCAGAATAATACCGCTTACTCAGAGCCATTTGCAACACCGACAATATTGTCAAGGTCATTATCAGAAATTGCCTCCTCATTTTTAGTTGTACTTCCATCTACAGACGAGTTCTTATTTTTGCTAGCATTGATCAATCGAGCAGAAACACCAGAACCGTCTTGTTTATGTAAAGAGTAAATAATCCATGTATAGTAAACTAAACTAGATGCTGCAAATATAAACACACCCTTTACATCTAAAGATCGCTTCCTTGTATACAAGTCATTAGGTGTAAAATATGCCTATTTGCAATAAAAAAAACAGCCACGAATGAAGAAATACACTACCATTATCAAATAATCATCATATACAAAATCACGAAATTATGATGAGGTATATCTTTTTGAAAGGGATTAGTCCAAGTAACCGAAACAAGGTTGGAAACGGGTGGATGGAGGTTTCATCACCAGAACTGGTAGGTACCTTAACAGAGGTTTGATGGCTTTTGTGTAAAGTTGAATTATTTATGTAAACACTGTTCAAACAAACATACGCATATGTTAATCTAAATTCGAACCCAATCATAAATACATAAAGTCTTTCGCCAAAAAAAGTACAGTATTTGCATACCTAACAGACAGATTAATGTTGTCCATAAGCCCCAGATTATTAGGAGCAGATTTACAGACACCTTCCACCTGAAACTTCTTATCTCTAACAAGAGGCAAAAGGCAACGAGCCCACTCGTTAGGTATCCGACCAATCTGCCCATAACAACCATCAGTTTTCAGTAACAATCATGGGCGTCACCAATTAATCATCAGAAAATTTGTGCAGGACAGTATCAATATCATCATCTGAAGCAGTCATATCAAGTAATGACATACAAACACGTAAATCATGGTATGATCTATGTCATAGTCTAGATAAGCATAACTTTGTAAACGGTGTGTAATCTCATATTATAATGAAAAGGTACAATAAGTATAGCATGGCCATAACAGATTGTAACAACCTGTAACAACATTAGCAAACTACATCACTAGTCACTACCCGCAAAATGGCACTACAGATAACATGGTATACAATAATACGATGCAGAGCACAAAGGCCAATGAGAAGCTTAGGGAGTGTTTGTTTAAGCTTATTTGAATTAGCTTATTTTTTATATTTTCTGGCTTAGTTTATGACTAATGAGCTCATTGTGATTTAAATATGAAAATAAGCCCGACAGGATGGGCTTATGAAATAGAATCGGAGTCAAATAAGCTCATAAGCCCCATAATAAGCTAACAAATCAAATCATAGCAGATATATCAATTAAAATCATGACTAAAGCATCAAATTAAAACAAATCTATTAAAAACGTGAATACCGGAGGAGTCGCGGTGGTGTCTCGGTGTGTAGCGGTTGCTGCGATGGAGTTGCGGAGGTGTTGCGGTGGTGTTGCGGTAGAGTAGCGGTGGTATTGCAGAGGTGTTATGGTGGAGTGGCATGTCCTCATGTTGTTTATCTTCTCCACCAAATTTGGATTTAGGGTTTGATAAGTGATTGGAAGGTGGAAGGTGATGTTAAATTAGGGATGAGAGAAACACGTTTTCTGTGTGTTTTTTATGAGAGATTAGTAGATGAGTTTTTTAATTTAGTATTTATATAGATGAAAATTATACCCTTGTAGTGTAAATTATGTATTTAATCACAACCATTAGATCAAATGAAGATGAATGGTAGGGATTGATCCCTTCGTATGTAAACAAAGTTTCGTCCTCAAATGATCTTTTGTCTTATTTTGCAGCATTTCTGATCACTATTATTTTTTCCTTATATATTCCAATTTATTTATGTTTCAAAAAGATATCATATCCCTTTGTCCAATAATATTACAAAATGAAAAACACACTTTTTATAGATTTAATTGATTGGAAGTGAAAAACCACATCAACGTTTTGGTCATGTGTAGTTTGTGGCGTAAGCAAGAAAGTTGATAGCTACCGGTAACATTTTACGATAATGGTGTGATGAGATTGAATACAATGCATGCATATGATGTGTGCTTCATCAACCTAGATTAGAGATGACATACATATGTGCGTACGTAGATGCGTGAACATTTTACACTTACATACATCATCTTTCCATGACTGGTTGGTTTCCTTAAATTTTGTCTAATTATAACTGGATTCAGTTTGAGTAGTTGTAAACTCTAGGCAATTGATATTGATATGAGCCCAATTGATATAAATGAGAATAGAACTTGAGCCCAATTCTTGTTATGGAAAAGTGCCCATAAACTCATAGCTACTTCACTAATAGCATATAGAGAGAGACATGAGGATCAAATTGTTTTCTGAAACAATCTAACATGGATGTCTTATGAAGACATAAACCGAAACGTAGTTATTCAGACATCCACAACAAGTTCCATTCTCTAGCATTTTCATTAGCATAGATAGTGGGATTTGCTGTAAGTGCATACCTTATGTTACATGCACTGAGAAAATCTAGTATCTGATGAAAATCTTCACTTCCTGTTGGTTTCTCCAAGTAAGCAACCATGTTGTGAGTATCACAAACTTCAAATTCGCCATTGAGATCGATAAAAGTTTGATTAGGGTTCTGGGTTATGTTCGTTATGTGTTATTTTGTCTTGCAAGTACAAGGGTTTGAAAAAAAAAAAAAAAAAAAAAAAAACAAAAACGGTGATTTTCGGATGAGTTTCGATGACGTTCTCGCTTTTAACGAGATTCAAACTAATTTCACATATTTGAAGATATGTTTGTTATGTGTTATTTTGTCTTGCAGGTACAAGGGTTTGAAAACAAAGCAAAAATGGTAATTTTCGGATGAGTTTTGACAACGTTTTCGCGTTTAACGAGGTTCAGAAGAAGTCAAAAAAATTCACCGAGCACACCATTGGAAAGAGCACGAAAAAAGGAGTCCGACGGTACTTTCATTTATTTTTGGACCGGGCCAAAACATCTTAAAATGACAGGTCAAATTTACTAATATATGGACTGGGCAAATAAAGGGTTAAAAGAATTATTGTTGCACATATTAATTGAAGGTATGCAGCAGCCCATCGGTGCGTGCCTTCCTTGCCAACCAAATGACGAAGGTTCGAATCTGGGGCGAGGCATTTGGTGGGTATTTATCTGCCATGCCACGTGTCACCATCTCATTGGTCCACGTGGCGACCCGACCCGGACCTCGACTCGAACTAGACCCGACACGTGGCAGTTGCCACGTGGCACCTGACACGTCATCAGGTGGGACCCCCAGCCGCCAGAAAAATGATTTATGTAAATAATTCTAATTGACGTTAAGGATTAACGTTGCAATTTGGTCCTAACCACAAGGACGATTTATGTAAATAACTCAAACTAAATGTTAAATTATGCATATAATAGTAGGATTAGTAACTTGTTCGCATTGTTTAGAAAAACTAAAAGATACATACACAACATTGTAAAAAGTGGAAAGTTTGTTACATTTAGAAACAATTCATGTGTTTTTTACTCATTAACACTCTTCATCTAAATCGTCAGCTTTTTCACATGTCAGTATCTTGTAATTAGAAGAGTAGTGATGCTTGGTTTTGCGACCTTACAACAGGTTTTACCTCTCGAGGGATCTCAAGAGGCTTGCAATCCCCACCAGGCAGTGTACCTGACCGATGTAGTATAGTGTAGTGGCAAGTACCGGGGGATTGATCGTTCTCTAGGGTAATAGTGTCGTTAGGATTGAAAAACTACTCTAACAGGTCTAAGGGTTAGGGAAGATTCTTTTTGTATTTTTTTATATTTTTTATAAAAGCAAGTAAAATCTCGGGTTTGAAGGAGTGGGCGGAATTAGTTGCTAGTCAACTAACCCAAATAACTACAATTGCAAATAAAATAAAATAACTGAAAATAAAAAGGTTGTGGAACTTATATGGAGAGAAATGTGTTTACTTAGATTTCCTTACTCCCTAACTATCTTTTACCGGTTGATTAGTGTGTATTAATTGCGTGGATGACGGGTGTATTCCTTAATACCAATCGTGGGGTGGCGTACGTACTTCCCCAACTCTATAAGCTCCTACTTCACTCCTATGTCGAGCCGGCTAAGAAGCTCCTAACATGGGATCACTAGAATTCGCTCATGCATTAAATACAACCATAAAAACCTTAGTACGCATTAGTTCATGTTTCTTAAGACGTTCAAGCAAGTTACCGTATAGGAGGTTAGCCAGTTTTCTTAAGCCTAACATCGATAAACAATCATCCAATACAATTAATAACACACCAACAACCAATAATCAATAGTTAGGTTTCATTAGATCTAAGCAAACACAAGATAAATCTAGCCTAGCATGTTAAATAAAAGACAAGAACAAGATATAATCAAACAACACATAGACATATTGAATGATTAATTGATTACTTATCTTCAATTGAACATGGGAGATCCAAGGGTATAAAACCCTTAAAAGTAGCAGAAAAATCGTCTTAGGGTTTCTCCTCACAAAGTTGCACACAATGACTAAAAATTATGAGAATATATATAGAAAATCAGATCTGACGGCGTCATGTTATAGAGCTGACGCCGTCACCTCGCCGCGGTTAGGGTTTCTTGATGGCCTTCTTGACGCCGTCCCCTTTTAATCATCCAAAATCCTCTCTGGCGCGTCAAGGGTTGACGGCGTCACAATGGTGCTTGACGCCGTCACAGGTACTTTTCCAGCCGATTTTGAGACTTTGTCGTTTTCTTCACTTTTATGCTCCAAAAACGTCCAAAATGCTTCCTTTTCCTGATTTCTTCTCCAAAGTACCTAAAATGACAAAAGGAACGATTTAGGGCAATATTTGATCAAATAAATACGATTTAGGGCTTAAATGACCCCCTAAAAGCGGTACACTTTTCGCTTCATCAAGTAGCATCTGATTAGGAGGATATGTAGGAGTATTAAGTAAGAATAAATATCATTGATTTAAATAAGTCAAATGAAAATGTAATGAGAGTTTGGCTACCAATAGTATATTTAAACACAAAAATAGGAAGGCAAAAAAAGAGTGAAAAAGGTCATGAGATTGAGTTGGGTGGGGGTTAAAGGGGTGGTGTGTGTGTGATTGGGGACTAAAAAGTTGCTTTTTTCTATCTCCTTCAATTTGTGTTCAGAGCATCTTTGTAGACAAAAAAACACATGTATATGCAATCTATGGTTTCTGTTTCTGTGCTCAATTTTAACGGTTATGTTATTAAGACCCCCATATTATATGACAATAGAGGATTTTGGTCAAAATGTACAAACCATGATGCACACCATACAAAACCGTAATGCACAGGGCCCCACGAAACCCTCCCTATGGGAGGGTCCGTATAAACTCCCCCATCATCAAAATAACAAAAAGTTTACATCCAAAAAAACCAACCAAAAGCTGGAGACATAAAGCCAAGAAAAGAATATTACCATAATGTTTGTGTATGTGTCCGGATGACCCATGTCGGATGACACATTCCGGACGAATCCCATTCAGGTCATCCGGTCCGGACCTCAGGAATATAAATAATAAATAAAGGAACCTTGGGAAAGACCAAAATGCGTACAGTACCGCCGCCTCCAGGTTTCACGAGATATGCCTTTCAAGTACCGCCGCCGCCGCCGCCTCCAAGTACATGCACAGTGGTCCATAGGTCACTGTGCATAGATCGGCTCCTTGTCTCCAGGTACAGTAAATACACAGTGGTTGGGGTACTATAAATACCCCAACACATTCAATGCAGGCATTAACTTCTTTCACTCTCATTTACTGCTCACTTATAACCTACATTTATTACTCCGATCCGGACGAATACTTATCCTTACACCGGAGCTTGGTCTTGAGATAAAACCCAAGGCAAGGCTAACGTGTATTATCTTTGTTTCAGGTTCACACAAGATCAAGGAGCGGACCTAACGAGCCAGGGGTAAGATTTTACCTCAACAAACTGGCGCCATCCGTGGGACCCAAGTTCAATCTACCAAAAGCTTAGAATGAGTGGTCCCAACCCAGTCACCCCCCCCCCAACAGACGTACGGGGGAAGCTGAAGGTTCCGGGGGAGGAGGTCATTCTCCTCCGGACACGCGAGCCATCATGGAGGGTCACATATCAGCCCTCAAAGAACTGTTTAAACTACAAGCCAACCGTGATCTGGTAAAACCGATGCTCTTGAGTTTTGAAGATGATCTAACGGATACAGAGGAAGAAAATGTCGAAGGAGGGACGAACGGTAAAGGGAAAGCAGTGGCGAATGACGACTTAAGCAAACCGTTCAAGAAAGTGATAAAGTGTCCGTTCACAAGGAGGATCATAGAGTTCTCCGCCCCGAAGCATAAAATACTGACGAACCTCAAACTATATGATGGGACGACCGACCCAGATGACCACATCAACCGCTTCACGGGAGCGGGGAACCACGAAGAGTGGCCAATGCCCGTGTGGTGCCGAATGTTCCAACAGACTTTGGACGGAAACGCCAGAGGGTGGTTTGATAAGCTGCCAACCGGAAGCATTGACAGTTGGGATGATCTCCAGAAGAAATTCACCAGGGGCGTGTGTCAAGGACCTCACGAAAATCAACAAAATTCATAGGAAGGCCAATGAAAGCCTCCCGGACTTTAAAGAACGGTGGGTAAGTGAGGCGAACTATTTTCCGGACGCCCAGGAGGTAACGCGGATCTCCTCTTTCATGAATGGTCACCACTGCCCAGAATTGGCAAAGAAGTTCTCAGACAAAATTCCTAAGACGGTTGATGAAATGTTGGAAAGGTTCGAAGACTTCATCCGTTCAGAGGAAGCCTTTCAGAATACCGAACTGCTGAAAGGAGAATATGCTCGGAAGGACGTGGGAGGATCACAGCCCATAAGAAATGACTGGTTCCATAAGTGCTTTGAAGATAGAAGACAATGGGGACAGAAATCCCCGTACCGGCCAAAGGACCATCACACCCCGTACGTGACTCCAAAACAAGAACCTAATCGGAACCTTAAATACGGAGTCAGGGACGATAAAAACAGACCGACGCTGGAATCACTAAAACGCACACCTAAGGAAGTCCTGGCAACTGAGCATCACCTTCAGCTACCTCAACCACCTCCATTACCCGGCACCCCTCAGAAAGAAAACTTGGATCGGTATTGTGACTATCACGGTGAGAAGGGACATTACACCAACGACTGCTACCAGTTGAAGAAACAACTAGAGCTAGCTCTGAAGTCTGGTA
The DNA here is from genome assembly GCA_021014915.2 of Artemisia tridentata subsp. tridentata. NCBI lineage: Eukaryota > Viridiplantae > Streptophyta > Magnoliopsida > Asterales > Asteraceae > Artemisia > Artemisia tridentata. The sequence goes on along the minus strand of CP139508.1, from coordinate 511,183,015 downwards.
AATTGAACCTTCTAGTCAAAGACATACGGCAAAGGGGGAAGGCTCAGCAGAAAAAAGATGGTCCGCGGAAAGGAAAGATAATCAACATGGTCGGTAGCCGAGGGGAAGACCAGAAAAGAAAAACGATGACCACCACTGAAAACTGGATGAATGTGCCTATAACCTTCCCCCCCGATATCAACGGATGATCTGTCTGAGGAAGCCATAGTGGTGGAAGCGGAAGTCGCTGGGTATTTGGTGAAAAGAGTCCACATTAACGAGGGCGCTTCATGTGAAATCATGTTCAAACACTGCTTCGACAATCTACATCCGTCCATCAGGGCAAAAATAGTGGAAACAGCAACGACCCTGGCTGGCTTCTCGGGAGAGCAGGTGAAGCCACTAGGAAAGATAGAACTAGATATATGCTTTGGGAGTGACGGATTGTGCAGCTGGACAACCATGAAGTTCGTTGTAGCATCCGCGTCCTCCCCCTTCAATGTAATTATTGGGCGGACAGGATTAAAAAAGCTGCGAGCTATCCCTTCAACGATTCACTCTATGATGAAATTCCCCACTCCTAGGGGAATAGCTACGTTGGTCACACAAATGGCCTCGGTGTACGAGTGCCGAGGGTTATACAAAAGAAGATTGATAAAGGAGGAAGAGAAAAAAGAACAAAAGGACGTGGGCCTAACCGAAGAGGTCCTGGTGAATCCGACGTACCCGGACCAACTCGTGGCTATATGTAAAACACTAGATCTACTCGAACCAACCTTAACTACAACTACTAATGAACTGTGACACTCAAAAGGAAAAGAATAGATGAGAAGAATAGATGGTGAAATGATGCGTATGATATAAACTTATAACCGAATCTTTATACATAAAAACCTTGAGAGAACATAAGCTAAAAACATACACACGCCACACACTTCTCACCTATACTAGCAATGAGGCACACATGAAAATGAGAGAGTGTGTGGTTTATATAGTGAATAGAAAGCCTTTGTTGCCCTAAAAGGCTTTGTAGTGGGCTTGTGTTGGACTTGGGCTTTTGTTGTATTTCTTGAACTTTTCTTAACTAAGACCAACACAAGCCTTTACATGCTTGACCATACCACACGACACACTAATTAAAACAACTACAAATGACCATCACTTTCTAAAAATATAAATGCTAACACTATAGGACGAAACATATCCTCATCCGGCTCGGAAAGCCTAAAGGCTCTCCTCAAACGAAATCTAGATGTCTTCGCGTGGGAACCAACTGACATGACAGGTGTTCCTCGACGTATGATACAGCACACGTTGAACGCCAATCCATCGATCACTCCCTTAAGCCAAAAGAGAAGGACTCTGTCAATGGAAAAAAGTCAGGCGGTAGCAAAAGAGGTGGCCGAGTGGTTAAAGGCGGGCATAGTAAGACTGGTCAAATATCCAACCTGGATATCCAATCCGGTATTAGTAAAAAAAGGGGATGGAAGTTGGAGGATGTGCATTGATTTCAAAAACATCAACTCTGCATGCCCAAAGGATTACTACCCCCTCCTGGAGATTGACTTAAAAGTAGAATCAATAATAGACTCCAGATATAAGTGCTTCTTGGACGCGTACATAGGGTATCATTAAGTGCAAATGGCCGAAGGGGACGAGGAAAAAACAGCCTTCTACACAGACCAAGGAACTTACTGCTACACTAAGATGCCGTTCAGCCTAAAAAACGCAGGAGCCACGTACCAGCGGCTGGTGGATTTGGCCTTCCAATCTCAGATTGGCCGGAACCTAGAAGCATATGTCGATGATATGGTGATTAAAAGTCTGACAAAGAAGGCACTATTGACCGATGTGGCAGAAATATTTGACAACCTCAGAAGGATTAACATGAAGCTTAATCGCAAGAAATGCTCATTCTGTGTGGAGGAAGGAAAGTTCTTGGGATACATGGTGACATCCGAGGGGATACGGGCAAACCCAGCGAAGACGAAGGCTATCACAGATATGCAGTCCCCCCGGACACTAAGAGAAATGCAAAGCTTGTCAGGAAAACTAGCCGCTCTAAATTGGTTTCTCGCCAGGTCAGCCGAGAGAGCCCTGCCTTTCTTTGAAACTTTGAAGAATATCACGAAGATAAACAAGGACGAATACCGCTGGACGGAGGATGCAGAAAAATCTTTCCAAGAACTTAAGAAATTCATTATCAACCTCCCCTCATTAGCCTCCTCTAGGCCAAAAGAAACGCTATGCGTCTACTTGGCCGCAGCAAAGGAGGCGGTCAATGTTGTCCTACTTGTCGAACGGAACGGAAAACAACTCCCGGTACATTATGTCAGCCGAACTTGTAGGATCGAGTGCTTCTAGCTTGATTGAGCTTGGTTAAACCGTTTATGTAAACACAAACAGCTTAGGAGAATCTCTAGGTGTAAGACTTGTGTCTATGCGGAAACTAAACACAAGAATATAAAGAAGAAAGTAACTAATAAGGTTTTGATCCTCTATGGATCGGTTTATGAACTAATAATGATTTTATTGATGATTGTAAAGTCGTACAAAACTTATAGACGAGTGTTCCTTTTATACTAACAAGAAGTCCTAACCCAAACCCGTCATACAAGAAAACGTGTGAAGAGATATACATCAATCTCTTCTAAAAATAAATCTAACAAACATTCTAAACTTACGGGATAACAATTACTAATACCCGCAGTAATGACTACTATCAGCAGAAACAAAAATAAACTACCAGCAGCAATGAACTTCAGCAGGAACCGCACACTATCGGCAGGAACCAGCTTACACTACCAGCAGCAATGAGAAATCTATTATTTCCCAGAATTCCTAACAATCCTCCCCTAATCTTGAAGTTGACTAGGATAACTTGCAAGATTCCCTGTAAAAGCTTTGAAGTCCAGAGGATTGATGCAGCAACATCAGAAAGTAACCATCAGCAATCTTCGTTGAATACATGATTCCAGCAGCAACAGATATGAACCAACAGCAACAGGAACAACTTCATAAGGATCTGGCTACCCCTGATATAATCTTTCCAGCAACTATGACATATTGTACATCAAATCTGTTAAGTTTCATACTATTCTCATCACATCCAGGTGTGTTAACTCCTGTGAGAGGTGAATCATTGAAAATTAATGGATTTGATGCCTCTTTACCAATAGCCATCACTACTGGAGTAGCCAATGTTTAGGTGTGTAAGACCATGGTACATTGATAACCATCTGATTTTTAGTAAATCAGCAACTTTAAACGGATTTGACTTGTCTTTACCTATAGCCGTTTACTCAGGACTAGCCAATTCTTAGGTTGAAGATAACCTTTGGTGAATTGAGTACCAAGTATGGTATTCCACTGCCTTTACCACAAGCCATACACTTGTGGGCTAGCCAATTCTTTGGAAACCCCAAAGGAGTAAAATCCATGGCGAATTGAAAACCATTCAACTCTTAGTAATGAAACATCGGTGAGTTGAGAACCCTATAGTTTTGAGCAAACTATTACAGCTATCAACGGATTTGATTATCACACCAGAGCCGTACCCTCATGGTGAGTCAACTCTTTCTTGTCTGTGAGACATGGTGAGTTGATTACCATTTATTGTGTGGTTAAAAACCAACACTGTACCTGCACAAAAGTTAGGATACAATCTAAACTAATAAATTTTTTTTTTTTTTTTTTTTTTTTTAACTAAATGAGAAAAGAAAAAGAAAATAACAAATTATACAACAGAAAGCCTCCCCTTAGGCTTTGTCCTCCCCTCAAGCTCAGTACCTAAGGATTTACCATCCCAATATGGACCACCAAATGGTTAAACCTTGGTCCATCAAAAGCCTTGGTCAGCAGATCAGCCACATTGTCATCAGTATGAATCTTAATCACCTGAATAAGATGCTTCTCATAAGCATCTCTTATGAAATGGTGTCTAATCTCAATATGCTTTGTCCTTTGATGATAGACAGGATTTTTAACAATGCACATAGTGCTTTGGTTATCAATAAAGATCTTAGTGTTCATGAAGTTGAACCCATAATCTAACAACTGATTTTGCATCCAAAGAACCTGTCCACAGCAGCTAGCAGCAACAACATACTCTGCCTCAGTAGATGATGTAGCCACTATAGTCTGCTTCTTGCACTGCCAAGAAACCAACCTTCTACCCAGAAATTGACAACCCCTAGTAGTTGAGTTTCTATCAAAGTTAGCACCAGCATAATCACTGTCACTATAAGCTTCCAACACAAAAGGAGAATCTTTTGGGTACCAAAGTCCCAACTTAGGTTGTCCTTTCAAATACTTGAAGATTCTCTTGACTGCATTTAAGTTAGAAGTCAAGGGTGTAACCTGATGTCTAGAACATGCACTGACAGCAAACATAATATCAGGTCTAGAAGCTGTCAAATACATGAGTGACCCAATCATGGACCTGTATAGATGAACATTAACAGCAGCATCAGGTTCATTATTGGATTTAGGCTTTGGAGGTTCAAATGGGGTTGTTGCAGTTTTCACATTTTCCATATCAAACTTCTTAAGTATGTCATAAACATACTTCTCTTGGCAGATAAAGATCCCATCTGGTTTCTGCTTAACCTGAAGACCCAAGAAGAAAGTCATTTCACCCATAGCACTCATCTCAAATTCACTCTTCATCAATTCTTCAAATTCCCTGCACCAGGCTTCATTAGTAGAACCAAAGAAGATATCATCTACATAAACTTGTACCAGGATGATATCTTTGAAATTCTTCCTGATGAAAAGTGTTTTGTCTATTGCCCCTCTTCTGTAACCATGTTTTAGCAAAAATGCAGATAACCTTGCATACCAAGCCCTTGGTGCTTGATGAAGACCATAAAGTGCCTTTACCACTTTGTAAACCAAATCAGGATTTTGAGGATCCACAAATCCCTTTGGTTGAGTAACATAAACCTCTTCTTCAATCCTTCCATACAAAAAGGCACTCTTCACATCCATCTGATACACTACAAACCCCATGAATGAGGCAAAAGCTAAGAACAATCTGATGGCTTCAACTCTTGCTAATGGTGCAAACACTTCATCATAATCAATCCCCTCTTCTTGTCTATGTCCTTGAGCCACCAACCTAGCTTTATTCCGAACCACAATTCCCCTAGCATCCCTTTTATTCTCGAGAATCCATTTAGTTCCAATAGCATGCTTTCCTGCAGGCAAAGGTACCAACTTCCATACTTTCTGATTCTGGAACTGCTGCATTTCCTCTTGCATAGCCTCAACCCAATCAGAATTATCAAGAGCTTGGGCTATACTACTTGGTTCAATTTGGGATAAGAAACAAGCATAGAGGCAATGCAGGTAATCAGTATGATTGCTCCTTAACTGATCCTGGATATAACTGAGAAAAGCAGATTCTCCAAACTTGGGTTGATGTAACTTGCTTCTTGTCTGAACAGGGGAATTTAGATCTCCAAGGATCAAGGACTGAGGATGAACTGTATTGATCCTCTTGGTAACAATGGGATTGACATCAATTGTGGATGCCTGATTAGTAATGGAGGGATTGAAGTCATCATCATAGGAGGAAGAAGTGAAAATGCCTGTTCTGGATTGATGATGAGGATCTTCCAGCTTATCTCTTGAAGAGAATGAATTTCCAAGGTCAGAAGGAATTGGAAATCTTTCAGGGGAGTTATCAATACCCAGTGAGTCAACAGGTGGAGTAGACACAGGAACACCAGGAGTGGAGACATCAGCAGAATCATTAGAAAGACCAGCTGGAACAGATGCACTACCAACAGAATTGGTAGCAGCAGGAATAGGAATACCACCAGCAGAATTCAGTTGCCTTCTAACTTCAGCTTCAGCATTTCTCAGAATCTCCTCTGTCTCTTTAGAAAACCCAGATCCAAACATTTCAGCAGCTTTCTTGGCATTATACTCTTGTCTTTGAAGCCTAGCAAGATCTTCTGCAAAACTTGAATCACTTCCAGCCATATCAGAAGAATCTTTGAGCTCTGAACCTGAAATGTTGTTAGAGGGAAAAGAAGGAACAACTATAGGTCGTTCATCACTCTCTGCATCAGAATCATCATCTGAGGTACCTGCATTGTTAGTTTGAGAAACATGTGTACCAACAGATTGATTTGCTTTGAATCTAGTATAACCTAAGGTATCTGTCAGATAATCTAGGTCAAAGAACCACTCTAGACCTGCACCCTACAAATTAGGTTTATCCTCAAGATATCTTAAGTTGAGAGTCTCTTCTATCCTCTTAGTAGACAGATTATATACCCGATAGGCTTTACTATGAGCAGAATACCCAATAATAAACCCCTCATCAGCCTTCCCATCAAACTTGCCTAGATGATCACTAGTGTTCAATATAGTGACATGACATCCAAAAGGTTTAAGATAGCTAATGTTTGGAACTTTCCCAGACAAAAGCTCATAAGGTGTTTTATTATGGGGATTAGTAATGGATACCCTATTCAGCACATAACAAGCAGTGCAAACTGCTTCAGTCCAAAACATAGTGGGCATCTTAGAGTCAGCTAACATAGACCTAGCTGCTTCTATAAGGGTTCTATTTTTCCTTTCTGCAACCCCATTTTGTTGTGGAGTTCTGGCATTACTATAGTCCCTTTTTATCCCCTTACTCCCACAGAGTTCAATTAGATTTGAATTCTTAAACTCTGTTCCATTATCACACCTTATTGACTTAACCTTTTTACTTAGCTGATTTTCTATTAAGGTAATAAAGTCCCTAATAACAGGATAAGTTTCATCTTTAGTACCCAAAAAGAAAGTCCAAGAAAACCTGCTAAAATCATCTGTAATGACCAGGCAGTAGTACTTCTGGTCAATACTTCTGATAGAAGTAGGACCAAAGAGATCCATATGAAGAAGCTGCAGAGGCTCAGTGATGGTGCTCACAGCTGTGATAGCCTTGTATGAAGCTTTGTGTTGCTTTCCTTTGTTGCATGCAACACAATTGTGTTCATTGGAGAAGGTCTTGAGAGGGAGCCCTTGGACCAAACCATTCTTAGCCAGCTTGTTAATGGTCTTGAAATTCACATGAGCCATTCTTCTGTGCCATTTATTAGATTCATCCACAGAAGCTTTTGCCACCAAACAAGCAAGTGAACCCTCAGGTTGAACATCACTAAGATTGAAACTGTAAAGGTTGTAAGTCCTTGGAACTTTGAGTTCAACCTGACTTTCATCAGGCAACTTGAAGTCTTTGGACAACACAAAACAATCAGTCTCAGTGAAGAGAACACTGTTCTTCTTGTCACAAATTTGGGAGACAGAGAACAAATTAAAGTTTTGGAGTTCCTTCACATAAAGCACATCTTCAAAGTCCAGCTTGGTTGTTTTGATAGTTCCATTCCCAGTAATTTTGCCATCTCCTCCTCCAAATGTCACAGAACCTCCATTTAAGGGCACAAAGTCATGCAGTCTCTCTAAATTTCCTGTCATACTCCTGGAACATCCACTGTCAACAATGCCTACATCTTTACTTCTAAAAAGAAATTCCTGATACAAAGAATATATTTACAACATTAGATACAAGGGAGACCCACGCCATTGCTGACTTGAGCCTGCCTAGTGGATCAATAAGTATTAAACCATGGAGATTGATGAGATCCACCATTGTTCTTGGACCCCATTCTCGTATATTGGTTATTGTTTCTTCAAGAACAACCTGCTGAGGACTTAACAGCAGTTTCCCATCTTGCCCCTCCCATGTGCATTGTGTCAAAATAAGCAGGCCTCATATCATTTTGAAAGTAAGTGCTAGTAGGTCTGTAGAAAGGTCCAGCAGTATTTCTTCTCCAATCAGCAGAATTATAGTTTCCAGCTGGAATATGCTGACCAGTCAAGTTTGCCTTACCAGCAGCAATATGCTTACCAGCAGGAATGGACTTGCCAGCAGTAACAGGCTTACCAGCAGGAACTGGCTTACCAGTAGCAACCGGCTTACCAGCAGGAACTGGCTTACCAGCAGCAACAGAAGCTCTACAAGAGTTTATTCTTGCTGCTTGTGGAATATATGGGGGAATATTATTGACATTGCTCCACACAGACCTATTTTGACAACCATATATACCCATCTTTTTCTCATAAAAGTCACAATCTTTAATAAGATGATCATAACTACGACACACAAAGCAAGATTTCCTTTTAGGGGACTTTTTCGTAACATTATCTTTCTCATTGCAACCAGAAGTATTCAAACCAACACATGAAACAAAATTATCCTTAACAAAATTAAAACCACAACCATAACTGTTTGAAACAAAACCAAAACTAGAAACATTATTGTTTTTAACATTATCAAAAGAAACATCTTCAGCTGCAGCTCTTTGGGATTCATCATTAGCCACTTTTGAAGACAGATCTTCTGATTTTATTGAAGCTGACTTCTCACTTGATCCACATGTGGCATAGTCATCAGTCTTGATTTCTGTAGATTTGTCACTGTAAGAACAAGAGACAAATTCATTAGAGTCACAATCAAGATCAGGCAAGTTCTTTGCCTTTTTGCCATAAGTCATTTGTGAATCATCAAAGTCAACATAGGGGTCTGCAGGTTTAAATGTTCCAGTTATGGGTGGAGGAACTGCATTCATTCCTCCCTCCTTTACATACTTTACAGGTTTTCTATAATCTACAGGTTCAGGGTCAAAAATACTACACTCATTTGGGTCATAAACTTGATTTGGCCCTATCAGGTCACCATACCCTAAACCTCTTTAAGTTTTTATAGACATAGAACTATCGACTAACTTGTTTAGGTTTTTAGATGAATCTTTCCATTTATCAAACCTAGCCAAGGTATTGTCTAGCTTAGTCTGCACATCCTGTTTTTCTAACACCACCTTAGCTTTTTCTCTTTCAGAATGTTTGAACTCATTAGTGGTGTTTTGTAAATCTCTTTCCAAAACCCTTATTTTTTTCTTTATATGCTAACTGTTGTTTTTGATACCAGACTTTTTGTTGTTCTAATGTGTTAACAGCCTTTTTATAAGCCTGGACTTGTATAAAGTAATCCTTATATTGACACTCTATATCATCAAATTCTTGTTTCAGTTTAGCATATTTAAGTTCACAACCAAATGGGCAGTTTTGTACCTGAGATGGATGACCCATCATTCCAAGTTGACCAGCCACTTGTTTCTTCTCACCATATCCAGCTATCATCCCATATACCTTCTCTGCTCCTCTTGCAACAGCTTTCTCATGATGTTCCCAGTCCACCATTGAATCCACAGATACCAAGGCCTTGGGATCCTCTGATTCCAACTCTTGAATTTTGAAAGCAGAATTCCTGACTTTATCATCCACCTTCTTATCTGTACATTCCCTGGCAAAGTGACCTGGTTGAGAACATTTGTAGCACCTCACCTTCCTTCTGTCAAACCTTGCAGCCTCCTATCCATCAAAGTTAATCCTTCTTCCTGCCTTCTTTTCAAACCTATTGAATTTCAATGACAGCATAGCCATCTGCCATTTTATGTCCATCTCTTCTAGATCCAATTGATCCACCTGATTAAAATCTTCATAAGCAATTTGCTGCTGTGGTGTACTCTCAGCAACAAATGAATGAAACACTTACTCTAGAAGATTATCAGATCTGGTTTAAGCTTTTGGTGTAGCAGGTGAGTAGGAAAGTGATGATGATGATGGTGTTGGACTGTCTCCATATGTCCCTTTGTTAGTACTAGAGGTACTAACAAATGCACTATGGATTGGAGTTTGAGATGAATAGGTGGAATACCCTTTGATATCAATTTCAAGGGTTTTCAGCTTGTTGTACAGATCATCAAAACTCATATAGTCCAGTCCACCTTTGGCCTTGAGTGTTATGGAAACCTGAGACCAGGATGGAGGCAAGGCCCTTAGAAACTTGGTGTTGCAGTCTTCATTTTCCGGCCTAGCCTGCAACTGGTTGAGTTGACTCAGGATCTTGTGAAACCTATCATACCCTTTGTGAATCCCTTCAGCCTCAGAGATCTTAAACTCGTGAAACTCTTGCTTGAGCATAGACTTTCTCATTTTTCAGGACTCATCATTCCCACCAAATCTGGCTTTTACAGCACGCCAGATCTCTCTAGCATCATCCAGATGATGGAAATCACCCATATGATCCTCTGGAATAGCCTGAAGCAAAAGGGTTCTTGCCCTGGTTTCCCTTTGTACAGCAAGATGTTCATCTGCTGTAACAGGTGGGAGTATATAGATGTTTCCATGATCATCCCTTCCAGTATTCTTCTTGTTGTTTCCCTTAAGAATCACATTCCACAGGTTGTTAATCACTGTTCGTGATCCAGTATTCCATTCTCATGGCCCAGACTTCATACTCATCTTTCTTTAGGTATGGGAATTTAGCATTGTTGTTGGACACAGTGGTGACAATCTGTGTTTGGACTTGTGAGGTTTCAGTTTTGGTTGTGTGGTTGTCACCCTCATCATGATTGACTCCTTCTGCCATTGTTAAAAGGGTTTAAAGAGGTTGATTTATAAGAGCTTTTCTTCTTTATCAGAGATCCTCACCAGGCTCTGATACCACTTGTAGGATCGAGTGCTTCTAGCTTGATTGAGCTTGGTTAAACCGTTTATGTAAACACAAACAGCTTAGGAGAATCTCTAGGTGTAAGACTTGTGTCTATGCGGAAACTAAACACAAGAATATAAAGAAGAAAGTAACTAACAAGGTTTCGATCCTCTATGGATCGGTTTATGAACTAATAATGATTTTATTGATGATTGTAAAGTCGTACAAAACTCATAGACGAGTGTTCCTTTTATACTAACAAGAAGTCCTAACCCTAACCCGTCATACAAGAAAACGTGTGAAGAGATATACATCAATCTCTTCTAAAAATAAATCTAACAAACATTCTAAACTTACGGGATAACAATTACTAATACCCGCAGTAATGACTACTATCAGCAGAAACAAAAATAAACTACCAGCAGCAATGAACTTTAGCAGGAACCACACACTATCGGCAGGAACCAGCTTACACTACCAGCAGCAATGAGAAATCTATTATTTCCCAGAATTCCTAACAGGACTCTGCAGGAGGCCGAATGTAATTATGCTCCCCTAGAGAAGCTGGCCTTATAACTACTTCACGCATCCAGACGGCTCAAGAGGTATTTCGAGGCACATCCAATCAAGGTAATCACCGATCAACTAATCAAGCAGATCCTGAACAAAGCGGAATCCTCCGGAAAGTTGGCAAGATAGTCGGTCGAACTGGGAACATATGACATAGTGTATGAACCCAGGAACGCGATCAAGGGCCAGGTATTGGCAGATTTCATAAATGAAGTCCCCATGGACAATAACGGAAGGATGGTGGAGCAAGTGACGACCGGGCCAAATAATCCTGACGAAGAGAATGAATGGACGCTCTATACGGACGGAGCGTCAGGAACAAGTAGATCGGGAGCAGGCCTGGTTCTGATTACCCTAACGAAAACTGAATACACATATGCTCTTAGGTTGGATTTCGAAAGCACAAACAATCAGGCGGAGTATGAGGCGTTGCTCGCCGGACTAAGAATGGCCAAAGAAATGAAAGTGTCTGCACTGTCCGTAAGAGTTGACTCCCAGTTAGTCGCCCGTCAGATCAACGGCGAATTCGTAGCCTACAGTGATAATATGATCAAATACTTAGCCGAAGCAAAGAGCAACATAAGCCACTTTCAGAAGTTCCAGATAGCGAACATCCCTCGCAACCAAAATCAGAAGGCGGATATTCTCAGTAAGCTAGCTTCAGTGGCATTCAACCATCTGACTAAGGAAATTCTAGTAGAAGTATTAAGCAAGCCATCGGTGGAAACAACGAAGGTTAATACAATAGTGGAAGAAGAGGGGGACAATTGGATGACTCCGATTGAACGGTGTGTCAAGGAAGGGATATGGCCGAACGACAAAAATGAGGCCAGGTCACTTCACATGAAAATCAGTCAATACGTTATGGAAGGGGACGTACTTTTCAAAAAGTCTTATTTGATGCCTATGTTGCGATGTGTCGGTCCTCTACAAGCAAACTATGTCATTCGGGAACTACACAAGGGGGCATGTGGGATGCACTCCGGCCCACGTTCTATAGTAGCAAAGGTGATCCGGCAAGGATACTACTGGCTGACCATGCATCGGGATGCAAGGGAAGAAATACAAAAGTGTGACTCCTGTCAGATACACGCTCCGATGCCCAAGCTGCCCAAAAGTCTTATGACATCCATCATGGCACCATGGCCATTCTACCAATGGGGGATGGACGTCCTCGACCCTCTTCCGGCAGCACCAGGAAAGGTTCAATATGTCATCGTAGCAATCGACTACTTTACAAAATGGATTGAAGCGAAGCCTTTGGCCAAAACTACGGGGAAGGAGGTCATTAAGTTTGTATGGAATAACATAGTGTGCCGTTTCGGTTTGCCGGCCGTCATTGTTACGGATAATGGGACGAAATTTGTCAAAGATCCATTCAAAACCTGCTGCGAAAAATTGAAGATAAGGCAGATAAACACAGCGGTGGCACACGCACATGCCAATGGGTTGGTAGAATGGGCAAACAAAAGTCTGATGACGGGCATAAAAACATGCCTGGGAAGAGAAAGGGCCGGATGGGTGGACGAACTCCCCAACGTCCTCTTGGCGCACCGAACGTCTATAAAGACAAGCAATGGGGAAACGCCGTTCAGTCTTACCTATGGAAGCGAAGCGGTGATCCCGGCGGAGATCGGAATGCCGACGCACAGAACCATGATGATTAGGGAAGGGATGAATGAAGAGGAAACGCGCCTAAACTTGGATCTATTATAAGAGAGGCGAGAAGCAGCGGCCATAAGGGGGGCAAAGTACAAGTCTATAGTGGAACAATATTACAATAAGAGAGTCCGTCCAATGTCCTTCAAAGTCGGAGAGTTTGTTTACCGAAGGAACGAGGCTAGCAGGGTGGAAAATCTGGAAAAGCTAGGGCCCACTTTGGAAGGTCCCTACCGGGTGATAGAAGCTTTTCAGAACGGTTCCTACAAATTAATGACGATGGAGGACAGAGAAGTACCACGCACCTGGAACGCAATGAATTTAAGAAGATGTTATATGTAACAAATGTAATCTTGACCAAATGTACTTGAACTATATGAAATGAAATATGGGCTACATTCCAAGTTGGGATGATAGCAATTTTCCGGCAAACTAATGTTAGACATAAGTTGTTAATGACTCCGACGGACGGCTAGCTACCTTCGATCGAATGTGTAGTCAATGTCTATTACTTCTAACCTAGGTGCTATTCACCGAACGATTACATTCCCCAAACGTGCTATTCACCGAACAGTTACATTCCCCAAATGTGCTATTCACATGAACCTAGGTGCTATTCACCGAACGGTTACATTCCCCAAACGTGTTATTCACATGGGAAGAACCTAGGTGCTATTCACCGAACGGTTACATTCCCCAAACGCGCTATTCACATGGGAAGAGCCCAGGTGCTATTCACCGAACGAACACATTCCATAACATACTATGCTCAAGTCCGAATAATGCTTGGCGAATGTAACCATTCGTAAAATCCCACACTAAAATAAATTATCTTACAGACTATTTATCCTTTTTTCACGTATAAATTTTATTTTATTTTATTTATTATTATCTGTTCATAGCTGTTATCTTATGTGACGTAGATCACATCCCCGATAAACGCGCTCACACGCAACCCAATTAATATAAACATCTTTGATCTAAAACTGTATGATATTCCATTTACCACTTTACGTTAATTCGTTAACGTACGTTTAAAACTAAACGTTTCTTATCTGATAAAATTTTTTATGAAACCCTAAACTACCATAACAACATATGATAATATCAAAACCCTATAAATACTAAAATATAATTTATTTGAGTAATGTACAAGTCACTAAAGCACAGAAACCCTAATTCCACTATAACTCCCGATAAAACCCTAATTTCACAAAACTATTATTTTATGTAATAAAATCACAAACCCTAAATAATATTTTTATAAAATATATATGTACAAGTCCTTTAAACTAAAGTACAAGTCCTTAATGCATAAAAATCAATTATTAGTAAAAACATTATATAAACCTTAATAATAATTATTTAAAAGGCATAATTTGTAATAAATTCATATATTAATTTTTAAAATAAATTTATTAATTTATAAAATAAGTGTACAAATCCTCAAACCTATAGTACAACATCCCTAAGCCTGAAGTACAACTCCCTAAAGCACCAAATTATTTTCCTTTGATTTTATGTAATTCAATATACATATAAATTATTTAGAAAGCCCTAAAATTCATTTCTAATTAATACCTAAACCCTAGAAAACCTAATTTTATCCCTAACCTTAGAGTACCACATGACCAAGCTTGATGTACAATCCCACAAAGCACCAATCGAACCAAACACTTCCCTTTTCTCTATGCCTAGTTCGAATCTAACCTAAAACAATCCAAATCCTTCCATTTTCGTAAACCCTAAGTATACATGTGCAAACCCTAAAGCCCTCCACATCTTCCCTTTTCTAGAAACCTAAATACTTGTATAGAGGGGGGTTTTACACATCATCTCCTTCCCCCTCCAACCACATTGCGCCATCAAGAAGGAGACACACCTTCTTGTCTCCTCCACACTCTCCAAAAAAACCCTAGAACACTCTTAGAAACCCTAGTTCACCCTTCCTATAAATACTTGACCACTACTCCTCCATAACTCCCTCAAATCCATTCGACACTATCACCACAGCCCCATACAAAATCCCTACTAATCCCACAACCCTTAAATAAGTCCAAGAAACAACCTAGGAAGCCAAGAAAGAAGGAGGAAGTTTTTGTGTTTCATTTCCAAGTCTATACGCCTCTAAACTTGCCCTATTCGAATCATACCACTAGGTTGCGTGTCGGAGACGTTTATCAACTCTGTTTAACTTTGTTTTCCATCCAGACTGTCCAAGTGAGTTCATAGTCCCACTATTTTTATATACGTTTTTCTAAACTTGTGGGGAGATACATGCTACTAAACCGAACACAAGTATTTTTCTGTATGCTTTCTTGATTTATATTGGATAAGTTTAACTGTTGCCTATTTAAAGACCCTCTATCATGAACCATTAATCACTTATGGGTGAGCGCAAATATAATGAATAGATCTATTGGATTGACAATCCCTTAGTGTTGCTGGATAAGTGACTGATGCGTGGTTTTGCGACCTTACAACAGGTTTTACCTCTCGAGGGATCTCAAGAGGCTTGCAATCCCCACCAGGCAGTGTACCTGACCGATGTAGTATAGTGTAGTGGCAAGTACCGGGGGATTGATCGTTCTCTAGGGGAATAGTGTCGTTAGGATTGAAAAACTACTCTAATAGGTCTAAGGGTGAGGAAAGATTCTTTTTGTATTTTTTATATTTTTATAAAAGCAAGTAAAATCTCGGGTTTGAAGGAGTGGGCGGAATTAGTTGCTAGTCAACTAAACCAAATAACTACAATTGCAAATAAAATAAAATAACTGAAAATAAAAAGGTTGTGGAACTTATATGGAGAGAAATGTGTTTACTTAGATTTCCTTACTCCCTAACTATTTTTTACCGGTTGATTAGTGCGTATTAATTGCGTGGATGACGGGTGTATTCCTTAATACCAATCGTGGGGTGGCGTACGTACTTCCCCAACTCTATAAGCTCCTACTTCACTCCTATGTCGAGCCGGCTAAGAAGCTCCTAACATGGGATCACTAGAATTCTCTCATGCATTAAATACAACCATAAAAACCTTAGTACGCATTGGTTCATGTTTCTTAAGACGTTCAAGCAAGTTACCGTATAGGAGGTTAGCCAGTTTTCTTAAGCCTAACATCGATAAACAATCATCCAATACAATTAATAACACACCAACAACCAATAATCAATAGTTAGGTTTCATTAGATCTAAGCAAACACAAGATAAATCTAGCCTATCATGTTAAATAAAAGACAAGAACAAGATATAATCAAACAACACATAGACATATTGAATGATTAATTGATTATTTATCTTCAATTGAACATGGGAGATCCAAGGGTATAAAACCCTTAAAAGTAGCAGAAAAATCGTCTTAGGGTTTCTCCTCACAAAGTTGCACACTAATGACTAAAAATTATGAGAATATATATAGAAAATCAGATCTGACGGCGTCACGTTATAGAGCTGACGCCGTTACCTCGCCGCGGTTAGGGTTTCTTGATGGCCTTCTTGACGTCGTCCCCTTTTAATCATCCAAAATCCTCTCTGGCGTGTCAAGGGTTGACGGCGTCACAATGGTGATTGAAGCCGTCACAGGTACTTTTCCAGCCGATTTTGAGACTTTGTCGTTTTCTTCACTTTTATACTCCAAAAACGTCCAAAATGCTTCCTTTTCCAGATTTCTTCTCCAAAGTACCTAAAATGACAAAAGGAACGATTTAGGGCAATATTTGATCAAATAAATACGATTTAGGGCTTAAATGACCCCCTAAAAACGGTACACTTTTCGCTTCATCAGTGACCCAATGCATTTTATTTGAAAACGTTTAATAAAGAGTTCAGGCAGACTTCTACTCAAGGGCGTAATCGTTATTCATCGTGTTAATGTCTTGCGATTCATGAGACTTAGAGCAATATATAACGAACTGCGATATAACTGATTTACTCTCTATTTAGCTTGTGTTCAAACTTATTTAACGTTAAACGCTATGGATTCACTCAACCTTTGTGTTGACTTTTTAAGTGTGTTTATCTCAGGTAACTGGAAGTACGATTTGGCACGGAGTGGCATGGACTTTCTCCTTATAAAAAGAGTGTCTATTTCGTTATCATTCAACTAATAATGTAACTTTTATCACGTATTAACAGAAACATTCCACTGGGACCTCTATATGTAACTCTGATTTAAATAAATGAATGATAACAATTTATTTAAAACGTCTCTTTTTCTATTATCATGACTGTGAACCTTGAAGTAACACCCCAATTTATATTTCCGCTGCGAATATCAAAAACGGGGGTGTTACAGCGAAAGACCTCACTTATAACAAAAATGTATATACATGGCACAACAATAATCTAAGAAATTATCAAAACGAACTTTTGACCCGCCAGGCGGATGAACAACTATTTCCACAAAAATAAGGTTACAAGATAATATTGTTTGTTTCAACAAATGTCATACAATCATCCAACGAAAAGATAAACCAAGCTATTACAAAATCAAGGCTGCGCAAAGCCGGAACCCCCTTGACCGGGAGTGGGAGGAGTCTCATCCGGTAGCAAATTTTGTAGCTCGGCCGGGGTCCGGAGATAGGCACTAGCAATTTTGTCAACATAAGGGTACCTCTTGTCAAACAACTCATCATAGACTGAGTTAAGTTTATTACCGGCCTCCAGATCAAAATCGGATGAGGCATCAAGAACAGCCTTAACAGCTTCGGGGGAGTGACCCGCTTTTACCCCCATCGAGCCACCCGGCAGCAATAGCCATGTTAAACGGAACAACCAAGCTCTTCTTATACTCTTCACTTTGGAGGAGGCGTCTGACAAAGGTAGGGAAATAATCCCGGATCAAACGCTGCTTAGCAACAACTGTCTGCCCACATTCAACAGCAAAGCTCTCCCTCTCTTGCGCCAACATCCGACTCTCAGCCTCAGATGCGGCAAGCTTGGCCTCCAAGTTCCTGATCTTATTGGCCTGTTCGGCCGCATCAATGATCAAGGTCCTTTTTTCTTGCTCAATTCGGCCAGCTTTATCAACCGCAGCATCCCTCTCGGCTTTAGCCCCCAACAGCTCCTTCTTACAATCCTTGTACCGGAGCTCCACATCCTTGCAAGATTCATGCTTATGGGAAAGATCGGCAAACCGCTCAGAGAGCTCCTCAAACCTCAACAGCACATTGGTTTGGTTTTGCATGCACATGCCCAGCGAGCGCCATGACCGCTTGAGAGCCCCCTCATCAGACATCCCATCAGCATAAAACTCGTAATCCGCCGGAGTGAACAAATTCTTCAACATATCCCAGCAGTTAGCGGCGTTGTTCATCCGGGAGCTCTCGGTTAAGCCCCACTGGGGTGTGAAGACCCGATCGCCGAAGCGACCACCAGAAGTACCTAAGAAGCAACATGCAAATAAGATGAAGATCAAGGAAAAAAGGGGACGAACAGAGAAAACACCGGGTCACTCACCCTCTCCTTCGTCCACATGACCAGATGAAAAAGCAAGAAACTGCTCCTGAGGTCCGGAGGCATGAGCTGAAAATAAAAAAAATGTTAGAATCAAGGAAACTAGTATAAATAGAACAAGTCGTACATAACAAACCTGAATGGACGAGCGAGGGACTCGGTGGCTGAACAGACAGGGCAGTATTCCCTTCCTCATTGCCAGCATGCTCCACAGAGGAGGATTGACGGCCGTGCGAGGGCGACTCAAATTCGTCACAGTGGCGGCGAAAAGAAATCGGCCGTTCATTTTGTTCCTCCTCCTCATGATGAGAGGAATCAGATTTAACGTTAACAATAGCCGGAACAGCCTGGCTGATGGGATTGGGAGAAGAGATGTGGGTGGAGCTCAATTCGTGGTCGGGGGACTCCTCGACATGCTTTTTCTTCGACGCATGAGATCCCCCTACAACAGCACGCCTCTTTTTGGTATGCCTCTCCCCCTCGGCCACCACCTTCGCAGCCGCTTGAGCTTCCTTTCTTTGCCTAGCGGCCACCACCACCTCACTAGGTGACTCAACTACCTGCATATACTTTTATTTGGGGGGAATGGCCTCAATGTTCTCGGCCGGAAGAGTGGTATGGGTCACATGTGTCTCCCCCTCAGCTAAAGGCGTCCCGGCTGAAACCTTGCATTCCTCAAAACTCGGAAAACGAAGAAACTCAGACATGCTGACAACTGCATCACAAAAACAAGAAACAAAATGTAAGACGAAAAGAGTTAGGCATGAAAAGGGGAAGTAAAACATATAAAGGTTCATATTACCATTTCCCCCCGGACCCTTCAAGAGAGGATGGTGTCCGGCATACTTCCATACGGAGCTAAGCTCGGCGGCATACAATAAGCTGGGATGCGGCTTGTGTAGAGGAATGACTACCTCCCGGAGTCTCTCAACCAAACCTTCGTCATAAGAACCGGTGGTCGGAGGAGGATCTGAGATGTTGGAATCCACATGACGCCACGGCATGGCAATAGGAATAGCCCTCCGATCAACTAAGAAAAACTGATTTTTCCAGTTCTTGAGACTGGACTGTATCTCCTTAAAACAAGGTTTGTATGTCTTACCAGTCCGGGCTTGGAAAGAAAACCAGTGGCCTTGCTTGCAGAGTTTATAAAAAACCCATAACAGAAGAACGGTAGGATCAATATCTAAAGCCCTGCAGTACATCTCAAACATAGTGGTCCGGTTTATACCAATCGGCACCAGCTGAGAGATATGGACCCTAAAGTACTTCAAAAACCTCAGAAGAAACGTAGAGACCGGAATCCTGAAACCACCTTGCTTAAAAAAGTGGACATACAAACCAATTGCATCGTCCGACACATTAAGGATGGTCATCCCTTCCGAAGCAGGACGCGGATGTAGGTCAAGCGGAATACCATAGGTCTTAGCAGCCCAACTTACACCAGCCTCATTCAAAACGGAAGTATGAATGTGCATGTCAAATTTGGGAACATAAAAAGTACCGCTCGTACCCGCCTAGTTGTCCGGACTAGAATGGTCGGCTGACATGTCTTGAAAGGCCGGACAGGACAAATTGAAAAGTCTAAACTAGAAAGTAAGAAGAAAGATGGACGCACCTGAAGACGGAAAAGATGATCGCAAATTGTTCGGAGGCAGACGGTGAAAAGGAGAAATGTGGTAAAAAAAATGAGGATTCACCCCCTATTTATAGGCACAAGGAGAATAAGTCGAAATGTCAAATCGTGTCAGAGGGTACATCGCAGCCGTTAAAAGGACAGAGTGGGACACGTGTCACAACTCACGAAAATCCAGGCGTGACTCATGGTATTCTTTTAACCTTCCGTATTTATTGCGTCTGTCCGTTCCACACAGCAACTTTCAAATATTGTACCTTTGATTTAAAAATCAAAGATACAATACTTGGGGGAGGGACATGTTCGTGTATATGTCCGGATGACCCATGCCGGACGACACATTCCGGACGAATCCCATTCAGGTCATCCGGTCCGGACCTCAGGAATATAAATAATAAATAAAGGAACCTTGGGAAAGACCAAAATGCGTACAGTACCGCCGCCTCCAGGTTTCACGGGATATGCCTTTCAAGTATGCCGCCCCGGGTTTTACGGAACAGTACTCCAAGTACATGCACAGTGGTCCATAGGTCACTGTGCATAGATCGGCTCCTTGTCTCCAGGTACAGTAAATACACAGTGGTTGGGGTACTATAAATACCCCAACACATTCAATGCAGGCATTAACTTCTTTCACTCTCATTTACTACTCACTTATAACCTACATTTATTACTCCGACCTACATTTATTACTCCGATCCGGACGAATACTTATCCTTACACCGGAGCTTGGTCTTGGGATAAAACCCAAGGCGAGGCTAACGTGTATTATCTTTGTTTCATGTTCACACAAGGTCAAGGAGCGGACCTAACGAACCAGGGGTAAGATTTTACCTCAACACATAAAAACCAACAACATTTAACTACTTTAAATGCATTTGTTACAAGTCATAATACCATCTTTAACTTAAGAGAAAACAAAAGAGGATGCATTTTATCTAAGCAGGCCTAATCCTCTTGTGCAAAGCTTTTGCATCTAATCTTGAATCGCCTTCGGACAAATTAACATCTTTTGATAAATTTGACGAAAGATCGGAATAAAGATGAACCACTCTTCTTATATTGTTGTTGAGTTCTCTAATCAAGCCCACATTTCTACTTAAATTATCCGGAATCTTTGAGTCGTGATTCTGATTAATCTCATTGATTAACACGCGGTTATGATCCAAAAGGTTTTGAACTTGAAGGAAACTCTTTTGAAACATTTGCATCGCTTTCCCATCTAACTGAAATCCAGCATTTCCCTCCATTAATCTTCTCATCAAATCAATACTAATCCTGCATACATTACCATTACATACACATTTCATACTTTGACTTCTGAAAGTCAAATCAACCACTTCCAATATTAAACTTATTACCTATTTATCTAACTTTAATATAGTAATATCATAGAAACAGGTGATATCAACTAGTACACCAAACTTTCATGTTATAAAAGTTTCATTAAAATGTCACTAGTTACAAAACTCAGTAATTTAAGTTTGACTTTTAAAGTCAACAGAGAACATGAAGATATGGAATAATAAATATAAAGGGCAGACAAGAAACATGAAAGAATTACACTTTGAGCAATAAAGACAATTTGTAAGATATGGGAGTCTTCTTGTTTACATGGATAAACACAAAAATGTGAATTTTAAAACAAATCATTATTCTTTTGGGCTAATAATTCAGCATTATTGAAGTTAGTATAATTTTGGGTATGATGAGATGTGAAAAGCAGATCCCATATCCATAAAAAGTAAAACTTTATTTTTCCAAATGTACTTACAAAAAAAAAAGGCCAGGGAGGGCTAGCTACTTCTTCAAAAAAGAAGAATCTCAAAACACATACTTACAAAGATATCATAAAAAGACATCATTTTTCAACAAGAACAGAACCATGCATAATTGCATATACTCAAAATATTAAAAAACTGAATTGGGTTTGCTTAAAAATCTGGTAAAGTTGAAGACAAGGACAAAAAATTATAAGAAATAAATGTGGAAATTAAAGAAAAAGAAACCGTACATTAAAGAAGCATCAGTTTTGCACAGAGGCATAAATTAATTCCTAAAATAGCATATAAACTTGACAAAAACAAACCCATGTAACAAAGATTATTTGCTTCATTTTGATCATATCTTTATTATATACTGCAAAAGATGTGTAGCTTTTATATAACAAAGATCAAAGATAATGATGAGTGTAGTTTAATATGAAATTTTAACATGATAAAACATTAACTTAGAAACTAAACTACAAGTCAAAAACATTAAGAAACTACTACTCATCACTCATCAACATATAATTTACTTAAAAAAAAGAAAAAAAAGAAAGAAGAAGAAGCAGTATGTACCTTGGAGCATTTAAAATTGAAGAGAAGAAAATAGAAGATATGGAGGAGGATGAATGTATAAATGTGTTTGTGAGAGAGAAAAGAAATGAGAGAATATGTAGATTTGACAGTCACACAAAGACAGGCCCTGTCTAAATCTATATGGGGTGGGTTATAAGTACCGGGGCTATTTTTTTAACCAAACCGGGGTCTACATTTGTAGGTTTTTTTTTTTTTTTTTTTTTTTTTTTTTTTTTTTTTTTTATTTTTATAATTTTGTTTATATCAAAAAGCTATAAACCTGAAAGTGCGGAACAGAAAATATAAAGTTTAATATGTCAAACGCTTAAAACTGTGCTGTGCAGGAAAAAAATAGGGGACAAAAAGTGGGAGACAAAGTCTGCCACCCTTGTCCCCCGGTGTGGTTAGTATGCCCCTGTCTAAATCTATATATCTCTCCACATATGTACTATTTACTCCTTAAATAAGCAACATAAAATTATATTTTTCATTTACACTAAAATAATATAGTTTTTATTTTGTGTACAATTAAAAGAGATTTTAAAAAATGGATATAATATTTGATTGATTAAAAAGTGTAGCTGTATTATTTTTCTTAAAATGTGTGTCTTTTTGTCTAATAATATTAATTTTGAAATGAAAAGAACATTTGTAGGGGACAAACAAAATAAACGAACAAAACCGGATATTATTTGAATCTCTGAAAGGTGTGTGAACACTTTCAGATCGAATCAATTCGGTGGTTCTCCCAAATTATTCAATCGGATACAATTCAGAGATTGAGAACGTTTTGAGCGATTGTGTTTGAGATTGATGAACCAGAGAAAATAATAATGACCAAGAAAAAACGTATGAATATATAAAATAGGGATTAGGTCAATAACTGCCTTTTAGACAGTTTTTCAAGGTTTCAAAGTTGTAAAAATTAGTCCCTTAATTTTCAAAAATTTAATTTTCTGAGGAACTTTTACCATAACAACTTAGCTCGACCCCAGCCAGAGGCACTACCCCTTGGACCCTGCCAGGGGTTGCCGCCCCTTGGACCCTGCTCCCACGGGCACTGCCCCCGGACCCCCGTCCCTTAAGGGCTTCGCCCTTAAGATCACAATAAATTCAAATAGGCGTGCACTCCGCACCTCCAAGCCTAAATGATGTCTTATTATGACTAAATTGGTCAAACAAGTTAATCCAATTACAATAAAATATCCAACAACATTAAAATTTAAAAATTATATGTTTCAAATAATTAAGAATAATGAAAAAGAATCACATTATGATCTCATTGAATACTTATTACTAAATGCAAATACTAGTATTTTGCAAACAGGTATACTAAAGAATAGATGTCTTGAATTATATAAAAACAAATATTAAAACATGGGTTACTATAAAAACAAATATCATAAGGTTCAAATTTCTTCAATTATACATTTCAAAAGAGACTATAAAAATGGTCAGAAATGATAACAAAGTTACTGAGGTTAGACCGCATATATTTATGAGCATGTGTTATCCTGACCCCCCTATAGGGGGGTATCCAATGATTGGGTGCTTTGTGCGGTTGTACATTCCCCTAATAGGGGAGGGGGGGGGGGTTCTATAACATAACCCATATTTATGTCATAAACTCATACTTATCTTATCGAGTAACATAAGCGTGTCTAGGTATTCTGTTTTGAAAGGCAAATAAACATGGGTTTTGTTAACCACAAACATACCCTAATTAATTTTTTTGCATTAAATGAAGTAGTATATTCCATAATTATACATATTTTTTCATTTTAAACATGGAATGTGATGTTAAACATGGAGTGTTTAGTGTTCATTTAATGCAAAATTTTTAATTAAAGTATGTTTAAACCCAACCCCATGTGTTGTGGTTAACAAAACCCAATAAACATATTCAAGTATTATTTAAAAATACAAATTTTTTTCAAAGGATATTCTCCATAAAATTGTATCATTAGATATTGAGCCAAAATATAACCATAAATAGCTAGCTATACTTGTCTAGCTTTTATGGTACTTACGAAAATACCCACGACCAAGATTTTGGTAGCATTTTCCTAAGATTTAGTACTTACTTTACCGAATTGGTAGAATTCTTGAAGCAAACATCTTAAGTCTGTTTTGGAAGGCCGATTGCTTGTCGATTGGTGGGAGACTCACCCTTATTAAGTCCGTTTTGGAAAGCCTCCCGTCGTATTTTTTCTCTCTTTATAAAGCACCGTGCAAAGTTATTAAGGACTTGGAGACTTTTATTAGAAATTTTCTCTAGGGAGGGTCAAAAGAGGAGCAAAAAATGCACTGGGTGGCATGGGATAGAGTTAGCACGCCGAAGAAGTATGGGGGTCTCGGGCTGTGTAAATTGAAGTTTATCAATGTGGCGTTTCTCCCTAAGTAGGGGTGGCGGTCCAAAAAAGAAATATATAATCTTTGGTGTGAGGTTGTCGAGACGCTCCATGTCACCAATCGAAGCTGGGATTTTTTACCGGTTCGTAAAGCTTTAAATGGTGTGTGGAGCAATATAGTTAAAGTCATGACTCGGACAGTGGTGTCGGGGCTGCCTCTTAGAAGATTCTTCAAAGGAAAAGTGGGGAATGGAAACAATATTTCATTTTGGATTGACCCGTGGCTGTTGAATTTGCCGCTGATGGTTGTCTGCCCCAGATTGTTTCGGTTAGAATCATATAAAAGATGCAAGGTTAGTGATAGGCTGATCAAGTCGGACGCTGGTACCTTGCGGTTCTGGAACTTGAAAAGGTCGTTTATGTCAGAGGAGGAATGGACCGAATGGGATGCGCTTAATACGCTGTTGGAGGCTGTGCTTTCCGATTCGATTGACAGCTAGGTTTGGGTTGGGGCCGGTGATGGTGTTTTCTCAGTGGGAGCTGTTAGGAAGCTGATGTATAACGACATGGACTACAGCAATATCACAGTCTTCGAGTGGTGTAAATGGATTCCGAAGAAATGCAACATCTTTGGGTGGCGGGCTGAGATGGGAAAGATTCCGACGGCGACTGCGTTGAGGCATAGAAATATCCTGGTTGTGGACGTCTCTTGTCCGCTCTGCGGTGGCGCGGATGAGTTTGTGGACCACTTATTCACAGGCTTTATGTTCGCTTCAGTGCTTTGGCAGCATATCTCCTCTTGGTGCAAGGTCCAAAATTTGTTTGTTTTTTCGTTCAAGGATCTTTTGGAAGCCCATAATTTCGTTGGGTTGTCGGGGAGAGCCAAAGACATATTTTACGGCATTATTATTATAGGGTGTTGGAGCATTTGGAGGGCGAGAAATCGTCTCAAGTTTCAAAGTAAGAAGGCTAGGATGGAGGACATCATTGGAGAAGTTAAAGCGTTGGGTTTCCTTTGGGCAAAAAATAGAGCTAAGTTATCGTCCTTGTCTTGGGGCGATTGGTGTAAATTTGTAATCATGTAGTTTTTGTTTTTGTTGTTGTGTGTGCCGCCCCGTTTTGTGGGTTGGCGGTTTTTTAATGAAATATACAGTTCAAAAAAAAAAAGAAAAAAAAAAAATATATATATATATATATATATATATATATATATATATATATATATATATATATATATATATATATATATATATATATATTTAAAAAAAAATATATATATATATATATTCAACTTATATTAGTTATGGAGAAATAATGACGAAATTATATTTCACTTTATACAAGATGTTTGCAGAAACCAAGAACAATGTCCAAATTAAATTATACGAATAAAGTTAAAAGCATTTATTTATAGTATGTGCATTGGTGCTCATATTGGCGTATTTACTTAAGGCTTATCTATAATAGTGTAAGTTGTTACACCTGGCATGTCAACAAAGCATGAAATTCACGTGGAACGGGCTTCTTCTTCTTTTTTTTTTAAGACGACTTTCATTTTTTGATTTAGAGTCGCACCCGTTACATTGGTAGGCCCTCATTCACCACATACTCAGATTATGTTGTCTGAACCGGGTCCACGCTGACGTAGTGGAGATTTTTAACGGCTTCCGCCTGGAAACCGTACCGCCTCCACACGAGTTTTCTCGCTGGAGTAACGGCCGGATGAAAACCGGGGCCGGCTCGGATTCGAACCTGCGCAACATTGGCTCACAGGATCTCCTCTTCATTGCCTAATACCAACAGAGCTTTGTGGCCCTCATGTGAAGACTTCCCGGTAGGTCACCCAAACCGGTACTACTCTCACACGGGCTCGCTTAACTGACTAACTCGTATTGGATTTTATTTATTTTGCAGCATTTCTGATCAATATTATTATTTCCTTATATATTCCAATTTATTTATGTTTCAAAAAGATATCATATCCCTTTGTCCAATAATATTACAAAATGAAAAACACACTTTTTATAGATTTAATTGATTGGAAGTGAAAAACCACATCAACGTTTTGGTCATGTGTAGTTTGTGGCGTAATTAAGCAAGAAAGTTGATAGCTAACCGGTAACATTTTACGATAATGGTGTGATGAGATTGAATACAATGCATGCATATGATGTGTGCTTCATCAACCTAGATTAGAGATGACATACATATGTACGTAAATCATCTTTCCATGACTGGTTGGTTTCCTTAAATTTTGTCTAATTATA
Source organism: Artemisia tridentata subsp. tridentata (assembly GCA_021014915.2). Classification (NCBI taxonomy): domain Eukaryota; kingdom Viridiplantae; phylum Streptophyta; class Magnoliopsida; order Asterales; family Asteraceae; genus Artemisia; species Artemisia tridentata. The sequence continues at coordinate 511,156,204 of CP139508.1, read as the reverse complement.
ACTGGATTCAGTTTGAGTAGTTGTAAACTCTAGGCAATTGATATTGATATGAGCCCAATTGATATAAATGAGAATAGAACTTGAGCCCAATTCTTGTTATGGAAAAGTGCCCATAAACTCATAGCTACTTCACTAATAGCATATAGAGAGAGACATGAGGATCAAATTGTTTTCTGAAACAATCTAACATGGATGTCTTATGAAGACATAAACCGAAACGTAGCATTTTCATTAGCATGTGGTCGCAAAATGTCACATTCCGATTTTCAAAGAAACGAAAGAGCATTTATTATATTTTGTTACGAGCGATACTGGCTTGACTTGACCTTAAATAGTTAACACATATGGCCAATATTGACGATAAGCATACTAGGAAGCTTGTGGATTACAAAGGCTAAACAACTACAACCAATCATACGGATAACGGTGTTATTGGTGTTACAAACAGGGAAGGAACAAAGGCACAAATTGACTACGTTTATTTAAGAAAGATTAAACAAGACTAGAAACACAATTTTTTTAGACCAGGTGCTATTAAAAACACTACGCCGCAAAAATCATGTGTGTCCTATGACCACCCACAATCCACCCTGGTTTCGTCCCTCGTCACAAAAACTACTAGTAATAATGAAGAAGCCACTTAGCTTGAATATACATCCTAATATTAGTTATATGTTTAGATTAAAACTGGTAAAGGGAGAAGGACATCTATTCGTGTTACTAGGGGAATTCAAGCCTTTTTTGTTGCACGCGGCCTAACAAGCATTCCCGTGGCTATTTACGGACTTTTCCATGATCATCTGATCCCAAGGTGTTTCACGAACTAGTTTGCGCAGTACTAGTCTCTTCTGAGTCTAGCCCACTTGGCGATAGTTGCTAAATAAATTAAAGGACAGCCACATAGTATGCTCATTTGGATTGATTATGCAATAGAAATAGTAAATATTCTTATGACAGAAGACAACTTGAGATAGTCTTCTTCATTCATTGGATAACCAATGTTACTCAAATGGCTAGTTATAAATTCTAAACATACATGTATGGATTGTGAAAGACATAGCTAAGATGAGATGAATCATAACAGTTTGATTATATAAAGAAATTACACATCATATAATTCATACACAGGGAAAAACAAGAAGAACAGAAAGATTGCAATATGAAAAAGCATTATTAGATAAATTAACCACGCTTGACAGGGTCAAAATTGGAAACACCAATGATAGCACCCAAGATACCAGCAAGAACCACACCACCAGCACCAATGCTTAGCAAGAAGTTGTTTAGTGATGGAGTCACACCTGAAGCAGCTTGAGCTACATCTGGAACCACCATTGAAGCTGTCAAAGCAGCTGCAGTCATAGCTGTCACTGCCTTCTCTTTCATTGAGCTCCTTACTACCAACCTTTTGCATGGTGCACCTACCAAGGTCTTTGAAGAAACCTTAATGGTCAGTGGGTTGAAGAACATGTTTGTGGGGAGAGCAGTGTTGTTGGTCAATGGCATGGCCATTGAGACTGCTGAGGTTGAAGCCATTGATTGACAATAAAGTTGTTGTTCCTGTTCTTGTGTTTGTGTTTTGTGTGTTTTGTTGTCAATGAGAAGAGGTTCTTCCAAGGTAGTAGTTAAGTTAAAGGAAGGCTGAGAGGTGTTTGTGTGATCTCCATATAATCTGAGAGTCTGATGTGGCTGCTTTTCCACTTGTTATTGGTGGATAACCTTATCTTTTCATATCCCTATATCATATTTCAGTTTATTCCTATATGACAATTTTTTGTGTGGAGATTGGTTTTTGGGTATTTGGTACTAGCTTTTATCTCATTTGGTTTTGGTTTAATGGATGGTGAAATGTTAGAATTTTTAGTTTAAAGTAATGGTATTTAGACCTGAAATATATGTTTAACGTATAAATTACTTGTATAAGTATATTATGTATTTTTTTTCTCTCAAATTCTCATAAATCAATTCTTCAAATCAACCAATCAAATCATTAGATACATAAATAGACATCATTATTAGACACAACAATCATTTTTCTTTAGTTTTTACTCTGGCCCCCTACTTTAGTAGAAACTAAGTGACGTAGTTCAACTTCTAACTAAATTATAACGTGCAAGCCGAATATTGCTACAACTTGACCCGACCAATAATGAAAAGGTGATTCGCTTAGTGCTAATAAACTAATTAGCCAACGTTTGGTATGTGATCGGGTATTTGGTTTGACACTAACTTGATTATATCAAGCAAAATGCCTAATATTTATAACGCTATGGAGTGTGAAAAGTGAAACGCACAGATTTTTTATTTTATTTATTATTATTATTATTATTATTATTATTATTATTATTATTATTATTATTTTGTACTATAAAAAAATCACTTTATTAGAAACATATAGGATTTACAATAAGTTAGTAGGGAGCCGAGATACAATTGGGCTCCCACTCCTCTAGCTATAGAAAAGCTAATCACTTTATTATTATTATTATTATTATTATTATTATTATTATTATTATTATTATTATTTATTTTGTACTATCATTAACACTATATTCTTGAGTTTTCTTAGTAAAGAAAAAAAAAAGTAATGTGAATTAAACATTTTCCACCCAATATTGGGAGGAAACACATTACTTTAAAAATCAACCAAATCATACAAACTTTCAGTCCATTTCTTTTTCTTTTACTCCTTAAGGGCCCGTTTTTTTTTTTTTTTTTTTTTTTTTTTTTTTTTTTTTCCAAGAATGTGTCTTATTATAGAATCTTATCTGTTTCAAGTTAGTCCCATGTGAACAAAAGATGTTTCTTTTTTATGCTTAATGATCAATATTAATAACGTAAATTACTATTTTGCCCTTCTTCCTCAATCAATATTCTTGAACAGCCCCAACCACATCCTAACTCCAGATTTCCCTAAACTCACATGAATCAATTAAAGACCCCAACTTTACAACACTAACAGCAATCAACATCAATAATCATAGGCTCGAACTTAAAAACAAAAAAATTTATCATTATCCAATCGAGGTGTCTCAGTTGAAAATATGGGATTTCTTGATCCTCCGACCGAGTCGATTCAGTTGAAACGACAAGATGAAACGGGGCTTTAGAAGACAAACGAGAACAAGATATCGTAACTATTAAATTTTGATTTTTCTAGTCCTTAGATCTGGTATAATGTACGGTGGTGGTGCATTGTTTAGGGTTAAGAGAGTAGCAGTGGTTGAAGGTGAGAACGGTGGTGATTGGTGGTGCGGTGGTTATGGTTTGTCAGGTGCGATGGTGATTGGTGGTGCAGAGAAGTGGTGATAATGGTTTATGAGAAGATAAGGGAAAAAGTGTGTGAGGGTAGGATGGTCATGTAGAGTATGATTGGTGTCCTAGATAGAAAGGGGTGGGGTTTTTATGCCCTTTTACATTCAGGAATAATGTTTGTATTATGCTAAAAAGAAACATAATAATTTCCTGTGTGTAAAGGCATTTGTTAGCAAACAGGACATTAAGTTGAAAAGAAACGGGCCCGTTAAGTGCTACTCAAGAACACAACCATTAATATTTCGTCCGAAATACTCAAGTAATTTTAACCACACGTGCATGCAAGAGTCAAAGTTTGTTTTTGTATGCAATTTGTGTAGATAATTGGTATCCTAAAAAAACAAACATCAATAATCCTTGGCAAAACATAAAAAGCTTCATTAACTTGAGATGCATTAAAGGGTAGTTTGCACATGATCAAAAAATCCAAATCAAAAGACCAACATACAACATACCCTACCCAAAACCTAACATATGATCCCTAAATCCATCTTACTAAGGAAGAGGTCCTTCTCACGAGCACTGAGCTCGGATTGTAACATTTGAATTTGGAGCACCTTTGCCTGCTCCAGATCACGTTTTTTCATTTGTTTTAACAAATGAACGCTTTCAACTGCCACAAGGCCATGTGACCTTTCAAGTTCGCTAATCACCTCTTCCCTAGCTCTAACAGTTTCAATCACTTCCAAGCAAAGTTATCCTAATTTTTTTTGGAGCTTCATGTCGTTATCAATTTCCCTCCTAAGTAGCACTACTAAGATCTTTCATTTTGTAGAGTTGGCAACAGTTGCAAGCTCTTCCAAACGTGTCATTTGCTAGATTTTGATGGTTAATTATTTATGGGTGGACTAAAGATAAGAAGGAAGCGAATTTGAAAAGGATTGTTGGAATTTGGAAGGGTTATTGTAAGATGAACTTGTGTTGCAAATTATGTCACTGTGAATAGGGTGTCTTGAGAAGGAATGTTGGATCCCGGCTTGAGCACACGCGTTAATTCAAACCATGAAAGATATGAACACCAGTTTGAGCAAGTGTCTTGGGATGATGTTGGGTTTGCTTGAGAACGACACATACATGCTAATAACATCATTTGAATTTTTTTAACTTTTCTAAATCTTATTATCAATGAATCAAAGATTTACAAGGAATAGCTTACGGAAAACTACCCCTGAGTTGACAGATTAAACTCTCCAAAATCAAACAACAAAAGACTGCTAGCTGCTTTGTTGTTTCTAGGAGAGGAGGATTCTAACCATAATACTTTGTATTATTTTCTTTGTAGGAATCTCTACTTAACTTGGTTACAACCGAGTGTTTATATAAGAGAGGAAACAGTAGTTGCATTTGGGTTTCATAATAACTTGTCCACTTTCTATAGATAGGCACGCGCCTAGTAGGCATGTCTGAAGCATACTTTCGGCTTTCCCGATTTGACAACTTATAGTTCAAATGCCTGTTTCACGTACATCGTTAAGTACTTGAACTTATCTTCCTAAAGAAGTTTCCCGCCCATGCATTCAGAGGTTGTGGTTGTAATCCAGAATCAAGTCTTCAGAGCCACAGAGCTGTTAGATCTCAGTTGCACCGGTGTTGCCTTTAGCTCCTTTTAAATCACTCCCTAACACCGCATCGGTTTGTGAGATATTTTCTTCAGTTGGTCTTCGACTTCCCTGAAGCCATAGAGGCGTTTGAGCTTTACACAACATTCACTGATTTCTTTATCAGTGAGTCATCTTCTGAATAATAATCAGAGAGGCATGTTCTCTGATAACTCCTAGGGAGATATCACTTCTGATAACTATCAGGTTCACTTTGATAGTTATGAAGCGACATTCTCTCTGATCGTTATCAGAGATTTAATGCTCATTGACCTTCAGAAGGTGAAGTAGGCTATTTTATGTTTAAATACTTGTCAGAGACAATTGGGTCAGTTTTTCAGACCCAACAATCTCCCCTATTTAAATATACAAATAGACTAATTATCAGTTGTAAGTGAGTATAACGGCTTCTTCTTACATACTGATTTTACATCAGAAAATATAAAAGATATTACAATTTATTTTGATATCTCTGATGTTACAACTAGGAAAAATTAACAATTTAGTTATTTTTTAAGTCCTCATTGTTGTTGAATATCTCACAGACCCTTATATTTTGATCTTTCTTTGTCAAAGATCGTGGGTCAATTGTGGTTCAGCACTTTAATAATATTAGGCTACTCTAAGTAAATCAGAGACTGTAGGGTCAAAATTTCCTACCTATCAGTCTCCTAACGTTTAAGTATGGGAATAGCCTAATCTATATGTGAGTGAGCACAAGATCTTCTTCTTACACTTGAAATTACAACAACAAGCACTTTTGGTATTTTCATGTAAGCAGGGGCTTTGTTGTTGATGTTTTATTAGTGAAGTTTCTTTATGGATCAGGGACTGTTTTGTTTATTAAACATTCCTTGATGTGCCTGATTTACCTTCACTGAAAACTGATCCCTTCTCCTTCCCCTGATACTCCATCATTAGTAGCCTCTGATCTTTCGTATATGGTATGATGCTTCCTTCTCCCACTTTTGGTAGCTACTTGAGAGCCGCCATTGGCAGTTATTTTCACACTTATAGCTTGTGTGTCTATTATACATAATGATGTAAGATCTTTCTGAATGAAGATGTTTGCATGACAATTATGCGTATAAGTGTGTTTGAATGAGTTAAAGCAAAAGCATTTTGGATCATTTGCTACTCAAAAGAGTATGGAAATACTCAATCTAGTAGCTAAGTTCTACAAAATATGGCATAAAAGCGCTCAATCTTGTAGATATAAAGGTGAAGGCGATTATGAGGAGGGTGTTCTTGGTGGGGAGTTAGTGAGGACAGGGTTTAAGTATTATTAGCCATCATTCAAGAACGGCTATATTTTATTAGTAGTCAATCAAGAACATATCTGGATTAAGAAAAACCCACCCACTCTGATACCACTTGTTGGATCCCGGCTTGCGCACACGCGTTCATGCAAACCATGAAAGATATGAACACCAGTTTGAGCAAGTGAGGAAAACTGATGAACATCAACATGGATGAGGTTGGGTTTGCTTGAGAAAGACACAGACATGCTAATAATGCCATTTGATTTTTTTTCAACTTTTCTAAATCTTATTATCAATGAATCAAATATTTACAAAGAATAGCCTAAGGAAAACTACCCCCGAGTTGACAGATTAAATTCTCCAAAATCAAACAACAAACGACTGCTAGCTGCTTTGTTGTTTCTAGGAGATGAGGATTCTAACCATAATACTTTGTATTATTTTCTTTGTAGGAATCTCTACTTAACTTGGTTACAACTGAGTGTTTATATAGGAGGGGAAACAGTAGTTGCATTTGGGTTGCATAGTAAGTTGTACACTTTCTATAGATAGGCACGTGCCTAGTAGGCTAGTCTGAAGCGTACTTTTGGCTTTTCTGATTTGATAACTTATAGTTCCAATGCCTGTTTCACGTATATCGATAAGTACTTAAACTTATCTTCCTAAAGAAGTTTCCCGTCCATGCATTCAGAGGTTGTGGTTGTAATCCAGAATCAAGTCTTCAGAGCTACATAGACATTTGTCATATCTCAGTGGCACTAGTGTTGCCTTTAGCTCTTTTTAAATCGATCCCTGACACCGCATCTGTTTGTGAGATGTTTGCTTCAGTTGGTCTTCGAATTCACTAAAGCCATACATGTGTTTGAGCTTTATACAACACTCACTGATTTCTTTATCAGTGAGTCATCTTCTGAATAATAACTTGATAGTTAAGAGAGACATGTTCTCTGATAACTCTCAGGGAGTATATCACTTCTGATAACTATCAAGTTCACTTTGGTAGTTATAAAGTGATATACTCCCTGAGAGTTATCAGAGACTTGATGCTCACTGACCTTCAGAAGGTAAATTAGGCTATTTTATGTTTAAATACTTGTCAGAGACAATTGGGTCGGTTTTTCAGACCTAACAAGGCAAGTGTTAGGTGGGTGGAATAAAGGCGAGAAATGTAAAATGACTAAAATATCCCGACGTGAAACAATGGCTATCAAATGGTTCTTAAAAAGTTAAGATTTTTGGAATATTCAAATTGATACTTGCTATTCGTTAATTTTAGTTATTATTAATCAACTGCAAGTATATATTTGAATATATAATAACAATCTAAACATGCATGAGCCACATTTAGACGGGTATATAAACAAGGGTACATGTTACTTCCTTAGTCGATGTGGGATGTAAGATTCAAGGTAAATGATTTTGTTAAAATAAAGTATAAGAAACCAACCTACACATGTAAATACCACGAATTCGAACTCCCAACCTAAAAAGACGTATTTGTGGCTTTGACTCATTTGTCATGTGCGGAGCTAGTAGGATGACTAGTGGGTGTTTAACACCCGTTAACCAGCCAAAATTTCCATTATATTAATCGAAAACAAATTTTATTTTCTTATATTCTAATAGAGCAACACCCCCTAACATCAAATCCAGACTCTTCCCCTGTCGTTAGTGGATGCCAAATATGTTTTATATACAACAATGTATAATATTTATTTTATACTTATATAATTATAACACACGACGTGCGAATTTTTACATAAATGTTTCATTATGCATTAATATCAAGATCAATATCAATTAATATTTGGTATATGTTTGTTTTGAACATTTTAGAAATAGTATGCCCATGTGATATTGACGCCTAAAATAGTACTCCGGATATTTTGGATTATCACCAAAATAGTCGGCCAACAAATGTTTTCCTGCATCATCACCTTCACGGTTTATCGGATTACACGATCATGAACTTTCGCTTCGTGTTATTGTAACGATTGGTGATACTAATAAGCTTACATCAAAAGCAAATACCTTCATCTTCGGATTCGTATACACCATCCATGTTCAAAGTTTACAATATTTGATTTTTTTTTATTATTATTTATTTTTTTTATTTTTTAGTATTTGGTAGAGAGGTTAAAAAGGTTGTATAAATGTAGTATAATATATATAATGGTGGAATAAAAAAAGTTACAAATAAAAATTAACCGTTGGAGGCCTAACAATCAACATTTTCCAACATTCTCCTCTTTTGGCTCAATCCAAAGAATTGTCGTTGGCTTTGACGCCCATGGGTCTCGCTATGGTACGGTGTTGTAGCACCGTGCCACGTAAGATGGCGCCGAGCAAATAGGATAATACCCAGAGCTCTAAAACTTTAACATAAAGAAGCAATTCATTCATTTGTATATTTTTTATGTTTTGATAGAATCATTCATTGTATCTTTAATCATAGATAAAAGAGCTTATACTTATCCATACATGCTAAAAGGGTTAATTAACATACAAAGATGTGACTAAAATTTGAAAATAAATGCGTCTAAGGTATTAAACTTTTATTTTGTTAACTTGAGTTACTGAAATTATAGAAAGCATACTGTTTTATAATTTCAGTATTAATCGGAGTAACTTGAACATATATTTTGATAAGTTAAGTAACATAAATGTCGTGTTTTTACAAGTTCAGTGATATTTATATATATTTCTATAAGTTTAGTGACCTCAAAATTTCATGTTTTATAAATTTAATAACACAAGTCGGAAAAAAAAGTACGATAACTTAGACGTATTTTTAAAAAAAATAATAATACCATATTTGTGTATTAATGGGTTAATCCCATGCTAAAGAGACACTTGAGTAAACTGCGTGGAGGAGCAAACACATTTTTAGAAACGACGTTCCGTTTGTTAGCCGTATTCTGGAATTGGACCCCTTTAATTATTAAAATAAATGCAGTATATCCAATTGAAATTATTTTTATTTAAAGTGTAATCAATAATTGTTGTTGTTTTTTTTTTTTTTTTTTTTTTGAATGGCAATAAATTTTTATAAAGGGAAAATCTTTAAAAAAGTACGCAACTTTACGTGAAAATCGGTTTGACGTACCCAACTAAATTTTTGTAGAAATTTTGGTGTTAACTCCTGAAAACACACTTAAAAACGCACTGTTTCACTTACCCAGCCGGTTACAAGTTTTTTTTTTTTTTTTTTTTTTTATCAAAGATGAGTCATGTGTACCAATTTGACTTTACCCTTTTCAACTTTACCCTTTTTTAATCACTGTACAAATTTTTACCATTAACAAATTTCTTTAATTTCTCCTTCACGTTTTCTTCATCCAAACAATATAACTAGTTCTTCATCCTCCTTCACGTGAGCAAGAAATCACAAGTTTAAACTCATCTTCATTCCATTAACAAAAGAAACAGATAACAACACACACCAAAAATCCGATCTATTACCAAATCATCAAAACCCACTTCAAAAATTTAGCCATCAAGAAAATCCAGATCCAAGCTAATGATGGTGACGAAAATTTGCTAATGATCCAAGCTAATGATTGGATCCAAGCTAATCCACATCCAGATCCAAGCTAATCCAGATCCAGATCCAAGCTAATGATGGTGACGAAAAATAAAGTGGTGGTAAGTGGTGCTGTTATCAAAACCACGAATGGAGATGATTGTGGGCTGACAAGAAGCTCTGTTGTTGGGTTTTTTACAGGGGATTTCATAATGTGTTTGTTAAAGATTGTTTTCAAGTTGGCTAATGAATTCTTGTTATGCAAAGATGAATTCTTGATTAAAGATTAAGTTTTTTAGTGTGTTTTATGAATGTGTTAATTATTAAGTCTTGTAATATGAGAAATTTGTGTAAGATTGTAAACAGGGGATTTGATAATGTGTTAGTTGAAGTTAGTTTTTTGCGTTAATTGGTTTTTGTGTGTTTGCTTAATGAATGAATTCTTGTTATGAAAAGATGAATTCTTGGTTTTTGTGGTATGAGATGACTGATGGTGGAAGTATTTGATCCTCACTTGAATTTATTTCACAGAACAGTATGTAAGAATAGGAAGAAGATAAAATATAGACATGATCCAGTTTTGAATATAATAACCCGAATATGGGAATTCATGACTTGAGAATACAGTATATTTTAAGAAGCTGTTCTACAACAACCCCTTGCTATAAAAAACAGTGGCTTTAGTAGAGAAAGAGATGCCTCATGTTTGAAAAGCTTTCATCAAGTAAGCTTCAATCATCAGGAAATAATTGAAGTCATGGTTGAAAAGAATTTGATTAAAAAAGAAGATGAAAAAGGGTAAAGTGGAGGTAGGGAAAAGGGTAAATGTGGAAAGTAAAAAAAAAAAAAAAAAAAAAAAAAAAAAAAACCCTGCTGAGGTGGACGAAACCGGCTGGGTAAGTCAAATAGTGAGTTTTTAAGGGTGTTTTCAGGAGTTAACACCAAAATTTCTACAAAAATTTAGTTGGGTACGTTAAACCGATTTTCACGTAAAGTTGCGTACTTTTTTTTAAAGATTTTCCCCTTTTTATAAAATTAAGACTAGCAAGTTGCTAGGAATTACATCAATCTCGATCATCAATGATCACAACGACCCTCACAAACTACAACAACCATAAACACGACCCTCATTAAACTACATCATATCAACCTTAAAGGCTTAAACAACTACGGTGACACTAAAATCTCTATCCAAAACGATCCTTGAATCGACAATGGAGATCTAACAATCAGAGGACAACCCACCTTTAAACTCTAAGACAACACCTAACCACTTAAGGGCATCACCTGATTTGAAAGCATGTAGATGGGTTAAAAACCCGACCACGACCGTGACACACCACCTTGACACTGAAATAAACCTGCCGAAAACCATGCAAACAAATCGAGTGGTGGCACAGTGATACGTAAAATCCGTTGACGAAGAAGAAACCTCATAATTGTAAAGCCACCACCCGTCAAAACTACCCAACCTTTGCTCACCTGGCCCAACACCTCGACCCTTTTAGAAGTACATCAACCAGCTCTCACACAAACACACGATCCGCACCACATACTCTATAACGACCATAGAAACCACCTCGACCCTGCTGACACTAAATCAAACCATCACAACCACAGAACCATCACACGACCTCACTATCTAACCATCTCACGATCACAATTATAGCCCAAAAACAATCACACATCCTCATACTTTGAGCCATACCATATTCACGACCACAACCATCTCACGACCACGATTTGAACCCATCAAACAACATCACCATTTGAACCATCTCAACGACCACAAACATAGACCGAAAACAATCTCACGACCACAAACTCGAACCATATTCACGCCCACCATCTCATGACCACAAACATATGCCAAAAACAATCTCACGACCACACACAACCTCACCATTTGAACCCATCTCATGACCACAACCATCTCACGATCAATAATTGTTGTTTATTAAACAGTTATGCCACAAGTAGGATATGTCAAATTATTAAGTATTACTAATTCCATGATAACCACAAGACATGACTTATACGATCATAAGGTGCGTACATATTAATTAGATTATTAGAAAATTAAACAAATGCGAGTTTTGACTTGTTTTTCTTTGCAGAATTTTTAATACGACTTGCAAGATCATGCAACTAATTAATATAACGTTATTGCTTTCAATTTATATACTTGTTTTTTTTCAAAGCATATGCATTCAAATTAATTAGTTGCATGTTTCTTGCAACTATATTCTGTTTTTTTTTTTTTTTTTTTTTTTTTTTTTTTTTTTTTTTTAATATATGATGTACTTTTTTTACTAAACTGTAATTAAGGTATAACTATCAAAAAGTGTAAAACAGGAATACATTGATCATCTCTAGAATTTGTAACGCATGTGCTTCCATATTTATAAATACATAACAGATTTAAAAAACGTTCTTGATGGGTTAAACATCATATCCTATTTCTAGTTATATATATCACACACCACTGATCACCATAAGTTAGAGAATTGACAACTTCTAGTTTGTTTATAATTAATCGATAACGTGACGCGTTCTTCCTTCTATTTTACACTACCGCCGATGAAAAACGCCAATAATGTAAACATTGTCCAAAGAATTCATGGTGTTTTGCACGAATCTAGTTTGCTGATTATGTAGGTGTTTCTATAATGAACACTTGACAAGTACCCGTGCATAGCAACAGGATTTTATGGCGATAGATCGTTTTGTGTTAAAAAAAAGTTTATGGGTTATAAACGAAAAATAATAAAAGTTTGAAGATTTGGGGATTAAACATAATGTTTTGAAACCCGGTTCGACCCGGGTGGTTCAACCGGTTGAACCGTTCCGGTCGAAAAACGGGTCGATTTAAACCGATTCAACCCGACGGGTTGGGTCAAAAACAGATCAAATTAAACCGGGTCAACCCGCCGGGTTTGAAGCGTCTCAGGTCAACCCGGTTTTCGATATGTATTTTCCTTTTGAAATATATGTTTTCAACATTTCCTTTTTTAGTTTCAACTTTTCACTTTTTACTTTTTGGTTTTTCCTTTATATATAGTATAGCAGGGTACCTTCGCGTTGCGGCGGTGGGTACCCTGTGACGATTAATCGGAGAAATATATCTCGATGATACCTGATTCACCAGTTTGTATCGGTTCAATGGGTCCTCTCTGGTTCGTTTTCGGATGGCTTTTATTGGTTAGCCGAACCGGTGGCGACACTGGTTCCCGATTGAACCCGTTGGTCCAGTCCAGTTTTCAAAACTATATATACCATCAACTTGTTAGCTTGTATGAAGCTTTGTGTGTTTTATTAATTTGTATAACGTGTATAATAACATGTACTTTTCATTTTAGGGTGTTTTAAAAATAACATTAATTAGTGTGTTTAATTATTTTATATTTTGGATTATGTTGTAGCTTATTTAAATTGTACATTGTGAAAATTTTATTATACTTTTTAGTAAGGGGTGTTTTAATTAGTTGTTTTTAATTTGGTAGATATGATTTTTAATTGGTTGTACAATATGAATAAATTATTGTACTTTTAAGAAATGAGGTGTTTTAATAATAGTACCTTTGACTTTCAACATTTCACTTTTCAAGTTTTGACCGTTTTTCTTTTATATGTAGTCCAGATAAAGAGATTTTTTTTAAAAAAAATAATTTGGCATGCATGTATCTAGCCATGCTTAATTAAGTAGGTATTCACATTTGCTAAATTAGATAAAAAAAAAAAAAAAAAAAAAAAAAAAAAAAAAAAAAAATTGACATATCTAGTGTCCCTTTGTGTAGAAAAACACAAAATTCTCTAAGAAAAGAATAATATCGGACAATTTCTCTTTTGCCACGACTTTTAGCCTTTTAGCCACGATTTTTGATTGTGACTAATTAAAAGCCCCAATTCTTGTATGTAATCATATATATAAGCTTGACACTCTACTTAGAAAACAACCCTTGCAACCACCAAAAACCTCCATATACACACATTAAATGGTAGACATAAACCTCCCAAAGGCTCTAACCCAATCACTACCATCACCACCACCACCACCACCGTTTCATTCGTCACATAGTAAATCAAACATGCCTATGCTATACTACGGCCTCGTGGTAGTAGCCACGGCAGCCCTCGTCCTAGCCATCTACAACCTCATAATAGTACGTTGGTGTGCCAATCAATATCGTCATTCACGTGAAGCCAATAACCAACACTTTGCTAGTCACAGGAGACCCTCTACAAGCCGAAACAACAACATGCTAACACCTTCTACCCTCTCACGTGGTGGTTCAGCCATAGGTTTAACGTCGAGTTTTAGATATAAAAAGGGTGTTGAAGATGCTAACAATGATAAATTAGCTCATGAGATGGATAATGATATCGAGTGTTCGGTTTGTTTATCAGTTTTTGAAGAGTGTGAAGAGGTTAGAAAGTTGCCAAGATGTAACCACTCGTTTCATGCTTCATGTATAGATATGTGGTTATACTCTCACTTTGATTGTCCGTTATGCCGTGCTTCAGTGGTGGACACGTCAGAGACACAACCGCAGCACAGGCATACAGACTCTGAACATTCAAGAGATAATTTGTTATTAGTTAGCTCTTCTGTGTAAATTAAATTATACGAGTATTGATTCTTCTGATCACTTCTTCATCTTTTGTTTGTTTTAGATAAGTATATTTTTGTCGATGAACAAAATATGGACGGAAATTATTGGATTAAACAAAAGAAAACAGTGAAGTTAAGTTAATGTTGTTGAAAGGTTGGCACTCGTGGGGCCTTATCTAAGAACTTAACACATCAAGATGTTACATCTTTTGTTTTTTCTTACGTATGTTTTTGTATATATTCCATCCTATTTTTATTCGAATATTATATAAATTTCATCAAAATCTTAAATCGATCGTTTGATGAAATATAAGCTATAGATCTTTAATGAAAAGTTGTCAAGCTGTATAATAGAACATAATTTGTTCTAGTTGTATAATACAAGCAAAAGTGCAATATAATATGATTAGTTATGTAAAAAATAGAATGATCGAGCATGCATGCATAAAGTCAAAGTATGAGGACAAAAGGGCCGTACGTCGACCACACATATATGCAGTCGAGATCCAAACACACCCACCAAACCTAACCTAACTTGTCTTGTTGTTGGTAGCTAGATTATCTATATCTATCTCCACACAAATTTATACTTAACTTCATTTCTTTGTAAAGCATATAACTATCAACACTTTTATAACAAATGTCTAGCAATGTTTTTATGGTAGTACTACGATCATACCTTATTTAACATCGGTACGTAGCAAAAGGCTTTATCGCTATGAACCATTTATAAGAGCTACATCTTGGTCTGGAGATCGATGTGTGATTGTGAAACAGATACAAGTTTCACTTGTTAAGACTGTGTGTAGTGGGGCGTGAAAAGCCCCATCCAAGCCCCAAACACGCCCGAACAGCGCCCCAACCTCAAAACGACTAGGCGCTAAAGCCCAAAAAAAATTTTAGGCGTTGCATTTACCATGCCCGCGCACCTTGCTTTGTTCAAAAAATATAGCCGTTCAACAGCATTGTTAACGTTTTTTTTTTTTTTTTTTTTTTTTTTTTTTTTAATTCAATAAACTTATAATTTTTATCTATAAAAAACACACTTCAAACCATCATTTTTTACACACTTTCTCTCAATCTTTTATAAACTATCACAACAATTATATCACTATGAATCCCAACCGTCCAACCCGCCCACAAAATTATACCAACCCCGGTTACGTTCTTCCTCGTCGTGTTAACGAGTTTTCAAACCAAGAACTTCTCGATGTCATCTCACATTTGCCATCTAACATGCAACCGCAAACGGGGTTTCAAAATGTTGGTTACGGTAACCAAAATTTCGGGTTCAACGCGTACAACCAACAAAACACCTCTCAACAATTCTCCTCTCAAAACTTCGCGTCTCAACAATTTCAACCGCAACAATTCCCGTCTCAAAACTTCGTGTCTCAACACGAGCCGGTTGACGTCGAAGATTACGAGACGGTCCCGGAGACTCCTCCAAGTGTTACGAAGGGTAAGAAAGCCGCCGCCGCCGAACCGTCTCAACCAAAAAAGCGGTCGCACAAAAAGAAACCCACGAACGAGCCGAGAGCCCCGATCAAGCGTATGCCTTGGACCGAGCACGAGGAAATGTGTTTGGCACGCGCGTAGATAGAAATTGCCACGGATGCTAACGCCGGTACGTTTTTTTTTAGTTATTATGTTTAAATAATTTTTTTTAGTTACTATGTTTATGTTTAAATAATTTTTTTTTTAGTTATTATGTTTAAATAATTTTTTTTAGTTAATATGTTTATGTTTAAATATTTTTTTTTTAGTTATTATGTTTAAATAATTTTTTTTAGTTAATATGTTTATGTTTAAATAATTTTTTTTAGTTACTATGTTTATGTTTGAATACTTTTTTTTTTTTAGTTATAATGTTTATATAATTTTTTTTACTAACTTATTATTTTTTTTTTCTATTGTTTAGCGGATTATCAACGGGGACACGTATTTTGGCATCGGGTTCGAGAAGCGTTTTTCACTGCCATGGAAGTTGGACCCGATTACCGTACGCCAGACATGATTTCGGGCAAGTGGACCGAAATGAACAATCGGTGTCAATTTTTCAATACTTGCTACAACCGGAAAAAGAATGCCGTACCAAGCGGTGAGAGTTTGTTGGAATGACCGTACCACGCCGCTTGCAAGGAATGCAAACAAGTCAAGCTTCAACCATTCCAATTCAAGGAAGTATGGGAGTATCTTCACACCCATCAAAAATGGCTAGATCAACCCCCTTTGGAAATTCGTACAACGAGACCGTCAAAACGGTCCAAAAGTGAATCATCATCCGCCCCCGAACACGATAGCCAATCGTCGGATGCCCACACGTTCAACTTAAACGAGTTTGTGGAAGAAGAGGAAGTTGTCGTTGAGAGGCCAAGGCCCCCGGGTAGGCGAAGTGCCAAAGGAAAAGGTGTTTTCTCGTCCTCGTCCGCCGCCCCCGACAACAACGTGTTGAGCCAAATTGCGGCTAAACTTGCGAGGATAGGGGATGAGGCGAAGCGTCGTCGTGCGCTTAAAGAAAAAAGATACAACGACCTCCAAACAATTATCAAAAGGAAAGATTTGGCACAATTAGAACGAAGTACCGATGGGCTAGACCCTGTGGCAAAAGAAATTAACGAACAACTGAACGAAGAAATCCGCCGAAAATATCGTGACGTTTAGCTTTTATTTAAATGTAATATTTAGTTGTCTTTTTTTTTTTTTTTTTTTTTTAATTATGTTTGTCGTTTTTTTTTTTAATTATGTTTGTCGTTTTTTTTTTTTAATTATGTAATGTTTTATGTTTTATTTTAATGAAATTGTCTTTTTTTTTTTTTATATTATTTAGTTTTATTTATTAGTTTTAGTGATTAAAAAAATAATAATAATAAATAAAAGGGTGCCACATGGCACACAATGCCCCTACTACCACTACACTACTTTTCCCACCAAGCCCCAACATGGCCCACACTACTACATGGCGCACAATGTTCCATCCACTCTTACACACCATTACACATGGTCTAAAGACTTAATTTATATTGGCGGAAAATGGTGACCTCTCGCACCCTTTTATGGCGCTAAGTAGCCATTTACCAAGAACTTAACATCATGTTTTCTCACTAGTACTTATGTGATTGAACCCATAACCTTTTTCTTAATGCCTTTTTGACCGGTTAACTTGACGATTGTGGTATGGCAGTAATACTATTAGGGAAATGCCCCAATGGTATATATGAGTCGTCTATGTATAGTAAGTCGATCGACCTTGTAATCAGATATATTAGACTATTGGTTAATTTGTTCATTTTTTTCCTAGTCTATTCTAAACGAACAATTTAGATTCAAATAAGGAAAACAAAACATTTAGTTGGTTTGAAACGTTAAAAAAAAAAAAAAAAAAAACGCTAAAGGTTTTATTCTAAATTTTTTATTGTCCTAACTTAAATATAATTAATCAAACAACAGAAATAATATTTGATCATTAAGTTTCCTAATAATAATAATAGCATATCAAAAGACTATATATCTGTTTCAAACACGATATTTCAGCACCAGCTTATGGACATATAGAATTTGAGATCCACTTGTGAAAAAATAAATAAAACTACTAGAATTTGATCTACTTATTATAACTTAGCCAAAATGTATAAATGAGTGATCTAAATACCTTTTCACGGCACTGGAACGAAGAAACGTAAAATATGACAAGGCGTAGAAGGGGCAGCGGTGGAGGAGGAGGGGGTGACTCGAGGAAACCAACCGATTCATGTCATCAGCCTAAAAAAACCGAAGAGAAAAAACCCGATAATGATATATCTAATGATCATGATCATAATGTTAAGAAAGCGAAAAAGAAGAAGAAGAAATGGAGGTGCATAGATAGTTGTTGTTGGATGATCGGATCCATTTGTTCCATTTGGTGGTTTTTAGTGTTTCTATACAACGCCATGCCTGCGTCGTTTCCTCACTACGTCACCACTGCCATCACTGGCAAAATACCCGACTCACCTGGTGTCAAATTGCATAAACAAGGATTGAAGGCCAAGCATCCGGTTGTTTTTGTTCCCGGCATTGTCACGGGTGGGCTTGAGCTATGGGAAGGTCATCCGTGCATGGATGGCTTATTTAGGAAGAGGCTTTGGGGTGGCACCTTTGGTGAACTCTATAAAAGGTTACATATATATATAACTTCTTATTCATATTTCAATTCAACGAACGATCTCTTTTTACGAGGGCTAACATCATGAAACACCAAACGTATACATGATCAAGTGGTGCGACATTTAGCTTGTTAGATTCTTTAGGCATGATATACAACATGTTTAGGATATATGTTCATTCATCTATTCTCAATTAGACCTTTAAAATACACATAAGAGCTTATTTACGATTCAAACCGAATTATACAAACTTGTATTGTTTTTGAGAACTTGTCAAAACAAGTCTTAAACTAACAGATAAATACCTTCAGTTTCATCATTGGATTTAACACATAACGTATCGGTTTTAGGTATAATACGTACATAGCAATTGGACTTTTATATAAACTCAACTGTTTTGTACCCTTGTTTTTCTGCAAATATGATCCAAGGATTACACCAACACTTCTAAGGTGTAATATCCCTTATAATACTTTTACTTACCAAAATAAGCTATTTAAACCAACATAAGCAGTTTGGCTTTTTTAAAAGGTCAACTGTCAGTTTTCCATTTTTTAGAATGAAACTATGCCATAAAGACAGATGGTTGATGTAGTGTGGTAATTGAGTGGAGAATTTGGTCTTCTTAATCTCCTTCTAACCTTATGCCTCGGAAACCTTCAGTCATCATCGCTCTTATATATTCTTACATAGAGGGTATAAAAAAAAAGAACTTGATATTTGTTGCCTATATATACGTACTGCTATCGCCAATATTGCCTTTTAAGTAGTCTAAGTAGCGCTGCAATTGCCACTTAGTATCTTTTGTAGATTCTTGGCTCTACTACCATGTATATTAATTGTTATAAATTTCAAACTGTCGATAATGGTATGCTGATATATACTTTATATTGTGTAATGAACAATTAATTTAGGATAATCTGATCACAAGGTTCTATACCAAGCTAGGTCCATCCGATCACAAGGTTCTTGTTCTGGTTTTTTAGTTTCTTGGTTACTGAAGTCATTACAAGTGTTATAGGAGATAAAACATGTGAGAACGGTGTATGTCAATTGTCATATATGAATATTGATGCTTACTTTATATTGTGTAGGCCGTTATGTTGGGTGGAACACATGTCACTGGATAACGAAACTGGGCTTGATCCCCCTGGTATAAGGATCAGGCCAGTATCTGGACTTGTGGCAGCTGATTACTTTACCGCAGGGTATTTTGTATGGGCAGTTTTGATTGCCAATCTGGCTAGCATTGGATATGAAGAGAAAAACATGTACATGGCCGCTTATGATTGGAGGATCTCCTTTCAAAATACCGAGGTATCCTTATAACACGATAACCTTCTACAAACACAGCTATTACCTTGTAATTTCAAAACTTATAAATGATAATTAGGTACGAGATCAGACTCTGAGCCGGATGAAAAGCAATATAGAGTTGATGGTAGCTACAAGTGGTGAGAAGGTGGTTGTGATTCCGCATTCAATGGGCACGCTCTACTTCTTGCATTTTATGAAATGGGTAGAAGCACCACCTCCCATAGGTGGCGGTGGCGGATCAGATTGGTGTGCTAAACACATTAAGGCTGTCATGAATATAGGTGGGCCATTCTTGGGGCTCCCAAAAACTGTCGCAAGCCTCTTTTCTTCAGAAGGCAAAGATATTGCTGTCGCCAGGTGTTTTTAGCTTTGATGTTAAGGATAGTTCATCTCAGTGAGGTTTCTAATTGTATATCTTACATGGATACAGAATGGTGGCACCCGGTTTTCTTGATAAAGATATATTCGGTTTACAGACTTTACAACATGCGATGAGAATGATTCGTTCTTGGGATGCAACAATGTCTTTGATACCAAAAGGCGGGGACACTTTTTGGGGTACACTTGATTCAGCTCCTGAAGATGGTCATGAATGTGTTTCCATAAATCCAAAAACAAACAAAACTTCAAAATCCGTTAACTACGGGAGAATGATATCCTTTGGAAAAGATGTTGCTGCGTTACATTCATCAAAGATCAACAGAGTGGACTTCAGGGTAATCTTTTGTACTAATTAATGTTTATGTCATATACAATATGTGTTTATTTTGAAGTTCATAACTTTTGAAATTGTAGGATGCCGTTAAAGGTTTTAGCTTTGCAAACACAACATGTCGGGATGCATGGAATGAATATCATGATATGGGAACCGAGGGTGTGAAGGCTGTTGTTGATTATAAAGTTTACACAGTCGAAGCTGTTTTAGACCTCTTGCAATTTGTAGCTCCAAGGATGATGAAGCGCGGTAGTGCTCAATATTCATATGGAATTGCTGACAATTTAGATGATAAAAAATACGAGCATTATAAATACTGGTCAAATCCTTTAGAAACCAGGTGAATTACGAAGACGTATTCTTTTGTTTCCAAGTTTAAATCATATGTTTACTACTAATAATATGATTAATACTTATGCAGATTACCAATCGCCCCTGATATGGAGATATTTTCAATGTATGGAGTTGGATTAGCGACAGAAAGAGCGTACATTTACAAATATATTCCAGCTGCTGAATGCTGCTATATTCCTTTCCAAATTGATACCTCTGCAGATGGTGGAACCGAGCAAAGTTGTTTAAAAAACGGGGTATTTTCTGTTGATGGAGATGAAACAGTTCCGACACTGAGTGCAGGATTCATGTCTGCAAAAGGTTGGAGGGGAAAAACCAGGTTCAATCCTTCGGGTATTAAACAATATATACGAGAGTACAATCATGAACCACCAGTAACTCTACTAGAAGGAAGAGGTACACAGAGTGGTGCACATGTGGATATTATGGGTAATTTTGCTTTAATAGAAGATATTATACGGGTAGCAGCCGGATCTAATGGGACAGACATTGGAGGAGATCGAGTTTACTCTAATATTTTCAAGTGGTCTGAGAAGATCAACCTACAACTATAAAGTATACAATGCTGTTTAGCCGATAATACAGCAAAATGTTTCATGACATATGAAAAGCCCATCGTAATGAGAGACCATCCTCATTTGCTGCTAGTGTCGTTGTGCAAAACCTTGTGACTGATTTGCAAAATGAACGAAGCTTATGAAACAAAGGGATTAAGTCCTCTATTACGATTATACATAATATGTACAATGTTGTTGCGGTCCGCTTGGTAGCATTTGAATTGGTTACATAAAAATGGGACAATGATCATCAACTCCTTCTCTTTCACCTTGTTTACTTACCTCAATGATAGACAACTTAACTCATTGTAAGTTTTGATAATTGAATTCTAAGCATACGATGTTTAAAAGTTATGAAATAGTATTTGTAGCTAAGCTATGAATGATCTTTTCTACAAGTTGAATATTGTCTCTTTTACGAATCTGGCTACATTGTTTATTGTTGTTTCTGCACATTGTTATGGTAACTCTACATCCAAATATATCAACAAAATTTCCTAGGATATATAGGTATTAAAATTATATCCTGATAAAAGATAAGTATGTATAGAAATACATTGATTATGGTAACTCTACATTAGTTATGTTTGGTAGCAAGCGTTTAGGAGCGTTTTGAAGCAACTAGCAACTAGCGGTTAGCGTTTTGCACAAAATGCTTGTTTGTAAACAATCAACTAGCATTTCTATTTTTTCTAAACGCTCCAAATCAAAATGCTAATTCTAGTAACATTTATGAGCAACTAGCGTTTTCACTTACTAATATGACTATACAACTACGTTACCAAACGCTTTATCAAAACAAACAGTTATTGCTTTCCGCCACTGCTTCTTGCCAATGCTATCTTCGCCAAACATACCCATTGTAATATCGTGTAATGCTATTGTCTTTCTCTCTACAATCAACCTTCGACATGTCAATGTGATTGGCATTATCACTAAATATCACGTATTTCGTCCGAAAAAATTTATATTTATTAAGTCGCCCCCCTCCCCCTCCCCCTGAATTAGAAGACCCTAATATAACGATAGGACAAAAAAAATTCCGGCCCCCTCCACTAAAAACTTCAAGATCGGCCGCTGTCCACAATGCAAACTTTTTATAATAGTTTTTTCTAAAAAGTAAATCTAAAAAAAGCTTTTAAAAACTTTTGATGCTTTAAAGGTACAAAATGAACTAAAATGGTACTAAAATAAAGATGAAAGAGATAGTTTAACTAAAAAAAGTCTTTTGTCTTTAATGGTGAAATTTTTTTCCATTTACTTTTTCCAATTACTTTAATGGTTAAAAGCTATTGTAAAAACTCCTATTAAAGATGCTTTAAGTGAAGTATAAATGTGTTTACCACTAGAGTACTAAATGGATGTAAAAGGGGTGAGAAATGCAAATGATGTGAAGTTAATAATACCATTAATTAAGGTCAATTAAATTGTCTATGCGTATTTGACTATTTGTTGTGTGTCATAGTCATAGTAATTGTTTTTTAATGAAAAAGAGATTATTATTACTGTTAGACTTTAAAAAGAAGAAAAGAGGCAATAATTATTGTGGAAAAAAGAAGTGACTTAAAATTTTAGTGGGTCACACGTTTCCCCAAGATGAGGCAAACTTCATCCTTTCAAGTTACTCACTTTTATATCCCAAAATCATACTCTTCCCATTTTGGTATGTATCAAAACAATCTATCATTTTTTTTCTCTCAACCAATGACAGTTTTGTGGGTGCAAATGATATTTGATGGATTGAAGAATGTGTTAAACCGTGTATTTTTAGTCTGTGGATAATAATTTTGGGTTCGGATGAAGTATTATGTTACTTTGGTAAAATAAACATGCAACAATTTACACCTGTTTAATTTATTCCTTTCTTTTTTATTAGTTTTGTTAATAATACTTTTTTTTGTCTCAAATTTATTATCCATGTTCTTTTTCTAGATTATCCTAAATGAATTGATCGTTACTAAAATTAGAAAGAGAATTATGATCAAATTTACCATGTTAGTATGTTACCCTCATTTGAGGTTATTCTTAAAAACTTTGAAGGATGAATTAATTAATTAGTTAAGGGTAAAACTGTTATTTTATACTCATTTGAGGTTATTCTTAAAAACTTTGTAATAATTATGTTTTTCTTAAACCGTGTGATTTTTGTTAGTAGACAATTATTTTATGACGGAAGGAGCAGTTCTGAAGGCTGTGATTAATAATATATCTATTAGTAACATGATCTATGTGAATGATTAGGATCACAGGATACTCACGAAAAAGTGAAAACAATCTTTAAAAATATAAAACGAATAGCAATCATTTACGTATAACCTAACATGGGTGAAAGTGTAAGGATAACTGTGAAGATATAAATATCCATACATAATAAATTAGAGTGTCCCAATAATTTTTTTTGAGTGTGGAAATCACCTCCCAAAAAGTAAGGGTGCGTTTGTTATGTGGGTTTTGTGCCAAAGGAATACTTTCATAGATTAAATTAGTTGTTTGGTACGTAAAATTGAAAAAAAGTAATGAAATCATTTACAAAAAGTCATTCCGTATAAGATCGGTAGCTTTGGAAGGATTCCTCCTGACAACATGCTTCTCCATCACACATTTTATTTTTTCCACTCACTTTTTTTGTCTTTTTTTTACTATTTTTTTAGTCAAAAATTAATATCTTATTAAACAAATATATAAAATATATTTTCTCTCTCCTACTTTTTTTCTCAAACCTTTCCCACATCTTTCAAACCTTTCCCAAATCCGAATCCAATTCTAATTCCACTTACGAACCAAACGCACCCTAATGTTTAGATAAAAAAGAAGAGTTGACTATGCCATGTATAAATGTCCGGATGGTATTTATTACACACACTAGACAAGATAGAAAAGGAAAAAAGCACATTGGCTTAAGTGGGGTGGATTGTGGAGAGCCTGCTGCCTGCCAGTTGCTCTTGTCTATTTGTTTTCCCTAAATACTCCTCACATGTGACATGTGTTTTTTCTATATGTGTCATTTCTTTATAAAGTTTTTTTTTTTTTTTTTGAAAATTAACCTTCATATTTCTTTATAAAGTAACTAAAATATCTTATCTTGAATTAAAAAAAATTGCCGGTACTAACAACTCCATTATTTTGCAAAGGGTATCAAGCATATACTATACAAGCCCCCCTACTATGTGGGCTCCGCCTATTTTAGTCAACATGTACAAATTTTAAAGCACACAGTACAACCCGCAGCAGCATACAAAAAGTCAACACCCCCCCTATAGGGGGGCTTGAATAACTCAGCCCTTTTGCAAATGGTATCAAGCATAGTTGTTAAGATCCTTATCTTGATCTTATCATCTTACGATTTTATGATTTTACAAAGCAAAAACGATCCAGATCCTACGTAGGATCTTAACAAGCTTAAGATCTTATAGGATCCCGATCTTGACCATAGGATCTTAAGTACTACTCCGATCCAATCTTACTTTTCTCGAACCGCAAACTAAAAAACTACAAATTTATGGTTTATGTTTTCATTAAATTTAAAAAACAACATGTGATTTTTCTTAGACATTTCATATTCATAATTTAGGACAACATTTTCATAAAAAATTCATATAATTTCGTTTTTATAATATATAATAATTTGTAGATTTGAATAATATTACAAATATCATTAAAAAATAACATTATAGCAGGATCTTAGGATCCCGATCCGATCTTACGATCACGATCTTGCAAAAACGAAAACGATCCTAGGTAGGATCTCGATCTTAAAAACCTTGGTACCAAGATTAAAAGAGATTTGCATATTTAAATTTTAAGTACAGTAAGCATTATATAATATATGTATAAGCGATAATGTATTTTATAGATTAAGTAATTTATTTTAGTGATATGTTAATGCGACAACACATTTTGACCAATAAGATCAGACCTAGAGCTCTAATACCATGTTAAATAATAGAGAATAATATTGAATTAAATGTCTTCATTACATAAGATAACATTTCTATTTATAATAAAACATAGCTTGAAAGCTATATAAACCCTAAACCTAATAGACCCTAAGCCTTTAATTAGGCTTGGGTCTTAACCTATCATCTAACACTTTAGTCTTACCATAACTACCATGGTGATGTTACAATAATTTGTCGCAACATAACTTTTCTCCTGAAATAAAGATACAATAAATATATAAAAATTAGACATGGTCTTCAATAAGATCGGGTACAACACTGTTAGTGAGATCGAGATCCTGTAACAAGAAGCTACAACTCATTGAGAAAAACTAACACATAAACTCCAATTATTGTACCTATCTTGAATCTAACTCAAAAAGAAAAACAAAACCGCTAGTTAAAACTTGTTGTGAGATTGAGAAAAGCAAATTAAACAATTTCACATTGCTTGTTAGAGAAATTTTAATCAACAAATCCCTCACAAAAAATAATTCTAAATGTTACATAGAGCTGCATCTACAATTCTATGGTTGTGTTTGACGTGAGGCGTATGAAGGCTCAGAGAGGCTTAAACTTTTAAAATAAACTAGTTTACAAAATAATATTTGTTTGTCACACAGGTTAATTGAAGCTTTTATAACTCATAAGTCTCTATAAGCCCAAACTCATTGAAAAGGGCTTATGGAGGCTTATAGAAGTCAAATAACTTAAATAACCTTCAAAATATAATTGATTATAACGTAAAAGCTGAAAATATATCTGAATTTAATATTTTGATGTATTTTTATGCGGTTTGAATTAATAACCTTCAGTTTTAACTAATTCGGCAAATAACTTTATAAAATACATGCTCTAACTTTCGGCTTATAATATAAGCTCCGAGCAATTCATCAAACACACACCATATATGTTCTCCCATGAATATGGTGGGACCATCCACATAAATATTAGAGACAAGTCATAAAATTGGAAATTGATGTGTCTTTCTTTATTATTCCAAATGGTATTACCATTTTAAAAGAAAAAGTTAAGAAACAATAATTACTTTAAGTAGTAAAATGTTACTGAGGTAGATAGATAGCGTTTCACGGAAGGAGACATGCCCAATCTCACCCAACATCATCTTTCTTTCTTGCTTCCTTCTTCAACTTCCTAACAAAGATTAAAAGAGATTTGCATATTTAAATTTTAAGTACAGTAAGCATTATATAATATATGTATAAGCGATAATGTATTTTATAGATTAAGTAATGTATTTTAGTGATATGTTAATGCGACAACACATGTTGACCACTAAGATCAGACCTAGAGCTCTGATACAATGTTAAATAATAGAGAATGATATTGAATTAAATGTCTTCATTACATAAGATAACATTTCTATTTATAATAAAACATAGCTTGAAAGCTATATAAACCCTAAACCTAATAGACCCTAAGCCTTTAATTAGGCTTGGGTCTTAACCTATCATCTAACACTTTAGTCTTACCATATCTACCATGGTGATGTTACAATAATTTGTCGCAACATAACTTTTCTACTGAAATAAAGATACAATAAATATATAAAAATTAGACATCGTCTTCAGTAAGATCGGGTACAACACCGTTAGTGAGATCGAGATCCTGTAACAAGAAACTACAACTCATTGAGAAAAACTAACACATAAACTCCAATTATTGTACCTATCTTGAATCTAACTCAAAAAGAAAAACAAAACTGCTAGTTAAAATTTGTTGTGAGATTGAGAAAAGTCAATTAAACAATTTCACATTTCTTGTTAGAGAAATGTTAATCAACAAATCCCTCACAAAAAATAATTCTAAATGTTACATAGAGCCGCATCTACAATTCTATGGTTGTGTTTGACGTGAGGCTTACGAATGCTTAGAGAGGCTTAAACTTTAAAATAAGTTAGTTTATAAAATAATATTTGTTTGTCACACAGTTTAATTGAAGCTTTTATAACCCATAAGTCTGTATAGGCCCAAACTCATTGAAAAGGGCTTATGGAGGCTTATAGAAGTCAAATAACTTAAATAACCTTCAAAATATAATTGATTATAACGTAAAAACTGAAAATATATATGAATTTAATATTTTGATGTATTTTTATGCGATTTGAATTAATAAGCTTCAGTTTTAATTAATTCGGCAAATAACTTTATAAAATACATGCTCTAACTTTCAGCTTATAATATAAGCTCATAGCAATTCATCAAACACACACCATATATGTTCTCCCATGAATATGGTGGGACCATCCACATAAATATTAGAGACAAGTCATAAAATTGGAAATTGATATGTCTGTCTTTATTATTCCAAATAGTATTACTATTTTAAGAAAAAGTTAAGAAACAATAATTACTTTAAGTAGTAAAATGTTAATGAGGTAGATAGATAGAGTTTCAAGGAAGGAGACATGCCCAATCTCACCCAACATCATCTTTCTTTCTTGCTTCCTTCTTCAACTTCCCAACAAAGATTAAAAGAGATTTGCATATTTAAATTTTAAGTACAGTAAGCATTATATAATATATGTATAAGCGATAATGTATTTTATAGATTAAGTAATGTATTTTAGTGATATGTTAATGCGACAACACATTTTGACCACTAAGATCAGACCTAGAGCTCTGATACCATGTTAAATAATAGAGAATGATATTGAATTAAATGTCTTCATTACATAAGATAACATTTCTATTTATAATAAAACATAGCTTGAAAGCTATATAAACCCTAGGGTATTCACAATGCAAGAAACACTAGTTTGAGGCTTAGATTTGGATCGAATAGAAGATAACTTAGAGAGAGAAAGTGGGAACTTCTAGTGAGAGAAACACTATGTGTATTAGCTTGAAATGTAATGAGAGTTCCAACCCTTCCCAAGTGTGGGAAGGGGTATTTATACTTCTACATATTGGTGCCCCTAGTGGGCTGTGGAGTGAGCTGACAGTGGGTAAAGACCCGACCCACTCCACAATATTAATAATAACTAAACTACTAATAATATTACTAATGATCCTACGAGCTATGATGTGCTACTAAGTACTCGGGGTGACCGAGTCTTCAACTGAATATTTATATTCCTAACAATCTCCCCCTAAGGGAGGTCACCCCGGAAGTAATGTTCTGAATTCTAGCACTTCATCCTTGAATCTTGACTTCATAGCTCGTAGACCTTGATTCTTCAACGTCTAGAATCTTTGTGCCTTTAGCAGTGAACTTGTGATGACTGTTCTTTGTTTTGGATGATCTTTGAGTATTCTTTGAAGTTATCATCCAACATGCGTCTTCAAGTCATCTTGTGGCTTCGTCATCATGAGAAGTTGTGATCTTGGAGCCTTCTTTGAGATCATCAGCCACCGAAAATCTCTGAGCTCATCCATTGTAGTAATGCCTCCATGTGATTTGTTGTGACCGTTGGGCCCGCATGCTCACACTTTTCTGGATCATGATAGCTATCATCAGAGTTGCGGAAGCTGTGTTGAAGGTCTTTTAGCTATCATGATGTCTTTAATAATGAGTTGGAAGTGTGAGCATGGAGTGTGAATTGACATGTCACATACTGGAATCAGGAACCACCATCACCATCTTTATATGTACCTGAAATAAAACAGTTAGCAATAAAGTTGGGGAACGAATATGGCTTTGTCATTCGTTCGGTGTGGTTGGATTAACCTTCGGATCCGTGAGGACCGACCTGTGATCAGGTAGAATTCCCTTTAAAGAGAATTCTCCTTGACAGGAATTTCCAGCTTGTTGTAAAGACTCATTCAATGAACTAACATTGGACTCGTCTTACAAGCATGTTCTCATACCGGAACGTCTCAAAGCAGACAACACGGTTGAGTGAATCAGTGAATTGAATACCCACTGATTGATGAGAAATTGATTAGAAAAATCACTCGCGTGTTACTAGATAAACAATTTTTATGTAACACGACGAGGGTTTTACACATTAAATCACATTTCTGTCATAAATACTTTTGTTTGAAAATTTTCACAATCAATGCGCTCGAAATTCATTTGATGAGCACATTGAAGGGTTTTCCAAAAGCATCCGTCAATCCATTTCCTGGAACAAGTTTGATTCAAATGTGAATCGCCCCATTATTTCATTCCAGTTGTCACAGGTTTGATCCATGAAGGATCTCACATGTCACCCACCAAGAGCTCGTTTGATGTTGGCTCTAGAAGGATTTCCATCTTCATTGTGATTACTTTAAGTATCACTCGGATGTTCTGGCAATACCACAAGGATAATGCGTAGGACTCTTCATATATATTTTCTTGCTTTTCACGGTGTATGAAACAGCAAGCATATTGAAAATGTGTCCTAATGAGATTAATTGATGATCTCTTGGCTCTAGACTCAATAGTGCATTTTGATTTAGTGATCGGAGGCTGGAGAGGACTGCCACCTTTTCAATATCATCTAACTCGGAGTGAGAGAGACGATAGCAATGTATTGATCTCCGTGACAAGTGAAACAAGAGTCCTTTGAGGGACCTTGAGTGGCTAGGGAGGGTTGTGCAGCGTATCACTGGGTCCATGATACTTTGTCTTCAATGTCAGCAATCAACTAAGTGATTCTGACAGCATATGTATTGACCCGGTTTCTGCCTAAGATGTAAGGAGGGCTTCTTTCTTTTCACCCTTTATCTTTACATTTCTTTTTCATTCTTCAACCCCTTCAGTGCTTACCGAGACTTCATAACTAGCACCTTGTTGGGTTTGTTCCAGTGCTAGCTCCATTTCAGTCGGCACTCTTCCCTTATTCACTTTTCTCCTTTTTAATCATTCCTAAGGACTTCTATTCTAATTAGAGGATTGTCCCTGGGAAGATCCCTCCGGTTCTGGCTGGATCATGGGAACAAATACCTAACCTCACCATCCTTATAACTCCAATGCATTAAAATAAGATTGGTCGGTCTTTGGTATTCTTCCATAGTTGCCATCATAAATCATTCGCTCCCCCTCAATATGTGCATCGATATACGAAAAGGTTTAGCACATATGGGAGAGCCTACACTTGAGTTCCAAAAGATCACATTTTTATCAGAATTTCATATTTAAATCACATTCTCTCCCCCGATCAAAAATTTCAAACCATTTGAGATTTGTGATCCCAATTGATTTAAATATGTTTAGAAAATTTGGGAGAAAATGTGGTCAAGTTTAATATATTCTGATTGCGAAGCATACAATGCTCCCCCTCAAACCAAGAGAGAGTGTCACTGCTGATGTTGCACAATGTTTAAAAAAGGTGTCCAAATTTTAACAAATAAACTCCCCCTCAATTAATGACCCGTTTTCTATTTAAAGAGCTGTAGTCATTCAATTGAGTGATAAGTATTTGTGAAATTTAAGTCCAGTTACCACCTTGTGAAACACCAAAACTCTCTTGAAGAATCATAGAACTGAAAGAGTTCATGGTGCAAAGAAGACTTCTCTTCTTATACGCGAAATGATGCACTGAACCGTACATCAAATCGGGGAAACATGGATATAAAGTAATCCATGCCCAGGTGAACATCACCCGGTTGGAGGAACAGCTGTCTTTTTGGCGACATGCTTTCCCCATTGTACAACGCGGGTTGCAGTATGAAGTAACTGCAAGCCATTTAGACATGTTTTAACAATCCATTTTAACTTCTGCTCGAGCTTCATTTAAAGACCCGTGCCATTATTGAATGACATTTCTAAGTCCGTAAATGTTATCGATAAACAGAAGACATGCCTAGGTGAGACTATTTTTGGTATTTTCTATTTTTCTGATTTTTATGGTTTTTCTTGGTTTTAATATTTTTCTATATACAATTTTCTGGTTCTATAATTTTCTATTTACAGTATGTTTTAAGATATGTACAAACTATATTATTCAGTTTAAGACGATGATGAAATGAATACCGAAATGAGGATACGTTCAGTATGTTGTAGAAATCTGTGGTCAATCATCTCTTAAACTTTCACCACCAAAGCTTTCGAGGCTCCTGAACAATCGACGGAACTTGAGCCTTTCCAATGTACAGCTTTGATAGCTTCCCCCCAAACCGACAATCTTCATTTTGAGCAGTTTCAAAGCTCTCTTTCAAGCTTACGAAAGGTATGTGTACAGCGAAAACCGTATCAAACCCCATTAAGTATTGCTGCTCCTTTTAAGAATAACCATCGAGATTCTCCGATCGGGGGACCATCACATAAATAAGCAACGAATCATCTCACACTTAAATTAACCTTCTCACATTTCTTCCCGCTGAAGTCTGAAGTAATGCATGCCAAGAGTATCCAGAGACCACTTCCCCCCAAGTAGTTGAAGTGATGCAATCAGTCTCGATATATGAAGCCCAAAAACCCGAAGTACACACTCAATCCCATTAATGAAGTCGAAGAAGCATCATCAAGATCAATTAAGACCCGAAAATCCCCTTATCTCCTTTCAGGACATTGCAGATGAGAACTGTTACACCAAATTCAGCTAAGTCCCGAGTGTAAGCAATTTATCCCGTATGTCGTCGACATGATAACACCAAGACAGTACCATAACAGCTACTGAGTACTGGATGTACACATTTCCTTTAGTAGGGTACCGACTAACCATAGGAACCATCATACAATTGTGTACCTCTTTTATCATCAGAAACTGACATTCTCTTCCCATACTTAGTTAGAATGACACACCAGAAAGAACGAGTTAGAACACTGATTTTCTCTGCGGTTATGACATTTGTCTTCCCGGAATAATCTTCAATTGAGAAGAAGTATAAAGCCCATCATGTGTACTCATTGTGCATTCAGATGTATGTCTCCTTCCCCCTTGCTGGTTTTGATACCTCAGAATCAGCAACACATTTTACGAACATATTCTTGAAATCTTGTGAGAAGAACAAGAAGCTTGATGAGAATGGTCATAAATAAGAAGATTCCTCTTCTTCCGAAGATAAAGCGCACTCAAGCGTACACTTTTCTTTTCTTTGATGAACGGGGCCTGAAGAGATGTCAGCAGACGCCATATGATGAAGAACGAGGCCTGCACTGACTTGTACAGACGTCATTATGATTCCCCTCATATGTTGCGAGCAGCCTGTGTCCAAATGTCAAAGGACGATCCGTACGACCTGCATTTGAAAACAGACGAAAGCAGAGAATTTGGAGAGCCGGATCCCCAATTAAGGTTGGGTTCCAGTTGGTTAGTGCAAACAATCTTTGGGGCTGCTGAAACCATTGGTGCCTTGGTTTTAACAATAGGGGCAACACTAGTAGATGCAATGGACCTAGTTAAGGGACATTGTGTATCTAAAGGGATAACTCTACCAGTAGGCTTCCATTCCTTAACAGGCACTACTCTAGGAATTGTAATCCTTGTTAAAGGGCAATGTTCCCCTAGTGTGAATGTTCGGCCCGTGGGCTTCCACTGAAAGCCCACATTGGTAAACATTTTCCCTGTGGGTTTCCAAGATTGCTTAATTTGTCTAGCTCTCCAAACTTTCCTAACTGGGGGTTTGTTGGACGACTTCAGAAATTTCTTAACACATTTATCATGATTACACGAAATTATGCATTCATTACATGTTTTGCAAAGTGAATTTGGATTCGAATTATGATTCCTTTTGTTCAAATCTGACTTGTTGTTTCTCATGTGGTCTTCTACTTTCCTTTTAGGAACACTTTTAGCTGGTGAAATCCCAGAATTCTTTATGTTTCTCCTAGGTTTTGACTCGCTAGCTTTAGTGTCACTATTAACTCCTGTAGAAGGACTGATGGGAATCTTAGTCTTTTTCACTTCTAATTGCTGAACATGTTTTGATGTGTTGGGATCTGAAGTTTCCAAGGATACCTCAAAGGTTACATGCTTGTTCTTAATAGTGAATGATGATGTAACTACCCTATCTCTTAGGTTGTGAGACTTAGGACACGTGCCAATGGCGTATTCTAACTGTTCCTGAATCCTTTTTGTGAGGACGCAGGCATACCCAGTTGCCCTATCACGTGGCTTTTCTATTCTGATCTCTTCAACAACCTTACGAAGTATATCAAGGCCATCCCTAAGGTGATCGATATATGTTTGATGGGCAAGACTATTATTCCTAAGGGGAAACGGAATAACTCGTGGTACATCAACATCATACTTTTTAATAGCATAAACCTTTGGTGCATCACAGTGACAAGTGGTACTTGGCATTTTTCCTTTCACCTGCGCCTTAAGATTCTCAATTTCATTTGACAAAGAGGTTATCTGATCATTATGATTGTTTCTTGTAACTTTAATGGAATCGTATAACTCTTTGTAATGTTGTTTAATCTTAGAATTTTCTTCTCGATAACACTCATTTTCATGATGTAACTTATTTATGGTGTTTTGATATTGAAAATTCTGAGAATCTAAAGGCGAAGGTTTATTGGAACCATACACATCACACTTGTTGGATTTCAATTGGGCAACTTGGGCCCTCAACAGTCGAATCGTGTTTGTGTGAGCTTGAATTTTTTCATCACGTTTGCTTAATTCAAAATATGTATCAAATTTTTCTTCTCAGTAGCATCCGTTGATGTTTGAGTTGCAAATTCAGATAATCAACTTCTAGTTTTGAAAAACGTTTAACCATGTTATCATGGTCATCATTTTGAATTTTTTCAAGCAATTTCAAATTCTCCCCCTCAAGCTCAACAACACGATTCTGGGTGACATTTAACGCAATAGCATACTCATTAAATTGACAAGCAGACAATGCAGAATCAGTAGCGGTGTAAAATACATCTTGTGCAATACATTTAGCAATCAAGTTGTCATTAGTGATGAGTATGTTTTTTCTTTCAATCTCTCGACTCTTAAGTTCTATTGCATATTCATTCACCTCATTTTCCATGTCTTTAAACACTACTTCCATTTCTTTTATTTCGGCTTTAAGGGCAGTTTGCAACCCTTCAAAATGTTCTTTAAGTAGTTTAAAGAATGGCATGACCTCAGTTAAGTAACACCTTTTTGCATGTTCAAAACACCTTTCCCCCTCAGTAATGCCGGTGGGTGTAATTCTCTTCTTACATGTTTTATCGAAATCAGCGAACAGTTGCCAAAGCACATATAAGCTAATAAAGGTTTTGCATTCAGTGGGAAGAGACAAAGGCACCAAATTCCTAGGTGTATTGGGAGGATACACCGTTATGGACGCAACTTTTCTAATGAGGGGTGTGTTGGCCTTAAGTTTTTCTTCCTTAAGTTTTTCATTATCTTGTTTCCAAAATATTTGTTCAGGTGTTAACTTCTTTTGAGGCGCAAACACAGTCAAACGATTCTCCTCATAATAATCATGGGGCTTGACTATTATTCGTTTGGCTATGCATTTGGGATCCTTCATTTTCTCATTCATTCTTTCCCTAGTTCTCTCACTTATCTCATCCTCCTCTTTAGTGTAGATATGCTCAGGCGGGTCATGAATGGGCATAAGCATCACATTACCATCATATAGGGCAGGTTGAGCTGCTTTCATGTCCCTAAGGATGGTTGACTTGGGTTCACCTATCATGTTCTTACTATGCTTATCACTCAACTTTTTGTGCCTATGAATCATTTGAGCAGTTTGAATGGTTTGATCTTGTGTGTACAACTTATCTTCAAGCTTATTTTTTAACGTCTTGAGTCTAGAGAAATCATTTAAAAGTGTTGTTTCTTTTTGTTTGAATTCTAGCTTAAGTGTAGTTATACACTTTTGAACTTCCTGTTTCTGTTTGACAGACTGTTCTAGCTGACTTTTCAAAGAACTCAACTCTAATTTTAATGTTTCTTCTCTTACTCTAGACTCTTTAATAAGTGTACTCATTTGGCCTTCTAATTTCTGCTCACGTTCATTAAGCTCAAACTTAGCACGCTGTTCATACATAGCCACTTGTTCTTTATAAATGTTTAGTCTAGTGATCAAGTTATCATCAGGGACAAATACAGTGTTCTCATGCAGCACATAATCATCATTTAGAACAGAAGATGCACAACTAGGTACAACAGACGCTTCGTTGTGATTCACATATTGTTCATATGGGAAAACATTGTTATTTCCCATATTAGCAATATCTGACTTAACAACGTTTGTCTGTTGTACTTTGTCGGGAATCTTTTGTTCATGCAACACATTATCATTATTAATGACAGAAGATACCCCATTAGGTTCAGCCGACGCTTCGTTGTGTTTCTCATGTTGCACGTTGTTCCTAACAGTATCTGACTCAACAACGTTTGTCTGTGGCTGATGAAGCTCTTTCTCTTGAGAATTCGGGCACACAAAGTCTCTATTGGCACCAACATAGTCAAACACGTTTATCTGTCGAACATCTTTAGGAATCTTTTGTTTGTCTATCATGTTGTACAAACTGAGTATCTCTGATATAGCAGAATCTGAAGTATTTGACATGATATTAACGTGCACGGGATTTTACAATTCTATGATTTAAACCGAGAAATAGATTCTTTCACGGGGTTTTACAAAATCAAGAATAAACCGTGGAATGATGCTTGATATGTGTTATGATGAAGGTCTGGTAGACTTGTTGATCTGATTTGGTTTGGTTGATGCAAGTTGTTACAGCGAAATTTTGGTCTGGCAAACTTAAAACCTCAATAACTTCATTTTGGAGCGTTTTCAGGCCTCGAAACTTGGGTTGAATGAATAAATTAATTCAACGTGTCCTTCTCCTCGGTCTCACGGTCGTTTTGACAGGTGTTTCGCTGAAAACGGAGTTACGGTTCAAAAGTTATGGCCGTTTGAAGTTTTGACGTAAAAATAGCACCTCTGTGGATACAAACCGCCTAGACAAACCGCATACACGCTGCAGAGATAAACCGCATAGACACAAACCGCATACACGCTGCAGAGACAAACCGCGTAGACACAAACCGCATACACGTTGCAGAGACAAACCGCGTAGACACAAACCGAGTTCACGCTGGAGAGACAAACCGCGTAGACACAAACCGCGTAGACACAAACCGAGTTCACACTGCAGAGACAAACCGCGTAGACACAAACCGAGTTCACGCTGGAGATACAAACCGCGTTGACACAAACCGCGTACGCACTTTAGAGACAAACCGCGTTGGCACAAACTTCCAAACCCGTCACTTTCAATGCTGTTTGTCCTTTTGCCTAAACTAGTAAAAGGACAAACCGCGTACCCGATGTGACACAAACAGCGTTCAAGAACTTCCAAAATACACAAACCGCATCCAAGAACACTTGAAATAAAACCACTCGAATCACCCAAAAACACCACACAAACCTTAAATCTGTGAATCCAAGTACTAAATACTACTCTTATACTATTCCTAAGCTAGAAAGTACAAGGTATAACAACTTTAAATCACTAAACAAAGTACAAAGATGAAATTTATGCTACTTAAACAAACCGAACTAAAAACTTAAAACCTACAAATCTAACCAAGAAAAAGCCTAAAGAACTACACAAATACAAGATAAAACAACCTCTAATCACTAAACAAAGCACAAAATGATATGTATGCTACTACTCAAGCCGAACAAAAAAAACTTTGAAAAACTCCAAATCGACCAAAAGTAAAAACACCTCACAAACTACACAAATCCGTGAATACCAACTCTCATGGACCTAACCATGGCTCTTGATACCAATTGTAGGGTATTCACAATGCAAGAAACACTAGTTTGAGGCTTAGATTTGGATCGAATAGAAGATAACTTAGAGAGAGAAAGTGGGAACTTCTAGTGAGAGAAACACTATGTGTATTAGCTTGAAATGTAATGAGAGTTCCAACCCTTCCCAAGTGTGGGAAGGGGTATTTATACTTCTACATATTGGTGCCCCTAGTGGGCTGTGGAGTGAGCTGACAGTGGGTAAAGACCCGACCCACTCCACAATATTAATAATAACTAAACTACTAATAATATTACTAATGATCCTACGAGCTATGATGTGCTACTAAGTACTCGGGGTGACCGAGTCTTCAACTGAATATTTATATTCCTAACTTGAAAGCTATATAAACCCTAAACCTAATAGACCTTAAGCCTTTAATTAGGCTTGGGTCTTAACCTATCATCTAACACTTTAGTCTTACCATAACTACTATGGTGATGTTACAATAATTTGTCGCAACATAACTTTTCTCCTGAAATAAAGATACAGTAAATATATAAAAATTAGACATGGTCTTCAGTAAGATCGGGTACAACACCGTTAGTGAGATAGAGATCCTGTAACAAAAAGCTACAACTCATTGAGAAAAACTAACACATAAACTCCAATTATTGTACCTATCTTGAATCTAACTCAAAAAGAAAAACAAAACTGCTAGTTAAAACTTGTTGTGATATTGAGAAAAGCCAATTAAACAATTTCACATTGCTTGTTAGAGAAATGTTAATCAACAAATCCCTCACAAAAAATAATTCTAAATGTTGCATAGAGTTGCATATTTAAATTTTAAGTACAGTAAGCATTATATAATATATGTATAAGCGATAATGTATTTTATAGATTAAGTAATTTATTTTAGTGATATGTTAATGCGACAGCACATTTTGACCACTAAGATCAGACCTAGAGCTCTGATACCATGTTAAATAATAGAGAATGGTATTGAATTAAATGTCTTCATTACATAAAATAACATTTCTATTTATAATAAAATATAGCTTGAAAGCTATATAAACCCTAAGCCTTTAATTAGGCTTGGGTCTTAACCTATCATCTAATACTTTAGTCTTACCATAACTAACAGGGTGATGTTACAATAATTTGTCGCAACATAACTTTTCTCCTGAAATAAAGATACAGTAAATATATAAAAATTAGACATGGTCTTCAGTAAGATCGGGTACAACACCGTTAGTGAGATAGAGATCCTGTAACAAGAAGCTACAACTCATTGAGAAAAACTAACACATAAACTCCAATTATTGTACTTATCTTGAATCTAACTCAAAAAGAAAAACAAAACTGCTAGTTAAAACTTGTTGTGAGATTGAGAAAAGCCAATTAAACAATTTCACATTGCTTGTTAGAGAAATGTTAATCAACACAAAAAATAATTCTAAATGTTACATAGAGTTGCATCTAAAACTCTATGGCTGTGTTTGACGTGAGGCTTATGAAGGCTTAGAGAGGCTTAAACTTTTAAAATAAGCTAGTTTATAAAATAATATTTGTTTGTCACACAGTTTAATTGAAGCTTTTATAACCCATAAGTTTCTATAAGCTCAAGCTCATTGAAAGGGGCTTATGAAGGCTTGTAGAAGTCAAATAACTTAAATACCTTTCAAAATATAATTGATTATAACGTAAAAGCTAAAAATATATCTGAATTTAATATTTTGA
This sequence comes from Artemisia tridentata subsp. tridentata, assembly GCA_021014915.2. NCBI lineage: Eukaryota > Viridiplantae > Streptophyta > Magnoliopsida > Asterales > Asteraceae > Artemisia > Artemisia tridentata. Next base: position 511,117,514 of record CP139508.1, on the reverse strand, counting down.
TGTATTTTTATGCGATTTAAATTAATAAGCTTCAGTTTTAACCAGTGTTATAAAACAAGGCCTACAAGGCAGATTAATCACCGCCTAGGCGCTAGAAGGCCACCAACCTTTTCGATTTTTGTAAATCGGTCAAACACATCAGTCAATCGTGGTCAATGGTCGTCAATGACAGTCAACGGTGGTCAAACTTTCCGGAAACCTTCAAATCTTGCTGAAAATACCCAAACTCATTATAAACTTCTTTTAATATTTTATAGTTATTGTTTATATCTATTACAAGATGTTTTTCTAAGAAAAATCTAGCCGGAAATACATAAAACTTGCCAGAAATACCTAAAACTTGCCGAAAATATCGGAAACTTGTCGGAAATGCCAATCCGATTAATCACCAATTAATCCCGTCTAAACCGATTACAAGCTACAGGAAAGTCAACCACCCAACTACCGATTCGCGATTTTTGCAAACTTTATTTTAACTAATTCGGCAAATACATGCTTTAACTTTCGGTGCAATTCATCGAACACACACCATATATCTTCTCCCATGAATATGGTGGGACCATCCACATAAATATTAGAGACAAGTCATAAAAATTGGATATTGACAGGGTGGTATTGCCTTGGTGTCTGTCTTTATTGTAGTAGATAGTATTACTCTTTTAAAAGCAAAAGTTGAGAAACAATAATTACTTTAAGTAGTAAAATGTCACTTGAGGTAGATAGATAGAACAAAGTGAGAGAGTTTCTAGGAAGGAGACATGCCCAATCTCACCCAACATCATCTTTCTTTCTTGCTTCCTTCTTCAACTTCCCAACAAAGGTTCACTTGATCTTATTTGGCTTTCTTTTCTATATATGTTTAACCTTTTCTTCAATCTCATCAATGCATACTTTGCTTAGTTAGCAGCTCTAGATTTTTGTTTCTAAGTTTTAGCAGCTATGATTATGAAAAAAAAAAAAAAAAAAAAAGGTTTTACCTCTTTAGAGACGGTCTTTGACTCAGATGTACACGGCCTAAACGAGGTATCACGTGACCGTTTCTGACCCTATCCTACTACCTAGGCCAGATGTGTACCTACTACCTAGGCCAGATGTGTTGCAAGTATATACATGTTCATGGTGGTTCTTACTTTTATAGCCTAACATATATCATGTTTGTGCTTATGTTCAACCACTTGGAAAGAGGAAGCAGTTAGTATGTTTGATTGTACATTTATACCAAAATATTGGTTCTTGTTAATTTACTTTGATGGAGTTTATTGTGAAATGATTTGAATGATTCAACCTCTTAGGCTGTTATCCATTGTTTCCAATAATTTTAGCTTGAAGATGGGTCCTGCACCCCATTTCTCTGTGGATGCACCTGAGTTGACTCACAATCAAGAATCATCTACTGGCCATTCATCTGATCAATCGAACAAGGATGATGATATTTCCACACAGCTGTTTTATTCTCAAGATCAATGCATCTCATCAAGTTCAGGTGATTTGACTTTTTGAATCATCGCAATTCGCTTATACTTAGCAAACTAACCATTATTCCAAACATAGTAGTTTGCAAATTAAGGCTATGCACTTTGGTGACCCGGGTCACCAAAAATAGCTCGTAAGACATAATTAAAAGAATGTGTTTGAAGGTATTGATAGAAATATTGTTTGAAATTGTGTGTTCAGAAGTGTGTTTAAGGTTGGTATTTATAAGGTTGTAAAGTGGTAAAGTTTTCTTAAAAAAAAAAGTTTTTTTTTTTTTTTTAATTAACCGGTTGAATTTTTGAATAAATATGTGTGTGTTACAATCGGTGAAAAATTAGACCGATAGTTGTTTTCTTCCTTTCTCGACCGATATTTGACCATAACACCACAGTGGGTGTGACCGACTTTGAAGTCGGTCGACCAATTATTTACGGTCCAGTGTGGATAGCCTAAGTGATTTTAGACAACTCAAAGGGGAATTTTTGCCTAAAAATGATTTTTGTATAGTCTTGTTTATAAGTTTCCTTACGAATAGTCTATTTGCAACATATAGCCAATAGCATATCCCTTTGGCGGCATCACGTTACATTGGAATGTATAGCCAATTTGATACCTTGAAAAGTCAGTGACTTGCTTGTTTGTATTATCTTTTATAGTACAGACTTGCATGAGTCTTATCACCAATTTTTAAAATATTACCCATCGCTTAATTAGTAATACTGCAATGTAACCCTCATGCTGAACCTACTGATGGATTGATTGCTCGTTGCCTCTTTCATGTCCTGCTATCTTGAAGATGAAAGTTACAAGAGGCTTGAAGAAGCTCAAATCAAGCCTATCTTATTCATGGGCAATCCAAGTTTTGGCATGACTGATCATCAACTCGAAAAGAACATGCCAACCGTATGTTGTCACGACTCACATGTTACTCTCTTCTTAATTTGTTTATCGGATAATTTGTCAACGTTTTGTATATGGAAGCAGGTTCAACACGCTTATGCTGATCATTACTTGAATAGCCTTTATGGTGGTTATGCACCACACCCTATGGTAATAATTTTTGTGATCGATCATTTTGATGTCATTGAACATAAAAGAAATGTACATGTTATGATGCAATCGATATTTGTGCATTGATCAGACTCAACCTCATATGCTACACATAGCTCCTGCTCGAGTTCCGCTGCCCCTAGACCTATCAGAAGACGGTCCTATTTATGTCAATGCGAAACAGTATAATGGTATTCTCAGAAGGCGGCAGATTCGTGCTAAACTTGAAGCTCAAAACAAATTAGTTAAAAACAGAAAGGTATCCGCATGCCACATTCTTTTTTCCTTTAATATTTTCGTTTTTATCTTCATTAAGTTTGTATGTGTGAATTGGCTTTTGCAGCCTTACCTTCATGAATCGCGACATAAGCATGCCCTGAATAGGGTGAGAGGAACGGGTGGGCGGTTTCTTCCTAGCAACAAACAACATCAATCTTATCCATCTGGATCGGATCATGTGATGTTTTCACAGACGGACCATGGGTTTTCAAGCATCTCCTGGGGGACAAGGGGAAATGAAGGGTTCCTGAGCAACGGGGATCATAATATTGGCCGGTGAGAAACAAGTTCTTCTTCTTCACTGGCAGGCAACTCATCCTTGGCTTTGTTACTTGTTTAGTTCTGATGTACATTCTGTTTTCGTCGAGCTTAAGTTTACTGTTACTGTTTCTGTTTGAAAAAGGTTTATTCACCACTTGACTCCTATAAACTGAAGGAAGATTGCTTTCTTTCTGATTTTGGGAATTGTAATTTGTTACTAGCATCTTTTAAATTATTGGTTTGTATTTACAAGAAAATTTGGTAATATTTGTGTGGCATAGATACTGTAAAGGGGAAGCAAGAAAAAACTTTTAACTTTGATGCTACCACTGAAGTCAGTTCAGCCAGATCTTGTATAGGCGAAGCGATGAAAAATCAATGGAGAGCAAGAAATCTGAGCGGTGACCAGCAACACATAGTTTCTCATAGCATGGCACAAACACGACAAAAGCACATCATCTCCATAATGGAACTTGTGATAAGCTCGTAAGTCTCAAAATAAGCTAGAAAATTAATGCGTATAAAATGCAAAACGAAATCAAATAAGCTCATAAGCCGACATATAAGCTCAAACAAACACCCCCTTAACATTGTGACGTTTCTAATATGGAGTTTTACATGATTCAAGTGGATATGATTATAGATTACTATATTACAAGCTTGTTAGTATTGTTGATATCCTATCACAATAGTTTCGTCATCACCACTAAAAGATAATCATCACTAGGGCGGCAATTTATGACTTGACACGAAACTCGACCTGAGACCGACAGGAAAATTAACATGTTCGGATCGAGTCTAAATAGTTTTCGGGTCATGTTCGGGTCAACCTATTTAACCCGCTTATTAAACAGGACAAATTCGGGTTGGGTATAGATTAAACGGGTCGACCCGTCAACCTATTTAAGATTTTTTTTTTTTTCAAAAATTAAATAGTTATATATAATTTTTTATACGGGTTAAATGTGTTGAATAGTGGACGTATATTAATGAACATGTTAGTTTGGTTGACGTAGATAGGTTTCACGCCGACCAAGACTCACCATTGCATATGAGAGGTGATTTGCACACTTTATTGTACAAGTAGATACACAAGAATACGTTCAACTATTAAAGAGTTAATTGCATTTTTGGTCCTTGTGGTTTGGCCAAATTGCAGGTTTGGTTTCTAAATCTTTGAAAGTGCAGCGGTAGTCCCCATTTCGAAGTTTGGGTTGCATTTTTGGTCCTTTTTGGTGTGAAATGACAAAATTACCCTTGTCTTTTTCTGAAAAAGACAAAGGTATTTTAGTCATTTAACTTTACCCAAGGACCAAAAATGCAACCCAAGCTTCAAAATGGAGACTTCCGCTGCACTTTCAAAGTTTTGGAAACCAAACCTGCAATTTAGCCAAACCACAAGGACAAAAAATGCAATTAACTCACTATTAAATGAATAAAGTAGAGTGCAGAAATAAAAAAAACAAGGGTAAAGTAAAAGGGGTAAATAAAAAAAGAATAGAATAGAAGGGGGACCAATAACGAAAAATTGGAGAAATACTTGTAAGTAGAGGATTAGGAGAGGAGGAGGTTATAAAACACAACAAATTGATTCATTCAATTAAATTAAGGCACATGTTATTCAAGCCCCCCCAAAAACCACTATCCAAGCCCCCCCTCTTTTTTTTTTATTTTTTTTATTTTTTTTTATTTTTTTTTTATTTTTATAATTTTATTTATATCAAAAAACTATAAACCTGAAAGTACGGAACAGAAAATATAAAGTTTAATATGTCAAACACTAAAAACTGTCAGAAATACGGAACAGAAACTGACAGAAAACTGTGTTATACTGCAAAATAAAAGGAATATTCCCTTTGTCCCCTATGATTTGACATCATAGGGGGCTTATATAACATAACCCTTAAATTAAATTCATTCGCAACTTTTAATTACTTAATTAAAAAAATAATAATAATAAAAATTAAAAAATGGAATACAAGCAGCAACAGGGACGGACGGTGGAAGAAGTGTTTAGGGATTACAAAGGTCGCCGTACTGGCATCATCAAAGCCCTTACAACCGGTATATTTCTATTACTACTTTTTTTTTTTTTTTTTTTTTTTTTTTTTATAATTTTTTTTTTAATTTGTTTCATTATTGTAGATGTTGCCGATTTTTTTCAGCAGTGCGACCCTGGTTAGTTTTTCTTTTTCTTTACAAATCTGAATCTTCATGTACGGCAAAAGCCATATTTTATACCTTTTTAACCTTGTTCTGTCTTTTTTTTTTCTACTCCCTCGGTCCCAAAATTATTGTCCGACACAAAACACACCGTTTAAAAAAATATAATTATCATTTTCTCTCTTACTTTTTTGCAAAATGACAGTTTTACCCTTATGCAATTAATTAAATCTTTGAATTATCTTTGTAATTTTTAGTATCATTACAACTATATTTGGAAAGAGATAATAATTTTGGGACAGAGGCATGACTATTAATTTTGGACGGAGGTAGTATTATAACAAAAAAGTTTTAAATTCCTGTGACCATTTTACCCCTACTTTATTTTTACTACGTAGTACCTTATTAACAATCCAGGCTAAATTGGTCATTTTACATAGAACTCGAAAAAGTGTCAAAGTTAGATACATTTTCGGATAATTATCCCTTAAAAGAATGCTGTGTGCACTGTTTTATCTAGTGTTTGTTTCACCCGCACACGTCACTATGGGTATGTTCGGCAAAATTAGCTGTAAGCAGTAAACTGCAAAGTTTGTATCTTTTTTTCAATAAAAGTGTTTGGTAAGTTAGCTGTTAAATGTAAATATAAGATGTAAAATGACATAAAATGACATATCTATAATTGTAAACAAATATTTGAAGGGTGTATCAGTAATTTAAAGTTTTAACAGCTCCAAGATTTTTAAAAAGCTTCATGAATCAGCTTTTCATTTAGGAGCTATTTGTCAGAAATAAAAGCTTGAAGTTAATGTATCCAAACAGAGCTATTTATTTTAGAGGAGATTATTTTTTAACAAAAAGCTCCTACCAACAGCTCCCCCAAAAAGCTCCTACCAAAAAGGCCCTATATATCTTTTCGACCCAATGATAATTTTTCAAAATCATGCTACACAAAATACTACTAGTAAATGTTTGCTATTTTCATTCCTGGATTTAAGACCAACTTTGATTCTCGTGTATGGATATAGTGATGTGTGATACAAATTCTGGATGAATAGACTTCACCTTGTCAAGTTCTGTCGTCGTTTTATTGTATATATAAGTCATCGGATGCATGCCTTTAATACAAATAACTTCTGGGTTAACTAGGTTATTTCTGGTATTTTAAAACTTAACTCGAATGCCACTAATAGTTCTTTGAGTTGGATGTCTGGATGGTAGAAAGGAATATGAATGTAAAACTGTTCAACTGAATACATTCATGTTCCCAAGTGTCAAGAGTATCATTTTTTTATGATGAATTGATGATAAGAAACCAGATAGTAATCGAACTTTTTCGGATCCTTTCTTTTAGGAAATTTGAATATGTGTGTAATCTTGGTAGTATTGGATTGATATCTTTAAGCCTTCTCATATTTGATGGTTCAATCCTGGAAATGTAACCATTGCTGTCTAGTTTACAGACATCAAACATATGGATTCTCTGTTAACTTTGCTGCTTGATTATGTCTTTCTATCCCACAGTTTCATATATGTGTGTGTAACATGCATGTTTTATTTTTCAGAGAAGGAAAATCTTTGCTTATACGGATTCCCTAGCGAACAATGGGAGGTAAACTTACCTGCAGAGGAGGTGCCCCCAGAGCTTCCTGAGCCTGCTTTAGGGATTAACTTTGCCAGAGATGGGATGCAAAAAAAGGACTGGTTGGCTCTCGTTGCTGTCCACAGTGATGCGTGGCTACTTTCGGTGGCGTTTTACTTTGGTGCCAGATTTGGTTTTGACAAAGCAGAAAGGTTTTCCTTTTGTGGTTAATCATATATTATTACATTAAATTCTGCTGTTAAAATTTCTCACAAGTTCAGGAATAGACGTTAAAAACTTAAAATGGCCTATCTGTTTTGAATTTTTCTGAAAACCGATGATTGCATCTGCATCTATAATTATAAGGTTCTGAAAACAGATGATGGTTGTTTTGGACATATGATCATTGCTAATATATATCCCATTGGAATGCAGGAAACACCTCTTCAGTATGATAAATGATCTCCCAACAATCTTTGAGGTTGTGAGCGGAATTGTCAAGAAACAGCCAAAGGAGAAGTCAAACCACAGCAGCAACAAATCCAAGTCTAATACCAAAGGGGTAAGAGATCACTTCCATCCTTGGTTTTCATAAATTCCTTAGATTTTTTTTCTTCTAAAACTTGAAATCTCTCAGAAAAGTTGATTTTATGTCTGATAGAGTGTTAGGATCACATATTTATAATTTTTAAAGGGAATGATGTACAACTACATTCGTTAAATGATAATGAGATCCTTGTCGTGGATAACATTGCTAGTGCGAATGGTCTATGATACAGTGGTATTAATAAGATACGTTTTTTGTAAATATTAAAAATGATATGCACACTTTTGCCTTTAGATCTTACCCTTTGAACAACTGGCCAACTGCATTACATCGTGAGATATTTGACATCGTATCCTATACCAAAATTTGTCATTTCTTTTTCTGAATTTCCTATTTTGTCTTTTTCTGATGTAAAAGAAAGAGTCTATTAGAGTTTATTGATGATTTTGTTTTTGTTGCTGTGGGGATATAAACAGCGAGGCTCTGAACCTCAGGCGGTGAAATATGGTAAGGTTGAAGAAGAAGAAGTGGAAGAGGAAGAAGAAGATGATGAGCATGGTGATACGTTGTGTGGGTTTTGTGGAGACAACTATGCTTCAGATGAGTTTTGGATTTGCTGTGATTTATGCGAGAGGTGGTTCCATGGAAAATGCGTAAAGATTACTCCTCAAAAGGCTGAGAGTATCAGTCACTACAAGTGTCCTATCTGCAGTGGCCACAAGAGACCAAGACCTTGATTCATCTTTCACTCACCCAACACAAATCTATTTACTTTTCTTTTGCTATGCAACGCATCATTTGCAGCATGTTTTGGATATCAGTTCGAGACTTAGATGTGTAGAGCTGGTTAATTGTGTAGGAAAGATTATTGCTTTATTATGGTTTTTACTTGAGATCTTTGGAACCTTATTGTAGAGTTTTCTCTTTGCAGAAAATCCGTTTTAGTTTTATCAAGAATTTTACTAAAAGTTGTGTATCAAGTAAACCGTATGCGATCAATGGAACGATACAAGCATGATCTCATATCATGTGTGTCATTTGCTTGCTAACTCGTTCAGACCGTTTTATGTGTATGTTTGTTCAACAGACCAAGAGACTGGTTAGGTTCTTTCTATTTGGGACTGTTCGTCTAATGCGCGCTTGTCTATGTTCAAACCCCTAGAACCCATGTCTAGTTAGTTAGTCACAAAATGAAAACTATACAAACTGAGAAAATCAGATCAATGAACATTTAAGTTAAAACAACAAACATAATCATACACAAAATCTAAATGGAATTCAAAAGAACTGTTTTCCGAATTCAAGTTTCAGTCCGAGGGGGTGTGAAACATTGGTCAAAAACAATTATGCACACTGATACAAATCTTATTGATGAACACATCTTATAAAGCCACCATACTTTAAAGTTTAAATTATGGACGTAAAATGTCCAGACAACAGGGCATTCTCTATCACGAGCATTAATTTTCTAAACCCATCTTCAGGACTTGTTAGAGAGGTTTCGGTACCTTTAATGTATATCATTCAGGGTCTTCATCATCATTTCATACAAAACCTGCTCCGCTAAGTAACTTGACCGTTTCATTTGGTATAATAACATTTGGATTCCGTACAGGTGGATCTACCTTATTAACTAATCCTTTACCCTTGGATGATATGCTCCACAAACTACCAGTAGATTTATCAGAAGTAGCAGCCTTTGACTTCATAAGCGGATGCTTTGCATTCTTCTTCCCCATCCCGTTTGCAACCAACCATCGAGATCCAGCCTGTTGTTGTTTCGTGTTAGAACCCCAAAGCGGCTTCTTACTTGGCACAGGCTCGGTCTTCACGCCAGCAACATGCACTTCTGTGATCTTGAACTGAGGAACCAACTCACTTTCTTCAACACTGTTCTTCTCTTCTTCAACGACAACTTCTTTTTCTTCAACAGGAACTAACTTCTCTTCGACTTTTACCTCATCTTCTTCTACGGGTTTGTTCCACAACGAATAAATAGAGCTGTAAATTTTGGGTTTTGGTGGGACGAAGACTCTCTCAACTTGAACAAGAGCAAGCATTGGAGTCCCAACAGGCTCAAAGTTTCTTAACGGGTCACGAAGCTGAACCATTAATGCCACAGTGAAATTATTCCCTAAAAGACCGCCTTTCTTTGAGCCTTTACCTCTTCTTGCACGCATTAAATCACTAGCATGATGGGCAGCAAGAATTTTTGAAGTTCGTTCACTCATTTCATCCCCTTCGTCTATTTCACCAGAGTCCAATCTCATCCATTCATCGAGAGTAACAGACAAACCCATAATTCCATCAACGTCATCTTCATGACCACCACCACTGTTCTTAACATCCAACAACTGCAGTCCTCCAGTTCCTTCCAACCCCAACGACCCATCAAAATTGACTCTTTTACCCTCAAGAGCCGAGATTTCACCAATGGACTGTGGACTAATATTTGAAGGTGCATCCTTATCTGACATGCCAGACTGTATTCTTAACCCCTCAATTGAGAGGGCTTCGATCTTGTTCATTGCTAATGGAGCAAGGTCCTCCAGTGATACATATTCTGGATCCGGCTCACCAATATCATATCGTTGTGACTTGCGACCATATGTTTGTTTATCAGAGTGATCAGTTGCAAATCGTCCAACCACTGGCTCTTGCTGCAATGAAGCTTGCCTGTACATTAAGATCGGAATATTCTTAATTTTAGCAAAATTTATATAGGAAAGTTAATAAATAAATGATGCAGGCAAATGCATACCTATCGGGTGCCTCCAAAGAGGGCGTGGATTCCCAAGCTATTTGTTGAATGGTCTTTCCCGATATATCTTCCAAAGGCATCAGTTTATTTGCCTGCATCGAAAGCTTTTCTATGCCAACAGACGCCAAACCTTGCAATACATCCATTATGCCAGAACCCATTTCTGCAGGTACGACAACTGGACTGGAAACCTGCATAATCAAGTTCCCTCCGCTTTTAGCATTCTTGAAAATCTCAGGATTCATCGAACGTAAGAACCCTCCATTACTGGTTTGTACAAATGGCCCTAACCCTTCTCCAAGTGGAGGAAGCTCAAGCGGCTCTTCAGGAGAAAGGTCAGGTGGACCACCTGATCCACAGGAGGCACTTGATGGTGAGTGATGAAAAGCCTTTTCGTTTAGACCCCATTCACGCATCAAAGCTTCTGTTTCCATGTCTTCCAACACGGATGCCTTTGGTTTGTTCTGTACTTCTTCAGGTATCGAGTCCCACATTGAGGTAGACGGAAAGTCGCTGTTGAACCCCATTTCATCATCATCGTCAATATTGAAGTTAAATAGAGAACCATTAGCCAATGAATCCTTCTCAAATTGCCTTAGCAATCGTTCTCGTGGAGAGTTTGACTCACTTTCAGAACTTAAGCCGAAGGGACTGTGTTCTATCCCAAGCATGTTCAAGAAATCATCAGCCAGAGTCTCGGTAGCATAATCCAACTTGAGCGATTTCCCTTTCTCTTTATAGCCAATTTTAAGCTCTGTATAATTCCCTTGTTCCAAGTTTTCACTTTCTTCGTATCCAAAACCCGATTCTTTGCTGTATACAACATTTTCACTTTCTTCTTGAGAATCAGATTCATCTTTCTCAAAGTCCACCACATTATTCAGAGCCAACTCCAATTCTTGCAATAGTAGCTCTTTGTCGTCAAATTCTTGACCTTTAGTATTGCTTTCGGTTATCACACACTCTTCTTGTTGAAGTTCGGATTCTTTGACCAGTAGTGATTCAAGCTGAAGATCCCCCTCATCGTCTGGCTTTTCTGAGCCATCGAAACCTTTATTAGAACACTCTTCATTGGCTGTTATATCTTGTTCGGCTTCAACATTTTCTTTTGCGGGGACTTCTACTCCCTGCTCCAGGACCGAAAAGTCACTGACAATGTCACTATAAACAGGATCGGGAGAGTTTGAATCTGGATTCGGGGGTTCAGGAGGTACAACTTCAACATCCCGTTTGGTTTCATAGTCAACAGATATAATTGACTTCTCTTCTTCGAGTTTCTTATACAGCGCACTAACTGATTCAGAAAGTTCCGACTTTGATATCGGCAAAACCTCATGAAGATCCTTCACATCATCTACAGAACGACCAAAGGAACGAGATGTAAGAGGAAGACTATCACCTCGCCTGATGTGGCTTTGACCAGGTGCCTTGACAGTAGATTTAACCATCCCAGGACTACCATTGCCAACAACTGAATACCCGAAGCTAACATTCATAATCCCACCTTTTGCCTTACCAGACAACCTATAAGTAGTAGTCCACTTTCCCGTGTTTTTCTCATCCTCAAGCTCCTCCAAAGTGAGAGGCAGTAATCTAGTAAGATCAGCCCTATGCTTCCCCAAATCAAGCTCCGGGTCACCATACACAGACGCATACAACAAAAAATGTTTAGCCTCGTACTTAGCCGAGTGATGGGGCCCACTCCTACTACCATAAACCGAGCAAGTATTTGTCATCATCTCCTCAAACTCAGCCACACCTTGTATAACCGGTGCAGGACGAGTAGTCAACTCACCATCACGCCTCTTCCACTTAACACACATGGTAAGATTATCAAAACTCGGAGGCAACCCTTCAATCGAATGAACTTGAAGAGAAAAACAACAATTAAACCTCTTGTTACGAACGTGTGTAAAAGACTTTAAAGTATTCCAACTCCATAACGACTTCTTATCCTTTAGAAACCGATCCTCGTTACTACTACCTTTGGCCTTAGACTTTGTATCGGGAAATGAAGGTCTAGCAACAGATTTTGATCGACTACTAGCAGTAGAATTAACAATCCTAGGACGCGCGTTATCATCATTATTATCATGATACAAAGCTTTACTCAACACATCAACATCATTAATAAACACTTGTTCATTTCCACTTTTTCTCGCCATCCTTTTCGCAACCTAAACAATTTATACACATTCAGCACAATCAAAGATTAAGTTACAGGTGACCTAAACTAGTTCAAAATCCTAGGAAATTACTATTTCATATAAAGTTAAAAAGTTAAAAAATGAGTAAATATTAAAATACTCGATTACAATTTAAACCACTAACTTTATTCGCACTCGCTTAATCCACCCATATATACATAAAAAAAATTGCCCAACGCATATAAAAAGAAAAATACTACTCGTGGTCGCCCCTATGCGCGGATAATCGTGTGGTATTGTAAATAAGAATATATAAAAAGAGAAATAATGAAAATGAAAGTAAGGAGTAAACTTACCTTGATAAATCCGTGGAGATAAATAAACAACAACCACCTTAAAATTTATATTTGTGTTTCAAATTACGGAAATATGTTGCAGTTACAAATTATATTAATTTATGTAACTCTTATCTTGATGGTATTAATTTACCCCAAAATGAAATGAAATTTGTATCTGGGTTGACTATCAATCTTGTGTTTCAAAGTTCAAACAAAACATGTCTGAAAATGTTTTTCTTACACTTTGCCCCCTTTTACTTTAAGAAGCTATCTCGATCATTTTTAGAACATGTGTAAATTCACTGTTAATCTACTTTATTTTGAAGAGTTCAATAGTTCATAGGTAAGGGTGGAAAGGAGCCGAACCGAGCCCGAGCATGTCAAAATTCGAGCTCGACTTTATTAAGTTTTACAATGCTCGACTCAGAGTCTTGTCCTTTAAGCTCAAGCTCGGCTCATTTTTACTATGAGCCAATTATAAATTAAAGCTTGACACGAGCCTGACTAGTAGTATATCCATTTTTATCTCATTAATAAGCTTGTTAATAAAATCGGATATAATACAAATGCATAATGTATTATACATGTTTAATATTTAAAATATCTTTGTATCATATAGGCTTGTTTAGGCAAAACATGATCCCCAAACCCCTCGGCGGGATTGGGTTTGTTGTTGTTGTTGTTATGATCCCCAAACCCGTTCTAAAATTAGTGTTTCCAAAAGGCCGTTTGTTATAAGTCTTTTGTGTAGGTGGAATAGAATGATATCATAAATTTGCAGTTTCGTATAAAATTATTAGAATAAAACAATATATGTTTTCTTATTTTACACCTTACATGTTTACTATTATTTTTTACAAATGACACTTTTAAACTAATTTTTAAGAGTTAATTAAATAAATGATCACTGTAGTTTGTCGGATTTTTCGGGTTTAGTCACTAAACTTTTTTTTCACCAGGTTACATCACTATGGTTTGCATATGTTATGGATCCAGTCCATATCCGAATTGAAATTGACCAAAAAGCCGTTGTCATCTTCTTTTTCAAATCTTTTGACAATTAAGTAACGGCCGTTAGTCCTTTATATTAACGACCGTTAGTAAATAACCGAAAATTTGGTTTTCTTACGTTTTCGTCCGTTTTTACACGTTTTTGTCCGGTCTTTATACGTTTTCGTCCGTTTTTACACCTTTTCGTCCGTTTTTGCACGTTTTCGTTCGTTTTTACATGTTTTCGTCCGTTTTTACACCTTTTCGTCCGTTTTCTACACGTTTTCGTCCGATCTCTACACGTTTTCGTCCATTTTTACACCTTTTCATCCATTTTTGCACGTTTTCGTTCGTTTTTACATGTTTTCGTCCGTTTTTACATGTTTTCGTCCATTTTTACACCTTTTCGTCCGTTTTTACACCTTTTCATCCGTTTTTACACCTTTTCATCCATTTTTACACGCTTTGATCCGTTTTTACACGTTTTTGTCCGCTTTTACCTGTTTTCGTTCATTTTTGTTCGTTTTTACACGTTTTCGTCCGTTTTTACACGTTTTTGTTCGTTTGCACGTTTTCATCCGTTTTACATGTTTTCGTCTGTTTTTACACCTTTTCATTCATTTTAGCACGTTTTCATCTGTTTTTACATGTTTTCATCCGTTTTTGCACGTTTTCGTCCATTTTTACACGTTTTCATTCATATTAACATGTTTTCGTCCATTTTTGCACATTTTCGTTCATTTTTACATGTGTAAAAATGGACAAAATAGTGAAAAACTAACAAAATGTGCAAATACAAACAAAAATATGTAAAAGCGGACGAAAACGTGTAAAAACGGATTAAAACGTGTAAAACAGACGAAAACATGTAAAAACAGACGAAAACGTGCAAAAATGAACGAAAACATGCAAAAAGGGACGAAAAAGTGTAAAAACGGATGAAATTGTATAAAGACCGGACGAAAACGTGTAAAAAGGGACAAAAACATGTAAAAATGGACGAAAACGTGCAAAAACGGACGAAAATGTGTAAAACGGATCAAAACGTGTAAAAACATGTAAAAAGAAACGAAAACGGGTAAAAATGAACGAAAAAGTTTAATAACGGATCAAAACGTGTAAAAACGGATGAAAACGTGCAAAAACGGACGAAAAGGTGTAAAAACGGACGAAAACGTATAAAGACCGGACGAAAACGTGCAAAAATGGACGAAAAGGTGTAAAAACGGACGAAAACGTATAAAGACCGGACGAAAACGTGTAAAAACGGACGAAAACGTAAGAAAACCAAATTTTCGGTTATTTGCTAACGGCCGTTAGTATAAAGGACTAACGGCCGTTACTTAATTGTTAAAAGATTTGAAAAAGAAGATGACAAGGGCTTTTTGGTCATTTCAATTCGGATATGGACTGGATCCGTAACATATGCAAACCACAGTGATGTAACCCGACGAAAAAAAAAATAGTGACTAAATCCGAAAAATCCGACAAACCACAGTGACCATTTATGTAATTAACTATAATTTTAATTTATAAATTAAATATTTTATTGTATTATTCTACATTTTCTCTTTCTTTTTTTTCTTTTAAACATTTCTCAGTTTCTCTAATTCAAACCCGATTACAATCCCGTTTACAAACCAAACGGGCCCCAAAAGTATAAAAATTAAGCTCCAGCTATCTATGGCAAAACATCCCGAACAGACTATTTCATTTATCGATTCAACCATGTGCTAGTTAATAATTAAAGATCCAGATCCAAATCAGAACCTGGTATACTGAATAATGATATAAGGTGCCGTTTGTTTGATGGTGGTAGAATCAAGTAATGAAATCATACCACCATTCAAGTGTTTGGTTGATTGTGGGTCCCATTTTTAGGTATCAAAAAGTTAAATGATACCCATAGAATGAAAGTAGCAAAGAGAGAGTGGTATTAAGTTTTATTGAGTTGTGGGTTTCATTATTATGTTTTTCTTTTTTTATTAAAAGTAATTTTTGTTATATTTTCATTTATAAAATATATATATATATAATAATATTATTTTATTATATTTTTCTTTCTCATCATTTAATTCAAAACCTATATTAAATCCAAAACCAAGTCCAAATCCAAATCTTAATCCAAATCCGAATCTTAAACCCATCTACAAACCAAACGGGCCCTAAAAGCCTTAAACATACGTTTATGAACATGTTTAACTCATTCGTTACGTAGCACATGTGCAAAACGCATATTTTTTCCTTTCTTCGTCTTTACTTTTGATTTGTAATATATGTTTGATCTTGCTATTAAGACAAGAAAATCATTTTTCAAACAATTTATATTAATTCCTGAAACAAAAAACCTTTTAAGAAGAAAATTTCCATGTTAGTTATAAACCATCACGTGTGTTAAATTATTGCCAAATCCATATTTCAGGATTTAAATATATAACTAAGTAACTATGGATCTATTAGGTGCGTTTGGTTCGCAAGTGGGATTGGAATTGGATTTGGATTTAGATTTGGGAAAGGTTTGAAAGATTTGGGAAATGTGTGAGAAAAAAGTAGGAGAGAGAAAATATATTATTATATATAATTATTAAATTTATATTACACGTAAAATATAGTATTCATAATTAAAAAAGAAAGAAAAAGTCAATAGTTAAAGAAGAAGTACACAAGTGGGTGGCTGAGAAATTTTGAAAAGGCTGCTGTCAGAAATCTTTGGTCCATACCGACCAAAATAGAGGGGAATGGGTTTTTTAGGTTGAATCCTTTATTTTATTCCCAAAGCTTGAACCAAACTGTTTTTTTTTATCTTTTAATTCATTCCAACAGTGCGAAACATGCATACCAAACACTTCCTAAGTAACTATGGATCTATTATGTGTCTTTGGAAAATTTTAAAGGTCATTAGCTTATAGAGTTCTAAGTTTAAAAAACTCTATTAACATATAGAGTTGAATAATAGAGATCTTATCATTAGCTTTCTTTTCCTAGTCAAGCATGGCTAACTATAAAAGTTCTCTATTAATGATAGCACTAAAAAATAAAAATGAATGTACACATAAAGATTCACACTTTGGATACTTATAAATCTATATTATATTTTGCAAATTTGGTCGAATGTGTTGCCATTGTCACACCAGCCATATATATTGGCGACAACAAATAAAAGTAGAAACTATAATTGAAATTTCAAAATTTGGAGGTAAATAAAAACACTTTTTTTTTTTTTTTTTTTTTTTTTTTTTTTTTTTTTTTTTTGCATCTTTTTGAGTATAAACCAACATTAAGGGGCCGCTTGGTTCAAAGGGTGAGGAATGCAAAGGGAATGCAATGCAATGCATTCCCTTACCCCCCAAATTGTTGGGTAATGCCCCATTACCCACTAGTGGGTAATGGGCCATTGCATTCCCTTAAACCAACCATCATTAATGATTATATACCCATTACCCACCCCCACTATCCCTCCAACCAAGCGGCCCCTAAGTACACGTTTGGTTCGTGGTTTCAAGCGGATTGGACTCATTCTCTTATTAAATCCAATGTTTGGTTACACTCGAATACTCTGACACAAGGAATCAAAATTATAAATTCATTCCACGCATGTAAGGTATCTTTTGTCTGACAAGAGAGGGAATCAACGCATAACAAAAATTCACAACCACAAATTTTCTGCATTCTTTCTATTTCATTTATTATTTAACTATTAAAATATAATATAAAATTAATAAATTATATATAATAATATATATAATAATATATTTTCTCTCTCCTACTTTTTCCCTAAACCTTTCCCAAATCTTTCAAACATTTCCCAAATTCAAATCCAATTCCAATCCCACTTGCGAACCAAACGCACCTTAAATTATTAGCCTAGTAGCCAGGGTCCACTTTGTTATAAACCCTTCAAACTCGGAGCGTTTGATAATTTTAGTTCAAATTTACAAATTATTTAGATTTGATGTTTATATAACTTTATCATTTTTATACGACACTTCTTCATCATCTTATACAAAATAAAAATGTCTTAAAAGACTTATTGACTTTTAACTTATATTGAAACTCATCCAAAGATGTTATTATCTAGAGCTTGTTTTTTAGGTAATCAATAAAAATATTTATCGCACAAGCTTTTTTTAGTTGTTTCAATCACAAAAGCTAAAAATAACATAATCTCTTTACAGACTGATACCAAATATGTATTGTATATAGTACATGAATAATGTTTGCTCATATATTGTTAGTACAAATCTTTGGCACACTCCCAGACCTAGGTTAGACTAGCTCTTGGAGGGTAGATCTTGCACCGATTACTTCTTGTTCACTGCTAAGATAAAAGTAGCACCGTTAGTCTTACCGCGGAAGGGGGGTTCCGCGGTTGGCCTCCGGTGTGAGAGTAAGTATATTTATTTAGAGAGGTAATTTAAGTGCGGACTAGGAGTAGTAAATGCAGTTAGGTGTGGTAATAAATGAGATGGGGGTATTTATACTACCCATATACTTACTGTAGCTACCTCGAAACTCTGCGCATTAATTACTGAGTAGGTAATTGTCAGAGCAGCGCATGGTTGCGCCATACCTTAGTAGGTAAATGTCAGATCAAGTGGAAGACACAATCCCACAAGATCTGGCTTTAGGTAGTCGCGGTAGAATAGCTGTCGACATCGGATTCCATCCCCGGACACGAGAGACCGGGGATGTTCTTGTCCGGATTGTGGCATTAAGACCTGCCGTGGTTTAAGATGTTAGTCATGCCCGGCCCAGTATGCTAGGGTCCGGGGATACTATACACGATCAAGTCCCCCCAGTCTAGTATACTTGTTTAATTTGAAGAGCAAGTGTTCTAGACTTTATGTTTTCTTTCCGCGGCCGATGGAGATCGCGGCATTATGGAGGCTGTTGTAGCATCCGCGGTTGGTCCAATGCTGCTGACTAGACATTCCACTTTGTATGTAGTTGGTGGTGACAGGCTGTCATTGGGAACAGCGAAGCGTTTTCACCCACGCAATTTACTGACTGATGCGACGTTTCTGCGGCTGGCCGTTTATTTTCTGCGACCATCCTAGCCGTCCACTTGGGTATATCTGGGGCGTCAAAAAATTTTCCGTGCACGTGGCTATTTTGTGGCCTTTGGATGAAAGTAGTTGCACGTGCGTGTGTGGCTATAAATATTCAGATTTACGCCACTTTTCAACTTTTTACACACAGTTAAAACTTTTTCTTGTCTTTTAGAAAACAAGAATTTCTTCCGCCTTTGTTCCTCTTGCCTTCTTTATTTCCGGACTTTAGTATCTTCAGGTTAGATTTCTGTTATACTTGTTCTTCATTTTCCACTTAGAATGGCCCATATAAGTGACGTAACCTCCAAACTCTCCCAGGAAGATGTAAATAGATTTTGTGATAAATATAAAATTCCAGGCAATCTTTTACCCACAGCACCCGGACCTAGGGATACTATTAGGGATGCCCCAGAGGGAATGATAGGTGTGTATACCAGGTTTTTTGAGTTTGGTAATTTTAGGATTCCTCTGTCACTGTTTTTGCTTCGTGTTCTGGAGTATTTCCAGATTCATTTATCACAGTTATCGGTGTTAGCGGCATGTAGGGTCAGCCACTTTGAGATATTGTGCCGCGTTCATGGTGGTATTCCCACTATAGATTTGTTTAGGAAATTCTATTATGCGGGCGTGAACAATGGGTGGATGACGTTGGAAAAGAGGAAAGGCCCAAAATCTTTAGTTGTCCCCGTCTGTTATACCAGCGCCCTAGATTCGGTTAAGAACTGGAAAGACCATTTCTTTTTCGTTAAGAGTACTATCTTCCCCTTGGATATTCCATGGTTTGAAGGCACGTCTGTAGATCGCGACCCTCCTCCTTCTGATCAGGGAGTGGATCTAGAGCTGTTGCGGCTTCTTGATACTAATAGGGCTCCGTTTAGAAAATATCCGGATGATTTTCTGAACGTGATAGGTCTCAGCCAAACATGGGATGATGATAGTGCCCGTCCGACCTTCCTACGGCCGGATGAAACGGGTGGGTTGCATAGACTTGCATTTATTTCCGTATATTATTTGTTTTCTTCCGCGGCTGACCTTATTTGCTTTACCTTGTAGAGATGGACTTGTTTTCTTACATCCAACAGCCTGATGTGTTCAAGGTGAAGGTCGGGGAACGCACCTTGGAAAAGGATGAGAAATCTTTGAGAGCTGAGACCGCTAACCGTGTTCTTGAACCCCGCGAGGGTGTGATAAAGGTGGTTCAACATACTGTGGTCGATGAAATTGCTGCGGCTAAAGAGGGAAAGAAAGCCGGGAAGAAAAGGGTGGTTATTGATGCGCCTGAGCCGCCCAAGAAGAAAAAGAAGTTGGTACGCCCAGGTGACACGGCCGGATCCGGTATGAGCGACTTTGAATATATTTTTGTGTTATTCCTCCCCCCCTCTTTTGTTTTATATGTGTCCGTACTTACACGTTTTTGTTTTTCAGGTGATCCTCCCACGGAGACTCCCGAGACTATTGATGTGCAAGATGATTCAGGGTCTGACTTGGAACGTTCCGGTCCTCATACGGATAAGGATATTATGAAGAATGCAACTTTTCTCTCTTCTTCCTCCCACACACCTACTCAGGAGCAGTCTGAGGGTAACTCGGAGACTCATGCGGATGTTAATGAGTCGGAGCATGTGGAATCCGGAAAGCCAAATGCTGAGGTATCTGACTTGGGTCGTCAGGAGGAACCGTCCGGACATGCTGAGGGTTTAGTTGCCTCGTCCAGTCATGCGGTTAGTGAAGAGGAAGATGAGTCCGGTTCTGATGAGTTTGATAAGTCCGTATCTGTGGAAACCGCGGACACTTCCTCAACTTATGTCCCCAAGTGGTTGTCCACCAATGGCTTCAAGATGGACGACCCTTGGGTTTGTCGCAGCATTATTGACAATGTGGCAACTCCGGTCTTCGCATCTGACATGAGGGATATGCCTGACGAGGATCTGATGAATGAGTTCAATTTGCTGTCTTCCCGCCAAATCTGTGTTATTTCTGAGGTACGACTAAGGTTAGAGCACACTCTGTATCAAAATGGTAAAATGAGGAAGCAGTTGGAGGGGAAGAGGAAGATGGTCGCTCGTTTGAAGGATAAGCTGACAACTCTGGAAGGTGAGAATACCGGGGTTTCTGAGATCCGTGGCCGGGCATCCACTCTGGAGACGGCCATTAAGACTAAAGATGAGGAGCTAAGTAATCTTGGTCAGAAGAATGCGGAGCTTGCGGCTGAAGTTTCTGATCTCCGCGGTCGGGCATCTATTCTGGAGACGGCCGTGGGAGACAAGGATAAGGAGCTGGATGAGCTCCGGGCTGAAGTGCAAAGATTATCTCCCGCGGTTGAGACCTTGATTGGGAAGAATGCTGAGCTGACTACGGAGGTTGTGGGGCTTCGTGGTGATAAGGAGTCGTTGACTCACAAGATAGCTGGTTTGGAAGTTGTCTGCGGCACATTGGAGAACCAAGTTCGAGTTCAAACAGAGAAGATTGTTGAGGAAAGTATGAGCTCTGCCCGTGCTATTTTTGAAAATCACCTTGCTGAGATGGACAAAAGGTTGATTGCCATTAATGAAGAGTTTGACACGGAGCTTTTCCCTCAAACTTTGAGAGCTGTTGAAGGTAGGAGATGGGTTATTGGGCATGGATTTAGATATGCCTTTCTGAAGTTCAAGGAGTCCGAGGATTTGAAAATCAGGCTTGGCACTTGCATATCCGCGGCCCGTAATGATGGTATACGCCAGGGATTGGAGGCTGGGGTTGTTCATGGGTCTAAAGGCGTCCAGCTTGAGCAGATAGAGGCCTATGATCCGGAGGCTAAAAAGCGTTTTGAGGAATCTGTGGTTAGGCTGGCCAATGTGCCCTTCCCTTTGCTAGAGTCTTTGGAGGCGTGCCAGGACGCTCCGCTGGAGTATCTGATGTCCAAATTGGTTTTAGAGGAGCATCGCCATCCTGGGTCGGGAGAACTCACTTTTAAACCCCCAGTCGTGGAGGAGACAGTTCTGCCGGAGTCCGTGCTTCGATTCGTTACACGTCGTCCGCGGGCTATTGCTTCTTATAAGGAGTTCAAGAACAAAAAGTATGGGAAAGAGTTTGATTATACCGACAAAGGTCTTGCCATTGTTCTTCCTACTCCTGTTTCTTCTCAGCCTTCCTCCGTTGTTGAGCCAGTTGGGCCCTCGAATGTTGTTGCGTCCTCCGGACCAGAGATAACCTTTTCCGGGGATGGTGGTCATAAACATGATGACATGTTTGACTCTTCCATTCTTGATTCTCAGAATCCTGAGAATTAGTTTTGTGCGGCTGTTCTTTAGGGGATATTTTGACTATATCCGCCTTGCCGCTATCTTGTGAAGCTTCTTTAAACATTAGTTTTTTGGGAGGTGTTCCCCGGATGAATGCATCCGTGTATTTTGTAATGGTTTCTTGAACTGTCTTCCGGATGTATGTATCCGTGTATGTTGTAATCGTTTGTGAATGTAACTGAAACCTTTTGAACGTGTAATCACACTTGGTTTTTTTTTTCTTTACATACTTCTTGTTGGTGCCGGGATTCGTATGCCCGGACATTATTTTACCATCTTTGGGTACCCGTACTTAGGATTTCCGGGGATGGGTTTATTTGGTCAATGGGTTTGCAATACCACTTATATGCCATTGGTAATTTGAGGTGTAATATCCTCCTGCTGGGCTTGTGAGGCCACTTACGCGTCCGGATTTGATGTCCGGTTTATGCATGCATGCTATAGAAATAATGTGAAAAATGACACGTAAATTTTTAGAAAGTATTGCGGAGTTGATCAGACCCTGCATATCTTTTTAAAAGGTGGAATGAACTTCCGCGGCCAGATTGAACCATGGCCGGATACAAAAGTTACAAAAGTTAGAAGTACTTACAAAAGATAGGGAACTTGGTTGTGAATTCCCACGGCCGGACTAAACCGTGACCGGATACAAAAGATAGGAGTATTTAAACTTAATTATAAATAGCATTTCTTAAGGTGCCGGACGTTCCAAGTCCGGGGTATGTCTCTACCATCTTGAGCTCTGAGCGTATAAGCTCCTTTGCCCAAAGCTTCCATGACTTCATATGGGCCTTCCCATTTGGGGCCCAGCTTGCCGGTGTTTTCCACAAGGCTTGCATCGTTGCTGCGGTAGACGAAATCTCCTGGCTTAAAGCTTTTGCCGCGGACTTTAGCATTGTAATACTTTTCCATTTGGGTTTTGCTTTTTGCCTCCTGGATTGCCGCGACCTCTCTTCTTTCTTCAACCAAATCTAGATTTAGCTGCAGGTCTTCATCATTTGTTATTGGATCAAACAAGGCGCACCTCAAAGATGGCATTCCGATCTCGACGGGGATGACAGCTTCCGTCCCATAGGTTAGGGAGAACGGGGTATCCCCATTGCTTGATTTGATCATAGTTTTGTGCGCCCATAGCACATGCGGAACTTCTTCCAGCCAGTCCCGGCTCCCTTGATCAATCCGTGCTTTGATTCCTTCGCCCAGACTCCGGTTCGCTCTTTCTACGAGTCCATTTGCCTGGGGGTGCTTGACCGATGCAAATCGTTGTTTGATGTTGAGCTTGTCGCACCAATCTTTGAAGGGGTTATCCCGAAATTGCTTTGCATTGTCCGCGACTATTTCTCCCGGAAGCCCAAACCTGCACACAATGTTATCCCACACAAACTTCTTAACCTGATTGCCAGTGATTGTGGCGAGAGCTTTAGCTTCTATCCACTTGGTAAAGTAATCTATTGCGACTATCAGGTATTTGATTCTTCCTGGGGCTTCTGGGAATGGGCCGCAGATGTCTATTCCCCATTTGTAGAATGGCCAGGGGGAGGTGATGGGATTTAGCTTTTGTTGGGGGTTCCTGGGAATCGGCCGATGTACTTGGCAGTCTTGACATTTGTCTATAATTTCCCTTGCGTCCTTGTGCATTGTAGGCCAATAATAACCGGATCTGATGGCCTTGGCCACAATGGACCGCGGTCCCGAGTGCATGCTGCATGAGCCTTCGTGAATCTCTCTGATTACGTAGTTCGCCTGTGCCGGACCTACGCATCGCAACCATGGTTCTAGAAAGGATTTGCGGAATAACACCCCGTTGATAACAGAGTATTGCCGTGCCTTGATTTTCAATTTTCTAGCTTCTTTTTGACTTGCCGGAAGTATTTCGTCCTTTATGTAGGCTATGAGGGGGGTCATCCAAGTCTCCTCTTCTTCTTCTACTACGGCCATTACTTCCTTTTCTTCAATTGACTTCACCTTCAGTGTTTCGACAAGGACTTGTTTTGACAAATGAGCGAAACTGGTAGAGGCTATCTTGCTCAGAGCGTCTGCCTGTTTATTCTGGCTGCGCGGCACCTGTCTGATGGAGAACGTGCGGAAGCTTTGTATTAAGGCCTTAGCTTTCGCTAGATACGAGGCCATACTTTCTTCCTTGGCTTCGTAAGCTCCATTGATCTGGTTCGCGACCAGCCGGGAATCAACATTCGCGGACAAGTGTTGAACTCCCATTTGCTCAGCTATCCTTAGACCCGCTATCAGTGCTTCATACTCCGCTTCATTGTTAGACGTATCAAACTCAAATCTTAATGCGTAAGTAAATTCCACACCTTCAGGGTTTGTGAGAATCAGGCCTGCTCCTGATCCTTCTTGGCAAGATGATCCATCCGTGTATAAACTCCATGGTTCAACATATTGATCTTCTTCCGCGGCTCCTATGGTTGCCGGAGTTGTTTCTTCTGGAATTTCCGCAATGAAGTCAGCTAGCACCTGTCCTCTTATTGATTTCCGCGGCCTGTAGTTGATGTCATGTTCTCCCAGTTCTATAGCCCACTTAGCCAATCTCCCGGTTTTTTCTGTTTTTGCGAGCATTTGTTTGATGGGCTGGTCCGTGATAACAACTATTGGATGCGCCTGGAAGTATCTCTTTAATCTTCTGGCTGCATGAATTAGCGCCAGAACCAACTTTTCCATTGGGTCATAATTAACTTCCGGGGGTTGCAATGTGCGGCTGATGAAGTAGATGGGTTGCTGGACCGGCCCTCTTTCCACCAGCAGGACTGCACTAATGGCTTCCTGTGCCGCGGATAGATACATAAGTAGTTCTTCCCGCGGTTGTGGAGCCGCCAGGGTGGGAAGGTTGGCTATGTGGTTCTTCATTTCCTTGAATGCTTGCTCCGCTTCTGGTGTCCAATGAAAGTCACTCTTCTTGATGCATTTCTTTAATGTCTTGAAGAATGGCAGGGATTTTTCCGCTGATTTCGACAGGAAACGGTTGAGACTTGCCAACTTACCATTGAGGCTTTGCACTTCTTTGAGTGTGCGGGGAGAGGGCAACTGGGCAACCACCGCGGATTTATCCGGACATGCCCCAATCCCGTTTTTGTTGACCAAATGTCCTAAAAACATTCCTTCTTCTGCCCCAAAGGTGCACTTCTTTGGGTTTAGCTTCATGTTGATTTTCCTCAACGTTTTGAAGGTTTCCTCTATATCTCTTAACATCTCCGTCTCCGAATGGCTTTTAATTACCAAATCGTCCACATATACTTCTAGGTTTCTTCCAATCTGTTTCTTGAAAGCCTTATCCACCAATCGTTGATAGGTAGCTCCTGCATTCTTTAGTCCGAAAGGCATTTTTTTATAACAAAATATACCTTGGTTCGTGTGGAAGGCAGTTTTTTCCTCGTCTTCCGCGGCCATTTGAATTTGGTGATACCCTTTGTATGCGTCTAGGAAGCATTTGAAGGTGTAGCCGCAGAGGGATTCAACTTTGTGGTCAATCTCCGGTAGGGGATAGCAGTCTTTTGGGCACGCCTTGTTTAAGTCTTTGAAATCCACACACATTCTCCAAGTTCCATCACTTTTTTTGACCAAGACCGGATTTGACACCCAGTCGTGATAATGGACCTCACGCATTATGTCCGCCTCTACCAACTTTGCCACATCTTCATTGATGGCCTTGTTTCTTTCAGGAGCTTGTCCGCGCTTCTTTTGCCTTATTGGCGCGTACCCTTCCCGAATATTGAGCCTATGCTCTGCTGCGTTCCGCGGCACGCCCGTCATATCTGACGGTTGCCAAGCGAAGATATCCAAGTTATTCCTCAGCAAATCACACAGGTCTTTCTTCCCCTGATTTGTCAAACTTCCCCCTAGTGTGACTGTTTGGTCCGCAAACTCGGGATGTATAGCAACTTTTACGCCGTCTTTGACTGGAACTTCCTCAAAATTCTGCTGCGATGACGATTCTGCTATCGTACGGCATTCTATGGGTACTATTTTGTCGCTATGTATTGTGACCACTCCTCCTTTCGTGGGGAATTTAATCATACCGTGGGCCGTGGAGGGAATGAGCTTAAGCTGTCTTATCCCCGGTCGGCCTATTATGCCGTTGTATTGGGAGGGCGATCTGACAACCATGAAGTTCATCCAAGCACTTGAGGAGTTCTCTTCATCTGCTAAGGTTACTTCCAGTAGAATTTGCCCTAAAGGCCACGACAACTCTCCACTGAATCCAAGCAGGGGGGTCGCAGCAGGGATCATTCTTTTCTTGACTTCTGGACTCAAACGATTGAAGCAATGTTCGTACAAAACTTCTGATGCGCTTCCATTATCCACATACATCCGGTGTACATGATGTCTGCCTACTTCTGCCTTTATCACCAGCGGATGATCGTCCCAATCATCCTCCCGTATGGGAGGGAAAGATATTTCCATATTGGGGTAGGCGTCAGAGGTTGTTTTCTGCTTCACCTTCCGCGGCCAGTCCTGTATCATAAATATTGCCGGAGCTTTATCTTTAGCCGCGGTTTCTCTCTTTCCTCCCTTGGAGGTTCCGCCTTTTTGGGTCCCGTTCTTGATCTCTTTTACCAGATGCGCCAGCTGTCCTGATCTGACTGCTTCCTCAATTTGTCTCTTCAATTGAAAACATTCGTCAGTGTGGTGGCCTTTTTCTCTGTGAAAATCACAGTATTTGTCTTTGTTTCTGAACTCGGCCGGACTTGACATTGGCGGTGGGGCCGTAAATTTGACTGAATCCATTGCCAGAATTTCTTTTGGTGTTTTTGTGAGGGGTGTGAATCTATCGCTCCGCCTTCGATCTGCCCTAGAGCGTTGTTTGAATTCCGTCTTCCTGTCAAAAGGCTGGGTATTGGTTGTCCGGGATCCTCCTTCACCGGATTTCCATGCGGAACGGTCATGTTTTTTCTTAGATAAGTTTGCCGCGGCAGTTTCCCCACGGACGAAGGCAGTGGTAATCTTCCACATTTCGTCCATGGTCTTTGGAATTCTGTCATTAAGCCTTTTGATTAACTCCGGGTTGTTAATACCGTGCATGAACCCTGAGACTCTCATGCATTCCGGGGCACCCTTCACTTGCATGCTTTCTGTCTTGAACCGATCAACGAATGCCGTGGTTGTTTCCCCTTCTTTTTGTTTGATATGATGGAGCTCCACCGGGTCTTTAGTATACTTCTTTTGTTGGAGAAAATAAGACAGGAAGTACTTCTTGAGGTCCTCAAAGTTGTCAATGCTTTCCGCCGGCAAGTCGTCAAACCACATTCGAGCATGCCCCATGAGAGTGGAGTTGAACATATGACACCATGTGGGCATGGCCCATCGCTCTACTTTGGCCGCGGTGCAGAAGCTTTTCATGTGGTCCTCCGGATCTCCGGTCCCATCGTAAGTCTTGACATTATTAGGCATTCTGGTTCTTTTTGGGAATTTGAAACACCGAATCCTTAATGTGAACGGATTAGCGTCTTCAACGTCGTAGGGATGATAAAGATCATTGATGAACTCAAATAAGTACATTTTATTACTATCATTTATCCTATTAATTTGACTTGTTTTACTATATTATGTATGAGGATTGATACTTAATCGTTTACTTTTGTAATTCTCAGGTAAAAACAAGCATTTGGTGAAACTTGGCGATTTTGGACTAATAATGGAGCAAAACGTACATAAAGTGGAAGTCTACTGACATGGACAAGATCAAGTCAATTCTGCTCCAGATGCGCCGCATCTCACTATCAACATGCGCCGCATCTCTATCAAGATATCACCAGATACGATCCAAGATACAAGAGGACATGCGCCGCATCTAATAAAGAGTTACGCCGCATCTTCTGGCGGTGTACGAATATTCCTGAATATTATAATCTTGGACCCCACGCGAAGTTAAGTACATGCGCCGCATCTACTTAAGTAGATGCGCCGCATCTTCCCTCAGACACAAACTATAAATACCCCGTAGACCAGACGCATTAAAGAGATTCGGAAGTTCGAAAACCTAAAGACCGAACAGAAGAGAAGGACGAATTCAGTCAAGAAGGCAGCACAAGACACACCCAAATCGAAGATACAAGAGCTGTAAGAAGGTGCTGCATGTATTTAATTCATTAAGTAGTTTTGTTTTATTGTTTTAGCAAACTTTAATTCATCAGGATTGGTGGCTTGTGTAATGTGACAACGGAAAGATTGCACTCCCTTTAATACTTGCTTTCCCATCAATTAAAGTTTATATGTTGATGTCTTTGGTTACTACTTATTAGTGCATTGACCACCTCTGTGTTTATTAGTGGCTTGCGGGCACCCGACTGCGGGACAAGGTGTGGCTCCCACGGTTGTTTCTAAATTGATCACTTAGGAATAACTTTTAGACATAAGTCGTCATTAAGGGTTTACTCGCCGATGAGAATAGGACCAACGAGAAAGGGTTAATTACATACACTTCATATAAAGCTATCAATAAAACAAGTGACAATCTACTTAATCATAAGGACAGCCCTCTTATTGTCTCAAGTATCTATCTGTGTACGTGTGTGCTACTTGCTGATTCGTGCCTATTTGTTTATTTTATTATTTAATTGCAAACAAAACTGTGCCAGTCTCTCAGGCTGAAACCCCCTTGCGTTAGGATATTAAAATACTGATTAGATTAACGAGATTATACGTTCCACTCTTAGTGATCGACACTCTACTTACCATTATCTTCATACTGACCGGGTACACTGCTCGTTAAGTGTGTGTGTTATTGATAAGTCGGCTAAATATAAATTTAAAACTTGAATAGGCATTAAAACTGCTAAACCGCAACGACACATCACGCGCATCAAGTTTTTGGCGCCGCTGCCGGGGAGTGAATTGTTATTTTCTGTTAATTTGATTAGTATTTTAATTAGGTTTTTCTTTTTATTAGATTAATTGCATCATTGTACTATTTTGCATATTTGTTGTATTGTGTGTTATTTGTTTGCTTTTGTTTTTATTTTTGTGTGTTTTATTTTTTTTTGTTTGGTGTGTTTAATTTTTATTTTTATTTTTCGTATTTTTCTGTTCTGCTATCGTTGTACTGTGCTAAATCAAACGATACGGCGCATCTGATCTCTCAGATACGGCGTATTGCGTTTAATTTTTTTAATACAACGCGTTTAATTAATTCGATACGACGCATCTTTTCCCCAAGATACGGCGTATCTGTTTTTAATAAGAAAATTTTTCTAAGCGATAAAGTAATACGACGCATCTGCTTTTGTAGATACGGCGTATCTGTTTTTGATAAAAACTTTTCTAAAACGTTAACGCCATACGACGCATCTTCTTTTGAAGATACGGCGTATCTATTATTTTAATTAAAAACAGTTTGCGAATTATTAAATAAATACGGCGTATCGATTTCCGTCGATACGGCGCATCTTACTGAATCAAAAATCTTTTATTTTTAAACGTAACGAAAATACGGCGCATTAACTTTCGTTAATACGACGCATTTAATTTTAATTAGATAAACTGATTTTTGATTAACTAATTCGATACGGCGCATTCATAAATTCTAAGCGGCGTATCTATTTTCTGGATAAAGTCTGATTTAATTTTAACGATCATAAGATACGGCGTATCCAACTCTTTGGATACGGCGCATCGTCTGCAGATATCAGTAACTTTAATTTTTCGTATTCCGTTTTCATTATTAATTATCTGATATACTACTTTCTCGAGCATACCCTACTGATATTTTTGTGTTGATTTCAGGAAGTGCATGACCAGGAGTTCTACGAAGAACTTGATTCAACCTTTCGAAGATCCCGAACGAGCCCTACATTCGCTTAAAAGGCTTTTCAACACAAGAAGCTTTGATCTTTCAAGTTCACTCGAGCTTGATTATTTTTCTGAAGAGAAAGAGGAAGTTGAAACAGAAACAATGGGCGAAAACACTACTATGGAGGAATACATGAACAATACCCGTGCTGATTACACTTCAGGAGTTGCTAGACCTAAGTTTGATGACAAGTCAAAATTTGAGTTGAAGGGACAATTTCTCAAAGAACTAAGAGAGAATGCTTTCAGTGGGACGGAACAAGAGGATGCTAATGAGCATGTTGAAAAGGTCCTGGAGATTGCAGATTTGTTTACTACAGAAAGTGTCAATACCGATCAACTCATGCTAAGAATCTTCCCAATCTCACTAAAAGGAGCTGCTAACAAGTGGCTAAGGAATGAACCTGCTAGTTCAATCACTACGTGGGAAGGTTTGAAAAGCAAATTCCTGAAGAGATATTGTCCACCTGCTAAGACTGCTAAGAAGATGGAGGCTATCAATAGTTTCAAGCAAGAGCCTGATGAAACCCTTTATCAAGCTTGGGAACGATTTAAAGATTTATTGATAAAATGTCCTCAACACTATCTAACCCCTATGCAGGAAATAATATTGTTTTATCAGGGATTGGACGTGCCTACAAGACAGATTTTGGATGCTAAGGGAGCTGTACCTCAGATGAGTGCAACTAATGCTAGGAAAGCGATCCAAGAAGCTGCTGATCATTCTCAGAAATGGCACGATGGGACCTCTACTAGATCTAAGAGCAGCACTAATTTTGACGGGATTGCTGCTATTCAAGCTCAATTGGATAAAATCAGTAGAGAAATGAAGAAGCGCGATGAAAGAGCATATGCTGCCCAAGTTGGATGTGAAAAGTGTGAAGGACCGCACTACACTAAGGATTGCCCGAGCAAGAATGAAAGTGAGACGTTTGAAGAAGCTTATTACACCCAATTTGGACAACCATTCCGACCTTCAGCAAGATTTAGGGAAGCTAGTCCGGGATTCTATCAAAAGAACAACTTCAATCCCGCTTATCAAGAGAGGAGGCAGACTTTAGATGATACTTTAAAGCAAATTATGGCCGATGCTGCTAAAAGACATGAAGAGAATACTGCTATGATCAAGGAAATTCGAGCCTCAACGGACACTACTACAAGAAATCAAGGAGCTTCGATCAAAGCATTAGAACAACAAATTGGTCAAATGAGCAAAGTTCTTCAAGAAAGGGGATATGGAAGCTTACCGAGCTCGACTGAAACAAATCCAAGAGATCATGTCAAGGCCATAAGCACCACTGAAGAAGTCACTCCTAATATACCTAGAAGATCGATGAATGGTGATGATGGTGCAAGACCCGAATTTTTCTTTAACTCTTCAATCAGCTTAAGGAGACTACTAAAAGAGAAGACAAAAATTGAAGAGGAAATCAAGGCAACCATGAAAGAAGAGAGCCCTGCAACCGATTCAAATGCCTTGCCTCATAAAGAAAGAGACCCAGGAAGTTTTACTCTACCTTGTTCTATTAATAATATATCTTTCAATAATGTGTTGGCTGACTTAGGAGCTAGTGTTAGTGTTATGCCTCTTAAGACATTCGCTACCCTAGGACTAGGAAAATTAGCACCAACTAAATTACTTATTGAATTGGCTGATAAAACAGTAAAACGACCTGAAGGGATTGCTAATAATGTGCTAGTTAAGATTGAGCAATTTATTTTTCCCGTAGACTTTGTTATACTAGACATGCCCGAGGATGTTAAGATTCCTTTAATCCTCGGAAGACCTTTCTTGTCTACTGCCCATGCTAAGATTGATGTGTTTAAGAGAAAAATTTCATTAAGGGTAGGGAATAATAAACTAGTCTACAAGTGCCAAGATCCGGTTAAAAGCATTATTAGAGGTGTTTATGTGCTAGGATTAAGGGAGCGTATGGACCTCGATCTTGAAGCTAGACTTATGGGAGAAACATTGATTCAAAACAACTCAACTAATCCTAATCATGAAAACTTTGAGGAATTCATTGACCTTAATGTACCTACCGAACTTAGACGCGATGTTGTTAGTGATTCTGATGATGAGTGGTATGATTGTGTAGTAATTAATAAACGTAGGAGAATAGTTGAGAAAACGAATTTGAATCATGATGTGTTTATTGAACTACCACCCCACCTTGCTTATTTGTGCCTGTATGATAATAAGAATTTCCCGTCTATCATTTTGTCATCTCTGCCCGAAAGGGACAGGACTTTGTTTATACAGATATTAAAGAAAAACGGCGTGGAGATTAAGGACGAGCAAGGAGTGTTCAATATTACTAAATTGGGGATGAAGGAGCGTGATGTTTCCGACTCCTTCAATGATCGATACTAAAGAGCTGAACGTGAGTCTAACTTGAAGACTCTGGAATAAAGACAAGTGCTGACCGGGAGACAACCCGGATTTATCTTTTATTATTCTGTTTTCTGTGTCGAGTCAGTCCAGGCCGCACGAAGATACGGCGCATCTCAGTCCTGAGATGCGACGCATCCTCTGCAATGGTCATATCTTATTTTATTTTTCTGCATTTTTATTTTCGACTTTAAAACTTTTTATCAGTTATTTTAATGCGGCGCATCCCTGGTTAAGGATGCGGCGCATCTTTATTCTGATCCGTATTTATTCCAGGCTCGATACGGCGTATCTTCTTCAATAGGATACGGCGCATCGACTGACCTGATGATTTTCAGTTTTAACTTTTAAGTTTTATTTTTACCTAACTACTAATGTATTATGCAAGTTGAACCTTTCTTATCTTAGGTGTGTTTTAAAGTGTTGGTGGTATTATAGTTTCCTGAATTTCCTGTGGATACATCAAGCATGAAGCTTTAACGTTCTAATCCACAAGAAAGATGATTTTTGCTCATATACTAATGGAGGATCATACCGAGCAAATATCAGGGGAGTTTTTCCGTTCTAATTCTTTTATTTCCAGTTTTTAACCTTTTATACAAACAACGAGGACGTTGTTTAACTTAAGTGGGGGGATAGGAGAATTAGAACACTTAACACTTACTTGTCCTAAACTTTTTCAAAAATTATGCTTAAAATGTGCTTAATATATCAAACTTAAAAATTTTTAGCATGTTTTTGTTTAAGATCTAAGTTGCATAACTGCACACATGACATTATTTTCAAAAATTGTGATTTTCCAAAATTCACAAATCTATGAGTGTGCCGGTGACTTGTAAACTTTAGAACTTGGCTTGTATACTATTCGAGACCACCATAATGAGTATTATTTATTTAATTGGAATGACTTGTCTAACTTGGTAAAATTCTAGGATTACACCCAAAAAGCCTTTATATGTTATGTGTTATTAGCTAACTACACTGGTTAGTTAACCCCCGTATAAAACCTTTTGTTACTCTCACTTTTAGAGTAAGATACCCCTAGAAAAACATTCAGAGCCATTCCTTTCGTTTCTTACACCTATGTTTAAAATGTTTCGTTACACCTTAAACCTTAGCCTACCCTGTAGATTAGAATCCGTGGTTGGTTAATTGCTATAGGCAGAGTGTGTTTCCTTACATTACCTGTGTTCGCGTGCGTAATTCATTATATATGGTTAGGTCGGGAAATTGCACAATGCAATTGGAGTGAAAGTAAATATTGTATATTTTTGAGTCTATTTTTCGTGTGTTTACTACTTTCACTATTTACCATTATTTCTGAAGTTATGAAAAGTATGGAAAAATTATCCGGAAAGAAAGTTATAGTGATGTGGTGAAATTTTACACATCTATGTTTATGTTTCAAGTTAAAAAAAAAAAAAAAAAAAAAAAAAAAAAAAAAAAAAAATCGAAAAAAATGAGAAAAGAAAAAGAAAGAAAAAAGAGTTGGATGTTTATTTTAAGCCAACAATGTAGAGTTATGTAAGTGGTTCATATGGCCACTATTTGTTGTATTATATCTATGGATTGAATGGGAATTGGCAGTTATGGGAATGCCAATTAAGGTTTATTCTTTGATTAAGATCTTGTTGAGTATAATTCGTGTCTACCTAAAGCGTGTGTTTCAAGTGTTAAAGCGTGAGTTATTCAATGATATGAGTCTTATTCATGGGATGGTTGGGATAGTGATTAACCACACTTAGGATTTTAATTTATTTGTTTTGTTTATTTTTATTTTTACACCAATTTATATCCTAAATGTTATCCATACCCTGTATTGTTCTTTATCCAACCAAACCTTTGATTTATTGAGATTAGGGATTTGAGCAATCTTAAGTATCGTAGTCGTGGATTCGGCTATGTATTTATGATTTTGTCGCCCTTTTTGATATATTATTATTGGTAAAGTTTGGACCTATCTTTAGCCTATTCGAGTTAAGGATTTGAGCAATTGCAAGTATCGTGTTCGTGGATTCGATCATGTATTTGTGATTTTGTCGCCTTTTCTGGAATTTGAGATCGATAGTGTAAATAAGAATAATTAACCCTTAAACCTAAAAACCCTTTTTACCGCTTTAGACTTGTTATTCCTTAGCTTTAGTGGTGGAGATGTGTATACTTGCCAAGCCTATGATAGAATATTCGTCGCGACTGGACAGTTAAACGATTAGGTTTGCTTTTATCGACTTATTTTATTTTACTTCTAATTCGTTAAGTGTTTAGTTGTGTGATTACGAAATAAACGAATACATGCTTAAATATAAAAATAAATCCTAACTTCTTTTAGGATACATTTTCATGAGATTTAATCTAAGGTTTACTTGGGGACAAGTAAAGTTCAAGTGGGGGGATATTTGATGAACTCAAATAAGTACATTTTATTACTATCATTTATCCTATTAATTTGACTTGTTTTACTATATTATGTATGAGGATTGATACTTAATCGTTTACTTTTGTAATTCTCAGGTAAAAACAAGCATTTGGTGAAACTTGGCGATTTTGGACTAATAATGGAGCAAAACGTACATAAAGTGGAAGTCTACTGACATGGACAAGATCAAGTCAATTCTGCTCCAGATGCGCCGCATCTCACTATCAACATGCGCCGCATCTCTATCAAGATATCACCAGATACGATCCAAGATACAAGAGGACATGCGCCGCATCTAATAAAGAGTTACGCCGCATCTTCTGGCGGTGTACGAATATTCCTGAATATTATAATCTTGGACCCCACGCGAAGTTAAGTACATGCGCCGCATCTACTTAAGTAGATGCGCCGCATCTTCCCTCAGACACAAACTATAAATACCCCGTAGACCAGACGCATTAAAGAGATTCGGAAGTTCGAAAACCTAAAGACCGAACAGAAGAGAAGGACGAATTCAGTCAAGAAGGCAGCACAAGACACACCCAAATCGAAGATACAAGAGCTGTAAGAAGGTGCTGCATGTATT
Organism: Artemisia tridentata subsp. tridentata; assembly: GCA_021014915.2. NCBI lineage: Eukaryota > Viridiplantae > Streptophyta > Magnoliopsida > Asterales > Asteraceae > Artemisia > Artemisia tridentata. The sequence goes on along the minus strand of CP139508.1, from coordinate 511,082,394 downwards.
TAATTCATTAAGTAGTTTTGTTTTATTGTTTTAGCAAACTTTAATTCATCAGGATTGGTGGCTTGTGTAATGTGACAACGGAAAGATTGCACTCCCTTTAATACTTGCTTTCCCATCAATTAAAGTTTATATGTTGATGTCTTTGGTTACTACTTATTAGTGCATTGACCACCTCTGTGTTTATTAGTGGCTTGCGGGCACCCGACTGCGGGACAAGGTGTGGCTCCCACGGTTGTTTCTAAATTGATCACTTAGGAATAACTTTTAGACATAAGTCGTCATTAAGGGTTTACTCGCCGATGAGAATAGGACCAACGAGAAAGGGTTAATTACATACACTTCATATAAAGCTATCAATAAAACAAGTGACAATCTACTTAATCATAAGGACAGCCCTCTTATTGTCTCAAGTATCTATCTGTGTACGTGTGTGCTACTTGCTGATTCGTGCCTATTTGTTTATTTTATTATTTAATTGCAAACAAAACTGTGCCAGTCTCTCAGGCTGAAACCCCCTTGCGTTAGGATATTAAAATACTGATTAGATTAACGAGATTATACGTTCCACTCTTAGTGATCGACACTCTACTTACCATTATCTTCATACTGACCGGGTACACTGCTCGTTAAGTGTGTGTGTTATTGATAAGTCGGCTAAATATAAATTTAAAACTTGAATAGGCATTAAAACTGCTAAACCGCAACGACACATCACGCGCATCAATCATCCTCTTCCCCTTTACTCCTTCCAGACCTTGCCCCCCAGTATTCCCCTGCACTGTCCTCACTTTCTACAGGTGTTTGCTTCCACGGTCGTTCGTGTCTTGAGTACGTGGACCTGCTTCTGGTTCTATGTTCCCTAGAACGAGGGACGCGGCTAAGGGTGGGGCTGGGTGACCTTTTCCGGCTGCTTTCTGGGTATCTTTCCTCACGAGGACGCCCCTCATGTCTGTAACGCTCTGCTTCAGCTCCGCGCTCTCTTCTTGAACGGCTTTTTGTTTTAAGTCTAGAGAATACGTCCGCCTTCTTCTCTCCCAGGCGTGACTTAACATCCCCCCTTCTTTCTCCCAAACGGGTGAAAACGGTAGATCGGGGATATTCCATTTCTTTGTCACCGCCCCTAGGTTCCTTGCTGAGCCTAGAAAAAACGCTTCTGGAGTAAGAGCTTTCAGAGGGCCCTGACTTGTAACTAGGACTGGATTTCCGCCTCTTCTCATTCTTTCGTTCCCATAGGGATCTTGACTGGGAGTTTCTGGATAGTCCTTGCGGGGAAGGGTCTTCCCGCGACTCATCCTCGAATTCAAGGCGGGTCCTTACTTGGTTTAGCTTTTCTGCGTGAACCTTTTCGGACATTAGTGGCAGCAATCGGTCGTAGTGCTGATCGCAAAACTTCCTGATTGCTTCATCCGGGATGGATTCCGCATGGAGTTCCTGCTCCTTGTTTTTTCCCTTTTCACGGGTGTTACGCACGGTGGACAGTTCCTGGGAAGGAGAAGGATTGTTTCCTTGATTGCTCATGGTAGATTTTTCTTCCTTTTGAAACGCAGTTTGTGTAACTGGTCCCACGGATGGCGCCAAATGTTAGTACAAATCTTTGGCACACTCCCAGACCTAGGTTAGACTAGCTCTTGGAGGGTAGATCTTGCACCGATTACTTCTTGTTCACTGCTAAGATAAAAGTAGCACCGTTAGTCTTACCGCGGAAGGGGGGTTCCGCGGTTGGCCTCCGGTGTGAGAGTAAGTATATTTATTTAGAGAGGTAATTTAAGTGCGGACTAGGAGTAGTAAATGCAGTTAGGTGTGGTAATAAATGAGATGGGGGTATTTATACTACCCATATACTTACTGTAGCTACCTCGAAACTCTGCGCATTAATTACTGAGTAGGTAATTGTCAGAGTAGCGCATGGTTGCGCCATACCTTAGTAGGTAAATGTCAGATCAAGTGGAAGACACAATCCCACAAGATCTGGCTTTAGGTAGTCGCGGGAGAATAGCTGTCGACATCGGATTCCATCCCCGGACACGAGAGACCGGGGATGTTTTGTCCGGATTGTGGCATTAAAACCTGCCGTGGTTTAAGATGTTAGTCATGCCCGGCCCAGTATGCTAGGGTCCGGGGATACTATACACGATCATATATAGTAATCAAACAAATTATCATCAAACTCTTTACGTCTTTTGCGCTCTCTACAAAATTTGAGTGTGGTTATAACTTTGCACTCTCTACAAATTCTGAGTTTGCTTGAACTAATTTAAAATATAATCTTAGTTGGTTTCAATTCAAAAATGTTTTTCATAAAATCTCATAAAATAACGTTTTACATTTTCACCTTTACATATACATTGATACATGCGTGTGTTATTGTTATGGGGCAAATACATACAGAAGTCACTATAGTTTGCCAAAAATTTGATTTACGTTACTAAACTTTTTTTTGGTTGAATTAGGTTACCCATGTATACGGGTTGTTGAATTAGGTTACCCATGTATACGGGTTTGTTGAATTAGGTTACTTACGTCAACATTCGTTAGATTTTAAGTACAAAATGGTCCTTGTCGTTAGTCGGGCGTCACGGAATTAGTCCCTAGACCACTATATCGGTTAGTTTGACCGTTTTTCGTCACGGAATTAGTCCCTAGACCACTATTTCAGTTAGTTTGACCGTTTTTCTTACGTTTTCGTTAGTTTTCTTAACTTTTCACACATTAAGCGACCTTTTTCGAAATTAATTTTTTTTTCGAAAAGAAATTAATTTCGAAAAAAAAAATTAATTTCGAAAAAAAAAATTAATTTCGAAAAAAAAAATTAATTTTCGAAAAAAAATTAATTTCGAAAAAAAATTAATTTCGAAAAAAAATTAATTTCGAAAAAAAAAATTAATTTCGAAAAAAAAAATTAATTTCGAAAAAAAATTAATTTCGAAAAAAATAATAATTTCGAAAAAAAAATTAATTTCGAAAAAAATTAATTTCGAAAAAAAATTAATTTCAAAAAAGGTCGCTTAATGTGTGAAAAGTTAAGAAAATAAGCGAAAACGTAAGAAAACTAACGAAAACGTAAGAAAAACGGTCAAACTAACCGAAATAGTGGTCTAGGGACTAATTCCGTGACGAAAAACGGTCAAACTAACCGATATAGTGGTCTAGGGACTAATTCCGTGACGAAAATGGTCAAACTAACCGAAATAATGGTCTAGGGACTAATTCCGTGACGCTCGACTAACGACAAGGACTATTTTGTAACATTTTTTAACCAAAATTCAACAAAGTAACCTAATTCAACAAACCCGTATACATTGGTAACCTAATTCAACAAAAAAAAAAAGTATAGTAACTTAAATCAAATTTTTGGCAAACTATAGTGACTTCTGTATGTATTTGCCCGTGTTATTGTTATGTGTACATATGTAACGCACAACTTTGTTTATACCGATACTTTTGTGTTTAATGGATTGTTTATACTTTGTTAGGACATACCAAGTTAATTAAAACTTTTTTTTAAACTGAAAAGTGTATTTACTCATACTAGTTATAATGCCCGCGCATGCGCGGTTTTTTTTTTTCTTCTAATTTTTTGAATAATATATTTTGACAAGTTGTAATTTAAATTCCAACACAAATCAGTTAATGTGGGTCATGTTTAAAGCGTATTTGCTATAATGTGTCTACTTTCAGATAATCTAATACGAAACGTGACAAATGGTTTGAGTGTCTCAAACTGTACAAAAGTAATCCAATATATTTTCTAAAGAGTCAATTCTCAAAATGGTATAAAAATGTAATTTTTTTTAAAAAAAAGTACAAAAATAATGCCCATTCCCAAAAAGGTCATGTGCGAATGCGCGAATCCACAAATATGTTGACGCGTGTCTAGACATAAAGTACTTTCACCCGACCATTATACCCCACGTGCCATTTGACTTTTTTAAACAAATGTGCGAACGACGGTGTGCGAATTGCGGCTAATGTGCGAACGACTAATGTGCGAATTGCGGCTAATGTGCGAATTGCGGCTAATTGCCGTCATTCGCACATTCGCACATCCGTCATTTGCACATTTGTTTAAAAAGCCAAATGGTAGCCGTCATTCGCACATTCGCACATCCGACTGTACTTGCAAATGATTGGTGTTGTACTTATTGTCTGGACACGTATCAATATATTGGTGGAGTCGCATATTCGCACATGACCTTTATAGGAATGGGCATTATTTTTGTATATTTAAAAAAAAAAAGTTAAATAACTGTATTATTACCATAATTTTTGTAACATTTATTCTAGAGTAAACTGCAAAATACATCCCTGTGGTTTACAGTTTTTGAGACCTTACATCCCTATCAGAAACTATTGGCATGTTACATCATTCGTTAGCCAAACGTTTGCCACCCTACATCCCTCGTTTACAATGAGGACTAACGGTGCAAATTATTTCTCCTTTATCTCTTAACGAGATAGATAATTTTACACCCTTAGCCTTCAGGATTAACGGTGCACCGTTAGTCCTTTTTTTACGTTATCTCCGTTTTTTGTATGTTTCTTCATTTTTTGCACGTTTTCTCCCTTTTTTTGTACGTTTTTATCCCTTTTTTGTATGTTTTATTCGTTTTTTTACGTTTTTTGTACGTTTTATCCGTTTTTTAACGTTCTTATCTTTTTTTTTTTTTTTTTTTTTATTTAAATTTTTTTTTTTTTAAATGTTTTATCCGTATTTGTACGTTTTATCCGTTGTTTTATCCGTTTTATACGTTTTTTGTACGTTTTATCCATTTCTATCCGTTTTTTGTATTTTTTACCCTTTTTTAACGTTTTTTGTCCGTTTTATCCGCTTTTTATCCATTTTTTGTACGTTTTATCTTCGTTTTATCCGTTTTTAACCTTTTTTTTTTATCCCTTTTTTACGTTTTATCCGTATTCGTACGTTTTTATCCGTTGTTTTGTACGTTTTATCCGTTTTTTACGTTTTTTGTACGTTTATCCGTTTTTTGTATGTTTTACCCGTTTTCTTACGTTTTTTGTCATTTTTTTACGTTTTATCCGTTTTTGTACGTTTTTGACCGTTTTTTGTACGTTTTATCCGTTTTTTTACGTTTTGACCCGTTTTTTGTACGTTTTATCCCTTTTTTTGTACTTTTTATCCGTTTTTGTACGTTTTATCCGTTTTGGTACGTTTTTATTCATTTAGTTTTACGTTTTATCCTTTTCTTTTTTACATTTTTTGTACGTTTTATCCGTATTTATCCATTTTTTGTACGTTTTACCCATTTTTGTAGATTTTTTTTAATGTTTTTTACATATAAAACGTATAAAACGGATAAAAACGTACAAAAATGGATAAAACGTAAAAAAAAGGGATAAAAACGTTAAAAACGGATAAAACGTATAAAAAACTGATAAAGCTGATAAAACGTACAAAAAACGGATAAAATGTTCAAAAAACGTTAAAAAGTGGATAAAACGTACAAAAAATGAATAAAACGTACAAAAAACGTAAAAAATGATAAAACGTACAAAAAGTGGATAAAATGTACTAAAAACAAATAAAACGCACTAAAAACGTAAAAAAGGATAAAACGTAAAAAAAATAAAAGGATAAAACGTACATAAAAACGGATAAAACATAAAAAAAGGATAAAAACAGATAAAACGCACAAAAAACGGATTAAAACGTACTAAAAAAACGTAAAAAAGTAACGATAAAACGTAAAAAAAGAGGGATATAAAACGGGTATTAAAACCTACAAAAAACGTAAAAAAACGGATATAAAACATAAAAAAACGAATAAAAACGTAAAAAAATTGGATAAGAAGGGGATAAAACCTACAAAAAACATAAAAAAAAAGGATAAAACTTAAAAAAAGGGATAAAGTCGTAAAAAAGCGGAGAAAGTGTTCAAAACACGGAGAAACGTACAAAAAACGGAGAAAACGTAAAAAAATGATTAACGGTGCAAATACTATTAGACCTGAAGGCTAACGGTGTAATATTATCTATCTCGTTAACGGAGAAATAATTTGCGCCGTTAGTCCTCATTGTAAACGAGGGATGTAGGGTGGCAAACGTTTGGCTAACGAATGATGTAACATGCCAATAGTTTCTAACATGGATGTAAGGTGTCAAAAACTGTAAACCACAGGGATGTATTTTGCAGTTTACTCTTTATTCTAATTATCTCCATCCTGGATCAGATAGACTTGGCTATTTGTTGTGTCTTTGCATGTATTGTTTGATGTGGGACTTTTATTTCTCATAGATTAATTGTCATCGCCGGAAATGTGTTAGAAAATGTATACGTCAAATAATTTTCTTGTACGTTGTGTCTAAATGATTTTGTTGATATATTGTAGTACACATAACGGAAAGTAAAGTTCAACGATTAATGAAATTAGAATGTGAATTTTAAATGCTATAACTTAAAGATGTTTGTTATCCTTATCGAGCTGATCTACACATGCAAACAACTGTTTAGTGGCCTTGACGCTTACAAATTACAAACCATACAGGAATACAGGATCATTTATTAAAAGGCTTGAAAGCTCATTGGTTCAGATTTATAGGCAATTTTAGAAAACTTGCCAAACGTTTAATATTAAACTGAATTTAGTTCTTTAAAATTTTACCAATAATAAATCAGCAGGAAAACAAAACAGTATTACATCCCGTTAGAATAAAAAACCAAACATCTTTATGAGTTCAATTTGTCAAAATATAACACCAAGTACCAGGTGTTCATTTGGATACATGATGAACATTATTGATCACGGTTCCCAAATACTTAGAGATCAAAATGAATTGAATATTTATTTAGTTATATCATATACTTACCTAAAGGTATGAAGGTACCCATCATTCTCATGGTGATATGACCTTTTCCAGCACCCGGTAATATGTTGAGTTCAATATACGAGATTTTAGCATTGAACTCATCGTCTAATAATGTATTGTTAGGACTTGATATCTCGGTGTCCCACTTTTGGTGCAATAGCCTCCTCATGTTAATCCAAAAAAAGTACCTTTCAATTAACCTATGGCTACTTCAAGCCTTGTTTTCCATGGAAATGGTTGAGAACCCCGGCCTATAAACCAAAGCAAAATGTATGATGGTCAAAATCAAACCACGCCCCAAAACTTTATATATAAGAGCATAAAAACTTTATACAAATCGCATCTTAACTTGTTAGCTTTGTACAAAAGTGTTACCTCCATGCCCCATGACCTGATATTCCATCAGTTCCACCTGATACACGAATACCTACAAACAACTGACCATTCTTTTGATTACTAACAAAAAAAAACTAATATGTCATATCATCCATATATAAACAAACCCTAATTTAGGACGCTGTTACATGTATATGTAAGCAAATAAATGGACGGAGGGATTTAGAGTAAGAAAATAGAAGGAAAATTAGTTCTATTGCAATTACCAAAAACTGGTTCTCTATGAGATTAACACAAACGCCCATTTAGATTCGTATGCCCCTATCACTAATTTCTGAATTTGGACTACAATTCTTTCACATAATGTAGTAACTGATATATATTTAGTATGCATTAACACGTCTTACTGTTCGAATGAAGGGAGCAACCTGAATGAGAAGACTAATCGCCTTTTGCAACTAATCAGTTAGTATCAGTTCCTTATGTGGAGCGCTTCGAGAGGTAAAAAACATAGCTGATAGAATCTGCAATGATGGAAGGAATACATACATGAAGTTTGTAATTTGCAAACAAAATAGACCCAATAGGTGAGGTCAAGTCTATCTTACAATGGGGAAACATAAGTCCAAAATCAATAAACTTTTGTCATATAAAATTTCTAAAAGCAAAAACAGAAGATTAACAGAATTCTATTATTACATTTGTAAATTCTTAAACAAGAACTGCAAGTTTGAGTACCAAAATATATAATTATTAGTCTCGGCTCCTCATGTCCAATTAAAATATCAATTATATATACTTATAATATGCTAAATGTAGGTCCAATTAAACATCAATTATAAGCAATCCCAAACAGCCCTGACTCATTGCTCCACTAAGTGGAATGTACTTTGTAGGGAGGCGACAGACTAACTAATAACTTAGCTTAATCTCCTCATATATTTTAGAATATTAATGGTACTACCTCCGTCACAAAATTACAATCGACATGAACGATTATGAAAGAAAAAGGTAGAGATGGGAAAATCTAGTCATTTACCTTATTAATGGGTCGATTCAGGTTATGTTTTATCTCTAACGGGTAAAATAACTTATTTATTGATATCATTGATAATAGTCATTATTCAATGAAGAAGTATAAAATATGACAAACGATGAAAAAAAGACTTCTCAGCCTCGTCTCACACTTCTCAAAGGGATTCATGCATCCCGACAACTCAAAAATGATCATAAAACACACATAATAAATGTGTTTAATTGGTCATGAGCAGTTGATTACATGATTGGTAAAAAGAGAAAGAAAAGGATAGTATCAATGATCTAAAAGTAAATTCCATTATATTGTCAAGTGAGGGGCTTCCCGAATACACATAATTAGAGTGTATGCTTATATATTGAAGTGTATTTTGGTGATCTTTATTATATTAGGCACTTGATGAAGTTGAAAACTTGTGGCAGACAATCACTGAATCGAGCAAAGCTATAGAATGAATCTTTTATATAATAAAGCCTCAGTTAAATGCAGCTCTCTCTCTACAGGTACATACCTTAAGCTTCAAAATATTATTTCTAATGCCTCATGTTCAATTTCCTAAAAGCAAAGGCAAGTATACTTTGACACATTTAAACGAGGGCTGAACTCCATAATCCTCTGTCCACTCCATTACATGCTGAAGTTAGACAATAATAAATTGATGTTGACTTCTTCTTTTCTTTTTTTGTGTCGATATATGATGAAATCCAGGAAGGGACTGATTGTGGTTTTGTTTTTCAAATTTTTTGTTTAAACCCCTGAAGATATTGTAGATTCACTCCACATTTTTAAAGTTTTCTTTTTTCATACTTTTGACACATATAACTTTTCACTCACTTTTCACCTAAAACGAATTTACAATTTTTTTTGGTTAAATTAAAAAATATTTAAGGCTCTTTTTATTAAAAATCTTTAAAATAAAAAATTTATTACTTAATAAGGAATGAATTAATTTTTTTTAAACTAAAAAACTCTCACCTTGTCGTTTTGTTTTATTATATAAAAAAGATTAATTGATCTTGTAATGAGCTAATTGTATGTAATTTTTAATTTTAATAAATAAACAAGTTTTTTTTTTTTTAATCATCTAAACCAATGTCAAGTTAGTTTAGAAAAACCCTATATATCAAATGCTACAAAATCAAGGCTTTATTGCTTTACTTAATAGCCGTATAGCATTATTGTTGTTATTATACAGTATTACATGCATGATACTATGATACCCCTAAAGGCCTAAATTAAAAGGGTAAAAGCTACGAATTGCCATCGTATTTTCAAATTTGTGCCGACTTGAAACACATACTATTTTATTTAAGGACTTCAACAACGTACTTTCAAACTTTGTTCCGAGATAACCAATATAACCCTGAAGTGACTATATTACCCTTGTACGACTGTTAGTCCTTTTGCATCGTTTTAAGTCCTTTATACTAACGACTGTTAGTCCTTTTGCACGTTTTAATTCGTTTTTGCACATTTTCTTCCGGTTTTACACGTTTTCGTTCGTTTTTACACGTTTTCGTCCGTTTTATACGTTTTCTTTCGTTTTGCACATTTTCGTCCGTTTTTATCCGTTTTTACACGTTTTCGTCCGTTTTTACACCTTTTTGTCCCTTTTTACACGTTTGCGTCCGTTTTTGCACGGTTTCATCCGTTTTTACACGATTTCATCCGTTTTTGCACGTTTCGTCCGTTTTTACACATTTTCATCTGGTTTTACAAGTTTTCGTCTGTTTTTACGCGATTTCGTCTGTTTTTATGCGTTATATTAGTTTTTACACGTTTTCGTCTACTTTTACACAGTTTCGTTCGTTTTTACACGTTTTCATTCGTTTTTACATGTTTTCGTCCGTTTTTAGACGTTTTATTTTGTTTTACGCGTTTTCGTCTGCTTTTACACGGTTTCGTTTGTTTTTACATGTTTTCGTTCGTTTTTACCTGTTTTCGTCCGTTTTTACACATCTCGTTCGTTTTTGCACGTTTCGTTCATTTTTGCACGTTTTCGTCTATTTTTTTACGTTTTCATCAATTTTTACACTTTCGTCTGTTTTTGCACATTTTGTTTGTTTTTACACATGCAAAATCGAACTAAAACAGGGGAAAATATGCAAATACCAACGAAAACATGTAAAAACGGACGAAAACGAGTAAAAACAAAAGAAAATGTGTAAAAACAAACGAAAACGTGTAAAAGCGGATGAAAAAGTGTAGAAATGGACGAAAACGTGTAAAAACGGGCTAAGACGTGTTAAAACGAACGAAAACGTGCAAAAAGACTAACGGCCGTTATTATAAAGGATTAACGATGCAGAAGGACTAGCTGCCTTAAAAGGGTAATATAGTCACTTCAAGGTTATATTGGTTATCTCGGAACAAAATTTGAAAATACGTTGTTGAAGTCATTGAATAAAATAGTATGTGTTTCAAGTCGGCACAAATTGGAAAGTACGTTGGTAATTTGTAGCTTTTACCCAAATTAAAACTATAAGCTATTAACAATAACTACAATGATATTATCACATTATCATAGTAAATACAAAATAAACTAATAAACTCATAGTTCCTACGTAAAGTGAGAATGAGATACATTATATTATGTTAAACTAAATCATGATATTAAGAATTTAAAATTTACACACGTTTGAATTAGTTGGTCATCATAATATTCGGTCCACGCTATCCTCCTCCAAAATCTCCAAAATTTACACATGTTTGTGGTGTTTGTCTTAAAAAGAAAAACCAATCACTTTAAAATGTGTGAGGTCTCAAGTTTAATTTCTGATAGGTGCAACTTTGATGTGGCCACGGCAACTTCCTAAAAATTGAGGGCCTTAATTGGTTTGAGTTTGTGTGGCAGTGGATTTAAACCCCGTGGATTAGTCGGCCGAAAGGTCGAAAACCATGCTTACCCGAAAAAAACAATCATAAAGTAATTAGATCAATCAAGCTTTATTTTTATGTTTATGAAATGTTTCATATTGTAGCAAACATACAACATAGACATTGTTCTTCAACGCCAAAATGCTACATGTACCCAATCACCATCAGGGCGGTGAGATACAAAAAACCCATCTGGACGTATTGACCAATAACAATGTTGAGTACCCGGTTTTGGTTGATAGCATATACTTCGAATACGTTTGTCAAACAAATGTAGACCCTGAATTTTCGAACCACACAAAAAGTCGGCAAAATAAAGAAATCCACCAAAAAAGTTGTCGCAAAAACTCCAATCATAAGTTCCGTTGAATGGAATGGTATGAATTCCATGGTCTTTGTCTCCTGATTTGACATGAACAATGAGATCATTATCAGGCATATCACTTGTTACAATAATATGCCATTTTCCAACTACACAAAACACATGCGTTAGAGGAGCAAATTTGCATGTTAGAATGAAAACGATGAACAACGTATTCATCACACAAGACCAAATTGTACATTGTACATGCACTTGGTTGTCTATTTATAAGCTCATGTTGAAATGTTTAATTAATGATACTTACTGAATATTATTATGTTATGTTATGTTATATTACGGAATATTATTACGTTATATTATATACTTAAATGTCTCTATTTATTATGTTATATTATATATTTAATTGTCTATATTTATTATGTTAAGTTATGTTATAAATTTAAATGTTACATATATTTAAATGTTATGTTATATATTTTATATGCTCATGTTATATGTTATGTTATGTTACTATATACTAGTTCTAGATAGGGCTGGCAATTTTGACACGAACACGAAAACACGACTTGTTAACAGGTTTCGTGTTTAGGCTTAACAGGTTTCGTGTCATTAACAGGTCGACCTGTTAAGACCTGTTAAAATTCGTGTCTTAACAGGTCTAAACCCGTAAACCTGTTAAGACACGCTTATATTTTATATCTCATCCTAAATTTCAGCCCAAGTAATAATTCACTAGCCCATTAACTCTTAACCCTAATCTTATAACCCTAAAAAACGCCCCCAATTTTTTTTGCAGTCACACACTCACACACACAATACTCTCACCTTATCACTCTACTTCAAACATACACCTCCAATCTTCTATTAAATCGCAGCCACCATATAACCTTTCATTCCATACAACACAAAACTGACGTACTGTTCGGCTTCAAAATCTTTTTAAAGATCTAAGGTAGGTGCTTTTTTCTTTTTATGTCCGGGAAAGATCGATGATGGATTTCTAGAGATCTTTAAAGGTCTTATCTTTATTTAATAAAACCTGAGATCTTTTTAAGTTTTTGAGTGTTTTTGAGTGTTTTTTTTTTCTTTTTATGTCCGGGAAAGATCGATGTGTGTAGGTTTATTGCAGTTGGTGGAAGTGGAAGAGTACTAAATTCCAGTTATTGTTGCGGCAGTTGGTGGAAGTGGAAGAGTACTAAATGAACATCGAACCAAGATTTGAGAAGAAAGATAGATTTGGTTTGTATTTTGGTCTGATGTTTGTTAAAATGAAAAATTGAATCCTTGTTGGGTTTGTAAGATAATTTATGGTTTATTAGTGGTAAAAGTGTTTGTATTAGATTATTGAACTGTTAATGTTGAATGTTGAGGTGTAATGGAAGTGTATGATGCTAAGTTGATATAATTTTTTGTTGTGGGATAGGCTCCCGAGTAGTAACTTCCTCGTTTTTGGAAGATTTAATAAACTTTGGCGTGGGCGGAGTGATAATCCGAAGCACTTTCATTCCTTGTTTGATAGTATCTCACATTGAATCGAACACTTTCATTCCTTATTGCAGTTGGTGGAAGTGGATGAGTACTAAATTTCGTGTCTTAACAGGTTTTTCGTGTCGACCTGTTAAGAAACAGGTCGTGTTCGTGTTTTGAAAATTTGATACGAAAAATTATCGTGTCGTGTTCGTGTCTACCCCTTATCGTGTCGTGTCTTAACAGGTTTCAGCGGACACGATTTGCCAGCCCTAGTTCTAGATCCCTATTTACGGACGGAGTTTTGAGTCTGTTTTATGCTAGAACCATTTTATCATATTATACATTAATAATAACATTTAAAAGCAGACTTTTGACATTGTTAAATTTTAATTTGTGGGTGTGGTGAATACATATTTGATATGAGTAGTTATTAGGGCCCGTTTGGTACCTATAATGGGAATAATGGAATAGAGTGATTCCAAATAATGGCATTTGTTTAGTGGATGTAGATATTCTGAATAGAGATCATATGAAAAGAAGGGTCATAGTATAGCTGTCAAACTCGCGATTTTACACGTAAGATCGTACGATCTTACGTGCATACCAGTCAAAATCGTGTAAACTCGTCATAGGATCGCACTTTACGTGGGATCGTACGATCTTACGTAAAATCGTTCGTAAGATCGTGTGATCGCTCGTTCGTAGGTGGGATCGTAAGCAGATTTTCCGGCGGTGAAACAGATTTTTCGGTTAAATTCTCGCTGGAGATGGCTCCGGTCCGGTGGAGGATTGTTGCTGGAGCTCTAAGAAATTGTTTTTGTTAGTTGAAATGTGAATAACAGTGTTTTGAGTGATGAGTATGAAGTAAAAAGATAATGGTGATAAATTAGTGTGGATTGTAACCGTTGGATGGTGTGACACATGGAGTATTGAACTTTGAGTCTATCTTTTTGTCTATTGTGTTAAGGTGAGTTTTGGCACTGTATCTTTTTGTCTTCATTTTTCTCAAATCGAATATCTCTTTATGTTAATGTCTTAACTTGTTACAGTTTCATACTTTCATAGCCTGTTGTAATTGAATAAGGATGAAGAGTAGGTAGAGAACATCTCATGAAGAGTAGAAATATAAAAAGTTTGACTCGTTTATCATTTGTTTATAAAATATGATAAATTGGTAGGATTGTAGGATCTCGATCCGATCCTACGATCTCGATCTTGCAAAGACAAAAACGATCTTGCGCGGGATCGCGATCTTGACAGCCTTGGGCCCGTCATACTCCATATAACACTATGGCCAGGATTGTAAATCTATCATGGGTCAACATAAATATTTTTGGTATGAGATGAATTACTCCCGGTATGCATAAATTGATAAATATGAGCACTAATGGCATAAGATGAATTACTCCCAACCAACTCAAACATGTGACCATTAAATTTGCAAATTAATATTCTAAAGTTGAGTTTAGAGTGATCGAGTGTGGTAGCCCGTGCATTACCGCATTCCATATACATAAATTAATTTGCCAATTTCTCAAGTGTAGATATGTATTATTCCTTGAAAAAGTCTTACAACATGTGGTGATAGAAAAGTGCAGAAGTAATCATTTGCTCTTAAAACTCATTACTTCATCCAAAGACTCCAAAGACTAAAAAAGGCAATAAAGGAGGCGACGGGCAGGCAACAAAGCAAAGATATAGCCATTCTCATTTCTTTTTGTTTTAATAGGAGTAGAGAGGATTGCTTATAAGACTGCTTTTAGAGAGGACTGAGCGATTGCTTATTGACATTTCTTATAGGAGCTTTTTGGGATTGCCTATTGAAACGTATATCATTCCAATTATTTTACAATCTTGAAATTAGCAGAAGACCAGAAGTTTAGGATTGACACACTTATACACGTAAAAGCCTATTTGATTGATTGTTGTGTACTATTCATAAGCATAGCAGTAATAGACAAAATTGTTTGTATTTTATTTATATATAAATCTGGGACTTCTATCACATGAGTAGAAGGGATTGGAATATTAAAAGTGACAAGTTTTTTTTGTTGCAATTTCATCATGATAAGATTGCAAATGGCTTAAATATGCAACCAAGTTTCACTTTTTCACCAACTTTTAAACAAAGTGAATCTTGGTCTCACATAAACTGCCACATATTTTTACTTTTCTAAGTTAAAATGGCAAACATGCTTTTTTTTTAATATATAAATTGGTATCAACTATCAAGGTTAACATGATAGTGTTAATTTGTTTAGATCCATATATTTGTTTCCCATTGATATATCTTAAAAATTGGCTGAACTTTAAGGCCCTTTTCGAGGATTTTAGGTAACTCATGAGGTTAATACGAATTATTACAAAATTATGAAGTGAGAAGATGGCTAATTCTTAACATAAAGTTTGGTGTATGAATCACTTAACATAGGGACATCACCGAACTTTTCTTCGAAGCTACATCTTACGCAAATGAAAAAAAGAATGTCAACACACTTCTCTACTGGTGTATGGTATGTTTGTGAATTTGAAAAATACTTTTGTTAACAGTCTATATTTGTAATAAATGAAAGGAATTTATGTCCATTGGTGTAATTAATTTGGCAACACGTTGTTTAGGATATAACCGTTGGACATCTTTTTCTTAGTTACTTTCATTGGTTTATTGGTTTTATTGTCTTTGTGAATGTAATATAGGGCTCGAAGACCCTTCTAATAGATAATTCATTTATATATGCATACAAGGTGGAAGGTTATACATCTTTAACTAAATATTATAAACAATTTTGATGTATTTAACATGTGTAGTATAAAATTACACATGGGTCTACCCATGGTAAAATAATAATGATGTGATGATGGGTTATGGTTTATCTTTTGTTTCGTGTATGAAGGCATTGACTTGCAAAAATAAATGTTTGATATGTAATGGGTAAAATGGGTTATAAAAAGGGCAAAAGTTAAACCCATTGACATAATGAGTTGAAATGTGCAGTCATGATAATCATTAAACACACCTTATATAACACGTATAACTTTGAGTTGAGAAGTGTTGCAGGTCGTGCCATAGACATTAGAACCAAGTTTATAGTTAGCATCTGTTGTTGTTGCACAAAGTAAGCTCAAATTAATAGTAGATCTAGATCATAATTTGTTACTCATATAACTTTTGTTGTTTTTTGCCACACTGTTATTATCAACCAACAAAACTATGAACAATCACATATTATTTTCTTTAACTTGATTTGATTAATAGGCTAAATATCCAACGTCAGAGATAGCAGACACTATCAACGAATGCACATCCCGCCACCTATCAGAACTTACTGAGGTATTAAAAATTCATGTGTTACATCTTTATTCTTTTACGACAAATCCGAGGTTGTAAAATCAACGGGTCAAGGGGTTGGGTAACCGTTGAAGACATGCTGATTATTTACTTATCAGGTTAATATGAAACTCTTAAAATATATTTCGGACGGGTTTGTCAATTTGATTGGTTTCTTCTTCATGTAAAACCTCCTTATGGATCAAATATAACATGAATCGAAACATTTGTAACATGGGTCGAAATTGCCACATCAACCACACACGATTATTAATTTTTGTAGGTCCACGGTTATGGATCTAAGTAGCCTTTGTTACTTATTAGACAACTTGAATAAATCCAAATTGATCTAAGTGAGAAACTCTAAACAGATTGTTAATTGCTAATGCGAAATCTTAACAATAACAATGAAGAACACAATATACTAACTTTGTAATTCTATTAACTTTCAATCACAATGTCGTACATACTAATAAGCCTTAGGGTTCCTTTTATACCCCAAGGAAAACCCTAGATACAAAACGTGTAGAAGGATAAAGATATCTTCTATAAAAATAACTAATTCATACGTATTCTTCCCTAACTTATAGCTAACTAACTTTATTATAAATAATAAACAGACTTAACTAAAGACTGTCTACCAGACTTAACTATGTAATTTGTCTACCAGACTTAACATTGTTCTGGCAGACTTAACTATGACATGATTATAACTAACAGACTTAACTAAGTACTTCAGTAGACTTAAGTATGTTCTTGTGATAATTCCCAACAATTTTTTTTTTTAATTTTTTTTTTTTTTTTTTTTTAAATATGAATCAACACATCATCCCTAATGGGACTTGAACCTACAACCTCTTGGTTAGGGACATGACTATGTCATGGTTACCATTAGACCAAAGTTCCATTGGTCACAAGATCATTAATTTCAATAGACCTATTAAGCATTTTGCTTTGATATTGCATTGTGCAGTTCTCGAAAGCAAGTGGAGTATCTGTTGGCTACAAGTTCTCACGGACGATGTCCAAATCTAAACTGCTTTAGATTCTTCTTCTGATGATAATCAGATAGTGAAGGAACACTTGCAATATAAAACGAGATGGAAAAAAAAGAAGAAAATCAAATAGAGGCACATGAATAGAACATAATTTGAAGGAGCGAAAAACAAGTTATTGCCCCTCCAGTATAAAGATACATATTAGTTAGATAAATTTTCACATTGGTATTACTTATTTGTATTAAGTAATCTATTTGGCCACCTATTAGTTATATAAAAATCACTTTTGGCATCTTCCAACCTATTTCTTCATTCGCTCATTCTAATGCTTTTGTCTGTTTGACATGTTAGATATCAAAATTAACCAAATTGGCCCATTTATAACTAAACGGGTCAAAAGGGCCACTTCTCAACGTTTGAAACACATGGAATGACAATAAGTGGCACTATATATTCATACATACTTATAACTTTACAGATCAAGTTGACCAACTATTAACGTTTATAGTATTTTTCTTAAAGAAAAAAAGTGAGGTCATCAAGCTTAAAATTATGTGGTTATATTTTTTCCTGTTAGAGGTCACCAAATATTGAAGGTTGTATTGTTGTCGAGGCCATATCAAAACTTTAAATTGTATTGAACGAATGACATGGTTTGTTTCTTCTATCAAATTCCCAAACTAACCCATTAATGACCTGTAATTGTTCATCAGATACAGTTTAAACCCGATGCATGGGCAAACTAATGCCTACCCCTTTTATTTTCTGCTACATGATCGGATGCAGAAGCTATCCATTTTAAGAATGCTTAACTGCATTCTCATCTCTCATCAAGTCAATTATCTTCGTCAGTGGGCCGTCTTCATCAACTCTTTTATGATGACATACATTCGTTGTATAAGTTTCGTACCATGTTAAAAAAAAGGACGAGTTATTTAAAGGTAGCCTTTTCATATTTAAGTGTTCACGGAATTGAACATGCACTACTAAAGTGTTTGACGTTGATTGCATAGCTTTGTTCTCTAAGACTATAGTTACAAACGGAATTGTTTATCAAATCATTGACTTATTACTTATTAATCACAAACTCCTTTTACTTACACATTTTTTAACTTATCAGGTGCTCACATAATGGACATTCGATTGAAGTGTTACAATAGTCACTACATACATTTGCTTCTCAAGACCATCAAAATTGGAGGTCACGATGCAATGGATGTTTATTACATAGATATTACGAATATTAGTTTATACGAGTAATATTAACTTATAACTTATTATTCTGTTTAAAAAACATTTCAAACCGTTTACCTTCGTTGTTTTTTCTTACTATCATTCACTTATAACTTATTACTCCGTTACAAGAAAATTTCATAGCGTTTACGTTCGTTGTTCTTTCTTATTTATTCACGTACTTAATTTTTTTTAATCCAAAATCCCTCTAAAATCCCGTGGATTCCAAGGGTCTATAAGCTAGTACAAAATAAACTAATAAACTCATAGTTCCTGCTGAAAGTGAGAATGAGATACATTATATTATGTTAAACTAAATCATGATATTAAGAATTTAAAATTTACACACGTTTGAATTAGCTGGTCATCATAATATTTGGTCCACGCTATCCTCCTCCTAAATCTCCGAAATTTACACATGTTTGTGGTGTTTGTCTTAAAAAGAAAAACCAATCACTTTAAAATATATGAGGCCTCAAGTTTAATTCCTGCTAGGTGCAACTTTGATGTGACCACGACAATCTCCTAAAATTGAGGGTCTTACTTGGTTTGAGTTTGTGTGGCAGTGGATTCAAACCCTGTGGATTAGTCAGCCGAAAGGTCGAAAACCATGGTTACCGGAAAAAAACCAATCATAACGTAATTAGATCAATCACTATATTGACACACATTTTTATATAAAAAAAGTAATTAGATCAAGCAAGCTTTATTTTTATGTTTATGAAATGTTTCATATTGTAGCAAACATACAACATAGACATTGTTCTTCAACGCCAAAATTCTACATGTACCCAATCACCATCAGGACGGTGAGATACAAAAAACCCATCTGGACGTATTGACCAATAACAATGTTGAGTAGCCAGCGGTTGTTTTCTTGTATAACATATACTTCGAATACGTTGGTCAAACAAATGTAGACTCTGAATTTTCAAACCACACCAAAAGTCGGCAAAGTAAAGAATTCCTCCAACAAAGCTGTCGCAAAAGCTCCAATCATAAGTTCCCTTGAATGGAATGGTATGAATTCCACGGTCTTCGTCTCCTGATTTGACATGAACAATGAGATCATTATCAGGCATATCACTCGTTACAATAATATGCCATTTTCCAAGTGCACAAAACGCATGTGTTAGAGAAGCATATGTGCATGTTAGAATGAAAATGATGAACAACTTATTCATCTTACAAGACCAAATTGTACATTGTACATGCACTTGGTTGTCTCTATTTATAAGCTCATGTTGAAATGTTTAATTAATGATACTTACTGAATATTATTATGTTATGTTATATTACGGAATATTATTACGTTATATTATATACTTAAATGTCTCTATTTATTATGTTATATTATATATTTAGTTGTCTCTATTTATTATGTTAAGTTATGTTATAAATTTAAATGTTACATATATTTAAATGTTATGTTATATATTTATATGCTCATGTTATATGTTATGTTATGTTACTGTATACTAGTTTTAGATCCCTATTTACGGCCGGAGTTTTGAGTCTGGTTTTATGCTAGAACCATTTCATCATATTATACATTAATGATAACATTTAAAAGCAGACTTTGACATTGTTAAATTTTAATTTGTGGGTGTGGTGAATGTTGAATCTAACACACCTGCTAGATCTTTGAGCCTATGTGGATCGGTAGGATGCCTATGTAATCACAAGCACACTACAAGAGAATCTCTGAATACGAAGTAGAAAAGAAAAGCACTAAGACTAAGATCCTCTATGGATCGTACAATGAACTAAAAGATAATTCTATTGATGATTGTTTAAATTGAAAAGATGTCCCAAACTCATAGACGGGGTGTTTCTTTTATAATGATAAGAAACCCTAACCCTAACCTGTCTTACAAGAAAACGTGTAAAGAGATAAACATGATCTCTGCTAAAAATAACTCTAACAAACATACTAAACATACGGATAACTAACAATAATATCCGCAGCAACAAACACTATCAGCAGCAATGAGCTTCGGCAGGAACCATAGCTATCGGCAGGAACCAACTTTCACTATCGGCAGCAACAAGAAATATCTTATTTCTGAAATTCCCAACAATCCTCCCCTAATCTTGAGGAAATAGCTTATTTCCGATAAGATTCCCTAAGCGTCTACTCTGAAAGTACTTTGAAGTTCATAGGGAGAGGATTAATCCAGCAGCAGCATCAGGAAGTAACCAGCAGTAACACTTGAAACTTTCAGCAGCAACTTCGATAGTTCAGCAGCAATAGGAAAGGATCTCAAAAAAAAAAAAAAAAATCTAAGCTGGTCAACATGTCATTCTTGATCTTGACTGCTATGATGACAATATGTACATCAAATCACTTGAAGTTTCAGACTATTCTCATCACATCCAGGTGTGTTAACTCCTGTGAGAGGTGAATCATTGAAAATTAATGGATTTGATGTCTCTTTACCAATAGCCATCACTACTGGAGTAGCCAATGTTTAGGTGTGTAAGACCATGGTACATTGATAACCATCTGATTTTGAGTAAACCAGCAACTATAAACAGATTTGAGTTGTCTTTACCTGTAGCCGTTTGCTCAGGACTAGCCAATTCTTGGAATTCAACTGAACCTTGGTGAATTGAAGACCAAATATGGATACCAAATGTCTTTACCACAAACCATACTTTTGTGGACTAGCCAATCCTTTGGATCCCATAAAGGGTTACATCCATGGTGAATTGAGAACCATTTCAACTCTCAGGAATGAACCATGGGTGAGTTGAAGTACCCTATAGCTTTGAGCAAGCTATTACAGCTATCAACGGATTTGATTATCACACCAGAGCCGTACCCTCATGGTGAGTCAGCTCTTTCTTGTCTGCAAGACATGGTGAGTTGAATACCATTTGCTGTGTAGGTGTAAACATCAACACTGTACCTGCAAGGTGTTGCTCAAAACCAATGTATTAGCACACAAAATATACAAGAATTTTATATTATTATTATTATTATTATTATTATTATTATTATTATTATTATTTTTTTTTTTTTTTTATTATTATTTTTTTTTTATTATTATTTTTTATTATTTTTTTTGTGAACTAAAAGAAATAAGAAACAAACCAAAAGAAAAAGAAAGGAAATAAGAAAAGATAAGAAAGAAAGATATACAACAACAAGAAGCCTGATTAAGTAGAAGAACCTTTAGCCGCTGCAAGTTGATCCCTGATGAATTTGACCAACTGTTCAGCTGTGGTCAAATCATTTCCAATAGTATGTTTGGGAACTCTGACCTTCTGAGTGAGCATTCTCCTCATAAGTCCCTCAGATAAAGGATAAGTGACATCCACAAACATAGATAGGATCTTGCCAGAAATGAGCTCCACCACATGAACATTGGAAGAAGGATATAACCTCCAAGAATATACTCTCCAGGATGATTGATTACCCTATACCAATTGAGCCTTTTCTCCTTCCAATGTATTCATTAAAACCTGTAAATCTCCCCAAAGAATCAGGCCAACCCCAGCAGAAGCATGATCTTGATAGTAATTATCCACTATCTTATAAAGATTTTCCAAATCTTTCCTTTCTACTCTATTCAAGATCTCCCTCAGAAAGGTAAAAAATTTAACTGTCCCATCAAGGGAAAACCAAACATTGACTTCTCCTTCAGGAGTAGACCTAATCTTCCAGTGAGCAATATGACCCCAAGAATGAATGGAATCACCTTCTGAATCACTGTCTGAGTCAACCCTAACCAATTCTTGATCATCAACTTCAGAAATATCTCTAGAAGGAGGATGGTTAGAGTGACTCTTATGCCTTGTCCTTAGACCATATTGCTGAATAGGAACTGAGGAAGATGGTTCAGCAGAAACAGAATCAACCTTATCAACAAGAATGGAATCAGTTTTATGAGCAGCAGGAATACCATCAGGAGGATCAGCAGAAGACATGGAAGCTGCTGCAGCTTGAGATGAGGAAACCTGAGGTGCAGAGGTAGCATGATCCTTTATAGTATCAGCAGGTTCAGAGACTTTAACTCTCTTGGCAGAAGGTTCCTCCACAGAAGGTTTGTTATGTCTAATGATATGATTCATAGCCAGGTTATATTCTACCATAAGCCTCTTATCTGAGAACTGCCTGACCTCAGCCATAGTCCATCCATGATTATAAATAGAACCACTCATGTTCTTCACAAGTATTCTCATGTGTTCCTTTTGTTGTGCCTGAGTAAGAGGTGTATTCCTCTTTTCCTTAGCTTTCTGTACTGCTATATTCCTCTGTTTTTGCCTCATCATTTCCACCATTCTTGCAGGAAAGTCTGCATCTGATACATTAATTCCCAAGATATCTTTAGCAACATTTGGGTTAGCTGCCACTTGAGCACCAATATTTATCTAATCACCCTCAGTAAAGTATAGAGAAGCAGCATCCAGCACCTTTTGCCTTGCTTCAGGTAGAGTGGAAGCAAATGATGTATCTGCTTCTGCAAACTCTGCAGAAAAGTCTGCATGAATCTTCTTTGCCATCTCAGACCCCATTCTTTCATCTTGAACATTCTTCCACAACCTTTCCTGTGCAGCCTTTTCCACATCAGACACCAAACCTTCAAATTCATCCACTACAGTAGCTGGCTCAGCCAATTTTGAACCAGAAGCAATGGAAGATCCACCAGCAGAAGTACCCTGACACTTAGGTATAGCTGCAACACTTTCACTAACAGCAGGAACTTCAGTAGCAATTTCCTGTGCACTCACCTGTCTGGCTATCTCTTCATCATTTTGTGTTGCATCAGGGGGAATGGTATCACTACCAGCAGCAATGGATGAGCTACCAGCAGAATTACTAGGAACCTTAGGATCAGAAGAAACATTACTAACCCCAGCAGGAACATCAGACACAACACCAGAGACATCAGCAACAATGGTGGATTGAAACTTCTCAAAAGCTGACACTCTTGAGGGCTGCCTGGTCCTTGGTCTTGAGAAAGCCTGAGGTTTAGAAGTTGTAGTGGGCTTAGAAGAGGTAGGCATTTTAGTGTGCGTACTATCAAGAGATACAGAAGCCAGCACATTTAGCCCATCAAATGACATATCATCCTGATCATCCTCAGACTCAGAAAGCACAACCCTTCCTTTCTTTTGCAGATGTTGAGCTTCTAAAGAGCTGATCCTTTCATTTAGCTTTTGAATAATCTCACTAAAAGTTTCTTTAGTGTCCTTGAGCTCCTTTTCCAAATTATTCACCTTCTTACTAAAACTTCTTTTGGTCTCTTTAAGCTCTGACTCCAATGCTTCAATTTTCTGCATAGACCTGTCAAGTAACTGGGACATAGAAGTGAGATCAGCAGCATCCTCAACTCCACCAGCAGGAATGCCAGAGGTGTTAGGAGCTTCATTGGATCTAGGTGGAGAAACATGAAATTCTTCCCCTGTATGGATGTCATCACTAAAAGGCTGCCTAGTAGGACTAGGAGATGAAAGCCTTGAAACAGAAGGCATATCCATTGAGGGTATGGGTTGATCAACAGGTGAGACAACCGTGGTGGTCTGGACAATGGGTTCATCAGGGACAATATTCTCAGGTGTGGCTGGTCTAGGAGATGGTGGTAATAGGTCATCAGTAGCAACAGATGCAGATGCATCAGCAGCAACTGAAGTCCCTTCACCAGCAGCATTGGATGCACTAGCATCAGCTGCATTGGGTGATGGTGGGACACTGACATTGTCAGCAGGATCGGGTTGTCAGCAGGATTGGCATTTTGTAACATGGCAGGTAATAATGGCAAATGTTGGCCTGCAAAATTCATCTTCATCATTGCAAACATTTTAGCAGTCATTCGATTCACTATCTTAGGGGATGGGTCATTGGTTTGAACACCTAAGATAATTTGAAGAAATCTAGGATACATTAAAAACCTGTTTTTATCACCAGTGATGTTTTCAATCATCCCTTCAAAAATATATTTTGCCCAATTATATCTCCTACCCTGTGACAGAGAAACAAGACCAGACGCAATGGGACTAGGACATTGGTCCCAACCACCAGTCTTTATACTCATACACTGGAGTAACGTATGAACAAGAAATCTCCATTGAGGAGACAACTTATTTTTATAAAATGTACAACTACCAGTGACAGGGTAACCTATGGAAGCCATACCATCATTGATTTCTTGCCTGGAAAGATCATATTCCCCATGCTCCTCAGGAAATCAGAGCTGTTCCCGAATCAACCCCTCAGTAATGATGACTTCGTGCTCATCAATGGTGGCAACGATGTCGTCCTCCCTTCCCACAACATGTCTAACCCTAGCAGATGCCCAAAACTGCTTAATGAGCGAATCATACACTGTAACAGGACAATGAGTGAGTGCATAGTGAATAGATGACCCATGAAGAAAAGCTAACACCTCATCATAACCATCACTTCTAGAAGAAGACTCTAAGTATGCAACCTTGTTGTGATCATCCTTGTAGCGAAGTGTTGCCATTGTATTCGATGAATGAACTAGGGTTCGAAATGAGAAAAATAATGAATTAGGGTTTGAAAGGATTTTGAGAAATTGAGATGTGAGAAGTGCAATTTTAGGTTAGGTTCCCAAATATAGCAATTTAAATTGCTGCAATTCCGCGCACATATTATTGACCAATTGACTTAACGAATTTTCCCCAAATTTAACATAGTCGGCAGGAACCATTAGTCAAATGGTAGCAATACTTGGTCAATCGGCAGCAATGAAGTGGTTTGACCAAAGTCAACCTTCCAAATCCAGTCATTAGGAATAAACCGCCAGAATTAAATCTCAATACCAACCAACAATAAATTCGCACTAATCTCCATCTCATTATATAAGCCTCAAATCAAATAACTTCATTATCACAAACCTACCCAATAATCTTCAAATAAAAACATGAGTTCATCCAAAATTCCAATCATCGAAATCTCATCAGATTCCTCCTCCTCCAACGAATCAGGGTGGGAAAATTACTTTCCCCCAACTGCATCCACTTCTCAAAACAAAGGTAAGGCAAAGGTTGAGGAGGATTCATCTGATCCTCTTCCATCTACTCCTTCTTCATTTGAGTACTCTAGCTCTGATGATGAAGGATTATCAGAGCTGAAGTCCTTGACTTATTATCAGGGTGAATGGGAGACATATCCTCCCAATTTTCCCATCACAGATAAGCTAAGGGAAGAGATGAAGAAAACTGTGGCTCTGCTTACTGAAGAGATGGAAAGGACTGCTGCTACCTTCTACAAAGTACCAGTACCAAAAGGAGATGCAGATTCATGTGAAAATCCTAACCGGGAAAACCAAAACCTTCGAAGTCGAATCCTCGGACACAATCGACAACGTGAAAGCCAAGATCCAAGACAAAGGAGGCATCCCATAAAACCAACTCCTCAACCAAGCCAGCCAACTCCACAGCCTAGCCAATCAAGTCCACAGCCAAGCCAGCCAACTGCAAGGTTACGCCCTAGATCATATAAGAGACAAACTACCCCAAGCTCTTCAACTCCAATGAGAGATCATCCAGCCCCTGACCCAAGACAGCCACTCCCAGTGGTGTTGGCACTTCCAGCCCCCCCATGTATATGAAGAAATTAACCGTCAGAGGGGTAGGAGGTTCATGCCTGATAGTATGGGTAAGGGAAAAGGGAAGATGGAATAGGTAGCTTGTGTCTGTAATCTGTTGTATGGTTTATTTTTATGAAGCTATAGTCTTTTGGTTTTGGATGTAATCACCTCAAGAAGATGAATGGAAGTTTTAATTTATGTTTTATTTCAAGCATTGAGAAATTGATAGCTGCAAAACAAAGTTAGTAGAACAAAACACACTAAAACCTGCAAAACAAAGTTAGTAAAACACAAAACATAAAACATAAAAGTATGAGAAACAAGACAAAATTACAAGCATTAGCCTCCCCTCAAAACCAGCAAAGAAGTATACAACAACATGATTAGACAGACATGACAATTACCAAGGAAACCATGGAGAGTAAGCCATTCCTCCTCCAAAGATTGGATTATAATAAGTAGGCCTAAAATCTCTCTGAAAGGATGAGGAAGCACCAGCAGGAATAGTCCCCTGACTATCAGCAGCAACATGCTTAACTGCAGGAACAAGTCTATCAACAGGAAAGGGAGCTCTATAAGGGTTCATTCCTGCTGCTTGTGGAACATATGGTGGTATTTGTTTAACATTTTTCCACAATGATCTGGTCTGTTGTTGCCCACCATTCATCTTCATTCTTTTCTCATGATAGTCACAATCTTTAATGAGATGATATTGACTACCACACACAAAACATGTCTTCTTCCTAACAGCCTTGATCTTACCATGACTTTTCTTATTACAGACAAAATTATCACTACTGGAACTAGAGACAATGTTGTTTTTAACAGAGTTAGGTGATAGGTTGTCAGGGGAAGCTATTTTTGAAATAGATTCATCATTAGTTGCTCCCGAAGTGAAGTCATGAGACTTAGGTGGGGTTGACTCATCATTTGAATCACATGAGGTATAGCCAGTGGACTTAGATTCATAGGACTTGGTACTTTTGGAACAGGAGACAAAGTCATCAGACTCACACTCAGAATCAGATAAGTCATTTGACTTTTTCCCATATGTCATGTGTGATTCATCTGAGTCAAGATCAAGGGCTGAGTGGATAGGGACAGGCTTGAAAACACCTCTTATAGGTGGAGGAACTGCATTCATCCCTCCTTCCTTAACAAACTTAACAGGAATTTGATAATCAACTTCCTTAGGGGTAGGGTCAAATATTCTAGGGTGATAATCCCCAACATCATATCCCAACCCTTTCTTACGCCAACCAGAGTGATTACCATTATAATTAACAAGATATTTTTCTGATTGTTGCCATGAATTTATCCTAGCCACTTCACTATCCAGTTTAGCATGTAATTCCTGATTTTCTAATTTTACCTTAGCACGTTCTCTCTCAGAATGTCTTAGACAGTTATTGGAGTTCTCTAAGTCTCTTTCCAAAACCCTTATCTTTTGTTCATATGCTAGCTGATTAGCTTCATGCCAAGCCTTTTGTTTTTCCACAGTTTTAAGAGCCTTTTTATAAGCTTGAATTTCTACAAACAATTTATTATATTCAGGCTCCATTTCATCAAACTCTTTCCTAAGGTTCAAGTACAATTCATGACACCCAAATTGACAATGTTGTACCTGATGAGAGGCACCCACAAGAGCAAATTCTTCCACTTTATCCTTTGCATCATGAACCATGTTGTGAGTTTGGTTGAGACAATCAGCATCAGCAAGTTCTGTCCATTTTCTCCTAGAGTTAAAAGATAGCTGGGTTCTGACTTTCATGGTCCACCTTTCGAATTTATCAGCTGATTCAGACATAGTGAAATGGTTTAGAGAAATAGTTTTGTGAACTTTTGCTTCTTGATCAGAGATCCTCACGAGGCTCTGATACCACTTGTTGAATCTAACACACCTGCTAGATCTTTGAGCCTATGTGGATCGGTAGGATGCCTATGTAATCACAAGCACACTACAAGAGAATTTCTGAATACGAAATAGAAAAGAAAAGCACTAAGACTAAGATCCTCTATGGATCGTACAATTAACTAAAAGATAATTCTATTGATGATTGTTTAAATCGAAAAGATGTCCCTAACTCATAGACGGGGTGTTTCTTTTATAATGATAAAAAACCCTAACCCTAACCCGTCTTACAAGAAAACGTGTAAAGAGATAAACATGATCTTTGCTAAAAATAACTCTAAAAAACATACTAAACATACGGATAACTAACAATAATATCCGCAGCAACAAACACTATCAGCAGAAACAAAATATAACTATCAGCAGCAATGAGCTTCGGCAGGAACCATAGCTATCGGCAGGAACCAACTTTCACTATCGGCAGCAACAAGAAATATCTTATTTCTGAAATTCCCAACAGTGAATACATATTTGATATGAGCAGTGATTAGGGCCCGTTTGGTACCCTATAATGGGAATAATGGAATGGAGTGATTCTAAATAATGGCATTTGTTTAGTGGATGTAGATATTACGAATGGATATCATATGAAAAGAAGGGTCATACTACATACAACACTATGGCGAGGATTGTAAATCTATCATGGGTCAACATAAATATTTTTGGTATGAGATGAGTTACTTGATAAATATGAGCACTAATGGCATAAGATGAATTACTCCCAACCAACTCAAAAATGTGACCATTGTTAGAGTTATGGAAAAATATCAAAATGTAGAATCGAACACGGGACCTTGGGATTGCACACTTTATGTATGAATGACTAATGGAAATAATTAATATATAACTATGTTATGTATTTAATTATTTAGGACACGAAATGATAACTAACGGACGTTAAGTAATTAACGGGATTGACTAACGACTGTTAGGGAATAAAGGAAGGACCATTAGTGAAATTTGGAGGCTCAAAGAAGGATCTATTACCCCTAGTAATAGGGTAGCCGGTTCTAGGGTTTCTATAACCTTTGGATCGACTTTCTTGGGCTCCAAGTTAAGTTTCACTATAAATATAAATCAAAGGGTTATTAGTTTTCACCTAGTGCATACTTACTATAACCCTAAGATTTCTATTCTCTTCCATTTCTTCTAAACTAGTCGATCTTCATCTTTTAAAGGGTGGATCAAATTGTTTTTTATTAAACAAATTGATTTTGGTTTAATACGTCTCTTTACACTAGCATCTAACGTTAGTTGGTTATAGTACGTGTGTACAAGACTTTGGTAATAACTTACTTTAGTTATTCCATCTTGGATTGTGGAACAAAAGGGTAAGGGGTTCCACGTTAATCCTATTATATGATCATGAGAAGAAAAGTGAAGTTTGATTTCTTGTCTTGCTAGAAATCAAAGGTATGCATTTTCTTTTATATTTAGTTAATTAATTACTTGTATTAAGATCCTGTTTCCGCTGCTATATGCTTTGATGTTTTGGTTATATGTTTATAGTTTTATGATTCATATATTCCAACAGTGGCATCAAGAGCCCATTAATACCGAGTAATTAATTACTAAAACACATAAAAATTGAATCTTTGTGATTATTACATGCTTTTGGTGTTCTCGGTTTTTTAAAAATTGTAAACCCTAATTTTTGAAGTATGGAGTCGATTGCCTAATATATATTTTTTTAATTAGGGTTTTATGTTTTGTAAAACTTGTAGAAACCCTAGGTTGCATGTAAAATTTTATGTGTTAATTAATGAGTATTTGGTGATGTCATTAATTGAATATGCGTAGAATAGACTTGAGTATATGTTTTAACATGATAATAAGTGCTATTTGGGATTCCATGATAAAAACATGCATGTTTTGTCATGGAAATTGATGTAATGCTACATGTTTAATAAATCTGTTATGTGCAACGTGGTATATAATTGTTAAGGATTACGCGACCAACTTGTTGGTGTCTGTGGTCCATTGGGTATAATGCGCTCGAAAACCAATGGGAGTCTTTATAATTATATACATAAAATTCACATAGAGATTATTAATAGAATTTATCAAAAAGGTTTGCATGTGGCTATATGATTTAATATCATATATGTGTTATTATTATTATTATTATTATTATTATTATTATTATTATTATTTTATTATTATTATTTTATTTTTATTTTTTTTGGTTAAATTACTTGATTTTTTAAATCCGTTGTATTGTAAGCAAAAAGAGGGTAATTTTTAGAATAAAAAAAAATAAAGGAACCTAATAACTATGAAACCTTTGTAGTAAATTATTTATTGCCAAGTCTTATGTGGAAAACTAGAAGGAGGAGTTGAATAGTTTTCCCGGTTTTTAAGTCCTTTTAAAAACTTCTTAAAAGTTTACTTATTAAAAACCTTGATTCGAATCTTATGTGCAATCAATCAACACCAATATGAACTAGACACTAAACTAACTAATAATAAGTAAAGTAAGTAAAGAGATGAGATGGAAAGATCAAACCGAGACAAAAGGATTTATAGTGGTTCGGCTACGAAGTACCTCTTCGCCCTACTCCACTCCCCGAGTACCACACTCGAGAGTTTCAAGCACTATGTCAACAACCTCCCTTAAGGCGGAGAAAACCGTACACGTCGCTTATCCTATTTCCGACACTAAGCTAAATGTCGAGTGCTAATCTTAGCTAGCACCAATCTACCACGATCCACTTGATCAAACACACGAGCCCAATGGCTTCAAGAGATCACCACGATCTCGACACGATCACAATGATCAACACTCACTCAACTAACACTATCATATCGACCCTTGATCTTCTTGATCAATCACACAAGCCCAATGGCTTCAAGAGATGTTCACTATCTCTATAAGATCACACTTGATCTTCACTCTCACTCTCACAAAAATTAAATAAACTTGATGTATGCTATGATACAACAAGGTTGTAACAAATGTTACAAAAACCTAACAACTATAACTCTTGTATCTTCTTGAATACTTTGAGTTCTTCTCTTGCTAATGAAGAGGAATGATAACACCTTGTATCAACTAGGATACTTTGTGTTCTTCTCTTGATAATGAAGAGGAATGAAGAGGATCACTTGGTTGGATGATTGGATCACTCTTGAACAAAAGAAAAACTAATCTAAATGATCAAGAAGGAAAAATGGTGTGAGGGTTTTGATATCAGAAGTTTCTGTGTGTAAAGGGTGCCCAAAAACTGTGAAGTGGGCTGGTATTTACAGGCAGAAAAAATTTGCCCGTTACAAGTGGACGGCTCCACTAAATCACCCACGGCTCCACTAAATTTAGTGGAACCGTGGAGCCGTCCCAGACAAAGACGCTCCAAATTTTGTCTTTTCTGGTGAAGACTTATTTGAGGAAGTTTGGAGCTTATTTTTTTTTGTGAGGGGGGCGGGGGAATAGCTGTTTTGTGATTTGAACTTATTTTTCCATTAAAACATTTCTTAATTATTCAAAAATAATTTGTAAGGTATATTAAAAAAAAAAAAATGTTTGTTACATTAAAATGTGAAGTCTCAAAACCAAATTTTACTTCTTTGATCATTAGTCAAGTTGTAAATTTGTTCTAGAGTGATTTGCTTAGAAACGGGATGTTCTGATTAAAAACTTGTTTACGTTAATTTTAATGTGACGTCATCTCACATTTTGTCATCCTCAAAACGTGAAGTAATTAAAAGTTTACGGAAATTTTAAAGAGCATATTGTTGTTTGGATACAATGATGCTAATAAGATTGAAATGACACTCAATACTAGTCATGGTTGGAGTTTATCCTTGTTAATGGCTATGTGTACTAGTTATGCTTAAAGCATAGTTGCATTATACATTAAAGTATATTGATGCGTTGTACATACCAATTTCAGATGGCTATGGGAGTATTATTGAATTAAGATAAATCTGAGTTGTGATAGAATATACTTAAGTATATTGATGCGTTGTACATACCAATTTCAGATGATATTCAATAATGGAAAAATTGAATATAGGACTTATCCCAACCACATGATTGTACGTTATGGATCTTTGTCATTAAGTAAATCATGAATATTTATCCTCAGACTTGAGATGCTAGATAACTGTCATGCATGTAGTGCATTTCTGTAATTCAATTTAACGCTATACGTAACTGGTAGCTATAAGGATTGTTTTCAGAAGTGTTGCGAAGTGC
Organism: Artemisia tridentata subsp. tridentata; assembly: GCA_021014915.2. NCBI lineage: Eukaryota > Viridiplantae > Streptophyta > Magnoliopsida > Asterales > Asteraceae > Artemisia > Artemisia tridentata. The sequence continues at coordinate 511,050,299 of CP139508.1, read as the reverse complement.
ATGAGTTATGCTCGTAGTCAAGATAGAATTTGTTCCTTCAAATTTATTTTAATTTTAATACTGCTGGGCCCCTCGTAGGGTTGACAAGATGTTTGCGTGCGCACGCCCAAGATCTCCCCTGACTATGTTCAGATGATTTTGTAATCTTGTTCAATCAATACCAATGAGAAACAGAATTCTTAATAAATAATGACTAAGATTCATATCTTTATTAATGTAGTATTAGAAACAAAAGGATAAGTATGATGATCAATCATCAAGTGGTTTTTCTAGGAGACCACACAGCCGAGTTGTACTAGGGGCATTGGCGTGTTGCTAGACGCTAACCAATGTCAATTATACTTTTAATAGATTTGCAAGTGGGAGCTGTTAGAGTTATGGAAAATTATTAAAATGTATATGACTAGAATCGAACACAGGACCTTGGGATTGCACACTTTACGTATGAATGACTAACGAAAATAATTAATATATAACTATGTTATGTATTTAATTATTTAGGACACGACAACTAACGGAAGGACCATTATTATTTGGAGGCTCAAAGAAGGATCTAGAACCCTTAGTAATAGGGTGGCCGGTTCTAAGGGTTTCTATAACATTTGGATCGACTTTCTTGAGCTCCAAGTTAAGTTTCACTATAAATATAAATCAAAGGGTTATTAGTTTTCACCTAGTGCATACCTACTATAACCCTAAGATTTCTATTCTCTTCCATTTCTTCTAAACTAGTCGATCTTCTCATCTTTTAAAGGGTGGATCAAATTGTTTTTTATTAAACAAATTGATTTTGGTTTAATACGTGTCTTTACACTAGCATCTAATGTTAGTTGGTTATAGTACGTGTGTACAAGACCTTGGTAATAACTTACTTTAGTTATTCCATCTTGGATTGTGGAACAAAAGGGTAAGGGGTTCCACGTTAATCCTATTATATGATCATGAGAAGAAAAGAGAAGTTTGATTTCTTCTCTTGCTAGAAATCAAAGGTACGCATTTTCTTTTATACTTAGTTAATTAATTACTTGTATTAAGATCCTGTTTCCGCTGCTATATGCTTTGATGTTTTGGTTATATGTTTATAATTTTATGATTCATATATTCCAACAACCATTACATTTGCAAATTAATATTCTAAAGTTTAGTTTAGAGTGAACGAGTGTGGTAGCCCGCGTGTTGCCTCGGGAATGCCGTGTACATAATTCAATTTTGCAATTTCTCAAGTGCAGATATGTATTATTCCTTGATGCGTGGTTTTGTAACCTTACAACAGGTTTTACCTCTCGAGGGATCTCAAGAGGCTTACAACCCCACCAGGCAGTGTACCTGACCGATGTAGTATAGTGTAGTGGTAAGTACGGGGGATTGATCGTTCTCCACAGGGAATAGTGTTCGTTAGGTATGAAAGGCTACTCTAATAGGTCTAAGGGTTGAGGAAGATTCTTTTTATGTTTTTATATTTTTTATGAAAGCAAGTAAAATCTCGGGTTATGAAGGAGTGGGCGGAATTAGTTGCTAGTCAACTAACCCAAATTACTACGAATGCAAATAAAATAAAATAACAAAAATGAAAATGTGGTGAGAAACTTATGTGTAGAGAAATGTGTTTACTTAGATTTCCTTACTCCCTAACTATCTTTTACCGGTTAATTAGTGTGTATTAGTCGCGTGGATGACGGGTGTATTCCTTAATACCATTCGTGGGGTGGCGTACTTACTTCCCCAACTCTACAAGCTCCTACTTCACTCCTATGTCGAGCCGGCTAGGAAGCTCCTAACATGGGATCACTAGAATTCGCTTGTGCATTAAATACAACCATAAAAACCTTTAGTACGCATTTGGTTCATGTTTCTTAAGACGTTCAAGCAAGTTACCGAATAGGAAGTTAGCCAGTTTTCTTAAGCCTAACATAGATAAACAATCATCCAATACAACTAATAACACACTAATAACCAATAATCAATAGCTAGGTTTCATTAGATCTAAGCAAACACAAGATAAATTTAGCCTAACATGTTAAACAAAAGACAAGAATAAGATAGAATCAAACAACACATAGACATATTGAATGATTAATTGATAACTTATCTTTCAATGTAACATGGAAGATTTCAAGGCAAAAAGCCTTGAAAAAGAAGCTAAAATCGTCCTAGGGTTTTCTCCCAAAATTCCACACACTAAGCTCTCTTTAATGACAAAAAATTAGAAAACTATATATAGACTTTTGCATCTGACGGCGTCACCTTATAGAGTGTGACGCCGTCACCTCGCCGCTTTTAGGGTTCTCGGATGACCATCTTGACGCCGTCCCTCTTTAGCTCTTCCAAAATCCATTCTGGCGTATCAAGGCTTGACGCCGTCGAACCTTGAACGTGACGCCGTCCCCTTATGATTTAAGCCGTGACGCCCTTGATCAAGTTAAAGCGTGACGCCGTCAGAATTTACATGCTATTTTCACTGGCTCATCATGAGTAAATTTCACGTCCACTTTTTCTTGCCAAAGCATGACGCCGTCCAGAGTAAATTGTGACGCCGTCAAAGGTGACTTTCAGCCGATTTTTGAGACTTTGTCGTTTTCTTCACTTTTATGCTCCAAAAACGTCCAAAATGCCTCCTTTTCCAGATTTCTCCTCAAAAGTACCTAAAATGACAAAAGGAACGATTTAGGGCAATATTTGATCAAATAAATACGATTTAGGCCTTAAATGACCCCTTAAAAGCGGTACACTTTTCGCTTCATCAAATACCCTTACACTTGAGATTTGCTTGTCCTCAAGCAAATGCGCTTTTATTCTAATCAAAATACAAGTTAGGGGTCATTTAATGCAAACATAAAAGTAATTACAACAAATAATCGTTCCACTTCAATCATAATAAGCACGGAGATTACATACTAGCACCTCACAAGTAGTGTTTAGATACTCACATCTCTCAAGTGTCATCAAAATAAATCTCATAAATGAAAACGGATAATATCTCTCACTACCTGTCATAGCAAATAGATTACCATAGGCTTGGGAAAGGATCGAAAACCTCCTCCACTAGGCGTAAGCACCTAAGATAAACTATCAAAGAGGGCTTTTTCATGGGTTATAACGTTAGGTGTAGGGAAAAGGAAAACACGGTTTTGTTGGATAAGGGATATTTTAATGGTGGCGAGTTAAAAATCTTGATCAATTACATGTACTATACAATGTTGCTAAGCCAAGACTAGACTCGATCTTAAGCTAGAAACGAAATAACAAAAACAAAAACATAAAACAAACATAAAATGAAACGGGATGGTAGTCCGTATGTTTTTTTCTATTTTTCTTTTTCTCATTTTTTTTTGTATTTTTCTTGATTTTTTTTTTTTTTTTTTTTTTTTTTTTTTTTTTTTTTTTTTTTTTGCATACACTTTTGCCCTACCATCCAAAATAATACATCAAAGGGGCATTGCATCCCCCTTACACTTGAACTTTTACATAACTTTACAAATACTAATCTAATGACTCGAATTAAGATAATTGAAAAACTTGGAGTACTTTTAAAACATTTAGCACATATGGGGGTAATAAATGATCTTCTTCCCCATTACTCCATTACACTAGTACTTTACCCATGAGTCCCAATCGTCCCAAAACAATATGTACAAGGATATGACTCGACTTAGCAACCATGTAATCAATTAGATAATTAACTTGGGTTTAAACAAATGTTGTAACAATAATGCACTAAAAATGAGTGCATACAAGGTAGGCTAAGGCGATTTGGGTGTACATTTTAGTGGGGTGTAACAAATTCTTCCTTTAAGTAAGATGCTTAAAGGTCGAAGCGAAAAGATAGGCTCTGAGGGGTGTACTAGGGGTATCGTGTACTAAAAATGAGTACAACGCAAAGGGTGTGGGAGAATTACTTGACCAATGTAGCCAATGTAATTATAACAAAAACACAGGTGTAAAACAATGGGTTAATCCTAATGCCTCTTATCATGTAGTAAATCTAACTACACGAATGTAGTCTCACTTGTGGCCTCGGAATGGTCCTAACGCAAGTTCTAGAATCTAAGTGCTACCGGTACACACATCATAGCATAAATGCTTTTCCTACCAATTCTAGGGGCGAACCTCACATATTTGGGGTGAAAAATTTTTTTTAGTGGTTCGGTTTTGTGCTAGTCATATAACTCCTATCCATGAGACGCTCATTAAGATCAAAGTTTCACTCCTAAATGTTGTAAAAAATTTTAAATTTGGCACTAAAATTACCTTAACAAGTATTTCTCTCAGTTTTATTACACATCTACCATTAAACAAACAAAATCAAGCGCAATTGTATTCTCAAAAATCGTACTTTTACCCCCCCCCTTACACTTAAGATGAACATTGTCCCCAATGTTCAAATAACAAGATGTAAAAGAAAAAAGTAAAAGAATGAAATCAAATACTCCCCTGATTCGTTCGGTGGATAATGAAATTACACGATTAGATCTTCCTCCAAGGTAATGTTGAAGCTCCATGACTAATGCATCGCCATAAGCTTGATTCCATAAACATCTCCTTGTCCAAAATAACCTGTTAAACCTGAGAAAACAAACACGAAAACTTGCATAACATTGGCGGGATAAAATCTATATATAAGGATATAATGCTTGTGGAATGATAATTTTGCAGATTCCTGGAGATTATAAGTTGGAGATTTTAATAAAAACTTTTTAAAAACAAAACTTTTAAAAATTTCTGGAAATTAAATCTGACGCCGTCAGGTTATAACTCCTGACGCCGTCAGAAATGACCTGACAAAAATTTTCATTTTAAGTTTCCGGAAAATTTCTGGAAAAACCTTTACCTTACTTCCTGGAAATCCTGCAAAACATCATTATGACTCGATACAAGCATTTGACTCAAACAAATACTAATATGTATGCTAATTTATTATTATTATGATTCATGTTCATTTGTGTTCTAATAAACCGATTTAGATTTCCCTCACACTTAACTTTTGCAAAATACCTTTATATGTAGTTAAGACGAAGTTAAAAACAAAATAAAGCATTTTCACAAATTACTTTTGAACATGAATCAATACTAATAAAAATTAAACACACATACGGAAACAAATAAAATCAAACAAAGCAAATAAATAAACACACAAAGTAAATAAAGCAATTAAAGCTTGGGTTGCCTCCCAAGAAGCGCTTTTCTTTATTAACGAGTCTTGTAGCTAGACTCAAAGTCACGCTACCCTATATAAGTGAGCTCGTCATCGAGGACGTCTTTAGGGTTAAGCTTGGATTGAAGTTTCCTATTGGTCCGCTTAGTACGATATATCTTTTCAAACTTCTCTCCATCCGGGTCATACAATGTCATCTTAATATGCCATGACCCATCTCCATCTTTGGGTGGTTTGTCCCAATTCCACTTATGATCATCTTCCTCACAAATCCACTTATTCATTCCTAGGTTAATTGGCAAAACTCCTAGGAAATCAATCATCTTTCTAAAAACTAGAGAATCTTCAAATGGATCCAATTCGGTGTCCCTAGCCAAGAGTTGCTCTACCGAATGCGTTCGGTTAACAAAGTCCTCTTCTAGGTAAAATGGGCGTTGGGGTCCTATGAAGTCTCTATCAATCCAAGGTCCATATCTAGATGGTCTCCTATTCAACTCTAACCAATGGGGTGTCGGTTCATCACTAGTATCATAAGCATGTTTCTTCACATCATAGACTGACCAAGTATCTCCTTCTCCTACCGCTATCTTAGATTCCTTACAATCAATCATAGCACTAGCGGTTGCCAAAAATCCTCTACCTATCAACAAGGGGCATGTAGGGTCGCTAACCATATCAAGGACGTGGAAATCGGCTAAAATGGTTAGTTTTCCAATGTGTACTAACACGTCCTTAACTACTCCAACCGGGTAAGCAACACTTCCATCCGCTAAGCCTATTATCACCTCGGTTTCTTCAAGTTTTCCAAGTTTTAGAGAGGTGTAGAGAGGTAACGGAAGTAGGTTAAGGCTTGATCCAAGATCGGCTAATGTGTCATAAGCCTCCGAATTACCGATCTTGCAAGGTAGAACAAATAAGCCCGGATCATCTAACTTCTTAGGTAGCTTGTTTTGAACAAAGGCGGTCCCTTTTTCGCCTAACTTGAGCTTCTTCTCATCCAACTCATCAACAACCGGACTTTCAAGGTGGAGCTCCTTGAATTCATCGTCAAGGTTTTGAGTGGGAGTGTGTTTCAACTATGTTGTTGACCAATTTGGATGTCATAACTTCTTGGTCATTTGGAACGACTTGGGTTTGTTTGAAACACGTGCTCATGGAATTGACCGAATAGTATTGTGGGCAAGAACTAGGGGACGAAACCGATGAAATAGCGTTGACGTTTAGTTTCGGGTTCTTGACCGTGTTGCTAGGGAGTGCTCCCATTTCTCGGTCATTGAGGGCTTTCAACAATGTGTCAATCTTGTTGGTCATCTCGCTTTGTTTTTGTTTGAAATCGGCTTCAAACTTGGCTAAACGAGCTTCTTGAGATGCCATAAATTGAGACATCAATCCTTCAAAGTTATTGGTACTACCATTGCCGGAAGGATTGTTGTTGAAAGTACGGTTCGAGTTGGAACCGCTTGATTGGAAACGATTAGGTGGGTTGGAAGAATTGGTTTGTTGTGCGTTTTGGTTTTGTTTCCACCTAAGGTTCGGGTGATTTTTCCATAAGGGGTTGTATGTATCACCGTAATGGTTTAGCTCGGGTTTGAAAGTGTACCACTTGTCTCCCGCTCCGTCGGTACGCGAGGATGCGTAGTCCACAAAAGCTTGTTCGGGGAGTTCCATGCAATCACGAGTGTCGTGGGGACCACTACATAATTCACATGAAGAAGTGATTTTGTTCACTTGGCTTGAAGGTTTAGGAGCCTCGTAGGATTTCATGAGAAACTTGACTTGGTCTTCAAGTTCTATGATCCTACGGTCGGAAGTGCTTGAATTGTTCAAAGGCAAAGATATTGCCTTGACCGTTTTATTCAAATCACGGGGATCACTCCAACTTTCGTTGTCATAAAGAGCAAGATCCTCTAGGAGAGCCCATGATTGTTCCGCACTTAGATCACGTAGCTTACCACCGGCCGATTGGTCAATGGTTTGCCTCGTGGAAAGATTGATATGGTCATAGAAGATTTGGACTTGGAGCCAAAGTTCTATGCCATGGTGAGGGACTTTTTGGAGTAAGTCCTTGAATCGAGTCCATGCCTCGTAGAGAGTTTCGCCTTGACGTTGTTGGAACATCAAGATATCATTCCTTAGCTTGGTAGTTCTTCCCGGTGGGAAAAACTGAGCAAGGAAGCGAGTGGTGAGATAATCCCAAGAGGTGATGGATCTTGCGGGTTGACGTTCTAGCCACTGACTAGCTTGGTCCCGCAAAGAGAATTGGAAGAGACGCAATCGGGTCGTCTCTCGAGTGGCAACATCAAGGTCTATAGAATCAACGATTTTAAGAAAGTCCTTGAGATGTTGATTAGGATCTTCAGAACGAAGTCCATGGAATGCGCATCCGCTTTGCACCAACCGGATGGTGTCGGATCGCAAGGGCGTGATATTGGCTCCTTGAGTGAGCTCAATGGTGTTTCGATAGCCATGGTGGCTAGGACGGGAATACTCTCCTAAAGTACGGGCTCTAGGAGGTGGTGGTGGTTGTTGTGGTGGTGGGTTGTTGGGGTTAAGGATATTACCATCTTCCATGATGTCGGATGGTATGGTTACGAACAAAGACACGAAGAAAATAGATAGACTAAAGAAAATCTAGAAAAAGAAAATAAAAATCTCACTAGAAAGGAATCTAGTGAGTAGACCTAATAGAAATAAAAATTCAACATAAACAATAACTATTCCCCGGCAACGGCGCCAAAAACTTGATGCGTGGTTTTGTAACCTTACAACAGGTTTTACCTCTCGAGGGATCTCAAGAGGCTTACAACCCCACCAGGCAGTGTACCTGACCGATGTAGTATAGTGTAGTGGTAAGTACGGGGGATTGATCGTTCTCCACAGGGAATAGTGTTCGTTAGGTATGAAAGGCTACTCTAATAGGTCTAAGGGTTGAGGAAGATTCTTTTTATGTTTTTATATTTTTTATGAAAGCAAGTAAAATCTCGGGTTATGAAGGAGTGGGCGGAATTAGTTGCTAGTCAACTAACCCAAATTACTACGAATGCAAATAAAATAAAATAACAAAAATGAAAATGTGGTGAGAAACTTATGTGTAGAGAAATGTGTTTACTTAGATTTCCTTACTCCCTAACTATCTTTTACCGGTTAATTAGTGTGTATTAGTCGCGTGGATGACGGGTGTATTCCTTAATACCATTCGTGGGGTGGCGTACTTACTTCCCCAACTCTACAAGCTCCTACTTCACTCCTATGTCGAGCCGGCTAGGAAGCTCCTAACATGGGATCACTAGAATTCGCTTGTGCATTAAATACAACCATAAAAACCTTTAGTACGCATTTGGTTCATGTTTCTTAAGACGTTCAAGCAAGTTACCGAATAGGAAGTTAGCCAGTTTTCTTAAGCCTAACATAGATAAACAATCATCCAATATAACTAATAACACACTAATAACCAATAATCAATAGCTAGGTTTCATTAGATCTAAGCAAACACAAGATAAATTTAGCCTAACATGTTAAACAAAAGACAAGAATAAGATAGAATCAAACAACACATAGACATATTGAATGATTAATTGATAACTTATCTTTCAATGTAACATGGAAGATCTCAAGGCAAAAAGCCTTGAAAAAGAAGCTAAAATCGTCCTAGGGTTTTCTCCCAAAATTCCACACACTAAGCTCTCTTTAATGACAAAAAATTAGAAAACTATATATAGACTTTTGCATCTGACGGCGTCACCTTATAGAGTGTGACGCCGTCACCTCGCCGCTTTTAGGGTTCTCGGATGACCATCTTGACGCCGTCCCTCTTTAGCTCTTCCAAAATCCATTCTGGCTTATCAAGGCTTGACGCCGTCGAACCTTGAACGTGACGCCGTCCCCTTATGATTTAAGCCGTGACGCCCTTGATCAAGTTAAAGCGTGACGCCGTCAGAATTTACATGCTATTTTCACTGGCTCATCATGAGTAAATTTCACGTCCACTTTTTCTTGCCAAAGCATGACGCCGTCCAGAGTAAATTGTGACGCCGTCAAAGGTGACTTTCAGCCGATTTTTGAGACTTTGTCGTTTTCTTCACTTTTATGCTCCAAAAACGTCCAAAATGCCTCCTTTTCCAGATTTCTCCTCAAAAGTACCTAAAATGACAAAAGGAACGATTTAGGGCAATATTTGATCAAATAAATACGATTTAGGGCTTAAATGACCCCTTAAAAGCGGTACACTTTTCGCTTCATCAGTATTATTCCTTGAAAAAGTCTTACAATATGTGGTGATAGAAAAGTGCAGAAGTAATCATTTGCTCTTAAAACTCATTACTTCATCCAAAGACTCCAAACCATGACTAAAAAAGGCAGTAAAGGAGGCGACAGGCAGGCAAAAAAGCAAAGATATAGCCATTCTCATTTCTTTTTGTTTTAATAGGAGTAGAGAGGATTGCTTATAAGACTACTTTTTGAGAGGACTGAGCGATTGCTTATTGACATTTCTTATAGGAGCTTTTTGGGATTGCCTATTGAATCATATATCATTCCAATTATTTTACAATCTTGAAATTGGCAGAAGACCATAAGTGTAGGATTGACACACTTATATACGTAAAAGCCTATTTGATTGATTGTTGTGCACTATTCATAAGCATAGCAGTAATAACTTTCTCAAACTACCTGTAGACAAAATTGTTTGTATTTTATTTACATATAATTCTGGAATTCTATCACATGAGTTGAAGGGTTGGAATATTAAAAGTGACAAGTTTTTTTTTTGTGCAATTCCATCACGATAAGATTGCAAATGGCTTAAATATGCAACCAAGTTTCACTTTTTCACCAACTTTTAAACAAAGTGAATCTTGGTCTCACATAAACTGCCACATATTTTTACTTTTCTAAGTTAAAATGGCAAACATGCTTTTTTTTTTAAATATATAAATTAGAATCAACTACCAAGGTTAACATGATAGTGTTAATTTGTTTAGATCCATATATTTGTTTCCCGTTGATATATCTTAAAAATTGGCTGAACTTTAAGATCCTTGTAGAAATCGAAATACACAAGAAACACATATTCAGGAGGTCGGGGATGCTCAAAATAAAGGTTAAACATGGCTTATTAGATTAAAGAATGGGAAGGTGTGTGTGTTTTCTTGAGAGAGAGAGGAGAGAAACCACACACACCTTGAAATACAAATGAACATCCAACCTTCCTTGTGAAGACAAGGAAGGTATTTATAGCATCACAAGTGACACCCTAATTCTATCATGGGCTTTCGGTTGGGCTTTGGCTCATGGGCTTTTTACATTACAAGCTTATTTATCTATTATAGTCCAAAAGCCCAACACTCAATCCCATATACATATAACTAAATGCAATTCCCAAATATAACAAAACTTTAAGTCTAACAATCTCTCCCCAAAGTGATGTTATATGGGAATTGCTTACAATGTTCCCTACAAGTAAAATATAAATCATAAGCGCAGAGAATGGTCTTCAAACTTCATTACTTCGTTCAGCTTGCAGAATCTTCTCAGCTTTCATTTCTTTACTTGCAGAAGAACTACATGAGCAAATCTAATTAGGGATCAAATAAACTGTTTCACTCTCCCCTAATTAGTGCTCTCCCCCAAACTGACAACCATACTCATAAGTGCCATAAGTGCCCTACTGTTCGGGGGAATAGAGTATCAACATCTTCATCTTAACACATGCATCCAGTTATTTTTCCCATGAGAGATCAGCCCGTACATTTCTCTCCCCTGCTGGTTACGATTCATCGGAATCAGCATACTGAAGTGTACGTGAAAGACAAACTGGAAGCCCTATATCAGGAATCATATCAGCCCGTGAGAAGATGTCGATATACCCAATCTACTAATAATACCATATGAAATGTCTAACTCTTTTATCAACCCCCTGTATCAAAATCAACGGCTTTTTGTAGTAACCACATGAGAAGATAACCCAATATGATGAACTTGAGAATGAAGTAAAATCACCCAGATTTGTGACTTAATCTTGTACGATCCTTGTGACTATGAACGGTGTACCCTATACCCTCAACAGAAGTATTAGTACAAAACCTCTTGACATATCCTCAACTACGTGAGACACTAAGCACTACAACGTAACTCCTTAAAGTGATATCTACTTTGTGAGAATAGAGAGGAAGAATCACAAAAGTAACTAGATATCCAAGTCTTCGTCACCATTAATATAAGCCCAAACAAGTCATCTTCGCGGGAGGGTAGAAAGAAAGAAGATGAAATAAGTACACGCGTCCATAAAACCTTACTTCAAACCCAAATAAATAATAACGAATCATCCCCGTAGTCACAGTTCATTGCAAACTTTAGCCATTGTCATTTGATTGTGATTCTTGATCTTGATCAGGATCTTTTTGGCTATACGTGGTAGGATTTGAGGAGGTATACCAGAAATATCAGTTGTGATTTTGGTGTGAAATATGCCATAAAATGACATTATAATGATGCTGGAAAAATTTGAGTTTAAGAAATTTTTACGCCAAATTTCTTCGAAAAAATTCAAATTTTGACCTAAAAATTTGAATTTTGGGCCAAAATTTTCACTCTTGAACCAGAATTTGAATCTCGCGTAAAAATTGACTGTTAAGTCACTCCTCCGAATTAAATTTTACTCAAATTTTCCCGAGAACCAGTTGCGAAAGTCCTACAAACCTGCCTCAAATTGCGAAAGATTTTGAATTTCGAAAGTCTGGCAATTGCGAGAACCTTGTACCATTTGCGAAAGCTGACCAATTTCGAAAGAGAGAGCAATTGCGAAAGATAAGGACCAATTGCGAAACTCTTTGAATTGCGAAAGCTATGCTGAATTGCGAGAGGTCCTCACCAATTTCGAAAGAAGTGAATTTCGAAAAATCCCTTTCTCTCGCAAATGAAATGCGAAAAATCCTCGGCTTTCTGAAATGAATTGCGAAAAACCCTTGCAACTCGCAATTCAATTTCGAGAAACCCCTTTTGTCTCAAGCCTTTACAAGGTATGAGACTTTTTCAATGAAGAGTAGCACCTTTTTATCAACTTCTTATACAAGAAATGATAAAAAATCCGATCTAAAGAGGATTCGAACCGCAAATAATGTAGCACTTTTTTCTCGAACAACCAACTCCAAAATCCCGTAAAAAGCCTAAAGCTCACAACTTTTTCGCAGAAAACTCACATTAACCTTAAAAAGCTATGAGCTTTTTCTCTTAAAAGCACGAAATAACCAAAAAGCTCTCACTTTTTTCACACTAATTCACGTAAAAATCAAAAACAAGAAGAAAAGTACACGAATTTGAAAAAAACGTGAATAGTATGAACTATAACACACCACGAATCATTCTTTATCACCTCAAATCACCACGGTTCGCCCCCGGTTAGCTCTTGATACCAATTGTAGAAATCGAAATACACAAGAAACACATATTCAGGAGGTTGGGGATGCTCAAAATAAAGGTTAAACATGGCTTATTAGATTAAAGAATGGGAAGGTGTGTATGCTTTCTAGAGAGAGAGAGGAGAGAAACCACACACACCTTGAAATACAAATGAACATCCAACCTTCCTTGTGAAGACAAGGAAGGTATTTATAGCATCACAAGTGACGCCCTAATTCTATCATGGGCTTTCGGTTGGGCTTTGGCTCATGGGCTTTTTACATTACAAGCTTATTTATCTATTATAGTCCAAAAGCCCAACACTCAATCCCATATACATATAACTAAATGCAATTCCCAAATATAACAAAACTTTAAGTCTAACAATCCTTTTCGAGGATTTTAGGTGATAACGCTCAAATCTAAAATGTTTTATTAGCGTTATTTTGATGATTGTGCATGTTATTTGGTTGTATTTATGAATATTTTACGCTTAAAAGATACAAAAGATGTATTCAGGTTCAGGTACAACTATGTCAAAGGAAATAATGAAAAAGATGAAGAAAAGTCGACAAAATCAAGTATATATGCATGAAGAGAAGTTTTCCGATCAAGATAAAGATTCATGCTATGATTATTTCCAAGTTCAAGAGAAATATGTGAAAATGGAGTCAAGATTAAGTGCCAAAAAGAGTGTTAAAGGATGAAGTTATATGCTAGCTCAAGGTGGAAATTCATGTGCAAGAATCAATCTCAACCTGAGGTTCAAAATCTCACCCCAAGGTTGAAGCTGAGATTCAAACCCAAGGGTCATATCTCAACCCAAGGTTGAGCAGTCATTTCCAGACCGAAGGTTCAAAAGCTCAACCTGAGGTTCAGCAGACATCCCAACCGCAGGTTCAAGGTTTAAACCGTGGGTTGAAGTGGTCAGAGTGTCCCAACCGCAGGTTCATGCACTCAAAGTCTTCCAAAGTTGCATTTAAGTGAAGAATTAAGTACCATTACTCCCATGGCCAATCATATACTCCTAATAACTCATTTTTCCTGCACCTTAATGACCCTTTGTGCCCAAGAAACATGTTTGGTGGCCAAGGATTAATCTTCTACAAAAAGGAGTGCTTGGTTAAGTGTTGGATCCATCCAAAAAACCATATAATCAAATCATTATCTATTATCCTACCATCTAGAACAAATTCTCTCAACACTTGGAGGATTCTCTCCTACCACACCCCACCATTTCTAGAGGTGTTGGGGAGTTGGTTTGGTCGACATTAGCATGACATATAACTTGATCATCCTTACAACATGAGGCTTGATTATAGTTCACACCAATTAAATACCACATACATCACCAACAATCCTTATTACCAAACACCCCTAAGTCATATACTCACAACATGATGTCGATTTCCAGGAAGGTTTAGGGATGGATGCTTTGTATTTTGGTAGTTTCTTTTGGTTGGAATCACATGGTGGGAATTGTAGCATTTGATGCTTGGACTCTAATGTTTGGTATTGTTTCTATTAAATTCCATCATATTAATGTCTTTGCTTATGTTGATTATGAGAATTCCTTTGTGTGTTGTGTTACTTGTTTGATTACAATTATCTCTTTATACTAGTATGGGGATTATGTAGACTTTCGTGTGAATGATTGAATGATTAGTTGGTTAGAAAAAGTGATTGTTCTCATAAGTTTGTTTAAATATAATTCGTGTTCTAAAACTTGTTGATTAAACATTGTTGGATTTAAAGGTCGAAAGGATTTCTATATTGTTTAATTTCAAGAAGTTGGTGGCCAAAATGGATTGGTATTTGATAATTGACAACTATTAAGTATTCAAGTTTTTAAATGAATTTGGGAATATTTATTTATGAGATTGGGTCGAAATGACTCATAAGAACTAATGTTACTAATCATCTTTTTCATACATTTGATAACACAAAGAGCTAGCATAATGAGATGAGAGTAGGCCGAAAGGACTCACCCGTGAAACTAGTAGAAACATGGATTTTCTTGATATGACCCATTGACTAGAAGTCCTTGTGAAAATTGATATGTGTCTTCCATGTTTCACCCAAACATGTTCAACATTCCATCACAATTGTTTATTATTCCTAAACAAGTGTTTGTGTGTTTACTTCATGCTTTTATAATTGATTTTCTTGGTGGTTTGATCCGTGACAATCATAACCATCAACAACCAGTCCAACCACCGGTTCAAACTTGAACCGCGGCGGTTGAACCTCTCGGTAAAACTTTTTGAAAGTCCAAACCGCCGGTTCAATTTTTGAACCGCCGGTTAATGTTTGCGTTTTACTGTTCAAAAAAAAATTCTTATTTTTTTTTCTCGTAAAAAGATTTTAATAACAAAAAAATTTATTTTTATTTTATTTTCTTTCCGTTTACTGTTCACTACAAAACTAAAAAGTTTTTTTTTAAAAAAGAAGAAAATGTTTCTCGTAGTACAAAAAAATAATAATTTTTTTTTAAAAAATAAAAAATAAATAAATAATAAATAAAAATCAAAAAATAAAAAAATAAAAAATTATTTATTTTTGTTTATTTGTTTTTATTGCTTAAGTTGTAATTAATCTAGTTTTTCTTTAATAAGTTTAAATGTTTTATAAAATCATTCCTAAAAATATTTGAACATCACTTTCTTTAAACTTAAACTTGTGTTTTGCATTTTAAATTTTTGTTAATTTTGGTGCGTCGTAAATAAATAAGTAGTTCCTTTTTATTTAAAAATAAAAATGTTTCGAACTTTGTGGGTATGTTCACTGGAAACCCTCACAAGACTTAACTCGTCCACTCGGGCCACCAGGGGGTTTAAAAGGCTTGTTGCATACGCTAAATGCAACCGTGATGCCTACGAAAGTAAGTTTTAGAATTTTACATGTTTTTTGTAGTTTAATTTATTTTTTGCAGATTTAATAAGCTCTTGGAGATTGGATGATTGTGGCATTATTCTCTTTATTGGACATGCTTGGTTGGAAGAGAAATCGATTGATCTCAAGTACTTAACATCTTATCATATGGAGATTCGATCGCAATTTCTTAAGCCCGTGAAGTTTCATTTCTCTCGGTCTTTTCTTATCTTAATTTTCCCTACTTTTTCATGCTTTGAAGTTTATTTTTCATAGTGAGTATAATGCTTAACTTAAGTGTGGGGGGGAAAGTAAAATAGTGAAAAACGAAACTAGTTTTAGATTTTCATATTTTTGGGCCCATTTTTAAAAGTTTTTTATACTTGTTTGCCCTTAACTTCTAGTTGTTTTCAAGCATATAGGCTAATATATCAGAATAACTAGATCATCCCACTGGTGAAACCGGTAAAATTTTGAAAAATTCGAGATGTGTCCCGATTGACATTGCAATCCGTTTTAGGATCGATAACATTTGCTAGCGCAATTATAGCCCTTTACCACTAAATTGTGAGGACTTGAAGCCTATTTCATATAGCATATATCTTTTATGCTTGATCTTTTTGCTATGAGTGTGCCGGTGATTTTATTTATTCTAGAACTTATACTTGCAAATCATTACCAGACCGCAGTGAGATCACCTCGTTTGATATAAGTGTATTCATGTGATAAAGAGGCACCCTAGGAATTAAACCAAATGGCCTTCCATTTTACATCTAATGATATATTAGCTAGCCACATCGGTTAGTTAACCTCCCATATGGACCCATTTGTTAGCGCTCATTTTTAGCGCTAGATACCCTTAGAACACCCTCCGAGCCAATCTTTTCATTTTTGTTACATCCAGAAAAAAAAAATACAAAAATATTTTACACTTTAAACCTTAGCCTACCCTTTGTCAAAGTCTAAACGGTTGGTTGCTAGTTGCTTGGAATGTTGTATAGTTTTTGATGATTAATAGTTTGGTTACACTTTGTCATTCGTCTGTGCCATTCTGACAAAGATAGAGAGGGCCCGCTTCATATTTTGTATTTTTGTGGTATGCTTATGCGAAGTGTGGGGGCGATGTAATGTATGAAGGAGAAAGGTGTTGAAAAAAAAAAGAATAAGTCATCGAAGAAAAAAAAAGAGAAAGAAAAAATATATGTGATGACAATTATAGCCAATGTGCTATATTATTATTATGAAGATTAAGGAAGAGGAAGTATGTTTGAGATATCAATTAGCCAATGTGCTAAGACGTGATATATATATATATATATATATATATATATATATATATATATATATATATATATATATATATATATATATATATATATATATATATATATATATATATATATATATATATATATATTTGGTGATCAATATGTGAAGAGGAGAAGATTGTAACTATAATCATTTACGGGTTTATGGTTTGTTTGGTAACTAGCAACATGGGACTTAGACTTGACTTTATTTTTATTTTAAAACCAATTTCATAAATAATCCCATGCCTTATCCCTACCCTTTTGGCTTGGTGGAATTATCTAGTGTATTGACATGTAGTGACCATCCGATTTCTTGAGGAATAAGATAGCGTTGTTAGCGATCTAAGGTTATCCTTAGTGACCATCCATTATTTGGTAATGCAAGAATTCGTTGTTAGCGAGCTATTATGTTTTGCATGAGATAGTTGCACATAATTCTTATATAACCCTTGAAGCCCTTTAACCCAAGTCCTCTTTAGATGTTTACAATTGGTGCTTACGCCACGTCGGTGGAGTTTTGTTTCTTGAACAAGCCTATGGTAATAAACTGATCATGACTGAGCAATATGAGTGTGATTTTCTTATATACTCCACCACCAAAAAAATATATGAGTGTTGAGTGAATTATACTTTCATTCCTTTTCGTGAGGTGCTTAGCCATGTTATCAAGCAAGAGAATCCATAGGGTATTGTCAAACATCTCAGTTTTTCACCACTAAAACTTGATACGATGAATCGTATCTCGTACTTGTACTTGGTAGATTTGCATCATATTTTTATTAATAATTTTTCATACACCATGTGGGATTTATTTTTATTAATTGCCAGATTTGCTTGAGGGCAAGCAAACCCTTAAGTGTGGGGGAGTGTGCGCTCAATTTTTCGCTTATTTATAAAAAAAAAACCAAAAAGATTTTTTGATATTTTCAAATTTTTACATAAATTTTATTTTTTTTCTTTTCATTTTGCCATTTAGATATGCACTTTAATTTTTCTTTTCTTAGATTTGCTTGAGGGCAAGCAAAGTTTAAGTGTGGGGGTATATGATAACGCTCAAATCTAACATGTTTTATTACCGTTATTTTGATGATTATGCATGTTATTTGGTTGTATTTGTGAACATTTTACGCTTAAAAGGTACAAAAGATGTATTCAGGTTCAGGTACAACTATGTCGAAGGAAATAATGAAAAAGATGAAGAAAAGTCGGCAAAATCAAGTATATATGCACGAAGAGATGTTTTTCGTTCAAGATAAATATTCATGCTATGATTATTTCCAAGTTGAAGAGAAAGATGTGAAAATAGAGTCAAGATTAAGTGCCAAAAAGAGTGTTAAAGGATGAAGTTACATGCTAGCTCAAGGTAGAAATTCATGTGCAAGAATCAATCTCAACCTGAGGTTCAAAATCTCAACCCAAGGTTGAAGCTGAGATTCAAACCCAAGGTTCATATCTCAACCCAAGGTTGAGCAGTCATTTCCAAACCGAAGGTTCAAAAGCTCAACCTGAGGTTCAGCAGACATCCCAACCGCAGGTTCAAGGTTCAACCCGTGGGTTGAAGTGGTCAGAGTATCCCAACCGCAGGTTCATGCACTTAAAGTCTTCCAAAGTTGCATTTTAGTGAAGAATTAAGTACCATTACTCCCATGGCCGATCATATACTCCTAATAACTCATTTTTCCTGCACCTTAATGGCCCTTTGTGCCTAAGAAACATGCTTGGTGGCCAAGGATTAATCGTCTACAAAGAGGAGTGCTTGGTTAAGTGTTGGATCCATCCAAAAAACCATATAATCAAATCATTATCTATTATCCTACCATCTAGAACAAATTCTCTCAACACTTGGAGGATTCTCTCCTACCACTCCCCACCATTTCTAGAGGTGTTGGGGATTTGGATTGGTCGACATTAGCATGACATATAACTTGATCATCCTTACAACATGAGGCTTGATTATAGTTCACACCAATTAAACGCCACATACATCACCAACAATCCTTATTACCAAACACCCCTAAGTCATATACTCACAACATGAGGTCGATTTCCAGGAAGGTTTAGGGATGGATGCTTTGTATTTTGGTAGTTTCTTTTGGTTGGAATCACATGGTGGGAATTATAGCACTTGATGCTTGGACTCTAATGTTTGGTATTGTTTCTATTAAATTCCATCATATTAATGTCTTTGCTTATGTTGATTATGAGAATTCTTTTATGTGTTGTGTTACTTGTTTGATTACAATTATCTCTTTATACTAGTATGGGGATTATGTAGACTTTCGTGTGAATGATTGAATGATTAGTTGGTTAGAAAAAGTGATTGTTCTCATAAGTTTGTTTAAATATAATTTGTGTTCTAAAACTTGTTGATTAAACATTGTTGGATTTAAAGGTCGAAAGGATTTCTAATATTGTTTAATTCCAATAAGTTGGTGGCCAAAATGGATTGGTATTTGATAATTGACAACTATTAAGTATTCAAGCTTTTAAATGAATTTGGGAATATTTAATCACGAGATTGGGTCGAAAGAACTCGTAAGAACTAATGTTACTAATAATCTTTTTCATACATTTGATAACACAAAGAGCTAGCGTAATGAGATGAGAGTAGGCCGAAAGGACTCACCCGTGAAACTAGTAGAAACATAGATTTTCTTGATATGACCCATTGACTAGAAGTCCTTGTGAAAATTGATACGTGCCTTCTATGTTTCACCCAAACATGTTCAACATTCCATCACGATTGTTTATTATTCCTAAAGAAGTGTTTGTGTGTTTACTTTATGCTTTTATAATTGCTTTTCTTGTTGGTTTGATCCATGACAATCATAACCATCAACTTGTTACTTGCTTAAACAATCAAACAACATTTGAGTACAACCAAGTCTCGTGGGACGACCTTGACTTACCAAAACTCTTGCTACACACGGAGGAGTGTACTTGCTCGTATGTGTTCCAACTTAACCGGTAATTCTTGTATTATAAATTTAAAACTTGTTGGAACGCATCATTTGGTAACTCATGAGGTTAATACGAATTATTACAAAACTATGAATTCAAAAGATGGTTAATTCTTAACACAAAGTTTGGTGTATGAATCACTTAACATAGGGACATCGCCGAACTTTTCTTCGAAGCTACATCTTACGCAAAAGAAAAAAAGAATGTCAACACACTTCTCTGCTTTTGTATGATATGTTTATGAATTTGAAAAATACTTTTGTCAACAGTTTATATTTGTAATAAACAAGCAAAGCAGCGACCGGCCGCGTTGCGGCCTCGAGGGATTTTTTTTGTTGTGCACTTGTTTCTATAGTTCGGATGTATGTAATTGACTCTTAAATGAATGATATTTAATTCTCTTTATGAAGTGCAGTGTACTCTTTGCTGCATCTTTGACATGCATGCACTCAACATTTACTATCTCCTAAGCTATCATAGCAAGATAGCAGGTACATAAACTAACTACTCACAACCATTTAAGTAGCGTTTGGTTTGCTCACATAAATCACAATACGTTTGAAAATAAGTAGGTTTCTGGTTTAAAAGTTTGGTTTGAAACTTTGAATAATACGTCCAACAAAAAATAAAATAATTACTATATAACTAATAACAGAAAATGGTACACAATTTGTACAAAAGCTAGTCTATACATAAAATACATTACATATGTTTGTTGGCTATATGTACATAAGTAGGTTTGGTGACATATTTTTTCTAGATGGACTTTCCATTTGAATATTGACTATTGATGGTCGAAAAATCAAGGGTGTATTACTGTTTGTTAGGGTGACCAACAATAGTCAATGCCGCCGCTTTGCGGCCTCGCGGGATTTTTTTTTTGTGCATTTGTTTCTATAGTTCGAATGTATGTATATATTGAAACATATGAATTGGTATAATTAGTAACAGAAAATGGTACACAATTTGTACAAAAGCTAGTCTATATATAAAAGACATTACATATGTTTGTTGGCTACAAATAGTCAATATTCGAATGGAGAGTCCATCTGGAAAAAGTATATCATCAAACCTACTTTCATAATAGTCAATAATTGAATGGAGAAAAAAATGTGGCTGGTCCAGGCCATAATCAAGCAAGTTTACACGCCTTTGCAAGTTTATACGGCTTTGCAGCCCCTGCTTCAATTAAAGCAAGCTTTCCTTTACCATGAGGTTGTTGGCTAACTCTATTGGGTTGGTGTTGGGTTAGTCCTTCTGCTGTAGTTTCCTTCCTCTCCTTTTCTTTCTGGGCTCGGTTTTGTTACACGTAGTTTTTTGTCAACTTCTTTCATTTCCAAGTCAATTGCAAGGCTGCATGTGATGGTTCATTGATTGCTATATAGCAGCTCTGTCTTCGAATAAGATGTTGCCTCGCTGTTGTACCTGATGACCGGAAGAAGCAAGCCGAAATGAAGATTTGCCAAAGAATTTTCAAGATTTTTATCTGTGATCTTTATTGGATCGGTGAGTATGTCTAAAACACTGTTTCATCTTCAGGATGATGAACGCAATGGGTTGTATCTGATCCATTCAGTTAGTGTCATAATACAAACGACTGTGACAAGAAAAGAACAATATTAACTGAATGGTTCAGGTATAACACGCTGCATTTTCTGAAGGTGCACTGCAATTATATGAACGGATGGATCTTTTCTTTGTATAGTGAAACCAAGAATCCTCCAGCATGATTTATGCGGGCCAATATATCTAGTATCCTGGAAGCTAAGTATCTCACCTCTTTTGCAATATGGTTTTGGAAACTTGTGCAATTCTACTCCAAAGACACCGGCCGGTGCGCATGTGGATTGGTTTGGTGATTTGTATTCGCTGGCCTGCCAAAACAGGAAGAACATGATTAAATAGAAATTGCAGGGTTAATGTTAAAAATAATGTTGCTAATAAAATAATGGATACCTGTTACATTGGTCTTGATTCTCCAGGGGCTTTTCAATAAGCGGAATGCTAAACACCATTTGATAACTGTTGGTTATTTGATTCTGCAAAAAAAAAAAAAAAAAAAAAAAAAGAACTCGCCAAATTAGAATAAGATCACAAGTTATATTCATCTTTGTCCAGTTAATTTTGCTAAAAGGAATTGGAGAAGAAAGGTAAGACCAACAAGTTACATTGAACGGCGTATGCTACTTTAAGAAAACATCATGGTCAACAATACGATTGAATTCTGGGAGATCGGTGGGAAACGAAATAGGATAGTCCAAAAAAGTAATTGTGTTAAATTACGTGTCACACCAGCCTATTTCTTTTCGCACCAATCTCCCAGAATTGCACCCTACTGTTGATCAAGGCTTGATATGGAATTAGAGTTACGAAACTGGGCAACATAATGATTGACTTCTGCAAGATTAGTGGGCAATGAAATAGGATAGTACGAAGAAGTAATCTGCACTGAATCACCTGTCACACTATCCTATTTCGTTTCGCATCAATTCTTCAGAATTTTGTCCTATTGTTGATCAATCTGTACCCTGTTGAATGGTTCAGATACAACAGTCAACTTTGTTTTGCTTCTGAACCATTCGGTTACCAGGCGTTCTATAAATTGTATCCGATTGTTATTTAACGCAAGGTGTTGTATCTGTACTATTCAGTTAACATCGTATCCTTTCGGCAATTTGTACAATTTCAATCCAAATAGACCGGCTGGTGTATATGCAGATCGGTTTAGTAATTCGCACTTGCAGGGCTGTCAAAACAGGTAGAACATGAATAAATAGAGATTGCAGTGCTAATATTAAAAAAAATGGCGCAAAGACAATTATCGATACATGCTTTATGAATATTTACTCTGTGGTCGCTTTTCAATTGCAGTGGTTTCTTCTCTTTCTTTTAGGTTCTCGGATATCTTGTATGAATGATGTCGGTTTAATAACAACTTCTATAATAAATTGGTAAAAGTATAACGAAACAACGAATTGCCTATAAACGGTAACAAAATTTATGGCTTTAATAGTGGTGACGATTACCTGGCACTTGTAATTGCACTTCTATATAAAAGTCGCGGTTTACAATATGATTGAATCCTGGAAGATCAGTGGCAAATGAAATAGGATAGTGCGAAGAAGTCATTTGCACCAAATTACTTGTCACACGATCCTCTTCCATTTGGCACTAATCTTTTAGAATTGTATCCTACTGCTGATCAAGGCGTGTTGTCGAATTGGAGTTGTGAATATACGGGAAAAAGAACATTTTGTCAGAAACCAATAGTTACGCTGTGTATGATCGGTGTTAAATACATATGTGTTTTAGTATTGGCAAATAAATGAAAGTAGTTTTTTTGATGTGTGCCTGTGTATTAAAGAGCATGTTTAAAATATTGGCATACATAAAAAAAAATACTTTCATTTATTTTAACGATGAAAATATATAAAAAAAGGTGCTTTCATATCTCGTTACCAAGATTTGAAGTTGAATGGAATAATTGAATGCATGGTGGAAACTCTGATCTCCTTCTTAATTTTAAACACATATCCACACAGTTTATATATGGAACTAGTTAATTTAAACCTTTCAGTAGAAGAATTAATAACAAAGATATGCATAAAAAAAAATACATATATATACACATTTTTTTTTGGGTTCATATCTTTGATATTAATTCTTCTATGGCAAAGGCATGTGATAAAATTTTTGCATTCAAAGATGGTAGAGGAGATAACAAAAAGCCTAATGCGTTTGATATTTTTTTTTTATCTCAAGAGTGGCCGAAGATTAGCTGTTTTTTCTTTATTTGCCAACATTAAAAGTCTATGTTATGTACTTATAAGAGTTGCTTTGTTTTTTCATATTGGTAAGTACAGTTATATAAAAGGTACAAATCAACAGTACGGTTCAATTATGAACGAAAGATAGGAAACGGGACAGGACACTGCGAGGAAGTGATTTGCCTCAAATCATTCGTCGGTTTCACATCTTTTTTTCAGCAATTGTATCATGTTGCTGATCTGGATCTTTTATGGAAGTGTAATCATGAATATGTCAAAAATATCAGGGGCTCTTTGTTGCTCTTATGGTAACAATTTTCTTTTTTAACAAACGCTTTAGGTTTTTTGTCATCTTCTGTACCATCTTTGAATGCAACAAATTTCATCGCTTGCCTTTGCCATACATAAAAAAAAAAAAAAATACTTTCATTTATTTTAACGATGAAAATATATAAAATAAGGCGCTTTCATATCTCGTTACCAAGATTTGAAGTTGAATAGAATAATTGAATGCATGGTGGAAACTCTGATCTCCTTCTCAAATTCCTTTTGTTATTTAAATGGTCTTTAAATAATGGTCTGCACCAGACATATTGATAGACCGCTTAAATACCAAAAGGAATTCAAGGAAAAGATTAGACCAACCATCTTGGCTGTCACCATGTGATAATGAAAACAGGAGACAAATTTTTTGAAGCTTTCAACTCAAGAATAATTACTTGTGAATATCAGGAAACGAAGAGTATCTGGTATTATTTATTTGCCGATACTAAAAGTTGATGTTCTGTGCCTCACATGGTAGGTTTGTTTTCGCATACTTGTAAATGCAATTCCGCAAAAGGCAGTGATGAACAATATGATTTAATTCTGAAATATAGATGGGTAACAAAAGAGGATGGGGCAAAAAATTTATTTGCACCAAATCACTCGTCACACCATTCTCTTTTGTTTCTCATCTATTTTTTAGAATTATACCCTGTCGTTCATCAGCGTCTTTTGTGGAACTGCAGATACAAACATGCCAAAAAAAATTACCATAAGGGACAAAAAGCACCAGCTTTGGTATCCGCAAATAAAAAATAGCGGATAGTCTTCATTTCATAATATTGACATGTGATGTGCATCACCTGTGGTTGCTTTTATACTGAAATGGACTAAACCTACGAAGATGCGTAAATTTGAGTATAAAATATAACTATAGTGAAGAGCTTATTGCTCAAGAAACAGATGTACATTGTCATAAATATATTAGCCACTGATTCCTCTACTAACCCATTTGTAAATCTGGAATAACCGCTGACGCCATTTAATTTCGAGCAACGTCAAGTACATGTTCCCCTATTAAAAGAAACATAAAGAAATAACACATTTTTTAAATTTCATTCAAAAAAAAGGCGCAAGGAAAAACTGGCACTATCAAATATGTGCACTGTTGAATAAAGTTACCTATGAACATCTGGTATAGCCAAATGAGTGTACATTCTGTCTTTGTTCCTTTGTGCCTAGTACAGAAAATAGTGGCCGAAGATGGATATACCTGAAAACATATGGTCGTGTGAGCAGAAAGGTGGTTAAAATGAGTATAAAGTTGACTTTCGTAACGTTCAATTGAGGTCTTTCTTTACCTGGGAAATGAGAAGTGGAACTGTAATCGTTGTGTTTTTGCTGACCAACAAAGCAGTAAATCCCAACGCATTTAATAAGAAAAACAAACTGAAACCATAAAAGCATCGAAAGACAGCCGTTATTTTTTTACATGTGGATACAAAAAAGTTGATGTCCTGTGCCGGGTAGAGCTGTTTTTTTTCTTCGCATATTTGCAATTGTGGTGACACAAATGGTTCTAGTCAACAGTAAGGGTCAATTACGAAGGAAAGATGGGAAACGGAAGAGGACACTGTGAAGAAGTAATTTGCTACAAATCACTTGTCACAGCATTCTCTTCGGTTTGTTATCTCTCTTTACGAATTCAACCCTATTGTTGACCAGAGCCTTTTGTGCCACTGCGGTTATGAATATAGGAAAAAAAGTTAACTATAACAGCGTAGAACATTAGCTATTATTATCGGCAAATAGAAAAATATCAGGTAGTCTTTATTGCTCTTATGGTAAAAAACCATTTTTTTAACGAAGGCCTTAGGATTTTTGTCATCTCCTGCACCATATTTGAATGATGAAAATATATAAATAACGTGTTTTCATATCTAGTTACCTGCATTTGAAGTTGAATGGAATAATTGAATGTATGGTGGAAACTCTGACCTCCTTCTCAAACCCCTTTTGTTATTTAAATGGTATTTAAACAATGGTCTGCACCAGACGTATTGATAGGCCGTTTAAATACCAAAAGGAATTCGAGCGGAAGGTTAGACCAACCACGTTGGCTGTAATCGTGTGATCGTTGTTCGTATGATGATACACTTTCGGACTTTGAGGTTCCACTCGAAATTCCATTCCCATGTTAATGAAATATGTGTAAAGGTTTGTGACAAACCCATTGCAATCACAGTTACATAGGAATGGGTTTTCGAGGGGAAGCTCAAAGTGCCAAGGTGTGCTGAAGAAAAATATGCCGATTCTAGAAAAGCATGTGAGTATTAGGATGCGTGTTAAATGGGATAATGAAGGAGTGTGGCTTGTCATGAACAACACACACTATATCATTATCACAATTAACACGCCTCAATTATTAGAACCCATCTATCAAATGATGTATATGGGTTCTATTGCTTAATTTGACTGAGTTCTCTAAAACTATTGATGTGCTTGATAGATAAATAGTTTCAGGAAACTCGGGCAATTTAACCAATGTAACCCAGCTACATTGTTAGATAGATGTGCCCTAATAATTGAAGTTTTCAAGGCGAAGTCGAATGTAGTAAGTTGTGTATGCGTACATTATTTTGTAGAAGGATGGGTTTAAGTCATAAAAAAGAACGGAATTTAAAAAGCAACGTAGTTAACCCTTCTAAGGTCCCTTACAGTTCCTTTCGACGTTTCAACTCCCTTTGTGCAAAGGCATGCACCAGGCGATTTGCTAGATTGTTAAAATAGCAAAAGGAACTGTATGGGAACTTAGAATAAGTAACTATGTTGAAATTCCAGGCTCATTTATTAAATTAAACTATTCATCCACAAAGTAATGTAGTCATCTGATACATAAGTTGCTATTCTCAGCTTCACTTTGAAACACTTTTATAAAATCAACAATTATAATCTTTCACTAAGTTTTACAAAGCCAGTTGATAATATAATAGACGTTTCCCACGGCAATAAAATACTATAAATTGAATCGCCTAAACACATATTAATATTTAAGTTTATGGTTACACAATCGGTAATTTTCAAATTTAAATTCATTAAAATTAAGCTTTATACCTTTGAAAAGCAGACGTACGAAGCATATATATTGAATCTGTTGACTTGACGATCGCAAAAGATGCCCAAAGAAGCATCGAATATTTTCGATAAGATCCATGGACCTATTCAAAAATATTGACAAAGTATCAATGATGGATGCACAGACCATATAATATAATAATAGCTCAGCTTGGTCTCCGTACATCCATCACTGATATTTTGTTTAGTTTTGATGTTTAGTTTGCCTCAATAGTATAATAGGCTGCCTTGGTTTCCTTACATGCATTGCTGATATTCCGTCAATTGTTGATATTTACTTTGTTTCCATAGAATGCAATTAACCTGTTGAATATACAAAACCTGTTAGCAAGGGAAAAAGAAAACAACTAATAAATATATATATATATATATATATATATATATTATATATATATAAAATATATATATATATATATATATATAATATATATATTGATGAAGCGAAAAGTGTACCGCTTTTAGGGGGTCATTTAAGCCCTAAATCGTATTTATTTGATCAAATATTGCTCTAAATCGTTCCTTTTGTCATTTTAGGTACTTTGGAGAAGAAATCTGGAAAAGGAAGCATTTTGGACGTTTTTGGAGCATAAAAGTGAAGAAAACGACAAAGTCTCAAAATCGGCTGGAAAAGTACCTGTGACGGCGTCAAGCACCATTGTGACGCCGTCAACCCTTGACGCGCCAGAGAGGATTTTGAATGATTAAAAGGGGACGGCGTCAAGAAGGCCATCAAGAAACCCTAACCGCGGCGAGGTGACGGCGTCAGATCTATAACGTGACGCCGTCAGATCTGATTTTCTATATATATTCTCATAATTTTTAGTCATTAGGGTGCAACTTTGTGAGGAGAAACCCTAAGACGATTTTTCTGCTACTTTTAAGGGTTTTATACCCTTGGATCTCCCATGTTCAATTGAAGATAAGTAATCAATTAATCATTCAATATGTCTATGTGTTGTTTGATTATATCTTGTTCTTGTCTTTTATTTAACATGTTAGGCTAGATTTATCTTGTGTTTGCTTAGATCTAATGAAACCTAACTATTGATTATTGGTTGTTGGTGTGTTATTAATTGTATTGGATGATTGTTTATCGATGTTAGGCTTAAGAAAACTGGCTAACCTCCTATACGGTAACTTGCTTGAACGTCTTAAGAAACATGAACCAATGCGTACTAAGGTTTTTATGGTTGTATTTAATGCATGAGCGAATTCTAGTGATCCCATGTTAGGAGCTTCTTAGCCGGCTAGACATAGGAGTGAAGTAGGAGCTTATAGAGTTGGGGAAGTACGTACGCCACCCCACGATTGGTATTAAGGAATACACCCGTCATCCACGCAATTAATACACACTAATCAACCAGTAAAAGATAGTTAGGGAGTAAGGAAATCTAAGTAAACACATTTCTCTCCATATAAGTTCCACAACCTTTTTATTTTCAGTTATTTTATTTTATTTGCAATTATAGTTATTTGGGTTAGTTGACTAGCAACTAATTCCGCCCACTCCTTCAAACCCGAGATTTTACTTTCTTTTATAAAAATATATAAAAAATTACAAAAAGAATCTTCCCTCACCCTTAGACCTATTAGAGTAGTTTTTCAATCCTAACGACACTATTCCCCTAGAGAACGATCAATCCCCCGGTACTTGCCACTACACTATACTACATCGGTCAGGTACACTGCCTGGTGGGGATTGCAAGCCTCTTGAGATCCCTCGAGAGGTAAAACCTGTTGTAAGGTCGCAAAACCACGCATCAAGTTTTTGGCGCCGCTGCCGGGGAGTAGTTATTGCTTAGGTTGAAATTCTTTTTTATTAGGTCTACTTACTAGATTCCTTTCTAGTAAGATTTTTATTTTATTTTTCTAGGTTTTCTTTAGTCTATCTTATTTCTTTGTGTGTTTGTTCGTAATTTCCATTGACTCTTCCGTTCACCATTATGGAGAACGCGAATCCACCATACTACCAACCACGTAATTCACCCACTCCATATGACATCTTGATGTTTAAACAACATAAAGATGAACCTCTCTATGATGCATGGACTCGTTTTAAATATTTACTCCAAAAGTCCCTCATCATAACTTCGATTTTTGGTCCCTAACTCAAATCTTTTACAATCATGTCGACCGACATGCCCAAAGGGACATTTACCATTTTGCCGGCAGGGATCTTAGGGAATTAAGTGCTGAGGAAGCATGGGAAGCTATTGAGAATTGTGCCCAATATTATTATATAGTAGACAACCCAACAAACATTAATACAAGTCAATTGACCACAAATTTCAAGGATCATGAAACAAGTTTGTTTGGGGATGAGGGTAGAGTTGAGCCACCTAGCTGCATGTCTTGGTTAGGCACTACCATGATACTGGATGAACACTTAGGTGACCTTGATGTGGTAGAGGATTTAGCCGAGCATGATCACATTGATAAAAAAGACCTAGGTTTTATGATCGATGACGATGAATCTCAAGAAACACATGATGAATCTTTTGGGCAATTTGAATATAGCAGTCAGAATATTGAGGATGATCCTTATGATTCGGATATAGAAGTTGAGATGCCTAGAGAAGCACTTGAGATATTAGGGAAAATGTTAGGTTTAAATTCTACCAAAACCCATGATGAGGATATAGGTGATCTTGACACAAGGAATGATGAGGTTAGTAACATAAGCCCGCTAAGTACCTCACAAGTCCTACCATCATTTGAGGCACACACACCGCCCGTGACTTACCCGAAAGTTGTAGAAAAGACTATAGGAACCCCGATGGAGGTAAAACCTTTGAACCAAACACAACTAGAGGATATAGGTTTGAATGCTTTTAGTGATCACGACCTTACTCTTAGTTCTAGGGAATTTCCTAGTTTTGATGAATCGGAGCCTCAACCAAAACCGTTACCTAATCTTCCATCCTTGGATGAGAATTTAGGAATTGAATTAGGTCCCGATCCACCCATCAAAACATATAGTCCGGGTAGTTTTACGTTGAAGGTAGTAGACTCTAAGCCTTGTAGAGAGGAAGCTAATATTGGAGTGAACCATGACCTTACATACTTACATCACCCATTCATGATTGATCACAAGAAACATTATGGGTTTAAACCGGGTTTATTAGGTCAAGATGGATTCCCAACTAGGAAAATCTCGAAGTT